>JAWRVZ010000018.1:3240000-3840000 GCA_037043235.1 Rhodeus uyekii
AGCCTTGGAGAGATGATGAATGACCTTAAATCAATATAAAAACGCATCACGAAATTCATTTATTTCTGTTCTCCAATGCATTAAGTCTCAACTTTATTTATTTATTTATTTATTTTAAAAATTCAGTTGCATCACTCTTTAAAAATTAGGTAAAATATATCTGCAATTTTCTCAAACCCTTCTTGTGTCATCGCTGATACTTCTGATAAAATTGTACAAAAATTGCAAGCTTTTCAAAGTAGTTTCCAGGGAATTCCAGGGGACCAAGAGAGTGCTAGGGGGTCTGTCGAATTAAAAAAAAATCAGATAACTGAAACGAATGTTGAATGTTACTCAGAAACGAAAGAAATATAAATAATACTTTGATAATATTAATAATATTATTTTTCACAGTGTAAATTATAAGGGACAATTTTTGCTTTAGAGTACAATCACTTGAGCACTTGCAGAGACTCGATTGTGTACATATTTATATATTTTTTCTTTTTTTAATTGAGCTTGTTCACTACTTCGCCCAAGCATCTCAAATCAGGATGTCAGAACCAAAAAACAATGGCTGTAACCGTGCAACGCTCTGCAGGCTGTAAAATCACGCGGATAAAACTGAAATGTTCTGAAAGTTTCCCACCGAAACAAGGAGCCTTAACTACTAGTGCACTACCACGTTTTTCACGGTTGACAGATTTTCCAGCACTGCATATTGGCAGACGTTTCTCTCACTGTCATGTTCTTCTGGCTATTGTGCTTTAACACATCTGTTGACTGAGTTTGCAGCATGCAAAAAAGAGAAAAGTGGATATAGCTAATATTAAAGTACATTAATACCTTGAGATACGAGCATAATCCGTTCCAGAACTGAACTCGTAACTCGAATTGCTCGTATCTCAAATCATTTTTCTCATAAGAAATAACAGGGGGGAAAAATCCATTCCGGCCCTCTAATAGACTCCCTTTTTAGTGCTAATAACAATGGAAATGTTTTTAATTGCTATAGAGACATACACACACAGAGAAAATTATAGTATATAAGGATTCCTGTGATAAAAAATAAAATTTGCTTTTAATTCGGAGTTCATACCTTCAAGACAGATGAGACAGTAGCGGCTAATGGCAGCATGTGCAGAGGAAGAGGAGGGAGGGATAAGGTAGATAATGCAAACACTATGGAAGTGCAGTGTTTTTTCCCGTTTTGTGTATTGGATAGCCTCAGAACCTCATATTTATTATTATTTAACGCACATAACTTGTGCTGCTCCAAGCATAATACTCCTGAATCACTCGTCAACCCCGGTAACCTCCCGCTGTAAAACCAAGGTGGCCCTCTAGTGGAGATCATATGCAATTATCCCATAAGCTGCTCCGAGTGCTGAACACCTCTAGCGTCGGCATCTGTAAGCTGCTCGTATCTCAGATATTTACTCGTATCTCAAAGCAAAATGTATTAGAAGGCTTGCTCGTATCTCAGAATTCTCGTATGTCGGGGCGCTCGTATCTCAAAGCATTATTGTGGTTAAATGGTAGCGGCAAGATTAAATAGTAGCGGCATCTTTCGTTGAGTACCGAGTGGCGTGTCAGTTGGACAAAACAGATGACTATTCATATAACTGTATCACACCCATGCATGCTTGTTTACTATTGTGCTTTGGGAAAACAGACCAAAACATCCAAGATATATGCTGTGTTCCTTGGAATGCTTGTTGTTATGTGTTTGCTGACAAAGTATATAACGATGCTTAAATCTATATGGTTTTTGGAAGTTCAGGGCACTTACAAGCTGGCTCTGTAAATATAATGAATATCAAAAAACATGTCAGTGGTCTGCTGATAACATACAATCTTAAAACGCCACAGAAGCATTTAAAATGATAGAAAACACAATTTATTTGATGCATCATTGCTTTCAGGGCTTTCTATCAACAAGAGTGAATGTATCCCTTGTGAAAATAGCAATACCATTAGGTATTTCCTCAGGTCCTGTGAGAAAAATTCTTGATTGTTATTCAGAAATGATGAAATCTGTTTCACTAGTTGTCATTATTTCTTCATGGCTATGTTGCGTTACTTGCAAAGTATGCTTCTGTCTAAGATTAGTTCATTTAAGGCTCATTGCTTATCTAATGTAAGTGCAAACCAAATTTCTGAAAGCTCCAAAGTACTTTAATCCTGAAAACAAACAAAGAAGCAGCCATGCCATATTAGCACAATGTTTGAGATCAAGACTTGGTGTTTGAGACATTTCTCCTGGCTTAGAATCAAAGGCAAAGCTCTGACAGAATGAAGTTGTTTTATGTCAGGATCTTGAATAATTTATGAGTGCCTTATTCAGAAACGTTTATTATATACTTGTCGTAGCTTGTAGAGGTTATAATTTTTTGACGTGTATATTTGAGTGTCGATATATTTAGTATTGTTTGAATTTCAGATCCGCCTCATTTTAAGGCTCACTGTGAGTTTCATTTCATACAATCTAAGGTCAAAAACAAGCCTGTCTGTCTTATTTGGTTGTGTCGCCAGGGGCTTGTTTGCTTGCTGCTATTGTCTTGGGACAATAAAAAGAGTCTCTGTGGGAAGTTATTCTCCAGCCAGTGTTGTGTCCTCATAGATAAGATTTATGTGTGACAAAACATCAGGGACCAGCTTGTTGCCTTCGATATACAACTGTGTTTTTGTTAGACTGTATATTCCTTTGTCATTATAGTTCTACATAGCCGTTCTTAGTCAAGAAGAATCTAATAGGCAGAATTAATGGATTTTATTAATCATTACTCAACTCAAGATTTGGTTTCCTCAATAGAAGATGCACTGATCAGTCATATCATACTTGTTGTGATGGTTTTCCTTTGAGAAGTAGAAGAAGATTCAATATAACTAATAATAGAATGTCAATGTGTTCCTTGAATGCAATGTAAGTCACTTTGGATAAAAGCGTCTGCCAAATGCATAAATGTAAATGTAATAGTCTACACTACCATATTTCCCGCATATAACATGCGGGTTATACCAGATTTTATAAACCCGCGGGGGGTTGTTGCGGGCTATATCACACATTTTTTACACGTAATGATATTTCAATATATTTGTTACGTCCCTAAGGACATAAGGGTTTTTTGCGGTATTTTCTTTCTGTTTTTCTTTCTTGCGAGTGTTGTTGTTTCTGGTGCTTGTACTATCACTCTGACAGCTGGTGCTGATAGGCTGTCTGACCTGTCAATCATGCAAGAAGACGTGATTGGCTGTGCTGCCATGAGGGCGTGCTCTTCTCATCTCATCCGATGATCAACACCTGTAGAAAACACCTGTGCTTTTTTTTCCTTCGGATTCAGACTTGTGTTTGTTTTCTTATTGTGTGAATTTCGCGCACAAGCACTGTGTACCGAGCCTGAACAGTTATGAATAATTGACGTCATGCGAGCAACATTCGAAATTCGAAATGTGAATTTATACAAAAAAGTTCATCAATCTATGGTTGCGGGTTATGCCAACGATTTTTTACACAAAACCCCAAAACCCGCGGGCTATATGAGGGTGCGGATTATCTGCGTCTGTGGGTTATATGCGGGAAAATACGGAAATCAAACAGCCATCTTCAGCGAGCCATTTTCTCACTCTGAGAAACCTATTATATTTCTTCACCCATGTTTTTGCTTGAAAGTTCCCTAATGTGACCACACCTTAACATTTGACCAGATCTGTTTAGATCAACCCTGGCTCAGGAATAACATGCCTATTGTGTAATTTCTGCAAATTGATATCACGCTGTTTTGCAACACTTTCTACGTGAAATTTCTAGCGAGTGGCTAAAAAGTGTGCTCAATTTGATCCAAAACAGATGAATTAATTAGTTACATTTACAGTGGAGTTCACTTATCTCGACTACGGTTAACTCACCAACCCTATTATTTCAACGTTTTTGAAGTGGAACCGCCAAACTCCCTATTTGTCTTAGCATTTTCTTATCGGTCATGTCGATTTTTTTATGTCGCTGAACCCTAATATCTCGAGCACAAAAGAGGGACAAATTCACCACATCTCGTGTCTCGTGAGCGTACCTAGTTCACTGCACATGCGCTGAGTTTGCGTTGCACGTGGATCGCGGTCCGTATGGTCGCTCTGTCAGTGATGCTTCACTCACAGTGCCACGCAGCCGCAGAAGAACTCGCGGAAGTGGCGGAAAAATCAAGCCTTGCAGACAGTGTTGCCAACTTAGCGCCTTTGTCGCTATATTTAGCGAGTATTCAGTCCACTCTAGCGACACCACCAATGTGCAGCATCCACCTGGATGATGCAACTGCAGCCATATTGTGCCAGAATGCTCACCACACACCATCCTACTGGTGGAGAGGAGACAGAGCAATGAAACCAATCAGTATATATGGGGATGATTAGGAGGCCATGATGGACCAAGGCCAGTGGGCAAATTTGGCCAGGATGCCGGGATTAAACCCCTACTCTTTATGAAGGACATTCTGAGATTTTTAATGACCAGAGAGATTAAGGACCTAAGTTTAACGTCTCATCCAAAGGACAGTGCTTGTTACAGTGCAGTGTCCCTGTTACTATATTGGGGCATTAGGACCCACACCATCCGCAGGGTGAGCACCCCCTGCTGACCTACTAACACGTCTTCCAACAGCAACCTAGTTTTTCCCTAGGAGTCTCCTATCCAGGTACTGACCAGGCTCAACCCTGCTTAGCCTCAGTGGACAACCAGTCTTGGGCTACAGGGTGATATGGCTACTACTGCATGAATGTGACTCTGGCAACATTTTATTATGTTGATTGTTTTACTTATTGCGTTAGCTTGGAAAGGAAATACCCATTGAGTGGCGCTAAAAGGCTAATGCTCTATCACCTTTGAAAATAACGCACCTAACCTTAACACTTAACCTGTCCAGTAGTGTTAACTAAAGCAACTGTTAGATAAAAACGCTTTGATGAAGCAACCATGCCATTTTAGTGTTCACAGGACTTTTCACAGGACGTGAAAATCTATAATTGTAAACATTGTTGTGAAAAAAAGAATAAGTATTCTTGGTGTTTTACTGCTGAAAGAGTAAATGAGACCAACTTCTCAAGTTATGATCTCAACCCTCAGAGACGGATTATTAGTATCAGCATCTATATCTTTTTGATCCATTTTTACTAAATATTATCTACTGACTTTTACTATCATTAGTGTTGTTGTTGTTGTTGTTGTTGTTATTATTGTTATCGAGTTCTGTGGAAATATGAAATTAACATTGGTGTTTGTTTACCCCCCATCCATCTTTAATTATGATGCACTGACATGCTAATTCACCCTTCTTACGATTAGAAGCTGCTCTGCTGTTTTTATTCACGAGGACTTGCTCATGCCGGCAACTAAATGTAACAATTCCTCATGGTGATATTTTGATGTCTGTTATCAACAATGGTAGTTCAGTCAGTTTATTTATTATGATGACAAGGTGCATGTTGTCACATACTTAATGATCAATAGGACCATGTCAGTTGTCTTATGCTGCTGCCACTCGCTGTATCCAGCACACACACACACACACCTACACACTGAATGGAGAGCCTAATTAAGCAGGCTGTTATCAATATCTCCAACAGTGTCTTCTCTCTCTTCCTTTCTTTCTCATCCTCCCTCTCACACACACACTTAAAGACAGACCAACACAAATACACACACATGTAGATACAAACAAGCAGGCACAACAGAAAGACTGTTCAGGAAAGATGATTACTGTGAGCACACATGCACATCTAAAGCCCAGTCAATTACACCACTGATGAGTTTTGCATACAATAAAACAACAAATAAGCCACAAATAGAGACATTTATTCGAGCAGAGCGCAACTGCAATAGCTGAACTTCATTAACCTCAGTGACAGATATAATGACGAACAACATATATGATGGTGTCTGTGGTTAGTTCTGGTAGATTACTTTAGGATTACTAGAGATATATATACGTCAGTGGACCATCGCTTCTCTTTATTGGGAGACATTGTAATGATGGTGCCTTAGTCCTTACCTTAGTTGAAAGAATCAATAAACTCTTTATGATAGCGTCGTCTTCATAGAGTGCAACATTGACCGGACAATTGTTTTTTCCCATGTTTTTATATAGGGATTAAAAAAGAGTTATAATACAAGAACCAAATCAAGTAGGTACAAGGAAACAAAAAATAAGTGAAAATCAAACTACAATCCCATTAAGCATTATGAATGACTAATTAAAAGCGATATATATATCCAAAAACTAAGGGAACACAAACACTTAATCATCACAGTTTAACACCAAGTCAGTTAAACTTCAGGGAAATGAATCTGTTCAATTAGGAAGCATACGTGATTGTGAATCAGTTTCACCTGCTTTGGTGCAAATGAAAGTTGCAACAGTTGGAGAGCCATCAGCAAGATAACCCCCCTAAAAGAGAATGATTTTGGAGGTGGTGGTTATAGACAAATGTTTTCTCCTTATTCTGCCTGACTGATTAGTTTTTAGTTTTGTGTTTTGTTAGGGTTTTTGTCACTGTCTGTAGCATGAGGCAGTACCTGCAACCCAATCAGGTTGAACAGGCAGTCCATCCAAAATGACAGGATACTGCTGTGCATGTTTCTGACCAAATTGTCAGAATCAGATTTCGTGAGGGTTGCTGATGTCCTCTACTGGGACCTTTGCTCACAGCTCAGCACCATGCAGCTCGATTGGCATTTTCAAGAGAACACCAGAATTGGCAAGTCCACCATTGGTGCCACTGTTCTCTTCATAGATTCAACCTCTTTTCAGGTTCACACTGAGCACATGTGACTGACGTGAAAGATTCTGGAGATGCCACAGGCAAAGTTATGCTGCGTGAATCATCTAGCACGACCAGTTTGGTTGGTGGGTCAGTAATGGTCTGGGAAGGAATATCCTTGGAGGATCGCACAAACCTCCACATACTAGCCAATGGTTCCCTTATTGCTGTTAAACACCGGGATTAAAATCCTCAGAGCCATTGTCAGACCTTATGCTGGTGCAGTGGCCCTGAGTTCCTCTTAGTGCATGATAATGGCCAGGCTCATGTGACTAGAGTGTGTAGGCAGTTTTTAGATGACAAATGCATTGATGCCATTGACTGACCCCTTACATTCCTCAGTCCTAAATCCAACTTAGAAGCTCTGTGACATTATGTATCGGATCACACAAAGTCACCAAGTAACACCACAGACTATCCAGGAGATCACTGATGCCCTGATCCAGGTCTGGGAGGAGATCCCCTATAAATTTTTTTCTGTGATGAACTTCATACAAGTTGTATCAGACTGTAACTTCTGTTTTTTACATAGATTTTTGAATTTGAATCCAGCCTTCAGTTGAATCCAATAAAGAACCTTCAACAAAGAACCTTGTAACTCACAGGAGGTCTGTCTTCAATAGTTTATCAGTTTATTTCCCTATGCAGAAAAATGAATGGGATTTTTTTTCTCCCAGAAACCGACTGCTGTACTCTATATGACAGCCGTCAGACTGAAAGTCCCTCATTACAGCATTTGTCTCATTATTTGAGCTTCTAAAGCACACTTATGATACCATTATTATAAGCTTTTTTCTGATTTGTAATTATTTTGAAGTTATTTTGAACTTAATCTTGATGAACAGTTTTTCAGATTACCGCCTCCCCCCTCCAATGCGCCCTCCCTCCCATATGTGTGTGACTGGACATAGCTGCCCGAGGGCGTTACTATGATTATAGAGTTGCCTTAAAAAGATTTTAGTATTACGTAGCATGATCTGATCATTTTCCATTGAATATTGTAACATTTGATAAGAAATTCAAATAATCTGAGTGGTAAGCATGTTGCGAAAAGTGTCTCTCTCTGATGATCCTCCGAGATCTGAGAACCGAGAAGCTGCTAGCTGTGTAATTTGATGCCCTTACAAAAGTGTTGATTGAGTTATTGCATGACATCATTTACCACAGTCTACATTACGGAGAGAATAATACTACCACAACATCACAAAGCAGCATTTTCAGAGGTGATATGAACAACTTGTTAATATGTTCAGATACAATTATTTGCTCAATTTAAATTACAGGGCTTATTCTTCAGATGCCATAGATGTGTAGTTAATTACAGCCCTCGTTAAAACATTGACAGTATCATCTACTCTCTTTGAGTCTTGTATTGTCATAACAAATATCTATTTTACTGCATTTAGTAATTTCTCTATTTTCAGAGAGAAAGGAAGATTATTCAAGTGAGTGTATTGATATATCTCTCCACAAATCCATTTTCCTTTCCTTCCTCATTGAGCAAAGAGGCGTTGTTCAACGCCCATCTGTGCTTGGGAGGGCAAGAATCTGAAAGGCCATTGTGTCGGAGACAAACCATAACCCAGATAAGAGCTCTCTGTCTGTGAACGGTCTGCCGGGGTACCTCTCACAGTTAATGTGTAGTGTAGACAGATGCACCAAAATGGCCTTAAGAGCCCTACTAGCTGAATAGGCCTGATCTTTCATTGTGGGCTGAAGCTCTTGATGTGCAGGCATGGGGAAGATTGGTATTGTGATCGTCATCATGGATTCAGAATCAAGCGCTGGCTGATCTTAGGTCAGAATGTAAATAGACTGCTATTGAAAATCCATGCAAAAACTCTATATGAGTCCCTCATTACAGCATTTGTCTCATTATTTGAGCTTCAAAAGCACACTTATGATACCATTATTATAAGCTTTTTTCTGATTTGTAATTATTTTGAGGTTATTTTGAACTTAATCTTGACGAACAGTTTTTCAGATTACCGCCTCCCCCCCCAATGCGCCCTCCCTCCCATATGTGTGTGACTGGACATAGCTGCCCGAGGGCGTTACTATGATTATAGAGTTCTGAAAAAAAACTCTGATTGAAAAGGAAATCTTGAAACTTGTTGGATGTACAAATGTTGATCCTAGTATCTAGTTGTTCTTAGTATTAAAGATTAATGCTGTTCATATACTTTTGTGAATTCAGGTTGTGCAAAATATTTTAAAATTGCAAAATTGTTTAGCTTAACCTTTTTATATTTTTATTTGAACCTTATATTACAGTTTTTTACGATTGCTAAGCAGCAGTGGGCACAACTGGAGTCACATGTGCAAAACTCTAACTACAGTGTGCAATACCTACAGTCACCTGAGCTGAACAGTTAACATCACCTGCAAAACCCATTCCAAGCAACAAAACTCTGAACACATGCCTCAAAACAGGCTCATGCAGGCAAACACTAATCACAA
Source organism: Rhodeus uyekii (assembly GCA_037043235.1). NCBI lineage: Eukaryota > Metazoa > Chordata > Actinopteri > Cypriniformes > Acheilognathidae > Rhodeus > Rhodeus uyekii. Next base: position 3,249,250 of record JAWRVZ010000018.1, read on the forward strand.
CCCTCGCTGAGATAACACACACTGTCACTCAGAACACACTGAGAGTAAAAACACTAGCTTCAAACACCAATACAGAAAATACTAACTTTTCTTTACAGTTTGAACAATTTCAGTGACTTCATGCAAAGTAATATTTTCTTCAAAGAACAGAGTGACATTCTTTCACATGATTTACAGTATTTACATTTTGAAAACGTAATTCTTGAAGGTAAATGAAAATCAGCAGTTTGCTTCAATAGTCTGTAGTAATTTACGGATTTACAGTAATGAGAAAAAAGGTAGAAACTAAAAGTACATTCTGTAATTCAAACAAATAATTGAAAGGCTAATCCTGCCTCTCTGTAGCATCAGCCACAGGTTTTTATCAACATCACATCTAATGTTTTCTCTCATGCACCTGGGGAAGAACCCAGGTCTGAAATATTTCCAAATATCATTATCCGCCAGCTCTTGAGTATCCCACAGTTTTACAGTATTGCATTGGTGACCATAACCATGTCAACAATATAATTTTCCTGTGCATCTGAAAATATTTTTTCTCTTCCTCCTGTTGGGGGCAGCCTTTGGGTCCTGTTGTAAAAATACATTTTACTGTCAAACTTACTGTAATGTATATATGTGTAAATATTCTATAATTGCAATACAAAATAAATTCCTGTAATGTTTTCATTTACTGCAAGTATGTAACTCTCACCTGTTTGTATGCTGGAAAATTAGCATGACAGATGCCACTGTGGATCTTTGCAGATTGGGTTGCACCCTCAACCCTTCCTCATCAGACCATCATTCATGACATAAGTTTATGTCATGAATGATGGTAAGTTTACTCTATAAGTTTAGCACTTATTTCATCTGAAATAACAGCTCTTTGTCTTCTTTGTCTTCCTCCACCCATCCACCCTCTCCCTGCTACCCTTCTCACTTCACAAACCTGTCTTCTGTGTTCCATTTCCAAATTTAGTTTTTCTGAGCTCTACCTATATAGGTAGAGCTTAGAAAGACTAATTCATGACTATATATATATATATATATATATATATATATATATATATATATTTATACATATGTGTGTGTGTGTTTCCACCTACAAGTTTAAAACACCTGCTTAATCTTTCAGCTGAAATTGCAATCAGCAGTGTTTGAAAGGCACAAGGCTGAAATAAATTTTTTGATTGAAATGTTATATAAATAAATATTACATAATATTATATATAATGAAATATGATATATTTTTTTGAATGATAATAGTTTTGATTGTGTGGTTCACAGTTTTGACAGCAGTGTTTTAGCATTTGAACAAAATGTTGTAAATCTGTAGTGCTGTGCAGGTTGTGGTTAAAGTCATGGGATAAGTGTGTAGAGTTTTGAAAACTGTGTACTAGCAATGAAAATTAGCTAGAGTTTGGTCCACATGAACTGCTGCTGTGCACACTGTAGTTAGAGTTTTGCACATGTGACTACAGATCTGCCCACTACTGCTTAGCAATCGTAAAAAACTGTAAGCTAATATGAAAAGCCCACAGTGCCTCATTATATAGTACATGTAACATGTATTATTTTTTTAATTTACATAAAAAATATTTTTTCACAGATAATATGCACCCTCATATAGCTCGCAGGTTTTGGGGTTTTGTGTAAAAAAATAATCGTTGGTACAACCCGCACCCTTATATAACCCGCACCCATAGATTGATGAACTTTTTTGTGTAAGTTCACATTTTGAATTTTGAATGTTGCTCGCATGACTTCAGTTATCCATAACTGTTCAGGCTCAGTACACAGTGCTTGTACGTGAAATTCAACAATAAGAAAACAAACACAAGTCAGAACAAAAAAAAAAGCAGTCTCTCCCGCTATCCCTTAAGAAGCGTATTCTACAGGTGTTGATCATCGGATGAGATGAGAAGAGCACGCCCTCATGGCAGCACAGCCAATCACGTCTTCTTGCATGATTGACAGGTCAGACAGCCTATCAGCACCAGCTGTCAGAGTGATAGTACAAGCGCCAGAAACAACAACCCTCGCAAGAATGAAAAACAGAAAGAAAATACCGCAAAAAAAACCCTTACGTCCTTAGGGACGTAACAAATATATTGAAATATTATTACGTGTAAACAATTTGTGATATAGCCCGCACCCCCCTGCGGGGTTTGTAAAATCGGGTATAACCCGCGGGTTATATGCGGGAAAATACGATAAGAGCAGGCAGTATTTGAATGCAATCTTTAAGCAGTCGTCATTTCCACATGCCACAGGCTGATTTGCCTCTGCTGATCCTGCAGCCATTGATAATGCTTGCTCAACATTCAATTAGTCTAGTTCAGTGTTTGCTATAGGCTAGTCCTGAAATCCTCTACCTCCCCAGATCTGCTACAGGATTTATGTGTCTGTTTATACAACATATTTTACATGCTCACAGCAGCGTTTCTGTGAATGAACCCTTGTTTTATCCCTGTGTCTGAAATTATCAAATTTTAAGTCTCCTTTAAGGTCTCTCAATAAATGGTCACTGATAAGATTGGTTAATTACATAGGTCGCCATTGCATAGGATACCTTATCAATGCACTCCCATTATTGTATGTAAGTAAGTATAAAACATTATCCAAATAACACCTGCCATTTACAGGCAAAAAATCTTTTACTTACGATTTGTGATGTAGATCCAATACAGTTGACAGTTTCATCTTAAAACAAAATGTTCAAACCTGTATCTCCCACATGAGTAGCACATGCACTAAACACTGATCACAGCTCCTCAGACTTGAATGTATATTCATTCGTTTGGCTTTTTTATGTTTCTAAATCTGTACTTAGATAAAACAGAAATCGCTACATTTGTGCGCACTTGCCTGTGTGGATTTGGCAAACTTCTAACACTATCACTAATAAGCAAAGCACACAAAGATGTATGTGTATCCATGATGAGTGTGTCTATTTGGATGAACGGGTGTTGGCATGTGCTTGAGTAAAGCAGTGTAAAGCAGTGGGAGGATGACCCTTTCATTTGCTCTTTGTTGGTTGTTTGTAATCTGGGATTACGCATCCATTTGCCTTCTGTGATCTGTTACATAACAGTCTCTATACAGTATGCACAAGAGTTTCTGTGTATTTAATATAGTGTGGATATATTAAGACGGTTCAAGATACATTTACACATAAACGTGGTGGGCAGCAGCGTTCATTCAAATGTTCATTCAAAAATGATATTTTTTAATGTAATTAAAACTTTGATTAATTATAAATATTTGGATTGGTTAATAGAATTAATATCACAGTCAACTAACCTGTTTGTCTGTCAAACACTTAATTGTTTAAGCGTATTAATTGTTTTTTTAATTCTAAGAAGTTATAATTTCTGGGTTAAAGGAAATAACTTTTTCACTGTAAAGTACTACTCAGAGCATTTAACCAAAATATGCATGATTAGAGACCAGTATGTGAGCATGAACCATGGACAACTTTACATGTGAGATGAACAAGACTTTATTAACTAGACTAAACACTTAAACTAATCTAACATACACACAGTTTCCCAAAGGGAAGAGAGAAGTGATAGCATTGTTTGAAATGCAACAGATCAACAGCCTTGAGCAAACCATCAGTTTAGTTCTAACACACTCTTCTTTAAAAGGGGTAGGGATAATGTATCTATCAAATAAAGAGACTACGTTTAATATTTGCATGCCTTGCCCATTTGAATAAAACTGTCTTGATGCTGTTTGTTGAGGCTCCAGTTGATACCAGTAAAATACCAGTAAATTAACTAGTGCAAACCTTAGTAAATCATCTTGCTTGGTTCATTTAAATACTCTCCTCCCATATATTTTGTGTCTGAAAGGGAAACTCTTGCAAAAAAATAATTTATCTAGCCTAAAATATCATTTATTTTCAATTATAATAATTTTCAGCACTCATTTTTACTGTGTCTTTAGTAAATCCTTTCAATCGCTTTTTTTAATGCTAGAAGAGAGTTTGCTCTGGTGCAAGCTGTTAGTCTAGCTGGCCTAGGTCGTAGTTATGAGAAAAAGTTGTAGTTATGTGAAACAAAGATGTAATTGTGAAATATGAAGACTCAATTATCTTACTTTCAGGTTCCCATATAAAAACCATGCAATCGTGACAAAGAAGCAAAATGACAAACAGTTCAGTGTCTGCTTTACACATAGTAAATGCAGTGTTTTAATGACTATACAATATTATACAATTATCTTTCAGTGAACACTCAGTTAAATTTTTGAAGTCTGGAGCGCTTGCTTTACTGTTAACCATCAATTCTGTAACACAGGCAGCATCACTCATAAACCGAACATAACATCCAGAAGACATGAAAAGAAAGGCCGCAAGAGAGAAAGACAGACAGCAGACTCAAGGGACATGAAAGCAGTGTGTCTCTCTACCCCAGGCTCACTGATCACTAATGGGAATCTGTTCTCAGAGAGAAACTCTAGCCGCCATTCCCATGCAATCAACATGAGCCCAGTGGGCACCTAGGGAACACAACACACACACACACACACACACACACACACACACACACACACACACACACACACACACACACACACACACACACACACACACACACACACACACACACACACACACACACACACACACACACACACACACACACACACACACACACACACACACACACACACACACACACACACACACACACACAATAGGTGCATTCCATCTCAAAGTCGTCAAAAGGATGTGCTAACAATGACAAGTAGTCATAAGTGCCCAGAGCACATAAATGACGCACAAATTCAAATGTTGCTGTACATTCAAACTAGAGAACTATATTAGTATTATAATAAGCTGCATGTAAGAAGATTTATTGAATTCCAGAATTGATGTACAGTACCTGAAAGCTGAGATGTATGGAAGACTGCTGGCTGCTACTGAGTTTTTACACACACTTACATTCAAAAGTCTGGAGTTGGTAATTGTTTTGCTTCAATACTCCCCAGAGTTACATTCATTTTATACAAAATACAGTAAAACAGTAATATTGTGATTTAAAAATATATGCATTGTAACATTCACATGCAAATAACTTACAATATATATATATATATATATATACTTTTTTTTGAATATATATATATATATATATATATATATATATATATATATATATATATATATATATATTTAGGATCGTTAATATTTGAATATATATACGTATATGTATTTATATACCTTCTATAATTTGCTAAGAACAAAATTACAACAGTCAAAGGAAAAAATACCAATACATCAATGAAAAAAACTGTCTACAGTTACTGTCTGATACAACTTGTATGAAGTTCATCACAGCAACTCATAATGTAAGTCAGTTGTGTATGGCTTCCGCGTGATTGTATGCAGTCTGGGCATGATCCTGATGAGATGGTGTTTGGTATCCTGGGGGATCTCCTCCCAGACCTGGATCAGGGCATCAGTGAGCTCCTGGACAGTCTGTGGTGTTACTTGGTGGATTCAGAATCTCTGATACATAATGTCCCAAATGAGGCCAGTCAGTGGCACATACTCTAGATATCGAGTGAAAACACGTGTGAATTTAGTGGTTGATCACGATACACATATGAACACCGGTGTGATCGTACACGTCAAAGGATGAGGGGACGGTTATCTGAACTTCATATATTCATATATTCACATACTTCATATGTGTTCAGTGCAAGAAAACCTACTCCCTGGCAAAAAAAAGCATGTACCCCAGGTTAACGCGCACCCCCCCTGGCATCGCCCCACTATTTGAGAACCACTGCTCTAGCCACATGAGGCCACCATTATCATGCACCAGGTGGTACCCAGGAACCACTGCACCAGCATAAGTTTTAAAAATGGCTCTGAGAATTTCATCCCAGTATCCAACTGTACGTGGAGGTCTGTGTGACTCTCCAAGGACATTCTTCCCCAGACCATTACTGACAAACTGCCATAGCAGTCGTGCTGGATGATGTTGCACGCAGCATGACATTCTCCTCTGCAGACTCTTTCACGTCTGTCACGTGCTCAGTGTGAAACTGCTCTAATCTGTGAAGAGAACGAGGCGCTAATGATGGACTTGCCAATTCTGGTGTTAACTGGCGTAAAGTTGCAGAGCACAGGTCACACTAGGGCAGGGGTCGGCAACCTTTAATGTTGAAAGAGCCATATTTAACCAAAAAATTTTTTTTCCCCAAATATGTCCGGAGCCACAATCTATGGGGGGGGTGCGGAGCGAACATTCTGTTGACGGTGGGGGGGGGGGGGGGTTCTTTCTTATAATGGCTGATTTGGGGTATAGCAATGTGCCAGGTGTGTCGGTCAGAACACGACAGAGAAGGAAGAAATTGTTTCAAAGTGATTTATTCGATTAAACAGGTCAAAGAGGGGAGCCAACCATTAATATGAGCTTCAATAATGTCCTGTGATGCTAATGGAGATTGAGGTGTGGGAGCACAAGATCCACATGTGATCAAAGATCTCAGTAATGTCCTTGCTCAAATGGATGAGCTTGGATGGAGGCTTGGATGGAGACTTGATGGAGACTTGGATGGAAGGGAGTGCAAAGGAGTGTGGTGTGTGTGTGGTTTTCCAGTAACAGATAAAACAAGATTCTAGTAACAGAATTACACATATACAAACTATTGGCTTCTCCCCTCATACATGAACACGATTATATACATAGCACATAGCAGATCAAAATGTAGATCAAAATGTAAACACAGAAAATGAAGCACAGCTAAATTAGCATCGGGCTATAACACTGTCAATAACTGCGTCATAACAAAGACGAGTATGTACATAAGCAAACATAGTGGTAATTGTGAACTCACTCTTATAAGACGCACAAAACACACAATAGGCACTCGTTCCGAGGCTGTTAACCAAGTTATTGGCTTTTCTCCAGCGCTCATGTATAATAGTTAACTGATATCTGCCGCGGTGGGTGATATATGAATTCACACTGAACTGAACCGCTTAACTTTCTGAACTAATGCGCGTCGTAGTTTCAGAATAAAAGTCCCCTGAAACAGTCAGCGCAACAGCGCTTATTCCTCTCATATGGCCTTTTTCACAGCGGGACCGCTGCTACAAGTTACTTGCAGGGGATGAAAGAGCCGCAGCACAGGGGTGAAAGAGCCGCATGCGGATCCGGAGCCGCGGGTTGCCGACCCCGGCACTAGGGGATGTCGGGCCCTCTTGCCATCCTGCTGAAGTCTGTTTCTGACAGTTTGGTCAGAAACATGCACACCAGTAGTTCATTTTGAAGGACTCAGGCAGTGTTCCTCCTGTTCCTCCTCACGCAAAGATGCAGATACCAGTCCTGCTGCTGGGTTTTTGCCCTTCTACGTCCCTGTGCAGCTCTCCCCGTGTGACGGCCTGTCTACTGGTATCTCCTCCATGCTCTTGAAACTGTGCTGGGTGACACACCAAACCTTGCGGTGCCTCTTTTGGATGTGCTATCCTGGAGGAGCAGGACAGTTTGTGCTTCCTAATTGGGTTGTAGAAACTGCTTCAAATTACAGACAGTGACAAGGACCCTAATAAAACACAAAAATAAAGACAAATCAGCCAGGAATAATAAGGAGAGAGCAATTGTCTACCACCTTAAGAAGCAAAATCTTCCTCATTTTTTTGTAGTATATTTTATGATGTAATTTTTTTCCTATAATAACAAAGCTGAATTTTCAGCATCATTACTATAGTCTTCAGTGTCACATGATCATTCAGAAATCATTGTAAAATGCTGATTTGTTGCTCAAGAAACACAGTAGTGTTATTCTGACTGTCACAGTGTGACTATATTTAACTTTTTTGTGGTGGAAACAGGCTTCCATAGAGATATACTTTTCATGAATGAGTTTGTCATTAGTGTACTTTCAAATGACAGTTACAACAAAACCGACTTGCTTGAAAACAGCTAACTTTTGTCACAATATTAAATTAATTAATTAAATTTCACATGATATGTTCCCGGTCTTACCGTGCAAAATATGTTGATAAAAGCTTTTCCCCAAGATTTTTAAATGTGATTTTATTTGTAACTTGAAGTCTTTGTAGCCTTCCAAAATGTATTAAATTGCTTCACTTCTTAAGCAACTTTCGTGTGACATCACCAGTACCTCTTATTTTTCAGACTCTCCCCTTTTAACCAACAAGCCATTATAGTTCCACCACACTTTTTTGTTTATTCTTGTTGAATATTTTCCACTCAGAAACATACCGGTAATATTATGGAAGTGAAATAAGTTGACTTTAAATGATTACAGAGAGCATTTAAAGAAAAGAAGTTTATCTGTTAAATCACTATGAATGCAGCTCTAAGTTGTGGTATCTAAACCATAAGTGGTTTGCTTTCAAACCAGTAGCTGATTCACACTTGCTGCTTGATGTTTATCTAATATATTTTTAGACCATTATATTTGTTCTTTGAAACATTATTCTAACTGCACAGCTAAAAATGCTGGAAATAACATCATTTTGAAGCCCTTAATTTTAACAGTAAAGCTTATGAGTCAAACAACGCAGTCTTGCTTTCTGACTGAGTGACATTTGAAAAGCCTTTCTTGTGTCCCACGAGCTCTCTCTCTCCCCCACTCATTATTGTCTCAGTCTCTCACACTGGTAAACAGAGCAAAAAAAAAAAAGAAAGAAAAGAAAAAAAAAGTCATGAACATGGTATGTTGACTCTCCTGTCGAACAAAACCAAATGCGACGCTCCGTAGAGCGTGAAGGGAAGCAGAGTCTCTGCTCTGTGAAAAACAGCTCTCTGTGGAAGAGCTCTATTGCTGGAATTGTGCTTTCAGCATCTACACTAGGAAGGTCACATTGAGGAGTGGCACTTTAATGGGAAGATGCACTATAAGGATCAACCATTTTTATAGACCACGTTGAAAAACTCTCAAGTGCCCTGCTAAACAGAGGAGGAGTGAATTTAAATGTATAAAACTCTGATCCGAGCGCAGGGCTTAGGTCGGCTCTAATGAAGTCCACTGAGTCAATTTTAACCTCTAGCTTAGTGGTTTTTACATCCTCAGAACATGGACTTTTTCTAGTCATCTGTTCAATCATATAATCTTCCCCTCCCCCCATGCGTCCCCACCCCCACTCCGGTGGCGGAACACACTGTGGATGCCAGGAAGGTTTTAGCAGATTGATACCACCCAGGCTTTGCCATCATTATCTAGTATTCTAGTTAGCATGTGTGTGTCAGTGTTAGTAAATTACTACCCATGGATTCAATGACAAGGGTCTGCATTTTGTCAGTTGCTATAGTAACCAGCAACAGGCAGGTGTGAGGTGGATATAAGGTTGTATGTGTGTAGCCTGTAGCAGTTTTACAGTTAGCACATAAAGAGGCTGTACAACAAAACTGGACTACTGTACTTTATTTAGCTTCTGTGAGTTTGGAACATAACAGTTTATGAACAGAGGAAGGGAGGGTCTGAATGGAGAGCGTGAGAGTCATTAGCTCTATTTATTGCAGCCTCTGTGCTCCAGCTGCACCAGCGTGTGCCAGCAGCAGTAAAATAGCCATAACCCCATGTTTAACATGATAGTTTAATCTTTACAGGGAGGAAATTAGTAATTTCCTAAGAATTAAAGAAGAGGAAAGAACTGACAGGAGAGAATGAGGGATGGAGGAGCAGAAGAGGTGAATGATTCATTAAAGATTTCCAATTAAATTCTGCTCTGTCATTAATTCCATGACCATTAGTTTTGGAGAGTCTCTGACGACTGGCTGTTCATTCATTACACTGCACATATTTAACACTGATTTGACTTTCAATACATCATGCTTGTAATGCTGTAGTGTTGAAATCAAACTGCATTAGATTAACAGCTTAGGCTATTGTGTATATTTTATTATCTATAGTTTTATAAACAGCAGAGTAAAGATTGAAATACATTTACATTTATGCATTTGGAAGATGCTGTTGTCCATAATGACTTTCACTTGATTGAATGTATAGATTTGTACCAAATAGTGGTTGATGTTGTGAAACGTGCATTCAGTCTTTGTTCTACACTGTACATACGCATTGGCTCAGTCAGACTAAAACATATATATATTTTAATTATTTTAGCATTAGAAATGTAAGAAATATAGCATAAGTGCATGATACCATTATCATGCTGTATTGTTTTATACGATTTGGGAATTTCTTATACAGTGGAGTTCACTTATCTCGACTCACGGTTAACTCGCCAATCCTATTATGTCGACGTTTTTGAAGTGGAACCGCCAAACTCCCTATTTGTCTTAGCATTTTCTTATCGGTTACGTCGATTCTTTAGTGTCGCCAAACACTAATATCTCGAGCACAAAACAGGGACAAAGTCGCCACTTCACATGGTTATTTCGTGACTTAGATGGTACCTAGTTCACTGCGCATGCGCTGAGTTCGCGTTGCACGTGGATTGCTTCACTCACAGTGCCGCGCAGCCGCAGAAGAACTCGCGGAAATGGTGGGTGTCTAAGACTCGCGGAAGTTTAAAACCTTCTAGATGCTATCTTGGAAGAGGGAGTGCAGGAGTTGAGCCGTGTCGAGCGCGTCTATGAGTGAGTGTGTGTGTTCAGTGAAGCATCATTGTCCAGGAATTCCCAGATTACATTGACATCGACAAAGACGTTGTTACCAATAGAAGCTTAGAAGCATTTGTTTTCAAGCAGAACGTTAAAGGCAAAAAGCAACAATGCATTTTTGCAACCACCGAGGCCGTCGACATAACCAAACTCCACTGTATTTGTATAACTCAAAATAGCTGCCCCAGTGCATTACAAAGAAAAAATATATTCAAGTAAAAGTCCCGTTTCTTTCCTAAAGAAATGTAAAGTAAAAAGTACTTGTCCTAAAATCTACTTTATAGTGAGATTAAATATTAACAGAATTTAAAAGCTTATAAAATACTGTACTGTATTTCAGATTCTCTTTTGCTGTTTGTCAGAACGAATGAAGAATACTGTATTCTATGCATGTCTCTCTATATCGAGGTGTTCAAACGCGGCTCTGCAGGGCCACTGTCCTACAGAGCTTAGCTCCAACTTTTGTCTGGACATTTCTGTGCTCAGTAAGACCTTGTTTAGCTGGTTCAAGTTGAACCAGCCAAACAAGCTAAACAGCTAAACAAGGTTCTACAAAGCACAGAAACTTCCAGGCAGGTGTAATGTGCCAAGTTGGACCCAAACTCTGTAGGACAGTGGCCTAGGATCTAGGATCGTGTTTGGACATCCTGGTCTAGAGAGATGCCCAAAGATTGTGGTTGGAGCTGAATTCTGAAAGGAGCTGAGAGGACAGTGGCTCTGCAGGAGCAGAATGATCACCCCTGCTCTATATGTTCAAGTAAATAAATGGGAGTGGGAATTCCCCACATTATGAACATGGCACTCGTGGGAGTTTTTAACATTGAACGCAATACTCACAACCTCACACCAGATTTCAGGCCTTGTAGATATACAGATCATCTAGTAAGAATAAACGTGAAATTTTACCCTAACATGTTTCTTCAAATTAGAGGAAGAATTAAATGTTTAACTGAATTGACACTTGAAGGAAACTTTGGAATGACTTAATCTGAATTTAAAGGGATAGTTGACCCCAAATTAAAATTCTGTCTTGATTTTACTTACCTCCTTGACTTTGAGTTGGGAATAGTGAAATAGCATACTATTCTTATTATTTCTGCTTTATATCGTAGAAATAGTGGGAGTAGTATGCTAGCATATTAGCATACACTTTGGCTGAATTCGGTATAACTTTTCTTGTATTATTTCATAGCAGGAGTAGTGGAAGGAGTATGTCAGTATGTTAGCACACTACTAGTATACATATACTTCAGCTGAATTCAGAATAGCATGCTAACATACTACTCTCAGTATTTTGGCGATATATAGTACAAATAGCAGGAGTTGTATGTTAGGACACATGGTATACTTTTGCTGAATTAGGAATAGCATACAAGCTATTTTCTTACTGTTTCTGACATATATTTTATTATTTTGTTATATGCTTTAGCTGAATTCAGAATATCAAATATATATTTTATTTTTCTACTCTTAAACTCATAAACAAATCTTATACTCATGCTATTTCTGCCACATATGGAAGAAGCAATAAGAGCAGTGTGCTATCATTCACAAGGTTAGCAACTGACCCTTGTCACATTTCTGGGTTTCATAGAAGTGAAAGCCGTCATAGTTGGGTGAACCTCTATAGCGGTGAATGAGAGACTACATTACTACATTAAATATGTTTTTTTGTTTCCCAAAAAATAGCACAAGAAAAACTTGTCAATAGTTTTCACAACTTTCCAAAAAATGAAAACTATTTGAAAGAAATTGATAACGGCAGTCAGAAGAGAGAAAGATGTCAATTTTATTGTCACTCCCACAGCCACTATATTAGAAACACCCTCACAGCAGTGTTAACTGTGTAGTGTTATAAATGTACATTCTTTAAAAATATATATATATATATATATATATATATATATATATTCAAATATAAACAATTAAGAAGGAATTACAACGCCATTAAAACGCATCATCACAGTCTGTGAAAAGGGTCCATGTAAGACCCTCAACACATTGTCATGGTGACGTAGAGAGAAAATTACAATGAGTGTTTGGAGGATACACTTTAATTGCTCTACATCAACAGCCTATCCAGTATAATCACTCGTACAGTTACCATGGGAGTAATAGAGCTAATGCAGCTGCCTCTCGTAGTTATGAGGTCATACTGATAACCTGAGAGAGGATAATGGGGTAAAGGGTGTGTTCATGTGTACTCAGTGGCCGTGGCAACATACTCGATGAGGAGGAACACCTGGGATTTTAAAAGGATGCCCAACATTCAAATAAAGATGTACTCGCTCACACACACACACACACACACACACACACACACACACACACACACACACACACACACACACACACACACACACACACACACACACACACACACACACACACACACACACACACACACACACACACACACACACACACACACACACACACACACACACACACACACACACACACACACACACACACACACACACACACTGATCTCCATCCTGAAAACAAAGACCATATGGTTTGAGACCCTGGAGCTGGGCACACTAACATATCAAAGGCCTGCTGCTGTTTACTGGTCAGGTGTGACAAACAAAAGAAAATTAACTAAATGCAGGCTCTCATTGAGTTAAATCAATGGTGAAATTAAAAGGAAATCATGTTTACATTGATCTTCTGATTAACAATTCTCAGTGTGTGCATGTTTATATTGAATTTAGACAAACCAAATGAACAAGAAACTCTAACCAGACCATTGCTTTGCATCTTTTTAAAATCGACATGAAATTTCGACATGAAATTTTTTTAACGCAATCCTCTTTCCCTGTCCAAATTAAGAATAATTTTTTGATGTATGTTAATTTTTTTTAAATATTTGTAATTATCAATCAAAATAACATAATTTCGGTCTTAACCACACGTTTTCCTCTCCAATATCATGTTGCACTTGGAAATACGTACCATTCATTGTATAAAATTACCCATAATTTTTTAGAACAATGGTGTGGATATGCAGGATATACACTCTCACTACACATTTCAGTTTGTTGTAGGTTGTTGTATCATACTACAACTACTACGCTATCATTTCTAAAACTTTTTTTATACCACTTATATCAAGGTAACCTGACCAACTGTGTTCCTAACCTTTTGTGTATGACAAAGGACAACACTGTGAGTCATATGGCTATTGTCAGTATGTTATTTTTCTTCTGTTATGAATCATTTCATCCACAAGTTGGATACAGAAAGCCTGTAACTCTCAGTAAAGCCCACATTTTATACGGAATGGCTTATTTTACTTTTAAATTCTTATGGAAGGGAGAAAAAACACGCAAGGGAGGAGAGTAGCGCAGGATAAGCTCTATAATTATCAATTTCCTGACTTGGTTATGAGACTAGATTCAGTCTGCTCTCAGCCTCTTAATAATTTGTGTGTTGTGAATATGAGAGAAGTGGAGAACACCTCAGTGTCGCAAATGGAACATGAATACAGGCTAAGCAGAACATGAAAAAGAGCTCTGAAAATATTAAGGAAATGCTTAATATTAAAGACTTAACTGTCAGAAAGCATGGTTTTATATCCATATAATGAGCAAAACTCGTCATTAGCAGCTGGCACTTTAGTTTGCAATTACTGCATTGTAGATGCTTGTTTCACAATTTTTCCAGAACGAGTGTCTATCCAGATGGATAGAGATGTTTCGAGATGGGTAGTGTCTCTCATCTTCAGTTGTCTAATGGTTTTATGTGGCCTCTTGGCTGAAATATGATCTGCTTTTTGCAATATGAAATTGGCAAGTGGTCTAATGCTTACTGGGGGTAAAATCTGTTGCTGTTAAGTGAGGCTTGCCATTATTTATTTATTTATTTATTGCAGATCGAGGCCCACATTCATCTCTTTATCAAATGCTAATTATAACATTAAGTGAAAGTCAAACTGATCTTAGATCAAAGCAGATTGAAGATTTATCTTACACACAGAATATTTGCTGAGTAATTCTCTGGGACTGGTTTCACAAAACTTTCAGAAAATTACTATTTAAAATAAGAAAATATTTGAGAACTACAAACGTTCTAAGTTATAACATATGGTATTAGTCTTAACATTAAGTGTTTTTTACAGATTATTTTTGTAAAAACATTATTTGATGTCACATGGAGAGAAATTCAGTAATATATTTCAACTTCTGTCTTCCTGATATGTTCTCATCTCAGATCAGCAAGCAGCACCTTCAGACAGTGAAAGATCGTTTCCAGGCCTTCCTGAATGGAGAGACTCAGATTGTAGCCGATGAAGCCTTCATCAACGCTGTCCAAAGCTACTATGAGGTTTGGCACATTTTATACATCGGTGCAACAAGTCTGGAGTTACACTTCCAGTGGATCTGAAACGACCTCATCTAATAATTGGTTTTCTCAGTTTGCTTTATAATGTCAAATCCAACCTATACACTACTGTTCAAAAGTTGGGGATCGGTAAGAGTTTTCAAAATGTGTTTTGAAAAAGGCTTATGCTCACCAAGGCTACATTTTATTTGATCGAAGATACAGTAAAATCAGTAATTGTGAAATATTATATGCTGATTAATATTTTTGTGGAAACCAGGGGAAATAAAATAATTAAATCTGCTAATTGCAGCAATATGAGGTGATTCGCATAGTTTAAAAGTCATTTGCACACTTTTTTTTTATTTTCTTTGTTTCTTTTTTCTCTTTTACAAATGTTGTTAAAAAATGCCTCTCTCATGTCAGAACTTACATCAGAGTTACATCAGAGATTAAAGAAAGGTATTATTATTCTGCATAAGTGTGGTATGCAATGTATATATCATGACTACTGCTCACTTTATCTTTGTAACCCTCCTATTAACTTTTTTTTAGCATAATAAATGAATAATTTTGCACACCAAGAAGTGTCATTGTCAGGGTTCTGTCACATTCGATGTAGTCATTTCTTGATTTTGTGGCAGAGCTCCCGTAATGTCTTGTTTTTTGTGTGAGAGCCGTGTGGTTTCCTGTCCACATGTGCGGGGCGTGGTGTTCGATCCTGATTCTAATCTGCCTCCATTTCAGTTTTGTGTTTTGGGATTCAAACACTCATCCTCCATGTGTTTTTCTTTTGTTCTGAGTGCACAAGATGAGTGTGTGCTCTCTTTCCTGTCCTCGCTCGAGCTGCACACTCTCGTCCGCGTGTGTTGTCGTGTAGCATGCGCTTCATGTTTACATCAGCCGCGTGCTTTCCTGTTATGTCTTGCCTTGTGCTGTGTTGCGTGCAGCTTGTGTTTTCACTGGCTGCATGCTTTCATGTCCTCTAGTTTTGTGTGGACACGTTTCTTATGAGTGTTCTCATTGGCTGCATGTTCATGTCATGTTTTGTCTTGTCCTGTCATTGTGTAACTCTGCCCGTCTTGTTTCCTCATTATTGGTTTGATTTGCCCCACCTGTCCTCCCCCTTTACCTGCCTTGTGTGTTCTATATTTATTCCCTGTTGATAGATGAGTAATCTCAAAGTGATACATACTTTGCTGGTATTTAAAGTGATATATAATCTTTTATGACCTAGAAAAGGTGAATTGGGAATAAATTGCAGCATAGTCTAGAGTACTAGGCAAAAAGGAGATTGCTCTCAGTATGGGTAGTAATTTAATGAGGTGAAACTAATGAGTGAAATGCCTTTGTATTCAGTCACAGCCAAAGCTAGCTTTTTCAATTCAATTAAACGCTGATACTCTTATTGAATTTGTGCTGGATGTTCCCTCTCTGTCAACTCATCTCCCCTGCTTATCCAGGCACGTTAAGGGAATTGTGTCCACTAGAGAAAGGTAGAATGAGGTAAAAATATGAGAGAATGGTGAGAATTGATTATTAAATAAATATAACCTTAAACCCTTCTACCCACTGTCAGCCAGGTTCTGCACTGCCAGATTCACACCAATTTTGTCTTTTTATGAACCAGGACTTGACAGTTTACTGTATGACACAGGGAAAATCATGTCTAATTTAAGACAAAGTATTTTTCAAGTGGCTTGATCACCGTTTAACAAGGTTGCGCTGACCTGTAGCCAATGCTTTTGCACTCAGGAAAATTGCTTTGCTTGGAATGGAGAGACACCGTCTTGGCCTCTGATTTTCTGAGTTCATCCCATTCAGATGCAGATCACATCACCTGTATAAGCCTTATATCACAAAATTCATCTGAAAATGTATATACAAGTACATTTGTATACATATACAATAATGTAATTTACAATATCAATCTGATGCTGACTGATGTTGCCATGGTAACATTTTCTGGCGAATATAGTATCTGTTTGCGAGTATCTATTTTTTATAAGCGAATGTCTCTTTAGATTTTGTGTTTACTGACACATTAAACCCTAGTTGGAATGTGTTTGTATACTTATAAACAATTATAAGCATGTACTTTATATATACTATTATTCAACTATTTCTTAGTTAAATTCAGCAATTTGCATTGAATTGCTCAAAAGACAGTAAAGACATTTATAATGCTCCTAAAAATTTCTATTTCAAATAAATGCTGTTATTTTCAACCTTCTATTCATTAAAAATGTATAAACAAGTATCATGGTTTCCACCAAAAAATCAGCATTGATAGAGAAATGTTGAAATTGAGAAATGTTTTTGAGTGCCAAATCAGCATATTAGAATAATGTAGAGTAATGGCCACTGAAAAATCACAGGAATAAATTACATTTCAAAATATTACTAAAATAAAACCACTGTTATTTTATAATTGTAATATTATGTCACAATATTATAGTTTTCACTGTATCAAATAAATGCCTGGTTTATTACTGTAACTAGATTTATGTTTGATCACAGATTTTCCTGAAAAGCGACCGTGTTTCACGCATGGTCCAAAGCGGCGGCTGCTCGGCCAGTGACTCCCGTGAGGTCTTCAAGAAGCATATTGAGAAGCGTGTCCGCAGCCTGCCCGAGATCGATGGTTTGAGCAAGGAGACAGTCCTCAGCTCGTGGATGGCCAAGTTTGATACTATCTACAGGGGAGAGGAAGACCCACGCAAGCACCAGCAGCGCATGACAGCCAGCGCTGCCTCTGAGCTCATTCTCAGCAAGGACCAGCTGTATGAGATGTTCCAACAGATTCTTGGAATTAAGAAGTTCGAGCACCAGCTGTTGTATAATGCCTGTCAGGTGAGCATGGGACATTTATGCAAGTCTGTGCAGTGTCAAGGAAGTGCACAGTTGTATATCTGCTACAGGATATAGAAAATATAGAGATATATGTAATTATGTGAGTCTGGGTTTGGCTCCGTAATCAGATTTTTTTCCATGCTTTTCTTTTTTCTGGTGAAGATGACTAAACCCAAAGCGCTCTGCGAGAGTTGGCTTGAAAGAAAGAGTAATTATGTGTTATTTCAAGTTGCTTGAAACTAGTCTAGAAAGCATCTGCAGTAACCAGAAAAACACCTGTCAAGCTTCCTGCAGCTGACTGAGAGAGAGTCAATTTGAAAATCATCCTTCATTTTGAAGATTTTTCATTAGATCCGCTGCAGAAATGTGCACATTTCTAACTCAAGTCAGAGGGGTCCCACATTGACAAAATCTATGGAATTAAGAAGTCGACACTCAGTCCACACAGTAGATTAGGGGTGGGAAATATGACCAAAGTATACCATGAGTCATTTTATTTCACGATAATGATATAAATCACAATATAATTATTTAGGTTTATAAAATATCAAAATTGTTGGTATTATTGAAATTTTATAATTATTATCACCAATTTCAATATCACCAAAAAATTACTAGCCTAAGTAAGAAAAAAAAAACTCAAGCAAGTAAACAGTCAGTGATAAAATAACAAGACAACAACGAATAACAAAGAAACTAATTACAAGCAATAGGGCAACAAACTGCAATAGAAAACACATAAAAGGAAAGCACAAGGACGAGGAAAGCAAATGGAAATAGTCTTTGATGACAAAACTCGACATACTCTTACGATGAAAAGACGATATTGGACGAGGACAAAGGGAAAATGCAGGGTATACATACACAGGGAATGATTAAACAGTTACTCTAGGAGGAGGGAGGGAGGTGACACAGGGAGTGACACAGGACAGTTGAAGGGGGAGTGGAGGGTGGTGGTGAGGGAGGAGCAAAAGAGTATATATAGTCCAGAGAGTTCAGGCAGCAAAGCAAGCGCTGGGAGTTCAGAGACCGAGGGCGGTGCCGGGTGTTCAAGGGACTATGGTTGCATTGGTAGATCAGGAGATCTGGGTGGTTTAGGACTTGAGGGAGCTCAGGAGTTGACTAGGGATGGAGCACTGGACACACAGCAGCCCACACACAGCATCTTGGCCACGTGTCTCGCTGGAGAGCATTTGGGTAATTGTCTTTCTAGAGAGCATTCTGGGACTTGTCTTGCTGGAACATATGGGGAAACTTCTCTCTCTGGAGCAGACCAGAGAAATGCTCTTGCTGGAGAGCATTTGGGGACTTGTCTCGGTGGAGATCATTCTGTTACTTGTCTCGCTGGAGCAGATGGGAGAATTTGACTCGTTGGAGCAGATTGAAGAACATGACTCGCATGAGTAGATCAGAGAGTTTGATTCACTGGAGTGAATTGGAGAGCTTTCCATGCTGGAGCTGACTGGGTCTGGGGTGAGCAGGAGTGTTCAACTACTTTCGGTATGGGGCTGGATGATGGCTGGGAATGTCCTCTACTTCCCCGACAATGAAATCAGAACCGTTTAGTTAGAGGACATAATTGATGAAATTATGTCCTACAGGCTCGTGGCATTCATCAGGAGAGATGAATGGGAAGAGCTTGTCAGTCCCATCCGGAAGCATGAATTGAGCGTAGCATCACTCCAACTCACCAGATGGGGCAGCTCCAGGAACTCCTCCATAAACTTCTCCAGCAATTGCTCGCTCTGGCAGAGGGAGAAAAGGAAATTATCCTCAGCCTACTTTCTTCTCTCTGCCAGAGCCATCCTTGATGTCATTGCTCTTTGGTCTGTTATTTTGTCATGGTCGTGTGTTGAGGAAAGCATAGGGAAGAGGAAAGTAAACGAAAATTGTCTTTAATGACAAAAGTCCAGTTTCTGGGACTAACATGACTTGCTGAACACTTGATTGCAAGTCAGTAATGTCTGAGGTTTGTGGAAAAGTTCTTTATTATAATATTATACAGGTAGATTGGGAATCACTGACTTTGCTTCAGGCAACAAGAAGTGGTGTAGAATGAATTAAGATTAGTGTAATTAAGAATAGTGTAATGTATGTAGAAGAAGGGTAATGATTAGGTTCCAGAACAATATAGACAGAAAGAGAAAAACAAATAAAGGAAAACAGATGAGTGTCAACTGTCATATTTCTAGAGGGTAATCAGAAGCTCTATTATTAGAATTCAAGTCAAGTCATCTTTATTTATACACGCTATACTATACAGATTGCTTCAAAGCAGCTTTACAGTGATAACAGGAAAATTAATCATTGATGCTGACAAATAGTGATGTCATACAGTCACTGTGAATGAAAACAGTGTCATCATTCAGCAGTTCACGGTTGCTTCAGTTCCATTGTAAAACTCATCAATTATTAAGTTAGTTAATTTCATCTATGAAGCAGTTCTGCAGAAAACTGTGATAAACTGCCCATGAAGGCAGTATTTTTAGACTTTTTCTAAAATGTATGCGAACTAATTATTATAAAAACTGATTGTAAAGAATGATACTAAAATATTTTTTTTCAACTTAGTTAAAAAACTGAAAGTCAATGAAAACAATGTTTCAGATAAAAATTCTGATAAAAATGGGTCACACCTCCATACAAAATTTCTTAAAGGTTTCTGTAGATTTTGGGCAATTGTGGGATTTGTGACCAGTGGGAAAACAAAAGCACCGGATCCGGAGGAGGTGTCAATGTAGGAGTCTGCTTTTCATCATCATGCCACTGTCTGCATTCACACTGGAGCCAAGCAAGCCGATTTGAGCATGTGCCATTTTGATTATCTTTCTGTTAGCCTCATGAATCCTACTTACTGTGTGCGGATGGTAATATCCCAGTAACCGTAGCAACGGCGAACACGCCGACCGGGCCTTACCTCAAATCTCACCCAACGGCACCACGGTCCTGTGGTCACAAACACTGCCATATTTTCTCTTTCTTTAGCTTCACTTTTATGGCATTGTCACTGCTAGTTTATGCAGGATGCTTAAGTTTTTTCACAGCAGGTCATTATTTCTTCCAAGCCCCTTCCTGCTTTTTAAATTAAATCTTGTTGATAGGCAGAATCTGTGTTAAACAGCTGTGTGGACTGTGTGTGCGTGTGTCTGTGTTTAACAGCGTTCAGTATCAGTGCATTGGCTGTCTCCTGGTAGTTGGAGTTTAATCCAATCTATCGACTATTTCCTGAGGGCATTTCAAGATACCAGCTGTGGATGGCAAGTGACTGACAGGCAATTAAAATCAATAGAAAATGCTGGAACACAGATCAGTCGATCAGTGAAAATCAAGAACCTATTAATTTTGGGCCTTTAACTCACTCTAATGCCACATTAGCAAGTCTTGTGTATCTGTTGTGTAGACCAGTTATACATCATTTTTAGGGGTGTTTATTTAAAATGCTAATTTATAATCAATTCTAAAAAAAAAACTAATTTAATTTACATGTCTTAATTTAATAAAAATTAAATTGAAAATGTAATGTCTTTGGCTAAAGATTGTTAAAAATAAATCAAACAGTAGTTCACCCAAAAGTGAAAAGTCTGTCATAATTTGTAATTCACTTTTTTCAACCGGATGACAGTGGTTATTGAAACTGTCACTGCTTTTCAAGGATGGGTTCTCTATAAAGACTGTTTACACAGTATCTTTTTTCTATTCGACTGTATTGCATTTCCATCATTTCTCTATGTAAATACTCTCTAGACACGTTTTTGACCATTGCACTTGCATCTTGTCTTTTTTACAAAAATGCGTTTCTAGGCCGTGTGTTATTTTTTTCCATTCCATTGACCTGCATCTCATATTTTTAAGCTAAAATATGTGTTCTGTAAAAAGAATGAACTCTAAGTCTGTCAAACAATATGACAATGCAAGTTGGCTTGCTCCTCGTGATGTTGAAATAAACTGTATTTTACGCAATTTATTATAATTTATTATTGTGTGTAGAAATCAGAAAGCACAAACTTTGGTATCAGATTGTTATGATGAAACAATAAACATAACTGTTGGAGACAAGGAAATCTACCCAACTATCAAGAAGTAAGACAGTCGAAATGCCTTAAACATTGATATATATATGGTTATCAGATGCTTAAAGAAGCAAATGAGGTTTCAAATAAAACCAAATAACTCATGCATAAGATGGAGTCAACAGATGCAAATGAATCGTGGATGAAGCCAATTTGCATTTAGTAAACAAAATTTGGCTCTAACTATATATAGAGATTTACAGAGGAAATAAACCAAATATCCTTCCCTAATCATCTGACAATGAAGCATACTGCCATATAAAATGTTATGTAATTGCCTAAATTGGATGTAATGTAAAAAACCCAAAAAACTTCAAGCTTTATTCATAGCTTTTTTTATTCAATAAAAACATCACAAAATCACAGAAGATTTACATTACAATGAATGTCAATTAAAAAAAATAATGCTTGCATTTTTCAAGATTACTGGGTGATTTCAGGAATGGATGAACAAAACTCTGTATTAGCTAATCTGGATGCAAAATTGAAGAACAAACTAGTGTGACAATTTAAAAAAATAAAATAAATAAATTTAGGCCAAATCAAAATTCGTTTGGAGT
Organism: Rhodeus uyekii; assembly: GCA_037043235.1. Taxonomy (NCBI): domain Eukaryota; kingdom Metazoa; phylum Chordata; class Actinopteri; order Cypriniformes; family Acheilognathidae; genus Rhodeus; species Rhodeus uyekii. The sequence goes on from JAWRVZ010000018.1 coordinate 3,271,651, forward strand.
TTGGGAGTTTGACACAGCTTGCCAAAGCGAACTTTAAAAAGTTTGCTTCAGCTTGTAAACACCTTCTGTCATCTCCCTGGGCTGATCTGTCCATTTTTCCTGCCGTATGTTTGCATTTGTTTGAAGTACATGAGTTTGGTTTGATAGTTCACCATGTGCTTCGTTGTCATTGTGGTATCTGATCCCACCCCCTTGCTATTCCATTCCACATCTCATTATTGTTCCTCACCCATCACCTGCTCAGTATCAATTCAATCCTTATTCCCCTATTTAGTCCCCTCCTGTGTCAGATTGTTGTTTGTGCTCTGTGCCGTGGTTCCCAAATGATTCCCCATTGCATTCATCCCTGGTCTTGCTCTCGCTCTTGAAACGCTCTTGCGTTATTAGGATTTTTCATACTTTAATGACGTCTTTACTTCTTTTTTGGGGCTTGAAAGTGGTAGTTGCATTGGCTGTTAATGGAGGAACAGAAAGCTCTCAGATTTTATTAACGTATTGAAGATGAATGAAAGTCTTACTGGTTAGGAATGACATGAGGTTGAGTTATTACATTTACATTTATGCATTTGGCAGACACTTTTTTCCAAAGCACTTACATTCTAGCAAAACATTGAAATCAGTTCTTGCTTTTCCTTTGATCGAACCCATGACCTTTGTTAACACCAATGCTCTACTGGTTGAGCTACAGGAAAGCTAACAGAGTTAAAATGTTTGGGTGAACTAACCCTTTTAAAGCTTGATGGATAAAATGACAGATAGCATCTCAGCGCTGCAAAGTGATTGGCTATTTGGGCTGTCGTCCATTTTTCTGTTGTAAGATTAGACTTGAAAGATATGTCACATGTCCCCTGGAGGGCCACTGTCCTGCAGAGTTTAGCTTTAACCCCAATTAAACAGACCTGAACCACCTAATCAAGGTCTTTCTGGGCATACTAGAAACAGGCAGGTATGTTGGAGCTAAACTCTGTAGGACAGTGGCCCAGCAGGACCGAGTTTGACTACCATACAGGATCAAATCCATTAATATTGTCCACTTGGTAAGGGTGCATCCACCTCACAGCAGGAGGGGACACTTTGAATCTCATCAAAAGAGCCCACTGTTAGCCTACACAGTCTACTCTTACTCTTTCCCCTTTACTCATTCTTGTCCTAATTTCAGTGGTACATACTGATTAACAAATGCATGTTACCCTGCAATGATGACTATAAATGGAACAAATTGGATTTCAGCCATTAGCTCAGGATGTGCATTTTGGTGTGGGCGTCTTGATATAGGAAGTATTATTCTGTTGAATGAGATTTGTCTTCTTGCCCCATCTTTGGTTAATGAAAGCCCAATGTGATGTAATTGCCATGAATAGCAACTACAACAGGAGCAGCAAGGTGACTTGACCAGGATGTGTGCTCTTTGGTTGATTGCTGTTAGTGAATATAAACAACAGACCAATCAGCCGTGTTTCTACACATGCATACATGCACTTTAACAAATGGCATTCCTATTTGAATGCATTCATGACAGAGACACACTACGCATAACCAAAAGCCAACACAGAAATGGCTAAACAACTGCAAAGCATTTTCAAAGGCTTTTCTTTAGACAGTGTTTAAATGAGCAGACGCTGGAGCCACAAGGACAGCTGTTGCCACTCATTTACTCTCATCAAACCTCATTGTGCTATCTGTATTCTCTGAAATGCAGATAACACAATGAGCTTTAAAAGCTCTGAAAATAAATACCATGTATGCGTTTGCATTTTGCTTTGCTGAATCCCTTTGGTCCCATGATATGTGTGTGCTCTGTAGTTTGTGTTTGATGTCTGGAGTTTGGCAATGCATGTCTGAGGTACCGTGCATGTAAAGCCGCATGTTTTTGACAGAAACCATCTCAGCATCCTTTGTGTGACCCGAGGTAGTTGTTATGGAGACCATAAACACACAGGGCTTTTAAACACTCTCTTGCCCATCAGCTGTTCTTTCCATGAATACATTACAGACTGTAACCTTATAATTACCTCATTCTCTGTCTCTACCCCCACCCTTTCTTTTTCTTTGTGTCAATCACCTGAGCTGTCATTATGTGAAATAAATGTGGTGCACACAGGAATAAAACAGTGCCCCATGCCCATGGTTAAATATATATGGCTAAATCTTTAATGTTGTGGTCCTATTTTTCTTCCAGAGGTCCGTGACATAGTTGTAGAGACAAAGCATAATAGTTCCCTTTCAAGGGAACTTGAGCTGCATCAAAAATGCTATAGGAGTGCTTCGCGTGAATGCGTCATGAACCACAAGTGAAATCGAACCAACGGTGTGAATGCATGTCGCAGACTGATGACGTCATGAACCATTAAGCTGCAAAGGCATGCTGGGTACCGGAAGCGGCAGCTTAAAAAGTGTCTGAAGTAAAACACTGGTAGGCATGCAGGAGGTGTGGCAAGGAGATCAGGTTTCATTCTCAGGGAATCAAGGTTTCATTCGTAATTTGCAATGACACAAGCCTGAAGGGGCAGCTTACGTGTCTTTAGTAAGTGCTGTGAAACAAATGAGTGTCTGTTTGCTGCTGGTGTATTTGTTGAAAGATAGTGCTAGTTTAAAAAGAACAGGGAATCCCAACTTATTGCAATAATGGCGAGCAATCAGTTCAGACTATGTGTTTCTCCCTGCTCTCGTTCATTACGAATAGGGATATACACAATCTTTGTGTTGTTTTCTTGGGAGCAGAGCATGCACGGTCAGCACTTGAGGGTGGTGGCTGTGCTTATAATACATTATGCTCCAGGTGGTTTTTGAGGAGGCTGCCCTGACTCGCGGTTCTCAGGGTTCAGGTCTCACTGCTGTTGAGGCACAGCGGCGATTTCATGCTGGGAATCACAAATGGTCAATAGGGTTATACTTATCCTTATCCTTATGCCTTATCCTCTCTCGGAATTCGGAAGCACATGCTGCGGTTACTTCCACCCTTTTAGAGGCATTAGGGATGCAGCTATCCAGCTCTGAGGAACTGGATATTGTCAGCATTGAGGCTGGAGATGAAAATTTGTCACATCAATCTCCAGTTGTGACTCGAGCTGTTTCTCAGTGCACAGTTCCCACCTCCCCATGGTGCCCTCAGAAGATCATTCTGCCAACCCTGCCCCCCATGTGTATCACTGTACCGTGATTCTTGGAGAGACTTCCCAGTTCCCAGTAAACCCAGCATCACTGGGAAGCTTGCGCCCTCTGAGGAGGGTCCTAGAAGCATCCAATACTTCACTCCAAGTATTCCCTGCAGGACAGGGCCTTGGAGTAAATCATCATGTTTTTGGATGAGAATAGTTTTTCTGGATCTACAGAACATCTTAGCAAAATTACGGCAACTGTTATACTGTTTCTTAGCAAGATATTTCATCAGTGTCAGAGAAAAAAAATGCTCCTGATAAACACATTTAAATTCATAACAGTTGTATAAATACAGTATATCACTCTGGACTGTTGCATTAATGAAACTTGCACAAACAGGATTTAACATCCTCACAGAAACTTGCACTGATACTGAGAGGAACCATTAAACGGTTACAGACCCATTTTGTAAAAGGCTCTTGTTGACCATAAAAGTAATTTGCTGCAGCTACTGGAAGAGCAGTCACCAGGTTCTATTAGGTGAAATTTACAGTAATCATAATAGAGCTTACATTAATGCAGCACAGCCTTTGCTTTCTTGCACCCTGACACATTTGGTCATCTATATCGTGATCTGCAAATACATATTAGCTACAGGCGGGATTATGGGATCATGTCAGAGTATAATGATTTTATTAATTAGACCAGGAACCCTTGTGGGTCCCATAGTTAATAAAAAAAATTAATTATTCACAGATCTGGTAAATTAGTTGATTATGGAGATGGACATGTTCTGTAAGTGTGCATGTGTTTCTTCTAGCTATGTCTGTATTTCCCCACTCATCTGCATAAAGAAGGGTTTGTCTGATCTCTGTCTCTCTTTTTGTATCTTAAAAAGCTGCCACTCCTGTGCTGATTGCAGTGGTATAGAGTAATTAACTGAGGAGATAGAGAGAGGTTGTTTAAAGTGTTATCTGTCTCTCTCACCAGCTGAAATCTGTGGCCAGAGTAATGGGATTGAATTGGCTAGTCACTATGGCAGAACTACATTAAATACTAAATACTCTCAACCACCACGCAACAGTTTTGATCTTTTGTCATCATGGAAGACGTAACACAGACGTAAGTGCAGGCAAAGTTTTATTTAGACACGATATGCAGACAGTGAATGGTTGAGAATGAATGGAGCTGGGTCAATGAGTAGAGACAGTCTTATCGGATGAACTTGGTGTGGAGATTAGGATGAGTCAAGAGATCTCGGAGGGAAGCGGTGAGCGCAGAGGCTATCTTGGAAGGAGTCTTGAAAGTATAGGAGTCTAGGGTAAACGTAGTATCTCAGGCAGAGTCCGGGTAACATTGAAGAGACCAGACACTGAGTGCGGGGTGAGTGCTGGTTAAGTAGTGTGAGGGTGATTGACTGCAGATGCTCAGTATTCAGGTGACATGGAACGAGTGGACGGAGTTAAAAGAGTCTGGTGTGTGGGGCATGGCATAGTTCGTTACACTACCCCCCTCCCCACGACCAGTCAAGGGGTCCGGGTTGTGGCACAGACTGAGCATCCTTCCACGTGACGGGAGATACCCTGAGCCATACCGGGCCACCAATAACAATTTTGATTGAGTTAGAGGGTTCACTGGCTGCCTGGGTGTCCAGAGCCCGGAGATGTATGCGCTAGGTCCATGAGGGTCAGCCGGAGACTTGATGGAACATAGATCCGACCCTAAGAACCCCCCCGGCGGAGTTGGCTCCTCGTGAGTTGCCTCTGTGATGAGTTGATCGATGGACTACTGTCTGGAGGGAAGTAGTCTATGATGTAACCCAGCAGCTGTGTGTGGCTGCGGTAAAACTTGCACTTCTCCAGCTTTAAGAAGAGGATGGTTTCAGGCTCTTAGGAGGTCTTCTCGGGATTGAATTGACGGGACTGGGTATCTGCCTTGAAGTTCTTGATTCCAGGATGATAATTTACCATAAAGTTAAATCGAGTAAAGAACAAGGGCCACCGGGCTTGTCAAGGGTTCAGTCTCTTAGCTGTACGGAGATACTCTAGGTTCTGATGGTCAGTTATGAGCTGAAAAGGGCGATGAGCTCCCTCCAGCCAGTGTCTCTACTCTTCCAGAGCTAGTTGGATGGTGAGCAACTCACAGTTCCCGATGTCATAGTTTCGCTCTGCCTGGGTCAGCTTTTTGGAAAAGTAGGCACCTGGATGGAGTCGTGGAGAGGCCGCTGCGAGAGGACAGCTCCTACCCCAGTACAAGAAGCATCGACTTCAACCACAAAGGGGAGTTCTGGATCTGGGTGCCGAACAGAAGGTTGACTTGAGGGTGTCAAAGGCAGACGATGCTTCTGAAGTCTAGGACAGAGACTTGGACCCCTTCCGAAGCAATGCAGACAAGGGTGCTGGAATGGTACTGAAGTTGCGTATTAATCTCCTGTGAAGTTGGCGAAGTTCAAAAATCATTGCAGGTCTTTGATGGTCTTGGGTGTAGAACAGATCTGCACTGCTCTCACCTTCCCCTAGTCCATCTTGACACCGCTCTGGTCTATGATGTAACCCAGGTAAAACTTGCACTTCTCCAGCTTTAAGAAGAGGTTATGGTCTCTGAGCTTTTGGAAGACCTGCGCAATGTGGTGATGGTGTTCTTCCAGGGTTTGAGAGTAGACGAGGATGTCTTATCTGATGAACTTGGTGTGGAGATGAAGATGAGTGAAGAGATCTCGGAGGGAAGCAGTGAGCGCAGAGGCTTTCTCGGAAAGTGTCTTGGAAGTATAGGAGTCTAGGGTAAACATAGTATCTCAGGCAGAGTTCGGGTAACAGTGAAGAGACCAGACACTGAGTGCGGGGTGAGTTGTCAGGATCCTGCCCAGACTATCTTGTCTGTCTTGTCTTTGTTTAATGTTTGCCTGTTTGTTTTGTGCTTGAGCACATGGCTTTGTCTTTGTTCGTGTTTGCCATGTGGTCCTCTTGTCCCACCTCCTCAATTCCAGTTACCACGCCCCCTTGTTTAGTCCTTGTCTAGTCTCGTTTGCTTGAGTGTGTTCACCTGTCCCTCATATGCCCTGCTCCCTTTATATTGTGCTTGTTTCACTCATGTCTTTGCTGGTTCGTTTTGCGTGAGTGCTTTGCGAGTTGCTAGCGTTAAAGTCTAGTCATAGTTTTGTCAGTTTACTTGCTAATGTTGTTTCTCTTGTCTTGAGTGTTGTCTATTGTTGGTTCCTGCCTCTTGTTTCTCCCTGGCTGTTGACACTCCTGGCCTGGCAGCTAGTCTGGCGCTACGTCATAGCATCCCCAAGTGGCAAGCCTCTGGTTTCCCGATCCGCTGCCAGATCACCACCATTGGCCTGAGCATCATCTGTCTTTAGTCCTGACCAGCCAGCTATCCTATTGTGTGCCCTGCCTAACTGTTTGCTCGTTACATATTCACTGCTGTTTGCGTGTCACTGTCCTATAAATAAATATCTCACTTCTCTCATCTCTGCAATTGGGTCCTCCCTTGTCCAGAAAACCCTGACATGAGTGCTGGTTAAGTAGTGCGAGGGTGACTGACTGCAGGTGCTCAGTATTCAGGTGTCATGGAACGAGTCTGGTGCGTGGGGCATCCATTACAGTCCGTTACACTGACAAAATGAATACTGAAAATTCCGTTTTACCATCAAATTTATAAATTTCATTTTAAAGTAGTCATGAACTGCATTTATTTTTTAACAATGTTCACTGAGGTCCACTTATAATGTTATTTAGATTTTTCTATTTCTTTTTTTATAATTAATAAGATCATTTAGACAATTTTTGATCAAATAAATGTAGCTTTGGTGAGCATAAGATAATTATTTTAAAAAACCGTAAGAAATTGTACCGAACCCAAACATTTGCATGGTAGTGTAGCTCATTACTGCCATATCGTAATACAAAGCTACCTGTAAGTATAATTAATTAAAAATATTTTCAATAATTAAATATTTTCTAAATATGCTCATAGTTTATAAGGTTTAAAATATAAGAAACCCTGCCCCATGTATATATTTATTATTTTCACACACACATCATGAACTAAATAAACAAAGACATGGATTTAAAGGGAGTGCTCTCAAAAGTCTACTAGTTTAGTGCTTTATTACAAGAAACTGTGTGCATCTCTGTGCATAATATGCTTTCTTCCCCATTGCCGTGTTCCTCTTGCACTAACCCATGCTTCTATAATTGTCTTCATGCACGGATTCATCACATGCATTTTTGATATGAGGATGGCAGCCATTTTCCTCTCTTTCATCATGATAGAACAAGGCTCGTCAAGATCCATTTTTCCCTCACCTATGCTCAGTACCAGCATAGATCACTTCTTATTATCCATTTCCTCCACTATTGATCAGAAGCAGCGCCCTGGGCAATCAGACCAGGGTTTTTTCTTATAGCTAGAATTATTTGCTCTGTTATTAGAGATCTTGATAGTGTTCTGCTTTTCTTCCTCTGGTGTTTTTTCTCAGTCTGTAATGGTGATTAAACCTGTGATCCTAATTTAGACAATATTACTGCCCTCAAAAGTTGGTTGACACTGGAATGTTGATTCAATTAAATTTTCTGTTGATTTGACTTTTACCTTATACAGTGGAGTTCACTTATTTCGACTCACGGTTAACTCGCCGACGACTATTATGTCGACGTTTTTGAAGTGGAACCACCAAACTCCCTATTTGTCTTAGCATTTTCTTCTTGGATATGTAGATTCTTTTATATCGCCGAACCCTAATATCTTGAGTACAAAAGAAGGATAAATTTGCCGCTTCACATGGGTTATCTCGATCCCGTGACTAAAGATAGTATCTAGTTCACTGCGCATGCGCCAAGTTCACGTTGCACGTCATGCCATGACCATTTTTGGTCTTTCCGGTCCCTCCGGCCGCTTTCCAGATTTGCCCAGTCAGATTGTGATTTTGAAGTGGTAGGACGCATTTGTTTGTGTGGTCTTGTCTTAAGGGCCGTATGTTGTGTAATTGATGATTTCATGTTATATAATTGTGACCTTGAGCACTTTTGTGATATACACAATGTTTCGTTTATAAATTTTTTTTGATGGGAAGAATGCTGGTGTTCAAGAGTGATTACGAAATTACACAACGCAGATTACGAAATTGTGTTTGCAATGTTGAAGAATATGATTAAAGATTTGTATCAAGAATCGAAGGTGGTTTTTATCATATACTGGTAAATCTTGCACTGGCTGTCAGAGTGGTTGACGACTGCCCAGATGACGAGCTATATAGATGTGTTTCACACTCTTCTCATCCATGTAAAGTACAAACCCCTCTGACAAACATCACAAATAAAAGAAGGAAAATAGAAACAGTAGATTATGCCATATAACAGTCAGCGGTAGAGCTGCCATCTCTCTCCTAACTCGAAAACACTCTCCTCCCCGGCTCCCTGTGCGCGTTCACCCCAGAACAGTGCACACAGAACTACATACACCGTCTTAAAAGTATATTCCCAACATAAACATAAAGTAGCCGTTACAACCTCTGCTGTTAGTTGGTGCATATACGCCTTTTGTTGTTAGCAAACATATACAGTGAATGTAAATTTTTATAGCATGCCGATCGCTTCATCAAATAAATCGCCATATTGGCTTTTGGTTATCTCGATCCTCGGTTATCTCAATGCTTTTTTGCAACCCCCGAGGCCGTCGACATAACCGGATTCAACTGTTGCTGCTCTGTCCATTTCCTTTGTGTGAAACTGGTAAAGATGAACCAATTTGTTGCAGAGAGCAGAAACCAAGCAGAGAGCTTTAAAGATTTTCCTCTGATTTAAGATTGCAGTTGTAGAAATGTTTACAATAAAACACTGTATGACTTTAATTTTGCAGTTTTAATTGTGGGTGTAACACTGTGCCTTGAAATCAGAAAACATGAAATCAGATGTCTAGCAGTAAAGTTCACCCCCTGCTAGTTTTGTACGCCTCCATTATGCGGTGTTGGACACTAACTGTTACACCTACACTAATCAGCCCTCCACTGAGTTCCCTCCATCCCAGAAAAACTAACTTCACCAAAAAGACTAAATATTTCACAGTTTAAGAAGCCCTCTTCATTCATAGATCATTTTATCCATGATAAGAGTGACTGTGATGTCAGTGTGCTCTACTGTTAATTTGAAGCAAACTATACAGTACTATACAGTACTAAAGTACAGTACTATGTTACACTGAGCACAATGACAGCTTGACACTTTTAAGTATTAAAATAGTGAATCCAGGTCTCAATGCCTGACCAACAAGCCTGAGGTCATGGGGGATTTGCTCTTTGTAGAGAGGCCTATAGAAAATTTTAGATAGTTAAGCCCTGGCATGAATTCGCTTCAGGGCACCGAGTCCATTCCCCCCTTGAGAGGCTGGTTCCTCTAGTAAACTACCTGGAAGCCTGGCGAGCACTATCCAGTATAACACAATGGGTGGTAAATATAACACAAAAGGGGAGTAGACCCCAGTCTATGAGTCACATCAAGTCCGATTACTGGTTTGTCATGATCGATCTAAAGGACGCTTTCTTCCATATCTCCATCCTTCCACTGCACAGGAAATTTCTGAGGTTTGCGTTTGCTGAGCAGGTCGACGAAATATATGGATGCAGTTCTGGCCTCACTCAGAATCCAGGCTATCCTATTTGACAATTATATAGATGATTGGTTAATACTAGCTCAGTCTCGGGAGATGGGGGCACGGCATTGAAATGTCATGCTCAACCACATAAAACGCTTGGGGTTAAAACTTCACACAAAGTAAAGCATGCTTATGCCTGTACCAATGAGTAGTGGTGTGTTAGGACCAGGGTATTTTCCTCAAGGGGTAACCTTGATCGTGTGGAAGAAACCCTGGTTCCTGTCCCAGAGCCTGTGCTGGGAACATCTTGACATCACAAAACACTCTCGACAGATGCATACCAGACAGGGTGGGGGGGAAGTCATGGAGGCCCACTCAACCCAGGGTCTGTGGAAGCAAAATCATCTCTCCTGCAACATAAATCTCCAAGAGATGTTGGCGGTATTGCTAGCCCTGAGGCACTTTCTCCCAGATCTCAGGGGCCACCATGTTCTAGTTTGAATAGACAACACCTCTGTGATCTCAAAAATTCAAAAATTCTCTATGCAGACTGGTGCACCAGATCCTTCTGTGGTCCCAGGGGAAACTGTTCTCCTTCAAAGCCGTTTACATCCCTGGACACCTACATTTGGGAGCAGTCATCCTGTTGAGGCCTGGGGAATTGAGGCTGCACCTCAAAACGGTATGGCTAATTTGGAAGGTCAGCCAGTCAGACATAGACCTGTTTGCACCTCAAGAAACTTATCATCATCCCCTCTGGTTGTCCCTCACCCATCCAGCCTCTCTGGGACTGGATGCTATGGTGCAGCCATGACTGAGGCTTTGGCTGTACACATTTCCCCTAATCACTCTGCTTCCAGGAGTTTAAGAAAGAGTATGCCAGGACAGGGTTCATCTCCTTCTGGAAGCCCTGTGCTGACCAGCCTGCATTTGGTTTTTGGACCTGGTAGAGGATCTACTAGGAGGGATCTACTAAAGCAGGCTGGGGGCACAATATATCAGCCCCAGACATAGATATGGAAACTGTGGGTCTGGGATCTACAAGGAGGGACCTATTAACGCAGGCTGGGGCACAATATATCACCCCCGGACAGAGATGTGGAAACTGTGGGTCGGGTCCTTGAGAAGGATCAGCTCCTGATTGCAGGTCTCTCCAGGAGGTGGTAGAGACCATTTCAATTCTAGAGCTCCCTCCATGTGGATACAGAAATGTTCTTACTACTTTGGATCAACATGAGAATGTCTAATGACAGAATTTCAATTTTGGGGTGTGTTATTTTTTTTTACATTTTTGAGAAACTGTTATTTCTCATGACACTGTCTTGCTCTCAGTTGGTTTCACCTTCCACTCACATGATATTAACGCACACACAGACCAGACAATCTCTCTGCCTTGGCCAGCTTAGATTAGCCACATTAATTTAATTACACATGTCTTGTTTACACCAAATCTGATTATCATCAGGCAATGACATCACAGATTGCTCCCTTGCTAGTGCATGGAAATCTCAATAAAGTTATGATGTGTCATGGCACTCCTGGTTATTTGTTTATTTTCTTCTGAAGACCTTTTTTTTTTTTTTTTTTTTTTACATTTTATTAAGCTCCATTTACTTGATAATAGCCCTCCTAAATGTGGTTCCAAGGGCAGGGGCGATTCTAGGATTTTGATTTTAGGGGGGGGCTCAGCCCCCAATAAGGGTATGATTAAAAAAATATTATTTGACTATTAGGGTAGGGTGGTATGCTACTAACCTTACTGCAATCCACTATTCCATTGTATTCCCTGTATTTCATATATTGGAGTAGGAGTACTGACTGAGCCATATACAACACTGTAATAAAAAAATAATTTTATTAATCAAATATATTTTTTAGGGGGGCTGGGCAGAAGGGGCTGGGCTGAAGCCCCCCTAAAAAGGGCCTAGTGACGCCCCTGTCCAAGGGTATCAAAGGAGTCACGATAGAACGGTTGATTGCTTAAAACAGTGCTATACATCAGGTTTACATTCATTTTCATTTTAAGATTGGCCTGGCTCAAAGCCAGTGCAGATAATTAAATTTAGACTTAATCAAAAGCCTCACAGAGAAGTTAAATAGGTGGGGTGGCAGTTTCTTTCTTGTTTGCTGGTTTGTCATTGTGGCGTCAATAAAAAAGAGACAGCAGAGACATGAGACGTGTGAGAAAGACACACATGAAACACTGATTCATCTTTAGCATTGACTGGCTCAGTCTACGAGAGCAGCAGGAGGAGAACCATGCTGTGTTGCTCGGTCTCAGCTTGAAAAGCTAATATCATTGTTAGCATGTTTGTGACCGGACTCAAAAACGCCATTTAGGGGAAATAGTAGCATTCCAAGCTACTTATTTTGTCCGGTTGACAACTATGTATGACACGATAGAATGGTTGGTTTGATGTTATTTACAATGTGTCAGATATCAAAGGTTTAAAGTTTATAGATTTATGGAGCAAACTGCAGTCCTGCAAGACTTTGTTAATGTCATTATTGGACATGAAATGATAAAAAATAAATCAATCTTCATGACTCTATCATCTGATAAACCTGAAATCTGATCTAGTATTCGTAGCACAGGTGTATTGTCTGTGAGAATATGTTTTGATCTTGGATTAGGCTTAATCTGTGTCTTGCACAACCGTCCTGTTATTCTGCTGTAACATTAAGCATTTCATTATGAAAACACCCACACATTGGCATCATGCATGTGAACGTGAGTACATACTATATTGACAGAAAGTGTTCATGAATTCATGCATGTATGATGCGAGCATGTGTTTGAATTGTGTATGCCTGCACAATTATGTGCACTCGTTATTCTGTATGAGTGCATTGGTGTGTGTACACTCACTTGTGTGTAGGAATCCTCATCGAAGGGTGTAGTTGTTTGTTGCTTTTTGAGTACTGAATTTAGCCCAGCTGGAGTCAGGAAGGGGGACACTTTGGCCACAGCCTGTCCAGATGGTCCTCCACCCAACAACACAACTGACTGTCCAATTTGTCCCTTGTACGGCTCTGAACTCACCATTAGTTCAGAACGCTTTAGCGTGGAACATGCCAGGTATTTAAAGGCACAAACCGAGAAGTTTGTGGGATGAAAAGTGACTTTCTGTCAGGATTTTTAAACATCCAGAGCGACAGTTATGGTTTTAGTTTTTAGCTGGGACTTGAATGAAGAAAATACAAAATCAGCTAAAAGAAGAAGAAAAAAAACTTATGTCCATAGGTCCATATTCTTAGCAAGGTTATTTTTTCAAACTCTGAGAACTTACTGTTTGCTTAAAGGGAAAGTTCACCCAAAACTTAAAATTCTGTCATTATTTACTCACTCAAATTATTCCAAACCTGTATGAATTTCTTCTGCTGAACACAAAAGAAGATATTTTTAACCAAACAGTTGAAGGGACCACATTTATTTCCAGTCTGCCCCCCCCCCCCCCCCATACTATAGCGAAGCACTGTTACCTTTATGTCTAGCAATAGACATATATGTCCCACATTTATGCATATATCTGTGTATACATTTATACGAGTTTTTATAAACATTTATAAACTAGTTTGTGACGTGAGCATACTTTAATCTTGTTTTATGTTAATATCTAGATCAGAAGTTCATGCTTCCATTTTCAACAGATCCGGAAGTCACATGGCTGACACATGGCTGATAATAGTCCTGCCAAAAAGCACTAATAAAGGTGGACAGAGCTGTGCATGTATGGGATAGAAGTTTGCAGAAAGCCATATTCAGATATTGAATGTGTGTATGGTACAAAAACTAACAAAATGTATTGATTCATGCTTAAAAATTCAAGATGCATTCTCTATATTTAAGTCTTAGTATCTTTGCATACACAATTGTTCATGAGTTTACAGTTCATTAATTAAAAAAAGGTCTCTAATGCTCCAAAGGCTGTATTTATTTGATCAAAAACACAGTCAAATCTCTAATATTGTTACATATTATTAACATTTAAAAAAACTGTTTTCTATTTGAATATATTTTAAAATTTAATTCATTTCTGTAATGCAAATCCGAATTTTCAGCAGCATTCAGCATTCTTTCAGTCTTCATTGGTACATCGTTCAGAAATCATTTTACTACGCTGATTTGGTGCTCAAGAAACATTTCATGTTATTCATATACAACGTGGAAAATATTTTTGGAAATATTAAGCACTGCTAAAATAATAGCACTATTTGTGTGGAAACCTTGATATATTTTTTTCTGACTTTTGTTTTCTGACCTTTTGTTAACATTTTAATACATTTTTCCTTCACATATACACAGTAAATTTGGAAGATGTTGAATTGAGATATTTTGCCACTATTTACTGTAATGGCAAAGGTCAGATACAGGTTGATCTTGTAACAGAGGAAAGGTGATTGGAATGTCAGTTTAATGCATTAAAATGCCTGTGTTTTACAGCTGGATAATCCTGATGAACAAGCGGCCCAGATTAGAAGAGAGTTGGACGGACGACTCCAAATGGCTGATCAGTTTACAAAAGTATGCGTTCTAATCTCATACAATTACAATTGAAACTGTAGCATACTGTTCTTTTCAGGGTTATAAAGTAGCAAATCTCATGATACAAAATATCCCATTGTTGTGTCCCTCTTGGCCAGAATGTTTTTCTCTCTTTAACCCCTTGAATAGGCTGGCAGGTTCCCTAAGTTTGTGTCCAGGGACATGGAGGCCATGTACATTGAGGAGCTGAAGTCATCAGTGAACCTGCTGATGGCCAATCTGGAGAGCATGCCAGTGTCTAAAGGTGGAGAGTTCAAACTGCAGAAGCTCAAGAGAGGCCACAACACCTCCATTATTGACATGGGCCAAGAGGACGAGAATCAGCTCTCCAAGTCTGACGTAGTCTTGTCTTTCACTCTGGAGGTACTTGGCACTTGTTCTTAACAGTTTGGCCTTAATTAGAATGTAGCATGTTAAAATAATGATCAGGTCTTAAAATTCTAAATCCCTATTTGAAAGGGTTTAGTTACTTTTCTGTGTCTTTTAGGGTCATTCAGTTTCCAGCCTCAAACTCTCTTTGTCAACTTATTTTTTTCTTTATGTCTTTATTAAATGTAGCTGTAGTTAATGTAAATCACAAAGGACTAATAAAAGAAGTGTTAAAAAAACAAGATACTTACACATATTCAGATGTTCCTATCGAGGTGCAATTATTTCTCAAAGGACCCCTGAGAAAAACAAATTTAGGTAATACGGTAATTTTCTCCTGTTTGAAAAAGAAAGAAAGTCGTGTTTGATCATTCGTACAAGAGTAAAATCATGAAATGTATTTGTGAAATGATGGAGGAAAAAAAAGAGATGAAGGACAAAAATATTTGTCAATGCTTTTGCGTTCTCTCGCATATGTTTTACGTGTTGAACTCAAAGTTTTTCGAGGGAACGCAAAACATTTAGTAAACAAATGCAAGTTTCTTCGGGGAACCCAAAGGTTTTAAGAGGGAACACAAAGTTTCTCTGGGGAATGCAAAACATTTGCGAGGGAAACATTTTCCCCTTTTTTCCCCCACCACCATGTCCCTTTGGGGCTCTATAAAGATCATGTACATTAGTGTTCAAATTTTGGGTTATTGTTAACTAGTGGTTAAAGAGTTTCACAATTTAAAATGATATTGCTTTTTTTGAGTTACAAAAATCTCATAAAATTGATCTCACCCATTATTTTTGGCCTTGTTTCAGATCTTTTTATAACGCTGTACTTTCCAGAAAACCACATCTCATTGCCCACACTTAAGGAAAGCGAATTTGTATGATCACATGAAACCAACACAAACACAGCATCAACTTTTCCTTTTCATCACCATCTTGTTGTAGCTTGTGATTTGATAGAAATTGATTGGATCATTAGTCCACAACAATGTCCTGATGAAATAATTGAATCTGTGATGGTCTTGACATTCATCACTGACTCGACATAGGATTTCAGTGTTCCCCTTTATCGGGTGATAATGTAATTTGCACAGTTATTGCTTTGAATATGTCATTACAACGTGTTGCATATATAACAGACCATATTGGTGTATTGGTGAAATACTGGTCTTCGATTTGCAGAGAGCAACAAATTGAAAATGTCATCTTCTCTTCATTGTGCAGGTTTAAAAGAGGACAGGAGAATTTTGAATGTGTGTGTATGTGTGTTTGTGTAGACAAGCCTTACTTAGCACAAGCCACAGAGAAAATCCTGAGTGGCACTGACAGCCTGCTATAAAGCTAGCTTTAATCAAGTGACAGTATCTGAGAGGAGACATTCCCTGAAGAAGAGGGCAATAAAACCTTGTGATGTATGTCATGTGTTAACAGCTCGTTCTGCTTTCACTGATACCTTTGTGATGACTGCTTTATCTAGCACATCTCCCATCCTCTCTCCTCATGCACGGCTGCTGTGCGTGTGTGAATGTGTGTGTGTGTGTGTGTGTGTGGGGGGGGGGGGGGGGGGGTATTGGTGGATGATGCTAGAACTTATCTCAAACGTCAAAGGATTAGTCCACCCAAATTTTTTGTATCTGTGATTGTTTATTCACCCTCACGTTGTTCCAAGCCCAAATACCAGGGAAAATAAATTGAAAATCAATTCTGAATAATGCATTTTTTTGCCCATTTTAAATTTAACAAAACATGCAATAGCACTATAAAAGTATCATATAAACATCAAACTGTCTGAAATGTTCACTGATAATCTTCTAGTTGGCTGTTAACTGTATCAGTTTGATTCATTCAGAATGGATTCATTGAATAAATCATAATTTGCTCAAATTCGAATTTCACTTTTTTCTCAACTGGTGATGTCCAAGTGGGTGAATGGATCTCCCATCTGCCATTTTGATTAATTTATGCAGATTTTTATTATTATTTATATCTACTGCCCTTAGGAGTCGTTGCTACAGATCTGCTCTTGTTTTCCTCACAGGTGGTGATTATGGAGGTACAGGGTCTGAAGTCTTTAGCTCCTAACCGGATTGTTTACTGCACCATGGAGGTGGAAGGTGGACAGAAACTTCAGACCGACCAGGCAGAAGCTTCCAAACCAACGTAAGTCATGTTCTCTGCATCACTATTAATCAAATCCACCTTCCCTTCTCAGCAGAAGTTCAGGCACTGATGAAGTTTTGAGCCATAACTTGTTACACTGTCATTTATTAGATCCTCCAGGACTTGAATGTTGTTTTCTGGTGTAAATGATACTCTTGCAAACTAATTAAATCAGTTGATTTACACTAACGTACACAAACCCGTTGAGGTTTCGATTGCTTGTCCTGATGTGTTCGGGCATATTCTCATTAAACCATTCATGTTATTTAGATCTGGAGGAACTTAATCTCAAATCCCATCAAATGCAGTTTGCTGAAGCTCTCTCTCTCTCTCTCTCTCTCTCCCTCACTCTCTCTCAGTGTATGCGGGTGTGTGTGTGCGTGTGTACCTGTCATTTTCTACATCATTGGGACCAAGTGTCCCCACAAGGATAGAAATACTAGTAAATTTTGACCTTATGGGAACATATTTATAAACTGTTCTATAAATCATACTACATAAAATGTTTTGAAAATCCTAAATATTTAAAAGTTTTCTATATGGGTTTAGGAGAAGGTTTCAAGTAGTCTATAGGAAGTGCGAAAAAACGTGGAAAAACGTGTGTGTGTGTGTGCTCATTAGCTCATTACATGATCAGTTGATCTTATTATTGTGTACACAGTAGGCTCATTCTGTTTGTAGTGAGATGTAACGCTAATGTCGAACACTTACGAAAACCGTACGCTGATCGCATTACTCAACTACACATCACATTTTTTCGTGTGTGTGTGAGGAGACTAATTCAAGAGTAAGAAAGAGAGGAAACACACACACACATACATACACATAAGCAGAAAACAAATTGTCACACGTTTTACTGAGCATGCACCCACTCACTTGGTCAGCTTACACTTACACTCTTAATCAGTGGGCTTGCTGTATGATTTTTGCCACATTTCTTTTGTTGTAGACCAAAGTCTCTTGTTAATGAGCATTCCATTAAGTTAAGCTCTTCCTGTCAAAATTACCTTATGTGCACTCTGAAATAAGCAGTCAACTATGAAAGCTTGTTTCTACCTTATTTATGCAACTATATGCCTCACAAGTGAATATTTGATTCTTATAGCTGAGCTTATATCTTTTAATGTGACTTTACCTCACAACATGACTATATCTCTCTTGTATCTGTGACATTGTTTCTGATAACTGACTTTACAGTCAGAATGTAACTCAATCACTTACATTACATTTATATTAAATTACATTATATTACAAATATTACATTTGTAAAATCTTATCCATTTGTAGTTTCTTATAACTGAATTTATATTTGACGCCGATGCACTTTTACTTTCACTTCACGTGTTCGCCCGCGAGTAGCTTATTTTCTCTCTATGTTGTGGATTATTCTTCGTAAAAGGGAAAGTTGTAAGTAAGTGGGTAGTAAGGATGGCAGTGAGAAGAGGAAACGCATGATGACCATGGAAATGTAGCATGAAATTGTGGATAAATATGAGCGCGTTGCCCGCTTCTGTCATCTTGCTCGCAATTATGATCGCAGCGCATCCACCATATGTACCATCCTAAAGCAGAAGGATGTTATCAAGAATGTAAATCCTTCCAAGGGCATGACGATTATATCAAAGTTATGTTCGAATATAAATTATGAGATGGAGAGGCTTCTGTTGTTGTGGATAAAGGAGAAGCAGATCTCCCTCGATAGATATTTTGTTAAAAGCTCTGCGCCAAGTGAAAGTGAGAGTAGTCAGGGGAAAAAAGGTAAAGGCCCAGTCACACAGCGAAAACGCATGAAGAACGCACGAATTACGCACAGATTTTCGTTTCTGCGCGGCGTGTGCGTCATATGCGTAATTCGTCGGTGGAACGAACGAGGACCGTCAGTGATTGTAAGTGCATGTGCGTCGAAGGTGGTTTGTGCGTGATTTTGAGTTTTTAATGGTTCAAAAATGTTCCAAAAATGTGTGCGTCGGTGTGCGTTATTCATGTGTCGGCGTGCGTAGTTTATGCGTTGAGTATGCGTGACATGCGCAGGACACGCGTCGGCCGTCAGTGCTTATGCGTTGGAACTGGTTCGAAAGCGCGCACGACGCCCCACCTTCATATCACTCATGAACCACGCACCGTGGCGCACCTATCACGTTCATTCCACTGACAATGTGGCTTCTGAAAGTGCTTGTATGTGGAACGTTCGCGAAGCGTGTGTGTTTGGACGCGCTCCGTCAGTGATTCATGCATCGGGCGTGCGCCGAATGTTCGTGGAATACTTTGGTCAATTTCTCGACGCACAAGCACGCACAAACCCAATCTATGCGTGATTTGTTAGTGATTCGTGCGCGATCGGCTGTGTGACTGGGCCTTAAGAAAAGTGATCAAAAGTAAAGAATACAAATCGAAAAAAATCAAAACAACAATATAAAATAGAAAGGTAAGAAAAAAACACGTAAGCTAAGTTCAGTAATGCTTAGTTCCTGCTATTCAAGAAAATTACAGTTTTTACTAAACAAAAAAGTAATGAAAAGTGATCAAAAGCAAAGATTACAAATTGAAAAAATCAAAACAATAATATAAAATAGAAAAGTAAAAAGAAAATATGTACGCTAAGTTATGTTAATTTAATTCATGTTTTGCTGTGTAAGTACCAGCCCCCTGCCTCCTCCGCACCTGCCGCTACTAAATTTATAATTAGAACCACATTTTATTTGATTTCACACATGTATCACACTGTATACATGTACTACAATTGTGTGTGTGTATACCCCCAAAAAAACACATTTTTTTCCATTGTTACGGATCTGGAACGGATTAATTTGTTTTCTATTATTTCTTATGGGAATACATGATTCGAGATACGAGCAATTCGAGTTACAAGCTCCGCCCTGGAACGGATTATGCTCGTATCTAGAGGTATTACTGTATTCAGTATACATGATTATGTTTATTAAAATCATAAATTGATACTTCCTTGGTAATTCAATGGTAATGGTAATTCAAAGTTCTTCACATTAAAAGGAAATTATCATAAAATAATCATAAGAAATCTAAATATCATGCATAAGAAATAAAAATAACAATACAAGCAGAGAATAAAAATGATTAAAATGATTAATCTTGGACAGTTCAGCCCTTGCCAGAGTTTCTCAGGTCTTCACTGACACTGATTACGATAAACACTGATTACGATAACTGATAGTTTGCTTACCATACAATCAACCCAGACCCTGACATGTTACATTTTGTGTAAATGAGAATGTCAGAATGTGACGGTGAGAGATTGATGATGTAAAATTGCCTAGTCAATGCTGTCAATTGTGACCTTAGTCTGCAAAGATGGATACAGCAGAGCCTGACATACAAGACAGTTGATGCGCCTTGGCTTTTGCCCTCGATTTCACTGAGGCCACATCATAAAAGCTGACAAGCAACAATTGTAAAATACGGGGGGGGGGGGCTCGGCATGGCATGGCATGGCATACAGCTGGCTTTACAGTATGGCTTTACACACACACACACACACACACACACAACAAACAAACAAACAAACAAATGCACATAGCCACTCTCTTTCAATTGAAAATACTCAGTTGCTGTG
This sequence comes from Rhodeus uyekii, assembly GCA_037043235.1. Taxonomy (NCBI): domain Eukaryota; kingdom Metazoa; phylum Chordata; class Actinopteri; order Cypriniformes; family Acheilognathidae; genus Rhodeus; species Rhodeus uyekii. The sequence continues at coordinate 3,292,005 of JAWRVZ010000018.1, forward strand.
ATCAACAAGCTCTCATATTCACTCACACACATTTGGCTCACATTTCTCCAGAGCTTGCTGTAATGCTAAAATCCTGCTGGGTCTCAGAGGTAGAGCCATGTGAGGATGGTTGAGAGGGAGCACTGGAAAGCAAAAGAATGACAGGAAACTGCTAGGAGACGTGCATTCTGCACTTGTTTGATCAGACATCTTAAGATTATGAGGATTGATCCCAACACGTCTCTTTAATTAAGGCGCATGTGCACACTTGTCAGTGTTTGATTGAGAGAAACAAATAAGTAGATAAAAACAAGGGGGGGCAAAGCTGCTTTGTAAGCTTTTGAGACTGCTTGGAGGTTAGAAGAGGTATTAAAAGCACTTGTATGGAAGAGGAGCGGTTATGATGAATGATAAAAGCAATGTTTCAAATCATATTTCACTCCCATAAAATCTGACAGATTGGTCCTGTGTTTGGATTAGAGGGCTCAGATTGTAGGATGTGCTTTTCAGGCAGCAGATTTTAGTGATTGAATGTTACCATGACCGCCTGTTGAACCAGCCTTATATAAAAAAGAAAAAATCGGGGTTTTGATAGTAGGTCATGTATCAAACTCTGTATTTGTTTGAGGGAACATAGAGTTTCTACTCAATAGAGTAGCAAATGGAGTTTCTGTTCTATTGTGTCACAGTATTTTTGCTCTAGGTGCTGTGGATTACATAACTCTGAGAGCTTTGCTGTTTTGTTGTGTGTGTGTGATTGTGTGTGTGTTTTGTTGTTTTTACAGTGTTACTTGATATAGATCAGTAACATAGATTAGTGTTTATCTACCACAGGGTTTGGGCTTTTAATCCAACGAACTTTTCTATGTGTACACGTGACTCACAGCTACATTAACACTTTAAAAAAAGGCTAATAATATAATTTTATTGGAAATTTAAAGTTGGTTTATATTAATAAAAAAATAAAACAAACCTAAAAAATTAAAAATAAATAAACATATTTATATGAGGATTTAATTACGTTTGAGATTTGTTTTTTTAATTATCACAGTGGACCGCTTAGAACAAAGATCTACAAATGTGCGATGCTCAATAATGTTATTTGGTGCATCTTTTTATTTGGTTTTGTTTATTGTACAACAATTATACCCCAAAATATATCTCGGGATATTGATTCCTTTTTATTATGTCAAGAGAGGATTGCTGATCTAGACGGTCAATTTTTGGTGAGTATAGTTTGACTGAAGCTCAAAAGTGCGAAATGAGTCACTCTCATCAAGCATCATAAAATATTGATGTGGTGTAAATAGAAATGTAAGCTCTTCTGCCTCCATCTAGAGGCTATGTTAGTACTAGCAGCTCTATGCACTGTGATATAGTGAATTTAATTTACATGCAAATTAATACAAACATAGGGCTCATTCTCTGGCAACACTGTTATGACAAGTTCTTTATTTAAAAGAAATAAGCTTTTTTTATTTTTTCCAGATTATGCCGAATATATGTTACACAGCTGGTTAAATGTGTCCAAAAACAGTATGTAAAAGATTTCTTTTGTGTTTTTTTTGTGTGAAAGTTGGAAAATATACTCTGATATGGCCAATCTGAAGTTTCCAGAAATGTTCAAATGAGACTCATGCACTCAATTTATCTCCTCCTCCTGTAATTTATGGTAAAACGCAGAGATAAAACTTCTATGATATCTACCTACTGGGTTTTTATTTGGCCAGGAAAATATATGAAAATAATTGGGAAGGTTTCAACTTTTAAAATGAAAATTTTGACATTAACATTTCAGTTAAAACCCAAAATGGAGATTAATAATGCAATGTATCTTCTGTCTTGCTGTCAGGATTTAACCATGTCCCTCTGGGATCTTTTGTTAGAATTTAAACGGTGATCCAATAACGGGGATATTTTATTATTATTAAAAGAACATGCCAGGCCTTGAGCAATTCAACCTGCTGAAAATATATGCAAGACATGGAGCCAGTGTCAGTGTCTCTGATGTGAGTGCAATAGTGTTCCTCTGTGTGCAAATGATCACATAGTGATGACTCATTGAGCAAATGAGAGAAACCATGTGGAATCTCTCTCTCTCTCTGTGTGTGTGTGTGTCCTCAGTGAGCGGCAGAACATGATTCTCACACATGCACACACAGACATTTACAGCTTGTGGTCATATCAGTGCCATCAAACAGCTGCTCTGTACCAGGCGGAAGATCTGATGCCAAACTGTTATGAGGACATTTACATTCATGCTTTAACAAATAGGCAAATGGAAACTAACACTCCCTGACATCTCAAAAGAGAGGTTCTGTCAACTTCTAGCAAAGATTGTGTTGCTTTGGATCAGTGGTTGTTGTGTGTGTGTGTGTGTGTGTGTGTGTGTGTGTGTGTGTGTGTGTGTGTGTGTGTGTGTGCGTGTAGTAAGATATATATTTTTTTATTGTTAATATTTGAAAGAAATTAATACTTTAAAAAATGCATGAAAATGCATTAAATGAATGCTGTTCTATTGAAAGTTCATCATATTTTCCACAAAAATCTTAAAAAGCAGAAGGAAGGGTAATGTGAAGCTAAAGACTGGAGTAATGGCTATATTATTTTAAATTGTAATAATATTTCAAACTATTATGCTGTATGACAGCATATTCTGTTGTTGTTTCTGTATTTTTAATCAAGCAAATGCTGGTGAGCATAAGAAGCAAAAAAGTCCTACCTGTGTGTGTGTGTGTGTGTGTGTGTGTATGATCGATAGATAGATAGACAGATAGACAGACAGATAGATAGATAGATAGATAGATAGATAGATAGATAGATAGATAAACAGATGGATGATAGAAAGATAGATAAAATATGGTAAAATATGGTAAAGGATAGGTAAAATATATAATCTGCTCTGCCACAGGCGACTGCTGACACTAAACAGCAGTTCACAGTATACATGCTGTGCCCAGTGGCTGTGGCCTTCAAGCACAGCAAGTCCTGGTAAAAAGCATTTTTCATGATCCGCTTGTATTGATGGCATGCTTGCTAACAGCATTTATCATTTCTTGCAAAGAGTTAGTTTCAACGCCATGAGCCAAATATGCATCAGATTTCTCCCCTGAGACGCTGATGTGAAGGAAGGTTGAACGGCACTATACACAGACACAGCAAAGACACATACACAAACATACATAAAGACACAGCATCCATGTACCCTCAGCTTCACCCCAGGCATTCTAAAGGGAGCCAGGCTCAGAAGGGGGTTGCCATGGAGACCCGTTTACTGCTCTCTGTTCCCCCAGTGCACTGTGGACAGATGATTGCCCCCCTCATCTCAAGGGATCACAACACACACCAGCAGACTCACATGCTCACACACACACACACACATGCATCACGAATACTTTCATGTGCACATAATCACATCAAAACGCACACATACACTGTGGATTGCCACACAGGCCAACAAAGCCACAATCCTTATCCTGTTTATTCAGTCTACTAAATGAAAGGGAGGGGGGGGGGGATCCATTTAGAGTTATTTATTAGTGTAGACATGCATACTACAGTAGCTCAGATTTACCACTGAATATTTTTTTTTGTGCTATTTATTGGAATTTTGCTTTGTTATTGATAGGAATGCAGATTCAGGCTAGATTCAATCCTATTTCTCTTTTAATATGTGTTTACCACCATTGTAATTTAATAATCAACAATGATGACTATAATAATAATTAATATTAATGCGTTATAAAGACACTCTCAGATTACACTAACATAGCACACTTACATTATATTATATTCGGACCCACTTTACATTAAATATCTTTAACTACTAACATTTTAATTAATCATTTGATACAAAACTCATTAGAAAGTGTTCATGTAAAATATTATTTGGTCAACATAATTTACTTGAGGTTTGAGGCCAGTAAGATTCAATAAGAATGTAGTTCACAGGGTACAACGGGGCTAAAGTCACACCCTAAGAAAAAAATGTCATTTTCATTACTAGTGTGTGATTGAAGAGGAAAAAAGATGTTTGTATTGAACATTTATGGAGCAACAGATTTTGTGTGAAAATAAGTCATAAACGGTTGTATTTAGTTTAGTTTATTTAGTTTAAAAACCTTATAAACGTATGAGGTGGCAAGGAGGGCATACCAGCATATGGCAAAAGGCAAATACTTTAGCCAAAATAATATGCTTTTAATAATGTTGAAATTAATGCTTGTTAAAAGTTTGTACCATTTTCTATTAATTTTTATCAATACATTTCATATTCAGTTCTCATTTACTAAATAATCTACAAAATATTAAAAAAAAAATCAAATAATAGATCAAATTAGAACAGAAAAAACGTTTGCTTTACTGCCCACGATTATGTCATGGATCAGGCAAATTTCCATGTGCATCTTATAAAGAGGATGTTTTGGAAAGTTCACATTTTTGTGTTCACAATTTAGTAGTTTGGATGAAAATAAAACCAAAGGCACATTTTATCCTCTTTTTACCTCATATCAAAAGTGATTGTAAATATATTAACATGGTTATGATTTTTTTTTGCGGGATTCTCTCTCTCTCTCTCTCTCTCTCTCTCTCTATGTTTAGTTGGGGTACTCAAGGAGACTTCACCACCACTCATCCACTTCCAGCAGTAAAGGTGAAACTCTTCACAGAGAGTACAGGAGTGCTGGCACTGGAGGACAAAGAGCTAGGACGGGTCAGACTCGCACACACATACACACACTGAACTCATCACAGCTCATACTTCCACAGCTCTTTAAGCAGTCAGCACTGATCTGAGCTCAGTTTTGCCATCAGGAGGTGATCGGCACTAAAATTATTTTGCTAAGCTCTCCAAAATGAGCATCCCCCCTGCGTGCCTGTAGCTGTTCTAATGGATTTGATCCAGTGCTGAGTCAATGAGGCTTAGAATCTCTTTTTTTCCTCCCTCTATCACTCATTCTCTCTAAACAATAAGCCTGCACTGATATCAAAACAGAAAGATAAGGTGCTGATGTCGGCTCTTATGCAAATCATAGATGACTTCAAAGTGAAGTGAGAGATAGAGAAAATAATAGGATCCGATATGTGATGAATCACTGGTGGGAATGGATATTACTGGAAAGCTGCAGTGTCCCACTTTTTTTTTTTTTTTTTTGCTTTACCATATTTGAGCTACATGTCAACTACCAGACATTTGAGTTATAGCAGACTCTCTGCTTAATATCCACTAACAATTTTTGATGGTCCCCATCAAAAATTCAACTGACTATAAACGTATGTCTTTAACTTAAACTACTAACCCAACCCCAAACAGTCTACTAATACTACTGGGAGTTAGTTGGCATGTAGCTGACAACTTACATATAGGAAGTAAAATGTCTAAAGTGGACCATCAAAATAATATGTATCTTAAAATATTTTTTAATTATATTGTCAGCAGAACCTAGAGTGAATTTCATGTCTTAGTATTCGGTACGTCCCCTTTTGCATCACTGAAATAGTGCAGTGATTGTTGTTATCTGTCATGTGATTTCAGGTGGTTTTACATCCAACACCCAACAGCCCCAAACAGTGTGAGCTCCATAAAATGACCGTTGCCAAAGGTTGCCCAGATGACCTAAAGATCAAATTGGCTGTCCGTATGGACAAACCACAGAACATGAAGCACTGTGGGTAAGTGGCCAAGCATGGACAGTCAACCTTACATTGACACAAAAGCTGAATAGGTTTGAAAGGATTCAACACATTAAATCCCACAGGACATTTGTACACAGAACAACCCATTCCACTAACACCTTCGTCTGTCATGACAGGCTACAAAGTTATTCACTCTTGCTGTTTCCCAATTCACCTACTATCCTAAATAGTTTTCAAAATGTCAGGAATCACTGAAAATGACAGGACCCAAGCGCAGAGACGAGCAGTGAATGGTGATTTATAACAATAGACTTGACAGGTCACTTGGGCACAGGATTGAGCAGCCTGGAAACCAGTAAACTCTGGGAAAATGAATCAAAGAACGAACTGAAGTAACAGAAACTAAGTCTATAAATCCGAGCTACTAAACCAAATACAAACTAGATGAGCTCAAGTAAAACAAGACACCTAAAGAAGGTTAAATAATAAAGAGAAGCTAGAGCCACAAGAATACAAGTCTGAGACATAAACACTCAACAATCCAGCAAAGACATGCAAGGAAACAATATAAAAGGATTAGAGCACATGAGGAACAGGTCAACACATTCAAGCAAATAAGAAGTAGACAAGGGGCCGTGGTAACTGGAAACGAGGAGGCGAGACAAGAGGGGCACATGACAAACACAAACAAAGACAGAGCCATATACTCAAGCACAACACAAACAAGGAGACATTAAACAAAGACAATACTGAGTTTTAGAGTCAGCATGTCCTAAATCATATTATAATGAAATGATCATTCAAAAGATATCCGGATGGTCTACAATTTCAGGGTAGAAAAGTACAGAAAAAAAATACAAAGTACAGATTTGTGCACACACGCTCTATTGCAGGGGTCACCAACATAGTGCCCGCGGGCCTTTTTAAAAAATAGCTCACCATAGCGTCACTTATCAGTGAGCTGCATCTATATTTTTTGCTATTCTTTTTTTTAAATCACACTCACAAATTAACTCCTCCCCTTCACATAATTTCTGAAACCTTATAGGATAACGTCAGTTGAACACTGGCCAATTTTAAGCGTGGCAATTGCGTCAGAATCAAAACTGAAAGCTGCACAGCTAAGTCTTTTAGGGAACCGAGGTTACGACAGTAAACAGAAATGTTCCATTTCGAGAGCGGGAACGAGACATTGCATTGAAATGCATTTGGGAACAGTGTTCAATCCTGCCGTGAGAGAGACGCAGATCAGCCTGAAAACACAGGGAACCATACGTCAATCACAGCGAAGAGGCACACAGCTCAACCAATGGCGATGTCGCCAGGTGTGCTCAATACTAATAGGTGCAGTTAAACCAATGAAATCAACAGCTGAAGCCTACCAAAATTTGCATACGAGCTGCTCAGAATACAGGGCAGACATGGTGCAATGTAGTGCATGATTTGTTAAAAATTGTTAGTGGCTAGTGAAAATGTTGTTGAAGTGATCATTTGAAAATGTAAATACCAATACTTGCAGAGATTTCTTGCATAAAGAATACATAAACCTCATAAATATTTATTAAAAATATACTTAGACTTACTTTTAGGGCTTAGGATAAATAGGTGAACTGGTATACTGCATCTGTGTTTGGTCCAATGAGCGCCCTCAGCTCTAATTTGATCTTATGGCTAATCTAGTGGACAAAGTAACACATTCTTTTTAGAGACTACGTTGTTGTCTTTGAGATAGAGGAGTGGTTTTGGCTCACACTTGCCCATATGCGTTCTGTATGGCTCTCTGTTCACCAGGCAGCTTGAAGCACTTGTTGCTCCGCAGACACTGTTATCTCTTTTCCAAACTATACCTACAGTATGTCGCCCAGAAACCTTATGCATAGCAACTGTTCTCTATCACCATATCGGTTTATTCACACCTCTGTTTATTCTTTCTAACACATTAATAAGACATATGGAAAAGTGATAGAAGTGATAGAAAAAACATACGCAAATGAGGAAAAAGCATATTCAGAAGTCTTCAGAAATCATGCTAACACTTTATTGTGATTGTCCCGTTTGAAAATTCTGTTGACTATAAGTAACTTTGCAACTACAAGTCAACTAACTGTCATTAGAGTATTAGTAGACTGTATACAGTAATCCCTCGCCGCTTCGCGGTTCAAGATTTTCGGCCTCAGTGCATTGCGGATTTTTCAAAAATATTTATCGAAAAATAAAAACTCAAAAATACCGCCATATCAGCAGCCGTATTGTGGAAAGTAGTGTTGTTTTATCGTGATGCGCGAGATAAACGGTTTCCCAGGAGGCCAGACAAAGAGAGAAACTCTCTCAGAGGCTTTGTACACACCCACAGGCACTCAGACAAGACACATGATTGGTTACCGGTGCAAGATCGACGAATGAGAGCACGAGTGGATGTATCCCATGAGCTGATTGGCTGATCCTACTTTGCGGATTTTCACCTATTGCGGAGGGTTCCGATCCACCGCAATAAACGAGGGATCACTGTAATTCAAATCTGCCAATTCTTTATTGTGATGGTCCTCCAACAGACATTCTACTGACTATAAGCAACTACAAGTTAACTCTCCCAGTCTACTAAGAGTTAGTTGACATGCAGGTGCCACGTTACTTATAGTCAACAGAATGTGTTAAAGGGATTATCAAAATAAAGTGAAATCGAAATCACAAGTTATGTATCATGCTTTGTTTTTTCAGTTTACCCAGAGAGATATCTCTAACTACAGAACTGCAGAATCACACATCACAGCAACCTTACAACAGCAGCGTCAGATGGGAAGTTAGGGTGTTGCTGACGATCGCTTTTCTCACCCTAACCTCTAATCCTACCCTTAAATATAAGCTCTACCTTTAACAGTACGCAACTCAACCCAACCACTAAACCTACCATTACTGACGCTATATGCTCCACCCCTGAAACTGCTGGCCTGGTGGTGCTTTCAGATTAGTGCAATAAAGTGTTTTGGCCATTAGGGGACACTAAACCTACATCTGAAAATCCATGTCTGTTTCTTTGCTTGTCTTTAAACTCACTATAGCTGAAGGAAGACTAATATTCATCTAGTACAGTATTAGTAACATGAAATTACAGTGAACAAAACATTTTTTACAGTATTTATTGATCTTTGTTAATGTTAATTTATAAAAGTCGATGATTGTTTGCAAAAACAACTTTTGATTTTATTAATATATTGATAAATTAACATTAATTTAGTATTGTTAATTCTTATTCATGTTAACTAAAATATGAAGTAATGAAACCTTATTGTAAAATGTTACATTACATTTTTACATTTGTCTTCAGTCACTTTTTTTTCTAAATACGCTTAAGGTATGATCATACGGGACGATAATAGCATATCTCAACAGTTTGATTGCTTGTATTAAGCAAAAACTATACTATCTAACCTTTTAAATGCCCTTATGAGGCATTATAAAGCAAGACATTATAACAATTAACATGATTTTCTGTGAAGCTTCTTTCTATTGTAAAACTATATCTATTTATAGAAAATATTTTAGGAAATAATGGCAAATATTTATTTTATTTCATGAGGGGACTGTATAACTCATCCTTAATTTTTTTAAATACATTTTTTAGTGTAAATTTTGAATATTTTATCTAATCCTCAAATAATCAGTCACCTATTTTGTCTGTTTATATCATATGAATGTCTCCTCAATGCATTTTTTTTGTAAACATGATACATTTGTATTTTTAAACATATCTTAAAAAATATACTTTTAATATATTCTTGTAATCTAAAAACATCTATGTTGTAATTTATTAAATTGAAATGAAAAATCTGAGAGAAAGGCAACAGTAGCCCATTATCACCCGAATTAAGAGCAACACATCCAGCATGCTATTTCTTGACACTATGATGCAACACCTGCTCTATGTCTATTCACAGATATCTTTGGGCTATTGGGAAAAACCTGTGGAAAAGATGGAAGAAGAGATTCTTTGTCTTGGTGCAGGTATGTGCTTTTTCACCTCTTTTGTCACTTCTAATGGAGACTCTTTCCTGCCCTTCCGATTCAGACATTTTTATCAAGTGCTGTGCATTTCCATTTCCATTGAATGTGTCAGAATTGCATCAGTGAAGCAGACTAGATTCTCAGCTCTTTCTGATCGAGCACTGCGTCAGGTACTTGGATGGAGCCTTTTTTATTTCTGTCCCCATTGTTTGCAGTTCAGTCAGCTCCTCTGTGGTGGGTTGTAACATGTCTGAGAGCTAAAAGTTGACAGGCGGCTTGACAGAGTAAAGGACCAGCACTCGCAGCTAAAAGAGCCCACATCACACACCCACCAGTCGCTCGCAGCTACAGGCTACAGCAAGTGACAAACAACAGTCAATACACTGGCATTATTTATTTACCTTAGTGTGTTTGCGTGCATGTGTGTCTGTGTGCTTGTGTGCATGCAAGCGAAAAACATAACACGATGCCCCGTTTGTGTTTTCGAATGTCAGTGTGGGTAAGAAAATATGCCAGAATGCGCTTTTTGTGTCCGTGTTTTCTTTCTTTTTTTTGTTTTCACACTTTTTATTTGTTTGCTTCCTTTTTGCCTTTTGTTGTTGTTTTTTCTGTTGTTCTTCTGCTAAATCTTGTGTAATTATTCACACAAACATCAACACATCCATCTGTCTAGTCCTCGTCTTGTAAATGTGAATGCCAACATAAACACACACGTAAATATCAGAATGTGTAAACTGTTTTATTAAAAAATAACAAAAATGATTATGCCACATACACAGAACAAATACCTTTCTACCTAGTTTTACCTGCAAAACACAAGGAATGTTTGAAATTCTCATAAACCAATTAATGTAATATCCAAAATAAACCAATATCTCAATATTTGTCAACATAAAAAGTTACATCATGCAGTAAGCATCTAAATGACCCACAAAAAAATATTAAATAAAATTTTTTTCAGCCTGACTAAACCAATCTAATTACATAAGGGGCAGATAATGAACATTACATTTTAAAATGTGTCATAAAGATGAATTTTCAGCATCATTACTCCAGTCTTCAGTGTCACACAATCTTTCAGAAATCATTCTAATATGATGATTTGTTGCTCAAGCAACAATTCTTAAAATTATTAATGATAAATTCAGTTTGGTTAATATTTTCACAGTACCATCATATATTCTCAGGATTCTTTGTGTAATAGAAAGTAAAAAATTTTGAATTTGAAATTTTTTAAAGTCATTACTGTAACTTCTGTTAATGCATCCTTGCCGAATAAAAGTATTAATTTCTTAAAAAATAAAATTGTATATATATATACATATATATATATATATATATATATATATATATATATACAGTATATGTGTGTGTGTGTGTGTGTGTGTGTGTGTGTGTGTGTGTGTGTGTGTGTGTGTGTGTGTGTGTGTGTGTGTGTGTGTGTGTGTGTGTGTGTGTGTGTGTGTGTGTGTGTGTGACCAAAAAAAGTTATCTCCCAAAGTCCTATCTACATTGAGTAAACAGTGTTTGATTGACAGATTCTATCTAAATGGCCCTGCATTTAATGTGGGGTTTGTGTTACAGGGTGGGTGTGAGTTCACTGTTGCATTATTCATAAATAATTACCACACCATGTAAACCATTTAGGGCTTCTGTTTGACACAGGCTGGCTTTGAGACAAGGTTTCACAAAAAGGTGGTGACAGAGTTCCCTGTGGCTCTGCCATGCCATTTTACTTCTTCAGTGTTGCCTAACTTATTATAAATACGCAAGTGTTTTCATCAGTCATCTCCTTTCATTCACAGAACATTGATAGCCACATAAATCTTATATAGCCATAAAATTGTCTTTCTTTATGCTCGCGTTGCCCTCTCAGTAAGTTGTCAGCATAAGGCCAGCATTATGATTCAAACTGAAGTCTGATTATTTTACGGTTGATAGGCGATGTGACAAAACAGCAGGCAGACGCTCTGCGCTCGCTTCCTCTTTCCCCTCATCTCGTCTCCGATGCTCTGGCTCAGGCATGCAGCCTTACGCATCTGAATATGGTAATGCGTTCGACTGACCTGGAGGGGCTCGGGTTGTATGTGTGGTGGGGGAATCAGGCTTTATATTTCCTCTGCTGCATCTCGCGATCGATTCGCACTAGCATTTTTCTCCTGCTCTCTCTATCCGTAATGCAGTTTACAGAGCATTGACAATAACAAAGTTATGTAAAAGAGCAATAGCACGCAGGGGTAATGAGAAAGCAAAGTCATTTAAAATCCTTTAACTGTCGGTTTGACAGCGGGTCAATGCCCCCACCAGCGACCGCTCCGGCTTCTGACAGGCCGAACTTCAGTGGATTGATGGGAGATTGTGTGTGTATGTGTGTGCCCCGGTGGCGTCCCGAAGGCACCTGGGTGCCACCAAGCCAGATTGGGGCCCTGAAGCCAGCCCAAGTGCCCGTCACACACATGACATTGAATTTATCATGTCACTCGGAGTCGGAGTGAGAGAGGGCTGCCACTTTCAGCAGAGGTGATGGAGGCGCTGGATTGGTGTAATGCTGCGGATGGGGCTGGAGAACGTCTTGACAGCAGCGCGCCTGTGTGTGTAGAACTTGCGATAACGCGTGTATGACTGGCACCTAACTGCACGACTCACATCCAGAGTGACAGCGTGTCATCCCGCACTCTTCTGTCAGTCCTGTTTGATTGGCAGGACAAAAACCAAGTTCAACTCCACCCCGTCAGTGACCACGACAGCCTCCCTCTGAGATGCCACCCTCCGTTTGAACCCTATCACTAGTCTGCAGGAGATGTTTCGGTCACACTTTATATTAGGTGTCATTAACTAATATGTAATTACATTTTTTTATTTTATTCTTTAATTATACCGCTGTTGACTAGGGATATGGGTGATGTTAGGGACAGGTTTAGTGGTATGGCTAAGTTTTAATGATGGGTTAAGGAGTCCCAATTTATCTTAAGGGCCAGATTTACTATTCTGAGCAAATTAACGTGAGAGCGCAATTCCAAAAAAGCGCCGCTCTACTGATGATGCGCAAAACAAAGAAAACAGACGCAGTCGGCTCATTTCCATAATGAGCAAAGCAATCTACCAAGAGCAGCACAAATTTTTTGGGGGGGCTGTAAATAATGGCGCAAATACCAGTAAAGTGACTAGCACAAACTTTAGTAAATTACCTTGCATGATTCATTTAAATACTCTGCTCTCATAAATTTTGCATCTGAAAGGGAATCGCCTACAAATGCATATGCGATAAGGTCAGCTGCAAAATAACCCTGTCCACACCTTTTCACTGCTATTTTGTGTCTTTTAGTAAATCCTAATTGAGGGTTTTCAAGGCCAAAAAAGGGTTTGTGCTGGGGCAAGCTGTTAGTAAATCTGTCTCTTTGTCTCTTTAAAATCTATGTACTAACATTTAAGTTAGTAATTAAACCACAACACCAAACTTGTCACTAACCTTACCCATATAGCACCTCAACAGCAGAAAAAGAAAAAAGAAGAAAAAAATCCAGAGTAATTGAAATTATGTGTTTAATATGCCAACATTCTTTCCAGGTTAGCCAGTACACATTTGCCATGTGTAGCTACAGGGAAAAGAAAGCAGAACCTGTTGAACTTCTCCAACTGGACGGATACACTGTGGATTACACTGACCCTCAGCCAGGTCAGCGCAGCTTGCCACAATCAATGACAATACAGTGAAAAGAAATATCTGGAATATAGTCCTCATCTGTTCTATCCACCTTATTTTTAATGTAAGAGCAGGTGCAGTCATATTTCATTTTAATGTGAATGGCTTCCGATTATTTTAGCTGCACAAAAACGGTACATTATATTGATTATATAAATATTGTAAACGGCTATTTATCATATTATTTTAATTTAAAAAACACCGGTTTGTTGCGCAACTAGTTTTACTGTTTCCTTCACTTTGTTATTCTATTAGTTATGTCCCTATAGGCTCACATATTCACAGAAAATAACCTGTTTCAGAATTGCAAAATAAGGTGGATAGAAGTACCTGTTAGACCAGCAGGTGGCATGTGTTTCTAGGATCTATTCACACTTGTTCCCAAGGAAAAGATGACTCATTTTATTAGTTTTAAACAAACACAGGTAATTAATGAGTCAAGATCAATTATCTGTCATTGAAACCTTCTGTATCTTTGCATAAAACATAATGCACAGTGTGCATGGGTTCTGAAAAGCTGAATTTAATATTGATCAGTCTGTGCGATTAAATAGAGTGAAGCTTGTAGTGTATGCTGATATTTTAACTAATAAATCAGTTATAGTTTAGACATAATCAAACACTGTGTTCTAAATGTTCTAAATATCTGCTCATTTAAATCAATTTCACTCTAAACCATGTTTTGCGAGGTAAACAAAAAATGGCCACATATACAGCAAATGATAAATCAAGTAAAATATTATTTAATATAATTCATCAACCTTACTACATTAGCTTACACCAACTAAAAGCAATTTTAAACATTAATAAGTGTTAAAGAATAGGCTGTCATGCAACTAATAAGTAGCAGTATTTTTTACAGCATTTATTATCCTTGATTAATAATAATAAACAATATTATTATTGTAATATTGATAATTGTATGTATTAATATTGATGAATAAATATATAATCTTGTTTAGCGTTAGTTGATCATAACATTAATGTCAAATATTTAGCTATTAATAAAAAAGCTACTTATGCATAATGTGAAAGGGCCAGTACACTGATTACACAGTGATTTATTTCATTCTGTTTTTCAATTTTCAACACTATGTTGAATCCAGGTCTGGATGGTGGTCGAACATTCTTCAATGCTGTGAAAGAGGGAGACACTGTGATCTTCGCCAGTGATGATGAGCAAGACCGAATCCTGTGGGTTCAGGCGATGTATCGTGCCACGGGCCAGTCCCACAAACCCATCCCCCCGACCCAGGTGCAGAAACTCAACGCCAAAGGAGGGACAGCACCACAGCTTGATGCTCCCATCTCTCAGTTCTGTAAGTACGAATATGCAGACTCTTCGGATCCACACATGCTGACTGAAGTCACACACACACAGGGCCAGAGCTGCATGTATAATGACACTCTTCATAGCAGTCACACACACATGAATTTTTTCTATAGCATCTACTGCTCATTAATGTCCTACAAGTGTAATCTCAACAGTGTACACCTCCTGAGCAGAGTAACTACTTACTGCACTGGTGTTGTAAAAAGGGAGAAAAATCTCACTCTCTGTTTTCATCTGCTTGATTCTGTCAGAAATCCTTCGTCTTGCATTCCACATACATTTCGTCATTACAAATTCTTTGCTTTGGTTCATTTGAATCATCCATCTTTTTTATTGCTCTTTTTATTTATTTTTTATTGATTGATTGATTGATTGATTCAATTGTTTCTCCCCTTTTCACTCTTCTTCACTGCATTTTGCTTCCTTTTGCTTTTTCAATACAGTAATACCTCGGTTTACGAGTGACTGTATACGAGCAAATCGGTGTACGAGCATGGAAAATCAAATCGATGTACGAGCATTGAATCGGTGTGCAAGAAAAATATTCCCTCACCCACGCACATTTTTGTGTGGAAAAGTCCTAACGCTCAGCATCTTTGCGTTCGCGCATTTTTACTGGAAATATCCTAACGACAGCCTCTCACAAAGCCTATCACCCCTTAACTCGTTCATTCTCTCAGTGTCGCTCGGTTTGGTTGCATCATTCACCACAGTGATACTTTTATAAGTGATTTACAGCGGTTTTACCTCGTGTTGTTAACATTAATTGTGATCGCTATTGTTCACATTGTGAAATATATACGTACAGTACAGCATATAATAATAATAAAAATAATAATAATACGTTTTATTTATATAGCGCCTTTCCAGAGCTCAAGGACGCTTTACAATAGACAGTTGACAGGGGAGAGAAAGTACAAGTAGACTAATAGAATAGAAGTATACAGAAAAAATAAAAAATAAAATCAGTTACAAAAATACACACAGGACATAAGAAGCAAACATTCAGAGAGATAGTATTAGAGAAGTAAAAAATCAGTTAAACAAATCATGGGTATAGCATTCAGAAAAAAGGTGAGTTTTGAGTAACGATTTAAATTCAGTGATATTGTTAATATAACAGAGTGAGCGTGGGAGAGAATTCCAGAGTTTGGGAGCAATAACACAAAATGATCGGCCCCCCATGGAAGAGAGGCGATGCCGAGGGACGACAAGTAAACCAGAGTCGGAAGAACGTAGTGAACGGGTCGGAGTGTAGGGGACGAGCAAATTACAGAGATAGGGAGGAGCTAAAGAATGTAAAGATTTGAAGGTAAGCAGAAGAATTTTGAATTTGATACGATAGGCAACTGGAAGCCAGTGAAGATTGTACAAAATTGGAGTGATGTGAGCAGAGCGCTTGGTGTGGGTGATTATATAGACAATGGCACTCAAGATGAGTAAGAAAGAAGTTTCTTTTAGAGGGAGAGAATTCTCCCTCTAAGCAGTAAAACCCTCCTCTCGTCTCCATCCCATCAGCTACTCAAAGCTAAAGTGCGCGTTACAGTAAATTGTCAAGTATTTTTAGAGTTTATTTGTCAATTATTAATTAGGATTTATATGAGATCTTAATGGTTATAATTTTAGCTGTAATTAATAGGGTAAAACCAAAAGAATGGGCATTTATGGTCATGTGGAACGAATCGAGTGATTTTTAGTGCATTCTTATGGGGAAAATTGTTTTGGTGTACGAGAATTTTGAGTTATGAGCTCGCTCTTGGAATAAATTAAACTCATAAACCGAGGTGTTACTGTACTTAAATATTTCAGTATTTTCTTTCTTTCTTTCTTTCTTTCTTTCTTTCTTTCTTTCTTTCTTTCTTTCTTTCTTTCTTTCTTTCTTTCTTTCTTTCTTTCTTTCTCTCTCTCTTTCTTTCTTTCTTTCTTTCTTCCTTCAAATGATCAAATTCAATTCCCACCCACCCCAATCATCTCACGCTTTTTCTCCCGTTTTCAGATAATCATTTCTGTGTGTATGAATAAGTGTTTCAGATCCTCCTTCGCTCATGCTTTGCTTACTGTACCCTGTGTATAGGGAATATTCTCTCTCTCTCTCTCTCTCTCTCTCTCTCTCTGCTGCTCCATGCGATTCTATAGTGTATGTCACTCTGTTCTGTTCCCTCTTACCCTGCTCTCTTGTAGCCGGACTGAAGGGTAAGTGCTTCCCTGTAGCAGGCACAGATCAGATAAGCCGCTCCGGATTATCTGACACAAGCAATGTGCTATTCGCTATTACTCTTCAAAAACTCACATTACGCCTCCTCATCCTGTTTCCTTCTGCAAATCTCCCTCTATTTTACTTCCTTAGGTCTGAAGTACAAACACATTTTTATTTAGAAAACTAGACTGCATGTGAAATTTTTATTTCTGGATGTTTTGCTGTGATTAGCAGTTGCATATTTGCCTTCTCTCAACATGGCTTCATTGAGTCAACGGCTTCTCAAATCAAAGCAGAGTTTCACATATAAAAGCATGTGCAACATCAAATCCATCTGTTCCTTGAAAGCTATTTATTGTTGGATGAAATCCATAGCAGTTGCCTTTATTTAACAATAAAGATTTCCGACCAAATGGAGAATTTGGTAAATGATATAATTATAGTGATTTTCTCTATTGTAGTTGTTGATTTATTGCGCTAAATGAATTCTGTGAAACCACTGGCGTGCTCTGCACCCCTCAGCTGGTAATTACCATGTTAAGAGTGACATGCTATGAATAAAACAGTGCATCTTCACCCTGATTATTTCTGGAAGCTATCAGTGGAATGTTACCAAATAACTACTTGCTAGTTCACACCAGTTTCTCTCATCTGTAGAAAGTCGTGCCACCAGTGTTTTCTTTTTTTCCCCCTTCTTAACGATACAACAGTGTCAAATTAAGTTGTTGTGGTTGCAGTTTTAAATGTGGGGATTAGGATGCAATCGGAAACATTGGCTGTTTGTTCTCAACCATTCTCTAAAAGATTGTGTGTTGTTTTTGAAGCAGTGGACTTGAACAATTTGTTCACTCTTTGATTTTTAAGAAATAAGAGTTGGCAAATATGTATAGAAATGATCAGCAGATGATTTTATAGAGTTTCTTTATTGAATGATAGTTGAACTCACAACTGTTACATCTAGACAAGCCCTGTTGCCTCAAACGTATACTGACACATTTAACAAGTAGTGACCTTTTCATCTCTTAGTAGTGTTTCTGTTTTGTTTGCCTATAAAACTACTAACAGTTTCAGACTAACAGTTTCTTTCCGCACCTGGACAAAGGCTATAACTCCTTCTCTTCTCTGCTGTTTGCTATATACCTGCAAAGGAGAAGTAGGGTGAGACTAAAGACAGAGACACAACCTAACATCAGTGAAACATTAAGATTACAGAGGTCTTGTAATAATAATAATAATAATAATAAAAAGAGAAAAAATTATAAAAATTATATTTTATACATGGCAATATTATTATTATCAGTGAATATAGCGGTACATAACGTCTCGGGTTACGTATGTAACCCTGGTTCCCTGAAGGGGAACGAGACGCTGCGTCAGAAAACGCTAGGGGAAACCCTTGACGTCAGTCACGTGAAGATGTGTACAACCAAAGAGAGAATTACGCGTGTGAATGCAAGTCGCGGGTCAGTGACGTCATGAACAGAGCATAAAAGCGCACCGGAACCCGGAAGTGACAGCAAAAGAGTGTCTGAAGCGGGCCCGGAGGCGCAAGGAGCTGAGGCGAAGACGCAGCGTCTCGTTCCCCTTCAGGGAACCAGGGTTACATACGTAACCCGAGACGTTCCCTTTCATGGGAACTTCGAGCTGCGTCAGAAAACGCTAGGGGAACGTTATACCAACGTCACCTCAGCGACGCCGGCCTACGGATGTGTCTCAGCTCACTGAGAGAGCACCCTCGTTCCCGGAGCGGAATCGAGATCCAATTGATAGAATCTCATAAAGGTGTGCGGTGAGGACAGGCCAGCCGCAGCACAAACATCAGCAAGGGAAACTCCTGAGAGAAACGCCTTGGAGGCCGCCACGCTCCTAGTAGAGTGGGCCCGGACCCTCAGGGGAGAGGCATGTCCGGCCGACTCGTAAGCCAGACAGATAGCCTCGACTATCCATCGGCTTAGGGTTTGTTTGGAAGCTGGAGCCCCCTCAGGGGCCCCAAAACAAACGAACAGTTGGTTTGACTTACGCCAGGTAGCAGTCCTGAGGACGTAAGCGTCCAGTACTCGTACTGGACAGACCTTGTTCTTTCGCTCCTGCTCATGATCGTCAAAGGGGGGAGGACAGAAGGCCTGTAGCATGATAGACCGAGCCACGTTCGTGCCTTGGGTGAAGAAAAACCTTCGTCATCCCGGGGGCAAACTCGAGGCAAGATGGAACCACCGAGAGAGCTTGAAGATCTCCAACCCTCTTAAGCGAGGTGATAGCCAGCAAAAGAAGGGTCTTTAGGGAGAGGAGTTTAATAGGAAGCTCCTCTAATGGTTCAAAGGGTGCCTGGGACAGGCCTTGGAGTACCAAAGACAAGTCCCAGGCAGGAACCCTGGTCTGTGCCACAGGTCTCAGCCTTAGAGTGCCACGAAGGAAACGAGAGACTAGGGGGTCCCTGCCCAAGGACACCCCACCCAGAGGTATGTGGCAAGCCGCTAAGGCAGCCACATAAACCTTCAAGGTAGAGGGGGACAACCCTGCCGCAAACTTTTCCTGCAGGAACTCCAGCACTTTGCCAACGGGACAGGTTACTGGGTTCAACTGCCTTACGCTACACCAAGCAGAGAAGAGTTTCCACTTTAGAGCGTAGAGTTTCCTCGTGGAGGGAGCTCTGGACTGAAGGATGGTCTCTACAACCTCGGCTGTGAGACCAGTTTCGAAGAACTGGGTCCCCTCAGGGGCCAGACCTTCAGCTTCAGAAGTTCTGGGCGGGGGTGAAGAACACAACCCTCCGCCTGGGACAGAAAGGTCCCGGAATCTCCACAGCGTGAGACGGGCCCCGTCCCGACGAACTTTGGCCAGAACTCCCGGGAGCAGAACAATCGGGGAAAAAAGTACAAGTGTAGCCTCGGCCACGCGTGCACCATAGCATCCCGCCCAGGGGCGCTGGATGCGACAGAGAGTACCCCAGAGGGCAATGGGAGTTCCTGACGGAGGTAACAGGTTCACCTGTGCCTGCCCGTATCTCTCCCAGATCTGCTCCACCACCTCGGGGTGGAGCCACCATTCCCCGGGCCTCGGCCCCTGTCTCGACAGGATGTCTGCTCATTGTGCGGAGCGATCCCTCAGGAACGCTCCCCAGCCCGTGAGGGATGCAAATGTCGACAGCGACAACGTCGGTCGAATGCTCCCAACACAGGGCCCTATGACATGGAACCAGGTTTACTTCCACAGGGTCAAGGCACGTAGGCATTGCCTCGTGACCTTGAATGTGCGAAGCGGGTTACCCCTCGGGGAAAACCCTTTTGGTCCTGAGCCACCACTGCAGGGGTGTCATGTGCAGTAGGCCGAGCGGATGACGCTGGACACTGCTGCCGTGAGCCCCAACACCCTCTGGAAGTGTTTGACAGTGAGTAGCTAGCCTAGTTTGATACTCTTGACGGCTGAACGAATGGAATGAATGCGCCCGGGAAGGAGCCGAGCAAACATTGCCTCCGAGTCCCAAACGACTCCCAAGAAAGTGGTTCTCCAAACAGGAGAAAGTACACTCTTCTTGGTGTTCAACCTTAACCCCAGCTCCTTCATGCGAGCGAGCACGACATCTCGATGACGTGCTGCTAACCGGGACGACTGGGCTAACACTAGCCAGTCGTCGACATAATTGCAGCGGAGCAAGCGCAGCGTCCACAACACAAGTGAACGTGCGGGGCAAGAGTGATAGGCCAACCGGAAGTACCCGATACTGGTACGCCTTCCCCCCGAAGGCGAACCAAAGGAACTTCCTGGCTGAGGAAGGATGGAGATGAATTCTAGACGCAAATCTAGAATGGGCCGCAACCCTCCATCCTTCTTCGGAACTATGAAGTACCGGTCATAGAAACCGGACTGTCTGTCTGTGAGGGGTACATACTTGATGGCCCCTTACTCCAGCAGAGGTTTTACTTCTAGTTCCATGACCAGAGCCTGCTGGGGTGAGCCCCCGAACTGAATGGCGTACCCGCAGGTTACCGTGCGCAGGACCCATTGAGAGATGCCCGGCAGACGCGACCACGCGGCCTGGAACTCTACTAAGGTAACCAGTCTCTCGAGACTGACCTCTGGTACGAGCGATGACACCACAGGGCCGGGGTTCCCGGACACCATACGGGTGAAATGCTCTAGGACCCTCCTCGGAGGGGGCAGTATTCCCGTGGCAGGCTCCCTCGGAAGCCGCACACGGGGAGAACTGCCTCGTTGCGGCTTGCCTTTGGCGTCAGAAACGCTTACTGGCAGCCTTCTTGGCATTCAAGACGATCCTCAGATCAGTCTTTTTGCTAGAAGGCTGAGCCTGAGAGTGCCGGCCCGACCTCCCCTTGTTGGGGGAAGGTAGACGGGATGCAACACTCTCTCCTGTGAGGCTCTGAATGAGGATTTTTTAAGCCCGAGGACTCATGCCCGGAGAGACAGATCCATGGCCCGGCGCAGCTCTGCCACTGCTTCCGGGCCAATGCCGCCGCCCTTGTCGAGGTCTCCCAGCAATTCTACTTGGTAGGACTTCAGCAGTGCCGCGGTGTGCAGACACGCTGCAGCCTGACTAGAGGCAGAATAAGCTTTTCCCCACGAAAGATGTGACCCGCAACGGCTTTGTGGGGAGTGCCGGGTTTAAGAGAAGATGCCGATTGGGGCACGAGGTATCCCGCAAGAGCCTCGTCCAATTTGGCATCCCTCCATAACCATAGGGTTGAGCCCCGACAAAGTAGCATACATCGCACTGCACGGTGTATGCACCCTGTCGGAGGCTGGCTTTTCCCAAGATCTCGACACCTCGGTGTGGAGATTCGCTAGAAAGGCATTACCCGGCGCTGGGGGACGACCTCGATTAACTCCTCATACGCCGGTGAAGAGGATGGCGAATCCTCCTCGACCGGATCGATGCTAATCACATCCTCATCCTCAGAACAGGATAGTGATAGCACCGAAGTCCCAGTGAGATCGGAAGAAACCGCGCCTGGAGCGCGTGCTCCCAAATCCCACCTGGAACTTGAATCATCACAGCTAAGCTGAGATACGGGCGCGCCCGTCTCGCTACCTTCTGTGAGATCCATTTGCGATCCCCAGGATTGTAAACGCCGCTGAGCCTTAGCTGCAACAGGTCCAGAACCCTGAGAAACGCGAGCCTGGATAGTGTCCGCAAACACCGCCAGGCGAGAGCGGCCTCATCTGCAGTCTCGATGCCAAAAAAATAAAAAATAAAATAAAAGTTAATAAAATAAAAAAGTTAATCCGATCGGGGCTAGAATCCCGGTCTCCCGCACCATTGGCAAACACAGTATTAACTGTACACAGTAACTGTAGTAGAAAACTGATGAAACCGCTCCCAGGCAGACGATTTGCGATCCTCAGGATTGTAAACGCTGCTGAGCCTCAGCTGCAGCAGGTCCAGAACCCTGAGAAACGCGAGCCTGGATAGTGTCCGCAAACACCACCAGGCGAGAGCTGCCTTAATCTGCAGTCTAGATGTCAACAAAATCCAGCACCTCAGTGCTGGAAAAAGTTCACCGAATCGGGGCTCGAACTCTGGTCTCCCACATCATAGACAAACACAGTATCCACTGTACCATAGCAGGTTTAGTAGAAAACTGATGCTGCAGATTATATGCCGGCGAAGAGGGTGGCGAGACCTCCTCACCGGATCGATGCTGATCACCTCCTCATCCTCAGAGCAAGAAAGTGGTAGCACCGAAGTCCCAATAAGATCGGGAGCAACCGCGCCTGAGGCGCGTGCTCCCAAATCCTGCCTGGAACTGGGATCAACACAGCCAGGCTGCGAAACGGGCGCACCCGCCTCGCAACCTTCCGTGAGATCCATCTGCGATACCCAAGATTGAGAACACCGCCGAGCCTCAGCCGCAGCGGGTCCAGAACCTTGAGCAAAGCGAGTCTGGTTAGTATCCGCAAATACCGCCAGACGAGAGCGGAGAGTACGCAATGAGAACCTCTCGCAGTTCTCACAGTCAGCGCCCTCAAGCGCCGACCGAGCGTGCTCCGCTCCCAAACAGACAAAGCACTGCCTGTGTGTATCCCTACCCGAAATAAAACGGGTGAAGGGAAAAACACACGGGATAAATGCCTGTTCCGCCATAATAGAAACGCACGTAATCCAGAAGAAAAGTGGTTTGTAACTCGCAAGCACAAACTCTCTGACACACGCACGCTGAAGACACTCAAAGCTGTCACTTCCGTGTTCCGGTGCGCTTTTATGCTCTGTTCATGACGTCACTGACCCGCGACTTGCATTCACACGCGTAATTCTCTCTTTGGTTGTACACATCTTCACGTGACTGACGTCAAGGGTTTCCCCTAGCGTTTTCTGACGCAGCTCGAAGTTCCCATGAAAGGGAACTTAATATTTTATCATGTTATTTATTATTAATGATTTAGGTATTTTTTGTTTCATCCTTTTTACTGAATTTCTATTATTATTATTATTATTATTATTATTATTATTATTTTATACATGACTTCAAGGTATGTAATTTGACAAGAAAAACAACAACAACAACATTATTATTGTTATTATTATTATTATTATTATTGTTATAAATTAATTCAGTGGTACATTTTATTTTATTTTATTATTATTTTGTTGTATTATTAATGATTTAGATAGTATTCATTATTTGTTATTGTTTGTTTCATTTTTATGTATCATTTTACAGGTAATACAGGTTGGAACCTGACCTGTCCTAAGACTCATGTCCCAATTTCATCCTCCTCTCACTCCCCAATAATTTAATAAAAATAAATAAATATTATTAATAATAATTAGTTTCATCTTTCAACAACATCACTGCTTCATTACTCTAAAACAAAGAAAGCAGTGATTGATTGTGGATGTCAGCAGGAGTCTAGGCTTTTCTAATCGACTGTGATAAGGACGGAAATAGCGTCAGGCTCTGAGAGAGGCTCATATGTGGACTTGTCTGCAGGCCTGATGAGGGTGGCCATATTGTTGGAAATCGAGTTCAGGAACAGATTAAATTAGAAACCACTTAATAAAGTATGTATGTCTCTGCTGTCACCCCTTTCTCCATCCCAATTTTTCTCCCTCTGTCCATTCCTCACTCACAGAGAAGTGCCCGTCCTGTCACTTGGCCCCTTCAGCTCTTGTCAGCCCAAGGCCGAATCTTTGACTCTCAATCCGTCCATTGTGTGAGCTCGAACAGGAACACGCACAGAACGAGTGCTATATTGCCCCAAATGCTCTGCTCCTCGGACTCTCAGAGAGAGAGGATCTATAAATGAAAAGAATCCATCAATCAGTGTCATTTCTCCTGTGTCCCGCTCGGACAGAGCCAACTAATGTCATTGTGTGTTACTGTCCATAGACCTT
The DNA here is from genome assembly GCA_037043235.1 of Rhodeus uyekii. Taxonomy (NCBI): domain Eukaryota; kingdom Metazoa; phylum Chordata; class Actinopteri; order Cypriniformes; family Acheilognathidae; genus Rhodeus; species Rhodeus uyekii. Next base: position 3,316,207 of record JAWRVZ010000018.1, read on the forward strand.
TCCCTCAATTCCAGTGTCAAAGAGATATGACAAGTTCATATTAAGACATAGGAGAATGACACAATGTCACCTCTTTGACCTGTGGCTGAATTCAGTGGATCATTTGACTTATGTGTTTGAATATCTTATAATGCCATGGACAGACAAAAACGCAACACAGATGGCAGGGCCGGATTTACCTCATATTGTGACAAATGAAATTTTTGAGCCCCCCAAATCCCCCCGCTGTTGGTCAGAATCCTTGACTAAAACTGCTGCTTTTTAGGAAATTGAAAAGACTGTTGTCAAAGTTGATATTTAGGTTTCATAAATGTACTTGCATGTCATTTTACCAAAAGGAACCTCAAACGAAGATAAAAATTCTATGAATTGTTCTATGAATTGTTCCTTGAGTAGATAAAATACTGTATCTATTCAAACAACCAGGTCTATCCATCACTTCTTTCATGATAGAGACAGTTGGAGTTATGAGGCTTGACTGAAAGTTGACGAGCCAATGGAGTTATGAGGTTTAGTCACAAGCTGTTTTTATTACTTTTCATTTGTTAAATATTATGCAAAACCCACAGACAGATGTAAAGGGTGAACAGTAATACTGATTTATAAAATAAAATAAAAAAATTGATAGTGATAAGATACAAGGCTTCTGCTTGACAGAAATTATATTTTAAATTTGAATTCATAAGGTAATTGTCTTACAGAGTTTTAGCATTAGACATACGAGCATGTGCTTATGTCTAGGCATTAATCCATCCCTGACAGGTGGAGATAAGTTGTGGAAGAATATCAATCATTATACATATGAAATACATGCCACAGAACAGCGTTTTATAGTAAATTTCATTATTTAAAATCTTTAATATTATATAATGCTTAGCAGATCAGCTGTTCATACACATTTAAATACAACTGAATACAATACAATTAAATACAATACAGTAACAGTATTACATATTTTATTGTAAATGTTTCATTACACAGTTGTTTTCTTTTATATATATATGTATAATATGTATAATTGCTATATATATGTATATATATATGTATATATATATATATATATATATATATATATATATATATATAGCAATTATAACACTTTTTATACATGTTTTTAAATAAAGCTTAACATTGTAAATAAAAAAAAGTTTAATGGGATTTTAAATGGCAGATTTTTTTGTATAATCTCAGACTTTTGCTCTCCATTTTATCTATTAAAATATACAATTCTTTTAAGCGTTATACTTTATGATAATCTTTGTTAAAGGAAAAGCTCATGTTCAAAAGCTCCATGTTGTACTATGTTCCAAACTTGTATGCATTTCGTTCTTCAGCAGAACACAAAATAAGATTATTTGATGAATGTTGATAACCAAATTCACTTTTTTATACGAGGGAAATTATTGGGAACTAAAACTCCTCATGTTCCTCAGAAAATAGAAATTTCATAAAGTTAACTGGAATGACATGAGCATGAGTAAATGATGATAGAATTTTAATTGGTAACACTTTATTTTACAGTGCCCTTATCTTGCTTTAGCAATAACACAAAATGTGCATAATTACATGCAACTAACCCTAAACCATACCATAATAATAACCCTACAGTAAGTACATGTACATTCATGTTACTGAATCTTAAAATTAAATGCAACCTTTTCGTTTTTGGGTGGACTACCCATTTAAGGTCATTAATGAAAGATATTGTAATGCCTATCAAAAGGATTGTATGTATGAGCAATAATTTAAAACAAATTTAAACAACTGTTATGCATATATTTATTTATAGGAAAAAATACAACATATTGTCTTTTATTGTATAGATTTTATGTCTTGTTCCTGATTTAATATGTAAACCAGTGACGCTCTGGAGGGGAGGGTGTCTGTTGAATGGCTCAATCATACAGTGTCGCTCTAAAGCCTCTGGCAAATGTGGTATTAGAATAAGAATAGCCCCTGACCAGTGGCCGGATTAAGAAACGGCCCTACTTATTTGTGCAGGCCGAGATGTAATACCTAAGCTTACCGACTGCAGAGGAAAGTGAAAATGGGTTGTTGAATTTATTTAGTCTATTTAATAGACAATAGATGGTGAGGGTAGGGGGGCTCCACAGCCAGCACTCTCCCAGTCCAGGGTTTAGAGGCACTGGGTTCTTTAATTAGGGCTGCCCTGAGGGGGGGACAGTGGCCTGTGGACAGAGCAATGAATGGGGAGGGAGGGGAAAAGCGTGAACCAAGAGTTGTTGTTTGCTTAGGGGGTCAAACAGGAGCACTGGCTCAGACAGGTCCTGCAGGATTACCAAGCCAAAAATTATATATTATAACAATGTTGGCATACACTGTAATTGTTTGTAAGAAGTAAGATTTGGCAGATGATTTGTTAATTTATTGATTAAAAAGGTGAATAAAGCCATTCCGATAGCTTACTCTTTTAATGCATTCTGTATAGAATGAAGTGACATGGATATTATAAATACAGTAATACCTCAAGATACGAGCATAATCTGTTCCAGGGCAGAGCTCGTAACTCGAATTGCTTGTATCTAGAATAATGTTTTTCCATAAGAAATAATAGAAAACAAATTAATCCGTTCCAGATCTGTAACAATGGAAAAAAACATGTTTTTTATTGGTTTAGACACACACACACACACACACACACACACACAAACACAAACACACACACACACACACACACACACACACACACACACACACACACACACACACACACACACACACACACACACACACACACACACACACACACACACACACACACACACACACACACACACACACACACACACACACACACACACACACACACACACACACACACACACACACACACACACACACACACACACACACACACACACACACACACAATTATAGTACATGTATACAGTATGAGGATTCATGTGATTTCAAACAAAATATGTTTTTAATTCCTAGATTTTACAGACAGTAGTGGCAGGTGAGGAGGAGGGAGGAAGGGGTTGTGTGGTGGAAATGATTTTCCTAAATGTTTATCAATAAAGCACAAGTGAGATTCTCGAAAGGTATAACAATCTTAAAGCTTTATTTCTTGCAAGAAAGGCATTCACACACAGAGACAACGTCTAAGCATGTGAAGGCAAAGAGCATAAAGTTTCATTATTTTTTATACAGTTTCTAAGCCCGCTGACACTTGATTCCGTATCGTATCGTACCTTACACGAACACTACGTAACTTACGTAAACTTAAATGAACATAACTGAGCTTAAATGAACTGTATTTACTTTAAACTTTTCTAATTTATATTATTGTTTTGCTTTTTTCGATTTGTTTTCTTCCGTCTTCTTCCCTTTTTTCGCCTGACTACCCTCACCTTCACTTGGCGCAGACAAGGGAGATTTGTTTCTGTCTCCCTTTAAAAATAAGTAAAGCACGCGTCATTTCCATGGTCATCTTGCGTTTCTTCTTCTCACTACCATCCTTACCACTCACTTTCTTAGAACTCATTGCTTTTATGAAGAATAATGCACAAAATAGAGAGAAAATCACTGACTCGCTATGCGTACAGAAGTCAGCGAACACGTGAAGTGAACGTGTGTCGGCATTGGCGTCAGTACTAGTGCTCGTATCTCGAATATCTACTCGTATCTAGAAGCAAAAATCTGCCCCAAGGCTTGCTCATATCTTGGAATAGTCGTATGTAGAGACACTCGTATCTCAAGGTATTACTGTGTACCGCATATACAAAGCTTATTAAAATTGCTTAAAACATATTTCTTTATCATAATTTCTCATTGTAGACCAGTAACTCAAGTAACTTAAATGTTTAACTCAATAACAACAACAAAATGCACTTAAAGTAGCTCATAGAATAGTCCAGTAACAGATCACTGTTTCCCTCAGCAAGCAAATACATGGCTGTCAAAAGATTAAAATAATTGTGATATGTTGTTGTTGTTTTTTTTTAAACCAAATAAGCATATGCACTTCTAGCATTGCGTGTAATGCACCCTGGATTGACTTTACACTGTAATGCAAGTTGTCTTTAAACAATGACACTTTTTAGGCTGACATCTGGCTCAGGTTAGAGATCTTTCTCAAAGGAGTGTGTGCTCCTGTGACATTGAGATGTGTATAGTTTGTAAAGCCTGTCTCTGTCTCCATACATTAACATGCACACATACACACAGATGCAGACCGAGCACAGAAACATGGAATGGACGAGTTCATCTCCGCTAACCCCTGCAATTTTGACCACTCTTCGCTGTTTGAGATGGTTCAGCGGTTGACACTGGACCACAGACTCAGCGATTCATACTCCTGCTTGGTAACGACTCAATTCAGTTTGATTTGGTTAGGATACAGCTGTCCTATTTATATCGTTATGTATTATCCTATTTACACTACTAAACCCCCCCATCCCACCCCTTGCCTCAGGGTTGGTTCAGTCCAGGCCAGGTGTTTGTATTGGATGAATACTGTGCCAGGTATGGAGTGCGGGGATGTCACAGACACCTGTGTTACCTGAATGACCTGCTGGAGAGGGCAGAGAAAGGCTCCATGATCGACCCCACACTTCTCCACTACAGTTTCGCCTTCTGCGCCTCTCACGTGCACGGCAACAGGTACTGCCGATCTCACGTTCTTTATCAATTTATCACTCCATGTCTATCTTAACACCCACTTCATTTCAATCTCATGTGTAACCACTTTAATTCTCAAACCATTTATCTCTCATGTTCTCTCTCTGTCATTCATCCTACTCTCACCTGAAGTTCTGTCTATTCTTTTCCTCCTAAAATCACTCCATCCCTCTTCACCGTCCTACCCTTTTATCTGTCTGTACATCCACTGTCCACACATGGGCAGAAACAGAGGTAAAGTAAGACCGAGATCACAAACTCTTTTTTTGACTGCCAAAATGTTTTCATAGAAACCCCATTCTTTCTCGTTGAAGATATGCAGTTGTCACAGGTAGTGCGGTAATTAATTTCTCCCAGAATCACACAGTTGTTTCAATGCTTTTAAAAGACACTCAAGTTGTCTCATTATCTGGTGCTCAAAGTCTGTAACTACCCTTCTAACAAGTTTTCATTGTGTAGTTATAAAACAATGACCTTACACGTTATACAATATAATTTAGCATTACACAATGATTTATTTTACCAAATATCTTTACAAAACCAGAATGACACTTCTACTGCTTATAATTCACTGCATTATATTTTACATAGTCTCTGTTTATATTACAATACAAATTATTACTAAGTTTCCCCTTTTGTATAGATTGTAATTGTTGAAAGATTGCCACTTGTTTAAGTGTTCAGCTACATATAATTTGCTTTGGCAGTATTTGCTTTTTTTAGATTCAGAAGATTTTTCAGTAGGGATTATTGTAGAAATTTAGCAAAGGCTTTGAGCATTTAAACATGTGCAAATTGGCCTTGTAGATACATAGAGTTTTGCTGGTGGTTGTATCTGAGCGAGAAAAGGAGTTATGTAATTTGAAAGATGTAATCATTGAATGCATTTTAGGCCAAAAGAATGAAAAATGAATCACAGTTTAGCCTGTTGTTGTGATCACTGTGTGAAGAGTAACCTGAGTATTGAGAAATGGATCCTATCAACTGTAAAAGCACAAAACAAAAAAACATTTCAACATTAAATAGTAGGCCTTTCTTGACCTGCAAGAGAGAAAATTGTCTGAAAGTATGCGCCTTATTTTTAAACCATAAACTTCTGACCCCATTCACCTCTTTCTCATCCTATACATTGATTGTATTTTTGTCTAGTATTCAAATGGGTTATATCTGAAGGTTTTTTCTATCCTGTCTCAGTCTTATTTTTGTTTTAAAATATATTTGTAATTTCATGGTTAGTTTTATTATTATTTACATGCATGATTCATATTATTTCTCTTCTTCTCTTATTTCTCATGTATCCTCAAACCATCTTCCGTTAACCTTTGTGAATGTGCACCTCGGTCAATGTCTGCGTGTGCGTGCGTGTGTGGGCGCGTGTGTGTGTGTGTATGGGGGATATGAAGCCAAAGAGTGAATGAGCTACTAAAATGGCCCATGTCAGAGACCGAGCTGCTTAGTTCTCTGTTTCCCCTCCCTCCTGAGCCCTTGACCCCCTCTAAGAAAGAGAACAGAATCATGGAGGTCTGGAGAAAGAGGGAGTCTAAGTCACAGGTGCTCCCAGGCCCCAGAAGGTGAGAATGTAAATGCAACCCGGTCTTTTGGGTGTGGATTAGTGTTAAGCCCCGCCCTCATTATATAAAACTGGGGGAAGGTGGTAATCTTTCTTCTGTGTGGGATTACTTCTATTATTCTATTGTGCTATTTTATTCATATTCGTTATTTGTGAAAGTACAAAGAAGCAGCTTTATACACTGTCCAAAAGTCTGAGATCATTAGTGAAATTTAATTTAGCATCTTTAACTAATTCAGTACTATTATATATATATATATATATATATATATATATATATATATATATATATATAGAATAAAATATATATAGAATTGTTTTAGTATTTATTGACTTTCTATGAATGATTTTCAAATGTCTGCGATTCTGAACACCATCGCATGTGTGAATGTGATTCTCTCTGAGGGAGAGAGAGAAAAGTGAGGGTGAGGGAGGGAAACAGAATGTGATAGACATGTGTCGTACCAGTGAGGTACATGCAGGGTAAAGAGAGAGAGATGAGGGACACTATGGATGGTGCCTTAAGGTCATGGCTGACAAGATGACAGGTCATCGCTCTGTCTCTCCATCTCTCTTTCCAAACTGTCCAAGGCCTCACTCTAGCCTGTCTGCTTGTGCCAAAACCTCACGTCCAGCCAACCACGCTCTTTATAACTGACATGGCCCACAACCTGAACCTCTTGGCACTGGATTCCTATTCTGATATATATTCAAAGCCAACTAATCTACAAGTGTTACAGATGGTGACTATGGATGTCTAATGTTGTTTGACAAGATACTACTGCACCATTATCATATCTGGAAAAACTATATTAGTCTCATAACACACTATTATGAATATGCATGATGTCATGTAGTGTTTTTAAAAGGTTATGCGTCAGTGCTCTTGTTCAATTGCTTATGACACCTTCCCGACACATTAAAATAACTAAAATACAGTGATTGTAATAACATGCAATTTTTGATATTTTGATATTGAATGATTGGCATTTGTCTATCACAGTAGTTTAAGTGCTTAAAAAAGAAAAGCAGGGTATTACCACGCATGGTACACACGGTTCAATGTACAAAAACATGGTAATACTGTGCTACGTTTTTTGTAAGTGGATAGAAAGGTTTAGTTTATTTTGTAATGTTTTTTTTGTTGAGGTTTTGTATTTTTTTGTGTGTATTTTTTGTGTGTGTGTTTGTTGTTTTGTTTTGTTTATTTCCTTTTTTGACATGGAGTGAAGTTTTTTTTTTTTTTACTGGTCCGTCTTTTATCAATCAGTTTTGTTGTGACACACAGCTAGAACAGCAACACACTCACAGCCGACGTATGTCACCTGCACGCAGTTTAACACACACACATGCTCATGCAGAACGTTACCAAAGAGTCTGGCTCCTTATCGTTTGTGACATGGTAGACGGAAGGAGGGCTGTGAGCAGAGTGTATGTGACAGTGGAGGCGCGGGTCGCCGTGACAGCGGTTTGAGGAGCAGGAGACATGACACGCTCCTCATCAGTCCATTCGCCATGTCAGCCAAGCGCACGCTGAAGGACAGCGGGGGAAAAGCAAGGGGGATAGGGGGCAGGGATTTCAGAGGGGACCACCACGGCTGTCACACCAGACGGGGTCCATCGGGGGGGATCTGTGACCGGGTCGCGTCTTCTTGTTCTCAAAAATACCTTAAAAGCTTCCATTGTCGTGTACGTCAGCTAGATGTGAGAGACAGTGAGAGGTGTACATGTCTAGTATGATTCTCAAATCTAATAGGTTTGACAAGTTAGCATACAGAGATCAATTACATGAACGTCAAGAATTCTTTTAAAATGTTGGTGCGATTAGAAAACAGGACGTGATGATTGGCACCATGGCAGTTTGGTTTCCCACAGCCTCTCTCTCTTTCTCTCTATTAATCATAATAGGAAACCTGTGAGTGTGTATGTGGTGAGAGGTTGAACACCTGAGTGCTGGTAGCAGGGGGCTCTGGTAATCCTCGCCTATGCCTTTGTATTACGGAGGACTCCTTATTCGACCATGGAAAGACTGGGAGAGGGACTGATTTCTGGCCCTTACAAAAAAGCTTTGCCTGAGGAGAGGACAACACACAGAGATACACATTCAGGCATACACATCTGACAGCATTGTTTATTTATTATAAACACTACATTGCTTAAGCGTCTGGTTTACAATACAGTAAAGAGGTGGTTTTGCGCCTCTTACAGACCAATTCTGGGAAATGATCACTAAAAATGTCTCTCTTCGTGTTTTTTGTTTTTGTCACCTCATCGCGTTAATTGCATCAGGCATATAACACTATGACTTAATTTACATACACATTGCCCAGTGCTATTTCAGTCATAGTAGATAGTACACAGTTAAAGTAGATCGTTGGTTGTTGGTGAATAAGGTTTTTGCTCTCAAGGGCATGCAAAAAGGTATTTAACTCAAATAAACACATATGCACAAGCAAATACACCCAAATAAAAATCACTTTTTCAGAAGTTAAAAATAGTATCTTATTCTTGCTATGTTTTTTTCCCTTTCTGTACTAATATGTGTTGAGTTGAGCAGCTTGCCTAAATCTCTCACTAACATATATCTTCTGAAGAGTATATTTAAGCAGAGCAGCCATAAATGGAAAATGATTTTAAGTGCAAGTACAATTTTCATGTGTCTGGCCTGTCCGTGATCCCTTCATGAGACCCAGTGTTAGTTTCTGTGACCCTTGTTACCCTAATGAGAGGCGCAGTGGCATTCATTTCTGTTCTTGTGTGTGTGTGTGTGTGTGTGTGTCGCCTCAGGCCTGATGGAATCGGTACTGTCTCAGTAGAAGAGAAGGAACATTTCGAGGAGATCAAAGAACGACTGCGCGTGCTGCTCGAAAACCAGATCACACACTTCAGGTACATCACTGTCAGTCTATCCAGCATCACATATACCACCTTATTAACATCTAGAGATAATTATGGATTATGTGTTGTGTGTGTGTGTATGTATATATATATATATATATATATATATATATACACACCACATATTCCACTATATATATATATATATATATATATATATATATATATATATATATATATATATATATGTGTGTGTGTGTGTGTTTCATTTTCACAGTAGTGTGAAACTGCTAAGTGTATAATGTTCATGTAATGTAAATTTGAGACTGGCTGTGTGATAACTGGATATATTGATTGTAACAGTTCTAAAGAAAAATCTATTTCTCCTAAAATATCAGTTTCTCCTAAAATAATAAATAAAAAAGCAGTTTTAAACACTGTCTGTTCAATCTTCTCTTTTAAGGTATTGCTTTCCATTTGGACGCCCAGAAGGAGCCTTAAAAGCCACTTTGTCTCTGCTTGAGAGGGTGTGGTGCCATTTTTATCTTCTTTTTCGTTTTACACCAAATAAATGAAAAATCTTGTTGTTTTTTATGTGTGTATGTATCGAAAAAGCATATGACACAAATTAAAAACGGAACTAGAAGCGTAAGCATATATGCAGTTGATTTCTAATTTGGTTTTGTAGGTCTTAATGAAGGACATTGTGACACCTGTACCTCAGGACGATGTGAAGGCAGTGATCCGTAAATGTTTGGAGCAGGCAGCTTTAGTGAACTACCAGCGCCTCTCAGAATATGCCAAGGTGGAAGGTAGGAAGCACATATTCCTGTTTAGCTGATTTTTATTTTGTAGTAATAGAACTAGAACTAGAATAATAGTATAGAACTTAACATTTCCTCTACATCTATTAATCAAATATTCAGCTATTTATTAAAAAAATTAAAATAAGAACATTGAAATAAAACCCAAAACAACAACATTATCTTGGTACTCAAACAAACCCCATACTATAGGGAAATTATCTTGTGTTCCTCAGAAGAATGAAAGCATATCTATATTGTGGTATCGTCACAATTCTGTCAACAATACACAGTACTAAAAGAGATAAGGCAACATAAAAAACTACTACTCCATCGTAAGCATTCCTATTGTTAAAAAAGTAGCATTTCAGCAGTGCCTCCATTAGTTGAGCATCAAAGTTGTTAAGCACTGCTTCTAAGAGAGGAAAATTACAGTTTCTTATGATCTTAAAGTATAATAATAATGTGTTATTATTTAATTTAACAAATGTATTTTATACAAATACATTGTATTAATAATTATTATTGTTATAATCAATGTATTATTATTGTTATTATTTTATTTCTTTTTTTATATGATTACATCCTGACCTTTAGACCTGAGCCTTGACTTTTGAACAGGTTTTTGTTGGTGATTTGTTTGAGTTGTTTCTAGAAATATGTAAAAATGCATTCAATTCCCTCTCTCAAACCCTGGCCTCAGTGCCATATTTCTCTGCTTGATGGTTTTTTGCTGCCCTCTGTAGATGTTTGCCTCTTTTTTTTTTTTTAGCTTTTAGGTCTAAAACTACTTTACAGCAACAGATACACTTTTCCTTTTCAGCTCTTCATCGCCTTTCTGGCTACCCTGCTTCATATGTTTATTACAGAATCACTGCCTTTTTACTAGGTGTCTTTGTTTCTTTCTTTCTATCTATCATCTATCTATCTATCTTTCTTTCTTTCTTTCTTTCTTTTTTCTTTCTGTTTATTGGCTTTTCTTCTTATTTGGAGCCCTCTTTTGTTGAGCCAGTTCGAGAAGCCAATATACAGTGCAAAGCTGGGATTGCCCACTCAAGCAACACACATTGTGTGTTGCAAGTGAGACGGTTTCTTTCTTGGACATGGATAGCAAAACTGTGGCTTACACACAGGTGGTCTTTGATGTAAAGTAATAGCCATGTTGATTAGACAAATAATTAAATTTGTCTGAAATTTACTTTTCTCCGATTATTTTTCAGTAACCGTTCATGTCCATGAAGAAATTTTTCTGGGCACTGCAGATACTGAAGGAGAAGACCTTAGTATCTGTTAGCCAGATGATGTCTGTGTTGTTCCCTATTGACCTTTTGATTGCTGAACACTAAACTGAATGTGACTTTTGTACTAACCTGAACTGACCAATAGTTTGCAACACATCCCCAAAATAGTCTTTCCAAAGACCAAAACTTTCAGCTTGAGTAACTTAAATGCAAGACTAATGGTAGAAATCAACCAAAGTCTGAAGTATTATTTGCAACTATTCGCAACGTGTTCAATGCAAATGTATATACTGTATGTATGTATATATGTTCTTGAAAGAAGTATCTTATGCTTACCAAGGATGCATTTATTTGATTAAAAAAACTAATATTGTGAAATATTAATATAATTTAATAAGAACTGTTTTCTATTGTAATATATTTTTTAAAGTTTTTTTTCCCCCCGGTGATTTCAGTAATTGCTTCCATCCTCAGTCTTAAATTGATCAAAAGTGACAGTAAAGTCATTTATAATGTTCCAAAAGATCTCTATTTCAAATAAATCCTGTAAGAAAAGAAAAAAAATCCTTTAAAAATGTTTCATGGTTTCCACAAAAATGGTTTTCATTAATAATCGGAAGAACTATTATTAATAATTGAGCTCCAATTTTGATTGAGAAGCAAATCAACACTAAAGACTCGAGTGATGATGCTGAAAAGACACTACAGTAATATATTGCAAGAATATATATATTTATACACACAGTATATATATATATATATATATATATATAATAGATAATAGATTCAAATAGATTCATTATTTTAAATGGTAATATTTCCCAATATTACTGTTTTTCATCAAAAAAAAGCAACCTTGGTGAGCATAAAACACTTAAGATTTAAAAATCTTAATTATTGCAAACTTTTGGGTAGTGCTATATTGTTGCAATGTGATGCTTTGGACTAAGTGTGAAGAGGTTTTTCATTTAAAGTTTGTGTGCATTTACTGAGTTGAAAATGCAGGCGTGGTGTGAATAAGCTTAACACCCTATTACCAAAAGATAAAAGAACTGCCTAGAAAATAGACTTATGCATTCTGACCTACAGATCATAACAGGACTGACAGATTTTGATAGTTGCTAGGCTTCTTTTTTTTATCAACCCTGCCAGGCAACTTTGCATGCAAGTAGATTTGGTCAAAAGCCCCTTAGTGCACATGCAGCCGTTGTGCTTCTTTCTCTCTCTTTCTCCTCTGACCCCTTGCTCTTGCATGCCCCCATCCTCTTTTATAGGGAAAAAGAGAGAAATGTATGAGCATCCTGTCTTCTGTTTGGCGTCACAAGTGATGGATTTAACCATTCGTGAGTACCCTGCTTATCTAGAGCCACTCCATCACTTCCGCCACCCTTCCTTTTTTCTTTTCTCGTTTCTCGAGCACTTTCACAAACAGTTGTTCCCTCACGCCCTGACCGGCACCATCCTCTTTTCTTGCTTGCAGTCTGCTTGCCTTTTTCTTTAAGTGTTTCGCTGGAATCTTAGGTTGAGTGATTCAGCCACAGGTCTTCCTGTCGCTTTGATCAGAACGTCCTGTCCAGCTGAGTCAGTTTGGCAGCTGTTCTTTCTGTTTTCTGCTTATTCTTTCTGTTTGTGACTTGAATGCATTTTTACTTTGCTTTTGTGTAAGTCACTCCTCCCCACCTTTGTCCTTTTATCAACGTGTACCAGGTTTACAGTACTGGTTGGGAACAAGGTGAAAATAATTAAAATCATATCCAACCCAGGAACAAAACATGGGTTCTGACGCAGCTTTCAGAGTTATTGCATTTCTAATCATGTTTTCAACCACGAGTGTTGTGTGTTTTTATCTGTTATCCACTCTAGCAGTTTATCATTGTGGGTCTTCAATGTTTTTCTGTTTATGATTTGGTTTATTATTTCTCTCTTGGGTCAAACTGGGTTTCAGACATGTTTGCAAGATTGCAAAAGCAGGGGTGTAAAGTACATACAGAATAACTGTACTTTATTACTACACAGGAACTTCCATTTTTACTGAACTACTAATAAAGCTGAAATTCCAAAGGGAAAAATAATTGAATGTCTGAATGAAATGGTAAAAAGTAGAAAGCACTTTCACATGTCATGGTTTAAACTTGTCCTCTTACAAAAGCAGAATATGCTGCCGTATAAAAATATGTCCCCTTTATTATTTGATTGATTTAAATAATAATAATGATAAATCAATGGTTTTATATTTTGTAAATACTTTAAAATGTAATTTATTTTCAGCAGCCATTACTCCAGTGTCACGTGATCCTTCAGAAATCATTCTAATGAGATGAACTGGTGCTCAAGAAACATCTTGTTATCATAATGTTGAAAATTTTTATGCATTTTTTTATGATTCTTTGAATAGAAATTTCAAAAAATGTATTGGAAAAGTAATATTGGAACATTAAAAGTTGGTACTGTTACTTTTGAATATTGAATGCATCCTTCCTGAATTAAAGTATTAATTTCTTAAAGCAAACATCAAAGCAGACCCACTTTTTTTTTTTTTTTTTTTTTTTTTTACAAATCCTGTATTTTTAATGTGGTTATTCTTGTTTTTGAACAGTCACCACAAAATAGCCTAACAAAAAGCCTGTACTAACCGGTATTATTGTTAATGAATTTAATTATAGGCAGCGATCTCTGCTGATCTTAATGTTTGAGAATTTCAGATATTTTGAGGATAAAAATTGTCATTATTTCATAGTTTATTTCTTTAATAAGTCCTTTCTATATGTTCTCTCAAGTCTGTTTTACATTTTGTAACAGTATCGATTTTTGAACTCAAATATAATTTCTCTGTTCTTTTATTCCCTGTTAAAATTGTGTGTTGTTCCATTGTAACACAACCACTCTTATAAAGTTTCTTTCATGCAATCCCTCGTGGAATGACACTGAGCTTCAAGTCTTTCTGGGTTAGACAGTCCTGTCCTTCAATGCCTCTTTCGTTCTTCCTTTTTTCTTCCTCCTCTACTTCCCCATCAGATCTCACACCTGAAGCAAAATGAAAGCTGACCCCTTCTTCCTTTTCTCTTTCCCTTTCTTTCTCCCTTCCCTCTTCCTTTCTTCTCTTTCTTTCTTTTTAGTAGATAAATCTCAGAAGGATCAGAAGGATCCAGGTGACATCTTTTGTCTGACTTAATTAAAAACTCATTTTAAAACAGCCCCCCCTCTCACCCCCCACCCCCCAGTTCAAAACATAACCAAATCACAGCATTCACATGGCAATTTGCAGAAATTAAGATAACCATGGGAATGTTGTGAGTAGGATATGCCAATGTCTCCTTCAGTCTAATGCATCCAAATGAAGATGCATTTTCCATGAGCTGGTATGTATGTATTACCAGTCTATGGAACATGCAGAGTGAGTATTCCTTTAATTCTTACTTGACCTTCCAACAAATACTATAAAGCAGTTATTTGCCTGTATTATTTATTATTAAAGTGATACTCTCTCTGTTCCAAGTGCGTGATTAAGAAAACCCAGTAACACTTTCACTGTAAGATTCAATCCTTTAACATTAGTTAATGCATTAGATATCATATACTAACAATGAATTTTACAGCATTTGTTACATTAATAACCTATTTACTATATATTAAACATAAATTGCATTTACTTCTATACAATACACAATTATTCATTGGTGATTCAAGTTTATTCAAAGAACATTAAACTATAATATTATAAAATATTCAATTCAAATATGTGTTCGAGTGTGTGTGTTTGAACACATTTGAACATTTAACATGTTATTAAACAAGCAATGAACACATATATACATATATATATATATAAAATCACCAAATCACAAACACATTTACTACAATTGCATTACCTAATGTTAAAAAATTTAACTTTAGTGTAAAGTGTTATAGAACAATATCTAATGTGTCAAATAGCAATAGTGATGCACTGTTAACAATTTTTCAGTTCACATCATATTGCTGATTTTCCACTGGAGTCATTGTGTGTTGGTTTCCATATCATTAAAACAAGTATATTTAATCTACAAACTACAGTATATCTTATGTATTGGCCTCAGACACTCTTCTAAAATATCTTCAATTAGGAAAATCAGGTATTTCAAATGATCCAAACCATCTTTGGATGTTTTTCAAACATAATAATAATCCAAATGTCAAAATGCTAATGCATTCTGTCCATTGCTATTGAAGTACCTGATGTTGCACTACTGCAGGACATTTCATCCCTGCATGGACAGTAACCCTTTAAAAGGCCACAATTATAAAAATGTAATTTTAAGTCTTTAGTCTTATTGAGAGAGCTGAAGATGATTGAGATACAATTAGAAAAAAGGTCAGAGGGTTAATTCACAATCAGGGGGCGTGTGTTTTGTGTTTAGTGATGAAAGCACTGTTGACTGAGAGGGGGGTGTGACTCTTCAAAATGATGTTAATTGTTTTGACATTCGTCACACAGCAAATCACTTGGCTTCCTACTTCGTCTGACTTTGTTTTCTCCCATCAAAGAGCCACATTTACCACAGTCAGATAATAACATGCTGAAAGATCAAAAAAATCGACAGGGCACAAGCAAATCTTTGTTCAAAACCAACTGCATATAGACAAACAAAAATATCTATACACCCTCTCAGCCAATATTGAAGCGTTATGAATTATAAAAACATGTGTCCTTAATCCATAATCTCATCCATAACCAACAGTAATGAATCATTTTTCTTGCATTGTGCATATTCATCATGCTCAAGACTCCTGAACACATGTCCATTTTCACAACAGAATGTTGTAAGCTTAGTAAATGATTAAAATTATAATGTTTTAATTACTCCTGTCATTCTCTGTGTCATCAACCGGCAGATGAAATCTTTAAGTGGCGAAAATGAAATAGACAATGCAGGGTACATTTAAGTTTGACATGTTTAAGAGAGAGGTTCTGCCTGCTTGTATTGACAGAGACAGGTAGGAAATGAGACGACATAAATTCCTGCATGTGCTGAACATTATGCATGATGACTATAACATATTTGTTGTCGTTTTTATCCTTTCTTTTTCCTCGGTTCCTTGGTTTGACTCATTATATTTGCATTGCTCTTTATTGACTCATTATGGTTCGTGTCTACAGAACTGAGTGTTGACAGAGTGTCAAGATTATGCTAAATTAACTAAGACAGCAGAGTTGATATATGCAGCAGCTAATTTGTGGTTCATTAAGTCAGTTTTTTTCCTAGAGAGAACATTTATGAAATTCAAATCTCATACCTCTGTAATTTGAATTGCCATCTAAAGTTTTTGTCTTCGTAGCAAATATGCTTATGAAGTGACATTTTTTAAAAGAAGGAATTAAATTACTTTTACATTACCACCACCATTATTAACACATAACATTTTTTTTTCTTCTGAATTGCAAATATAATCACATTGCATTGAAATGCAATTTACTTTAAGCATCAGACAGGCTGAGGAAATGTGTGTTTTCCATGTGTTTGTTTATCTGTATGTCCATATTAACTGTTGTACCTTTGTGCCTCAGAAAATGTAGGACGCTTAGTCACCCCTGCCAAAAAGCTTGAGGACACGCTCCGTTTGTCCGAGCTGGTCATAGAGGTGCTCCAGCAGAATGAGGAACATCATGCAGAGGTGAGTGCACCAGACATGACGTGTCAAACATAATCCATGCTTAAATACACATGCATGATAAGAAATACATCAGGCACATATTTATATGTGAAAACAAACAACGCTACTTGAATAATAAGACCTCAGAACTATAACAACAATATTTTCAATCTCAAAAAAATCCCTCAATGGCTGCTAGCCAACCTCAAGTTTAGGTAGAATTTCCCACTAGAGCTTACATACAAAAGCAGAATATATGTTTTGTGTTTTTAAATTATGTGCTCCGCAGGCTACACGCACAAGTACGGGAGGTCAGGCGGTACAGTAATTTTTATTTATTTTTATTTATTTTTGCTGTCATCAGTGCCCTGCTCTTGCATGCCAGCCTCATTATCTGGCCCACTCTGGAAGAGGCATTACATGGGCATAGCAAATCAGGACTTATTTAATTTCAGTTCAGTTAATTGAAATGTAATTCTAAATTGAATTTAAGATTCAGATGATAGATAGATAGATAGATAGATAGATAGATAGATAGATAGATAGATAGATAGATAGATAGATAGATAGATAGATAGATAGATAGATAGATAGATAGATAGATAGATTAATAGATAGATAGATAGATAGATAGATAGATAGATAGATAGATAGATAGATAGATAGTTAGATAGATAGATAGATAGATAGATAGATAGATAGATAGATAGATAGATAGATAGATAGATAGATAGATAGATAGATAGATAGATAGATAGATAGATAGATAGATAGATAGATAGATAGATAGATAGAGATTCATTTATTCATCTTCAGTTTAACTGAACTGAAATTACTGTCACATTGACTGAAGACATTACAGTTTGAAGGCTTCAAAGTCAATGTACAAAATTAATACAGTTGTTTTTTTCATGTGATCTTCATTTCAATTAATTTTCAGTCTGTTATTCTAACAGGCTTGTTTTGTTTTTCTTTATTTAGTTTTGCTCTGTTTCATTTTCTTATGTTTTGCTTTGCTCTATTTAATTTTACTCTGTTTTGTTTTGCTCTGTTTTTATTTTACTCTGTTTTATTTTGCCCTATTTTGTTTTGCTCTGTTTTATTTTACTATTTTTTTGCTTTGTACAGTTATACTTCTGGAACAAGGTTCACTAAACCATTTAAAGGAATAGTTCACCTGAAAATGACTAAGAACAAAGATATTTTGACATATGTACTGTATTAGTGTTTGTTTGTTTGTGTGTTTTTTTTGTTTTCCATACAATGAAAGTCATTGGGGTCTGATGTTGGTTGTTTACCACGCTGACTGTAATTATATGGACTTAAAACATATTCAAAATATCTGCCTTACAGAAATGGCTACAGGTTTGGAACAGCGTAGTCATGACTTACTCACCAGAACTATTCATTTTTGGGTGACCTATTCCTCTAAGCACATAAAACCATTTTTAAATAAACATTTCTAATAAAATGCATGGATTTATGGTATTTTACATAATTCAGTCATTTATCATGGCACTGAAATTGCATGTTCAAATGTACAAATGTAATACATGCACAAAAATATTGAATAAATCTGGTCAATTGAATGTGTGTATATATATATATATATATATATATATATATATATATATATATATATATATATATATATATATATATATATATATATATAAATACAAATTTTTAAAGTACCAGTAACAATCGCACAGAGCCAACACGTAGAATGTTTACATGTATACCAAAGAGTTTTAAGCATAATTTATTTAATTATTAAAAAAGATTTCTATTATTTATTTTCTTCCTTTCAATCAAGATTCAATGATTGTCAATCATTTTTAACAGTTTTCTTGTGATCATATTGTTTCACAGTTGCATTGTAAAGCCCTTTAATGCGGAAGCATTTATGATAATGAAGTATTTAAGTACATAGCAAAAAAACAACAACAACAACAAAAAAACTCATGTAACTCTCACTGTTTTTCATTACTTGTTTGTTGGCTGGGAAACATTGGACAGGGTAAAGAGGTATGTAGACCCTAGAGCCCCTCTCCATGTGCATGTCGCAGCACCTGCACCATGGATGAAGGGATTTCCCTCTTTTCCTCTCCCTCTCTGCCTGGACACCCCATCCTTCCCCTAGTCAGCTGTCCCCGTGGAGCGTTGAGCAAGTGGCTTGTGTTTCTACAAGCACAGGGGGATAGTGCTTCACTTGTTGAAGCAGACCCCCCAAAAAACCTCATTGAAAATTAGACTGGTCTCATTTTCACCCTTGCACAACCCCAATTATCTCCAAACTCTCCTCTGTTCTGTGTCCTTCAGTTTGGTTTGGTCTGCTAGCTTCACTTACCAGCTCTAACTACAAACATTGAACTGTATTACAAATGCACTTCTCTGTTTTTTTTTTGGGAGAGGTGTTGCAATAAATCAAAACTGCTATACTGGTGTCAAGCACACTGGTATGAAAGGTTTGTTTGAGTGGTCAGTGACAACAGCATGCTTTTTTAAAGGAGAGGAATTCATGATTTACAATTTACTTTTCGTTTGTCTTACATGCTTGGTGCATATCTACAGGCCAGATGTGTTACACACAGCAGCACAGCTGGATCAGCAGCAGAGGAATCTCACATAATTGAACAGATAAATAATGCTAATTACTGAGATTGAGCTGCTAATCACTGCTGCTGCTGCATGTTGGGAATTTTCTTTTACAAGGGCATAAATTCCTGTGCATGGAGTTGTGGGAACATTCACATCTGCAAAATGTGAAGTTAATAAGGATGTGTTTTACATTTAAATCAGTGTATGTGAATTAGACATTAACTGTGTTTTTTAGAAGAGGGGGTAGCATGTCAGTTTCAATGCATGAGATAAGCTCATGACACTCCACTGACACAAAGGTGACCATTTACATTTCTGCACAGTTCGGTGTTAATCACAAAACTATTTGGAGTCTTTAAAGACCAGTGTGGATTTGATAACTTTTTATAGTATCATTTATGTGGATTGTCATGCTCTTAAATATAAGAAAAAAGGCTGAACTTTAAAAAAAATTACATCTTTATTTAACATTTCATTTTTGCTTTCATTTCCTCTTTTGTTTTCTGGCTCTTGTGTTGCCTCTTTCTTTCACTGCAGGCATTTGCGTGGTGGTCAGATCTGATGGTTGAACATGCTGAGACGTTTCTGTCTCTATATGCTGTGGACATGGACGCGGCACTGGAGGTTCAACCCCCAGACAGCTGGGACAGCTTCCCTCTATTTCAGCTGCTTAATGACTTCCTACGTGTTGACTGTAAGTATTTTTAAATGATCTTTTCTGGACAGGTGTTTATAATTTTTTATGCCTCATTAATACACAACTCTATGGAATACTTATTTTTGACTGGTCAATCGCACCATCCAGTGGTACGGTATTCCCCGAAAACAACCGGTAAAAACGAATCTGGGTAACTGAAGTCAGCGCTTTTTTTCAGGAATTTTTTTTTCTTCCTGGAAGTTTTGTGTTTGGTGAGCTAATAAAGTATTAAAGCTCAAATCAATATTTTGTGTACAGTTATGTAATTTAATGCCATCCAGGTATCGGAATCATTCTCTTGTTTCATACAAACGCTGCTGCTGTCATTTTGCAATTGTTGCTCTGTAGACTGTAATGGATTATAAGATATCAAAAACAGTTTAATCTCAAATCAATACCTCGCATTCCCATAATTATTTACATGGTGAAAAACCATTTAATAAGTGGTATAACTGTACCATATCCCTTAAATTTCCATCTAGTTTGAACTTGATGCTGCTGCTCTATCCTCAGAAACCTTCTGTTTAAAGACCTAATAAAATGTTTGCAATAAAAGCTAAAGGTTTTTTTTATTTTATTTCTGTAACCAAGTCATCAAATAATCATCAAATTGTCATATTCACAGTCCATAATTGCATATTTGTGGTATTGCAGTTCTATATTGCATATAATATATCTATATCTAATATGTTGCATGACTACAATTGTTGACAAATTGCATCAAAGCAGAGCTTTAATAGACAATACAGAAGAAGGAAAGGCTAAATAGTGAAACCCGCAGGGGGTCAAACCAACACATTGAATGTAAAGCGTTTTCTCAAGGCATTATCATGTCTCTAATGAACTGAAGTCAATAGGGTGCTGTCCATGGTGCTGAAGCCACGATGCCATGGGCTGCAGTTGACTAATTATTCTAGTGGCATTCTTTGCACAGCTTGACAGTGAGTTGTCTGGTAACCTGTTCTTGATATTGGATTGCTTTTTCTGCTGGTGTGTGTGTGTTGTATGCATGTGTTCATAATATATTTTGAATTACATTAAATATATATAAGGCAAGGCAAGTTTATTTGTATAGCACATTTCATACACAATGGTAATTCAAAGTGCTTTACATAAAGAAGAATGATAAAAATAAAACATTAAAAATGATTAAAAGAATAAAAAGATAATACGTATAAAATAAAATGCAAACAGTTCGGACATAGCACAGTGCTCAATCTGCAAATGCATAGGTAAAAAGATGTGTATGTGTATGTGTAAAAGATATATATATATATATATATATATATATATATATATATTTGCACAATTTGGTGTTTAATTTGAATAAAAGGTGAAAGATACTGGATACATGGATACTTGGATATGTGGTAAAAAAAAATTTGTTTGTTTTTCTTTAATCTTCTTTAATACATGTGCATGAAAAAATACATTTCTCATAACGTCTCATTTTTAGACTATGAGAGATTTATTTAATAGCATATTAAAATAACACAAATGTGGAATTATGTTTAATAATCACTTTTAAAGAGCAGAACAAAGATGATAATTTATAGATGTTCTGTTATTCAGCCTTCCAGCAGACAAACACCAGCTAAAGTATGTTCTTCATTATAGAGCTCTTCTCAAACACAAAAGTAAAACACTGATGCACCAGTTCCAACACCATTTAGTTCCCCATAAACACACACACATATTACTCCTCACTACAGCACAGATACACACATCATCTCCCCCTGGCCTCCTCACACACTTGCATAAACACAAACACAAGCAAACACCGTCAAGCGACAGCCTACAGCGTGAACTACATCTGTGAAACAGGACATTCAGCATGGAAGGTCACTATCGTCCTGTGCCTGTAGCACTGAGCTAGGCATGAAATAGCCTTAACACCAGACAGGCGCTAAAGCAGAAGCCATTCATGCTGCTAATGAGGTCTAAAACAGAGGAGCCTGGGAGACCCCACTGCCCCGGCCACTCGCTCGCGGACAAACACAGCCAAGTGTACAACCACCACCGCTCAAGTGGCTAATTGGAACAGAGCAATCAGGGAAGCAAACAAACATGGCACCTACTGTGAATGATCGACCTTGAGAGAGACCAGAGTGAGAGAAATAGAGACGCTGTGACTACCAATGTGCTTAGTCATCACACACTAAAACATAAGGCACTTTCCACCAAATATAGTACACAGCCCAATTACTTAAAAAAAGTTACGGTTTTTTTTGTAAAGAGCTATTAGATATGTTTGTCTTACACAAAATTAACCTATCAGGAAAGGTAGATATTTTAAAATATCTGAATAATTTCTGCAGCATCGATGGGAATAATCGCAATCCGTTTCCTTAAATTTTACATAAACTTAATTTATGAGAAAGCTAAAGTCAGCATAAAAAGGAAGTTGCAATAATCTTTTCTTAATCTAAAAATCTTAATACAATAATCTTCTATATCCAAGTGAAATGGCTTTTTGTACAATAAAGAAATTTAGGGCGGAACTTAATTTTGTCCATCGGTAATTGATTGGATTGTTGTGTTTGCTGTGATGTCATATGAGTAACAGGTTGTCCTGTTGTCCTCTTTCCAGTAAACACATCATCAGAGAAGAGAAGAGAAAAGATGTCACTGCAAGAGGGAGGGAAAGATTACGTGGGGGGGCACATGAATAAAAAAATAAAAGATGTGCACAGATAAATCATTAATAAATGCTGCAATGTTCCATTACAAAAGGAGGAGGGGGGGGGGGGGATGACTTAATGCTGACTTTAACTCTAATGGCTTACCACATTTATTTAATTTTATCTTATATTTTATTTAACAGATTATGTCTATTTTTTAATGTTTATTGCTAAATATTGGTCAAAGGGTTGCAAAAACGGCAAACCCCATGTTAGCAATCCTTCATTCTATTTTTCACCTCTTTTCCACTTTCGTTTTGCCTTTTCAGATAATCTATGTAATGGGAAGTTTCATAAGCACCTGCAAGACCTGTTTGCCCCTCTGGTGGTGAGGTATGTGGATCTAATGGAGTCCTCCATAGCTCAGTCCATACACAGAGGATTTGAACGAGAGTCTTGGGAACCTGTCAAGTAAGCGAAACACTTTTTCACTTTAAGTGTTAATTCTAGGCATGTTAATTAAATTAGTACAATTATATAAAAAACAAATCTATGCAATTAATCATGCCCCTTGGACTTTCGCAGTCTTTTCTTGTGTTCAGAGAGCAAAATGGAATCTAGCAGAATGAAACAGACCTCAAGGGTCTCACTATGTGTTTTGTGTCTTTTTCTATTTTCGTATCATTCTTTGCGCTTGTTTACTTGAACAGCTTAACGGGGTCCTATTATACTTTTTTACATTTCAAGTTTCTTCAGTATGTAATGCTGTTGTTTGAGCATGAAAAAGGTCTGCAAAGTTAAAAAGCACAACATCCACTGCAAAGAGAGTTATTCTCTATATCAGTAAGCACTGTTTCTAGCTCCTTTTCTAACTCCTAGGTTGCAGTCTTGAGTTTTACTTTCAGGAACTCACTTTTTCACAATATCCCTCATTTAAATAATTAATGCCCAATATATATATACACACAAACAAAGGGGGGGACCTGTCCTGGTTGAGTTGCATTAATATTGTGTTGAATCTCACGGTTATGGTTCTCAACACACTGGTTCAGCTGACCAATCAGAGCACATTGTGCTGTTTGGAAGGAGGGGCTTTACATAGACAGGAACAAAACAGAGTGTTATTTACAGACCAGGAAGAGAAAGGTGCTACAGCAACGTTAAAGCTAGGGTAATAGCAATAGCAAGCTAGCTTTGAAAGCAAGAGATTCCACCCTTCTTTCACGTCTCCTTCAAAATACATGATTTCAAAAAGCCGAAGCAGAGTGTGCAAAGCATCACAATCAAAAAAGATGGCGTTTAATTACCTCATGTCTTAAAGCGCATAACATTACAATAATAACATTACTAATAAAAATAACTTACAGAACTCTAGATGTACCACCTGACTGCTGCAGATTTATTTCGCCATTGACAGTGACAAAGAAATGCATAAATCGGTGTCTGAGGACGTGAACAGCTCCGGGCAGAAAGTCACAGGTTGCCGCAAGTCTCGTTATTATGGTAACGACATGGTGTAAATGCAGCAATAAGCTCATTGTTTTGGTTCAGGAGGAGCGGTAAAATGCGGCTGCTGTTTGTTTGCGGTGCTCGGTGACTGTCTGTCTACAACTCTGCATAGCCTTACGGAACGCGCTGATGACGTGTGATGGTGCGTGGAGGTATGGGAATACACATGTTGACAGGCAGGTAGGACATCGTATCATTGCATTTGTACCGAATGCAATGATTGGACGAATATTTTTTGGTCCTGAAACTTCCACAGAAGATATATGTACAGATTTGATCTGTTATTGATTGCCATTAGGATGTGAATAGAGTTATTATTATAAAACTAATTTCCTACGCTTTCATTACGTGAAAAATTACATATGTTGAATATTTTTGAACATTCAATCATAAAAACCTATTCTAGTTGATACCAAAAACAAATTTGATACCTGAAAAAGGGCATAATAGGTCCCCTTTAAAAACAATTATGGGTGTATTTTCGAGATTCAGGTTTCGTTTTTTTTAACTAGCTCTCACAATCTCTGCTTGTTGAACATTTCTAAACATTTTTGCATGTTTCCCAAAGCACTTATCAAAGCAACATAAGTCAAACTGGTTGATTGTTAGAATATTAATGCCAATGGAAGCAACAATCTGCATTTTAACAGAAACAAATGTGTGTTTTCTCATAAAGCCAGAGCCAGTGGTGATGATATGATTCACTCCATCTCATGTGCACTTCTCATTTCTACAATGCCATCTTATCTCTAAATTAATTCTTCATCTTGTGCTCTAAACATACTGTACGTGATGTTGTGTTTCTTTATCACCCATGCCTTCTTCTCTGCATCTACATCATTGCATTCTTTTTTCTGTTCTTTTTTCCCCCTTTTCCACAGGAGTTTAACAAGTAATCTGCCCAGTGTCAACCTACCAAATGTGAATCTACAAATGCCTAAAGTACCAAATCTACCAGTGTCAGTTAATCTGCGACCAATGCAAATGCCTAGCTTTTCCACCCCCAACTGGATGCCGGGTTTATCTGATACTGAGTGTGTACTGGATTCTAATACATGCATGTGTGGCCTTAGCATCAACATATTATCTTCAGTTCATATTTAATTCCAATTGGATTCACTTCGAATGAATTGTCGACAGGTTGCATTTAAATATTTTTATTAAGAAAGTGCATCTACAGTTGTGAGAGAGAGGTTTTTGAGCCAAATAGTTACACTCGACCGTTTCTGTACGTTTTTATTTTGCAGTCAGAATGTCGCAACCAAATTGCATAGTTTTCCAGTTTGATGCAATCTGTTGTTGATTTACTATGTTTGGGTGTCATGTGTCATAATACACATAAGGGACAATAAACACAAACAGATGCTTTGACATCCTGCTATACAAAAACAGATGCTGTGCAAAAGGCTAATATCTCACTAATTGAGTTTTTATTTTGTACCTAAATATAATGAAATATAATAATAATAATTATCATATGATTGTGTATTATCTGTAGAAATATTTTTTCCATCATAAAGGGTCATGAAACCTTTTCTGACATGTTAACAGAACATATCATAGAAGACAATGTCAGCATCCATTCATTTTAATTGTAGGGGGAAATGGTTAATTTGCCGATTTGTTTGATGTATTGTCATCTTCTTGGTTTAAAATCCACATTGTCTCTGTGATGTTATCTACTTGTAGTTAAATAGTGTAGAAAAAAATCTTGTACCTTAATTGAAAAAGAAGTGTCAATGAATTTCCAACCATGTAAATAAAATACTTTTTTCCACAAATACAATTTTAGGAAAAAGTTTGAGAACTATTTGGAAATACCTGATTACCACCTAATTGTATATGTGGAAAAACGTCTCAGGTTACTTACGTAACCCTAGTTCCCTTAGAGGGAACGAGACACTGCGTCGGAACGCATATGGGAACGCATTAGTGTTATTGTCTCTTGAAGCGCAATTGAAACCAGGTGTGCGAGTGCACGTAGCCGAGTGTGACGTCATGAGCCAGGAGTATAACTGCACGCGGCAGACTAGCAGCCTCAGCTTAACTAGTGTCTGAAACAGCCGGCGTGCGATGGAGCTGAGGCTACGAGACGCAGTGTCTCGTTCCCTCTAAGGGAACTAGGGTTACGTAAGTAACCTGAGACGTTCCCTGTCAAGGGAACTCAACACTGCGTCGGAACGCATATGGGAACGAGAATACCCACGCCGCCTCAGCGAACGGAGTATGCCAAGCTAACGTAGCTCACTACGAAAGGGCCAAGGTTCCCAAAGCGGGGTTAAGGTCTAACTGGTAGAACCTAATAAAAGTATGCGGTGAGGACCAGCCAGCCGCATCACAAATATCGGCAAGGGGAGCCCCTGCGAAAAAAGCTTTAGAGGTAGCCATGCTCCGGGTAGAGTGGGCGCGGACATGCAGAGGACACTGCTGACCCGTCTGTTCATAAGCTAGTGAGATAGTCTCAACTATCCACCTGCTTAAAGTAGGTTTAGATGCTGGAGCTCCCTTAGGAGCCCCGAAGCATACAAAGAGTTGGTCAGACTTACGCCATAAAGCCACTCTGCGAACATAGGCGTCCAGTGCTCGCACTGGACAGACCTTGCTCCTGTCCTGGTCATGATCATCAACGGGGGGAGGACATAAGGCCTGCAGTACAATGTGACGAGCTGGGCTCGAGAGGACCTTCGGAACATACCCTGGTCTGGGAGAGAGGAAGGCTTTCGCCAGACCAGGAGCAAACTCCAGACAGGAGGGGGCCACTGACAGGGCCTGAAGGTCGCCAACCCTCTTGAATGAGGAAATGGCTAGGAGGAACACCGTTTTAAGAGTGAGAAATTTCTCTGAGATGTCCTCAAGCGGCTCAAAGGGTTCCTGGGACAAGGCCTGGAGTACCAGGGACAGGTCCCAGGAAGGAACCCGGGAGCGTACCGCAGGCCTCAGCCTGAGAGTGCCACGGAGGAAACGAGCTACTAGGGGGTCCCGACCCAGGGGTATACCACTCGGGGGCACGTGGTAAGCCGTGATGGCAGCCACGTACACCTTAAGCGTGGAGGGGGACAGCCCAGCGGCGAACCTCTCCTGTAAGAACTCCAGGACGATACCGACCTGGCAGGTCACTGGGTCTACAGGTTTGCTACCGCACCAGGAAGTGAAGGAGGCCCACTTCCTGGCGTAGAGTTTCCTCGTGGATGGGGCTCTAGAGTGGAGAATGGTCTCAACGACCTCAGTCGAGAGACCCGAGTCTATGAGTCGGGCCCCCTCAGAGGCCAGACCCACAGATTCCACAGTTCCGGGCGAGGATGAAGGATCCTGCCCTGTGCCTGAGACAGAAGGTCCACTCTGACGGGAATCCTCCAAGGAGTGCCGTCTAGGAGGGACACCAGGTCCGAGAACCACACCCTGCCCGGCCACCGCGGGGCAACTAAGGTGAGACGGACCCTGTCCTGGCGAACTTTCTCTAGAACCCCCGGGAGCAGAGCTACTGGGGGAAAAGCATACAGGGGTAGCCTCGGCCACTCCTGTTGCATTGCGTCCAGTCCCAACGGAGCTGGAGGAGAAAGGGAGTACCACAGAGGGCAGTGGGTCGCCTCGTGGGACGCAAAGAGGTCCACTTGGGCTTGACCGAACTTCTCCCATATCTGCTCCATCACCTCGGTGTGGAGCATCCATTCCCCGGGCCTCGGCCCCTGTCTCGACAGGAAGTCTGCTTCCGTGTTCTGGGACCCCGGAATATAAGCTGCCCGTAGGGAGCAGAGTTTGTTCCGAGCCCAGAGGAGGATCCGCCCGGCCAGCTTGGAAAGCCGAAGGGAGCGGAGACCCCCCTGATGGTTTATGTAGGATACCACCGCCATGTTGTCCGACTGGACTAACACATGGTGGCCCCAGAGGTCTGGGAGGAAGGCTTGAAGCGCCCTCCAAACTGCCAACATCTCCAACGCATTGATATGCAGAGAGAGGCAGGCCTCGTTCCATAAACCTTGGGCTGAGCGGTCCCTCAGGACCGCCCCCCAACCCGAGCGGGAGGCGTCTGTCGACAGCGTCACGCGGTGACAGACTGGTCCCAGTACGGGTCCTTGGGCAAGAAACCAGGGATTCTTCCACTGACTCAAGGCTCGCAGGCAGCGCCTTGAGACCTTGATCAGGCGGGAAGGGTTCCCCCTCGGGGAAAACCCCCTGGACTTGAGCCACCACTGCAGACGTCTCATGTGAAGCAAACCTAGCGGTATCACGCAGGAGGCTGCTGCCATGAGCCCCAGAACTCTCTGGAAGTGTCTGACAGTGACCAGCTGGCCTAGCTTTATGTCGTTGACTGCTGATAGGATTGATGTAATGCGCACGGGGGAAAGCCGTGCCGACATTGACACCGAGTCCCATACAACGCCTAGGAAAGTCGTGCTCTGCCTCGGCCAGAGTACACTCTTTTGGGCGTTTAGTCTCAGCCCGAGCTCCTTCATATGTGCGAGAACGACATCTCGATGCCGAACCGCCAACCCTCGAGACTGGGCCAAAATGAGCCAGTCGTCGATATAATTCAAGATCCGGATCCCTCGGGATCGGAGCGGAGCTAGAGCTGCATCCACGCACTTGGTGAAAGTGCGAGGAGACAAAGCCAGGCCGAACGGAAGAACCCGGTACTGATAAGCCTTCCCCCCGAAGGCGAATCTGAGGAACTTCCGATGCTGAGGAAGGATGGAGACGTGGAAATACGCGTCTTTGAGATCTATCGAGACGAACCAGTCCTCGGACCTGATTTGAGCTACGATCTGCTTCAGAGTTAACATTCTGAATTTCAGTCGCCTGACAAAACTGTTCAGAGTGCGAAGATCTAAGATAGGGCGTAAGCCTCCACCCTTCTTGGGAACTATGAAGTACCGGCTGTAGAAACCTGATTCTCTGGCTGAGAGGGGTACATATTCTATGGCCTCTTTCCTCAGCAGTGAGTCTACTTCTTGTTCCATGACCAGAGCCTGCTCGGGGTTCACCACTGTTGGTAATACGCCCGCAAAGCCGGGAGGATGAACCCGGAATTGAACAGCGTATCCTTCTGATACGGTACGCAGGACCCATCGAGAGATACCTGGGAGGCGCTGCCACGCCGCCAGGAAATCTACTAGGGGTATCAGCCTCTCGAGACCGACCTCTGGATATAAATATTTTGCCACCCCGGAGCCCCGGCCGAAACCAAAGGACCGCCGGGGCGGATGCTCTAGGACCCTCCTCAGAGGGGGCAACCTGCCCAGCACGGCCCGAGAGGAGCGTGACTGGACAAGACTGCCCGCGTAGAGCACGGCCCGGGTCCCTCGAGACCCCGAGCCGTACACCGCGCTTGGTGTGCACTGGTCCACCCCTCGAGGAGGACCAGCGCTGCGAGGCCGCGACCGGAGTGTGTCAGGGCCTCTTGCTCTTAGCCTTCCTGGCCTGAAGGACAGCCCTCAGATCTGTCCTTTTGCCAGAGGGCTGCGGCTGAGTGCGGCGACCAGCGCCGCCACCCGACTGGGGAGGCTGGCGAGAAGCCACACTCTGCCGCTGAGCAGCGCGGTGCGAGGAGCTGCTGCTGGGCTGCGGCTGGCTCGCAAGCCCAGCTGCCCGAGAGCGGCGGGGAAGAATCTTCCTGAACGCTACTTCCTGCTTAGCAGCCTCCTGAAATCTCTCGACGGCCATCTTGACAGCGTCGCCGAAGAGACCAGGAGGCGTAAGAGGAGCGTCGATCAGAACATTCTTGTCTTTTTCTCTGAGAGAAGTCAGGTTGAGCCAGAGATGTCTCTCTGTGGCCACCAGGGCTGCCATGGAGCGACCGATAGAACCGGCCGTTTCCCTAGCAGCCCTCAGAGAAAGATCGGTGGCCCTGCGCAGCTCGGCTACTGCCTCAGGGCCGATTCCCCCGCCCTCATCGAGGTCTGCGAGCAGCTCCGCCTGGTAGGCCTGCAGCAGTGAAGACGTGTGCAAACACGCTGCAGCCTGACCAGCCGCGGAGTATGCTCTGCCCACCATGGTGGAAGTAACCCGGAGGGGTTTGGTGGGCAGCGTCGGGGTTTTAAGGGGCGGCGATGAGTGGGGGGCGAGGTAGTTAGCCAGCGCCTCCTCCACTCTAGGCATCGCCCCATAGCCGCGCTCTTTGGCTCCCATAATGGTAGCATAGTTAGCGGAAACGCTGCTATGCACCCTATGGGAGGCGGGCCGCTTCCAAGACCTCGACACCTCGGTGTGGAGGTCCGGGAAAAACGGCAAACCCCGACGCTGAGGTTGCACTCGAGCAGGCAGGTAACGCTCGTCTAACCGACTTTTAGGGCGAGCGTCCCTGGGCTCAGCTGGCCACTCGAGACCGAGCCTCGCCGTTGCCCGAGTGACAACCTCAAGCAGCTCCTCAAACGCGGGTGAAGCTGATGGCGGTTCAGCTTCATCCACATCAATGCTGACTACGTCCACCTCTAGTTCCTCGGAACTAGAGAGGTTCAGCAGAGCGTCATCACCCAAGTCGGAAGTAATCACCGCATGGTGCGCTTCCGAATCCTGAGTGAGCGCGGATTCAGCAGGTAAGGGAGGAGAAAAGGGCTCGCCCGTCTCCAACCCCGCTGCTAAATCCAGCTGCGATCCCCATGAGTGCAGCCGCCGCTGAGCCTCAGCTGCAGCGGGACCAGACCCACGAGGAACGCAAGCCTGAGCAGTCCCCTCGAAGACTGCCAGGCGTGAGCGAAGAGTGCGCAGCGGCAGCTGCAAACACTCTGCACACTCAGTGCCCTCGAGCGCTGAGCGTGCATGAGCTTCGCCCAAACAAAAGACACAGAGAGCGTGTGTGTCCTTACCCGTGATAAAACGCGGGCAAGGAGTGACACAACGCCTGAAAGACTGTGAATCCGCCATTTCTTCCAAGGTAAGTGAAATATATCAACTTACAGCCAGCAGAGCAACTCAAACACACGTTAGCTTCGAGCGCTGTTGAAGACACTAAGCTGAGGCTGCTAGTCTGCCGCGTGCAGTTATACTCCTGGCTCATGACGTCACACTCGGCTACGTGCACTCGCACACCTGGTTTCAATTGCGCTTCAAGAGACAATAACACTAATGCGTTCCCATATGCGTTCCGACGCAGTGTTGAGTTCCCTTGACAGGGAACTTTATTTACATGGTTGGAAATGTTCTACATATGAATTAAAATGAATGAAAAATTTGTGATTTAGGTGAGCCAAGGAAATGTATCTTACGGTATATTTAGACATGATAATTAAAGAGAACGATTCTCCAAACCTTAGCATTTTGCCACTTTCCAGACGAGAGTGAAATACCTTCAGCACTGCATGTATTGAAAAACAATTATGCATGCACACACAGCAATAATTACGCATGCCGAGTGACACTCCATCTCTAAGGTGTAATGATGAGTAAACACCAAAGGTTGCCAAAACTAGCTGAAGCCACCACACTTCAGTCACAAAATATTAATACAGTACCTGTCTTGACATGTCAAACTCAAGTTTAAAACACTTTCTATCTAGAATTTGGTTAGCACTTTATTTTACAGTCCTGTTCTGCATGCACATACTATGTACTTATTAAAATAATTACAAAAACTAGGTGATAACTAGGTACTAACCTTGAACAACCCCTAAACCTAACCTTAACCCGTGTAGTTACCTTATATATATATATATATATATATATATACACACACACACATAAGTAGACTAGTACTTTCTTAGGTACATGTATGCACAGTCCACTGTAAAATAAAGTACAGCCAGAATTAGTTTTTACAACACACTTGAATACTATTTCAGTGATGTATGTTCAGTTATGCTAAGGCCACTGCATGGAAATAGCCCATGGACAACTTGAACCCCAAAGCCCTAAGCATGTTGAAGAGTTGGAGGATACAAATATAATATCACACTATTAAATATCTCTTTTGATAGCGGAATAATAAAGCCAAGGTGTGTAATTTCTGCACTAGATGCACCAAACAACTTCTTTGTGTATTTATAATTACCAAGCCCACCATTTTTTGTTTAGTCAGTTTGCTCCTGCCCTAAACTCATGCATTCAACCACTGAAACAAACAGATTGCTGATGTTTTTGGTGCCTCTAGTGGCACAGAAATTACACACTTCACCTTCAACAAAATTATTCACGATATTATGGTCATATATATGAGTATCTGGTCTTGATATCTGGTCATGAATAAGTGATGCTAGTGACTTTAACACCTTGTATCTTTCCAACATCTTCCTCCTTTCCTTTTTCTATTATAGAAATATAGAATAGAAAAGGATACAGGTGTCTTTCCTCTTCCTTCTTGCTGTATTTGCTGGCTACAGGGTCCCAGAATAGTAGCTCTCCTTCTGTACCCTTCCTTGAGATACAGGGTGTCGGGAATAAGAATATTCTTGAGGGAGATCACCCCATCCCCCTGTTGGTCCTGTCCTGTTTCCTTCTCACAGTACTCTGAAGTTGTTTACAAGCTTCAGAGCAAAAGGCCTCAACTTTCTGTAGAAACCAAATACAAGACTCTTTACTGGCTGTGTGAGTAACCCAAACTTTAAACTTAACTGTTTCTCACAACAGTCGTTTTTGGGTTTGTTCACACAATGGATCAATAATGTTTTGTTTGTTCGAATTTGGCCAGTTTTACAAGAGCATAGGTTTCATGGTTTTTCAAGTTTTTGTTGTTTAAAAGTCCAAATTTCTCATTTAATTTTTTATTTTTTTTTACAAGTTACTGTATATTATTAGCAAAACATGAACAATTTTATTGGGGGAAAAAACATACATTTGTAGCATTTTTGAGTATTTGTAACTTTTCTTAGTAAATGTATTTATTTATTTTTCAATAAATAAAACGTCCTTTTTATTTTAGGAAAAAAATAATATATATAATATCTATAGACTATAAAGTTTATATATATTAGTAAGCCTATGAAATTAATCTTATTTAATTTGATGTACTAGCATAATAAATAAACAATTAAATAAATAAAATCTCCATCTGAAAATATTTCTGCACAGTGTCTGTTAGACGACTGCTGTACAAATGAAGCAGTTGTGACAGCATCTTTAAGGCTCATTCACACCAAGAATGATAACTGTTAAGATAACTATATTCGTGTCCACACCAGCAAATGATTTTGTTCTGTTTATTCTAAGCGTGTGCTTGTCTGTCACTTTGTCTGGAAGGATTCTGATTGGCTGTCAGTGTTTTTATTTTTCATCAGCTCTATAAAATATAAAATGGGTTATGACGATTATTTTGTGTCGCCGAACCCTAATATCTCGAGCGCAAAAGAGGGACAAATTCGCCACTTCACATGGTTATCTCGTGATTGAAGATGGTACCTTGTTCACTGCGCATGCGCTGAGTTTGCGATGCACGTTGCTCTGTCAGTGACGCTTCTCTCACAGCGCAGCGCAGCACTCTCTGAAGTGAAAGCACACATCATTCTCAACGAGCAGCGAGTCGTGGGTCCCACCCACATCCCAAAGCCTCATCCGCTTCTGTGTGCACATAAAGCCCGCCTTCTCTGATTTGATTGGTTTTCTCAAATATTTTGACATTGGTCGGTTACCGACCAATGAGTATGAGGCTTAGATGAACACACACACACACACACACACACACACACAAACACATCCCTGTTTCTGTTCTGACGCGTGCTCTGCTCATCGCCGCTGCAGATTGAAGAACCTGGTTATTAAAAGACGGGACGAAGCCGAATTTGTTGAGAAAGCATGCAGAACGCAAGAAAGTATGCAATCTAGTACAGCGTGATGACCTCACGAATATGTTATGACTGTTTACGCTGTGAGTGAAATTGTGTTTGCAATTTTGGAGAATATGATTAAAGGTTTGTATCGAGAATCTAAGGTGTTTTTTATTGTATACTGGTAAATCTCTGCTGTTAGTTGGTGCACATATGCCTTTTGTTGTTAGCAAACATATACAGTGTATGTACATTTTTATTGCATGCCGATCGCTTCATCAAATAAATCGCTATATTGGCTGTCGGTTATCTCAATGCTTTTTTGCAACCCCCGAGGCCATCGAGAAAACCGGATTCCACTGTATATCTTTATCGGTATCTTTATAGTTATCATCTTCGGTGTGAACAGGCCATTGGAGTGTTCCTAAATCTAAATCTAGCTTTAGTGTGAAGCTCTCATTGCTCTCACCTCAAAACATGTTTCCACTGAAGATGCCTTGACCTGCTGGCTTTTTGAGGACTCTGTACTCAGGCTGTGAGGAATGGTGTGAGAGTCAGTCTCTATTTTCTTTCCATGATCTAGTCTTCATTCAGTTTGGACCCTGTGGAACTGAAATTGGTTCCATTCAAACAGATCAATAGCTTTCGTCTGATCAGATCAGTCTGGGACAGTAGCTTCTCCTGCCACATACAGCCTTTACTTGTGATCCCGCAATTCTCCTCTGTTTTACCTTACATGTACTAAAATAACCAAGTAAGGCTTCAGGACTGACCATTTATTTTTTCCATGGAACGATCGCCAATGAGGTTGATCTGAAGCCGTCAGGGAAACTCTGCAACGATCGGGAAGTGGTAAAAATAAGTAAACCAAATATGACACCCTGGTGTTTGGACTTGAAACAGGCTTTGTCTTCTTTAACAACCCCCTTCCCTCTGACCTTCCTATTTCCTTACCTTTTCCAGAGCATTCCCTTCCTGATATACAGCTTTGATTCAAATGACTTACTGCATCTCCCTCTGTCTCTTCTGCACGTGTCCTGGTGTTGGCAGTAATGGTTCTGGGACTTCAGAAGACTTGTTTTGGAAGCTGGATGCACTGCAGACATTCATAAGAGACCTGCACTGGCCAGAAGAAGAGTTTGCTAAACACCTGGAGAGCCGACTTAAACTCATGTCTAGTGACATGATTGAGTCCTGTGTAAAAAGGTGAGGCTGTAAAACATTGTTGATGGTTGGAAACCTGTTAACAGTCTTCCAGCGCAACAACTACACATATCTGAGACAAAAGCCTTTTGTTCTTTTTTTTTGGAATTTAGGCAGTAAATACTGTGTTTTGACAGTTGATAGCTGATACGTGACATGCTAAACACAATTTAAAACTATTTTAAATAGCATTTTGCTATATTTATTTTCATTACATATGTAGCTTTCACGACAATGTCAATTGAGAAAAGACATTAAATATTTATACTTTTAATTCACAAATTCCTTCGTAATTCCTTTTAAAAATAGGCAAAACATGAATAGAGTGCTGAACACCTCTAGCATCGGCGTCTGTAAGCGTGCTCGTATCTCAAATATTTACTCGTATCTCAAAGCGAAAAAATTGCTCAAAGGCTTGTTCGTATCTCGGAATACTCGTATGTCGGGACGCTTGTATCTCAAGGTAATACTGTACACTTTTTATATTCACTGTACGTTATGAACATTTTAAAATTAAAATCTTATGCGATTAGCACATCATTTGAATTCGTCATGATGTGGTTTTGCAGCCAC
This sequence comes from Rhodeus uyekii, assembly GCA_037043235.1. NCBI lineage: Eukaryota > Metazoa > Chordata > Actinopteri > Cypriniformes > Acheilognathidae > Rhodeus > Rhodeus uyekii. The sequence goes on from JAWRVZ010000018.1 coordinate 3,351,830, forward strand.
CGTAAACCCTCATCTGTAGTCTCACTTGTATTAAGTGCACTTTAGTAAGCAGTACATACAAGCAGAAAAGGGTACAGGGAATCTTGTACAGACAAGATACCAAAAATCTTTTGGCCTGTCCATTTGAATAACAGGGAAAGTCTAGCTGATTTTCAGAGCGCATGTCCACATATGTAATATTTCTACTTAAAGTGTTGTGAAGATGTTAAGCAGGACGTCTCCTTAGCAGTATTATTCCAGTCGCTCTTTGTCATGCAGGCTTGCTGTGAGTGAAGTGCTTTAAAAAAAACTTTGTAAGTAATGTCATGGTAATTTGCTGAGTCAGAAGATGATCTCTGGCATAATAACTAAAATAATCTACTCCTTTCCTATTCCAATTCACACAAAGAGTTTTTAGTAAGCTAAACATTGTGATTCTTTCTTTTCTTCATTTCCTTACATAATGTTTGACCTCCTACCTCTGAATTACCATAGATACCGATCAGAATGCGGTCTACTCTGTAATTTTTTCAGAACCAGAGCAGCCTTTGAGGTAAAGTTGCAGAAAAGCCCTCGCACCACAGACTTCCGTGTTCCTCAGTCCATATGCACCATGTTCAATGTCATGGTGGACGCCAAGGCCCAATCCGCCAAACTATGTGCAATGGAGCTCAGCCAAGAGGTAGACACACACAATTATATCTTTCTGTTCTTACACAAATTCTTCCTCTCATGTTCTGCTTTTCCTCTAGCTTTCTCATCATTGCAAACTTGACTTTATCTGCCACAATTTCCAGTAAAATGCGCTGTTCTGGCTCTTAGCAGTTTATATGATTAAATCCATTATTTTGTAGTCTTTTTTGAAATGCATGAATTCATCATATGCACCAGCCTATGATATATATACAGTAGGTATATATGAATTGAAATGTGTTTTTTGAATGTATATACACATATTCTTTATGATTGCAAGTATACCATTTAAATGCTACAGATCTGAATGATTCACCAGCATGGCAATCTTTCATTGTTTCTGAATTTTAATTTAGTTTGACTCAGTGCTGGAATGAGATGTTTTCTTTTTTCTCTCTGTTGCTTTCTAATTGTCACTGTCACCTTGTCTGCTGTATCTTTCTTTTCATCCCTTTTCTCAATCTTGTGAAAGTTTGTTAGAGAATGGGTAAGTGTGGCTAACAATTCAATTGAATTCTCACCTTTATGTCCCAAAGGTATAATTAGCAATCCTAGCAGTTTCACCCAGTCCTCTGACACTTAAATTGTTTTGATTATATTACCATATGTGATATCTGCTTCTGAATATACATGTGCTAGAAGTGAGACATCTCATATCCGTAGCATCTTGAGACAGGTAATGATTTGAACTGAATTAATTACCCAGACGTCCTTTATATGAGGTAATTGGAGACAAAGGGATTGAGTTTGCACAGATTATCCCAGGTGAAAACCACCAAACATCTCACAGAAACCTTTTTGCAATTCATACTCATTATGTCTTTCTTTTCCAGAGACAGTACCACTCGCAAATTGACAATCTCATAGAGGAGACGGTGAAAGAAATGATTACTTTACTTGTGGCAAAGGTAGCATTTCAGTTAAACAATATTCCTCATTTGTGTTTTTATAAACACATATAATTATGTAATTTTATAAATCACACTGTTTGTGTGTTAAGTTTCTATTTCTATTAAATCTCTTGAAATTCACCGCATAAATTATGCTCTTTAATCAAGTTGGATAATTTCACATTCATTGTGGTTTTCTCTTTTATAGTTTGTTGTAATCCTAGAGAGTGTTCTGGCGAAGTTGTCACGTTACGATGAGGGCACACTTTTTTCTTCCTTCCTGTCATTTACAGTAAGTACAAATTGTGTTTTTATAATTAAAAATCTTTTACCATTGTCACAAGATACTTTGACTCCAAAATGCAGTATTCCAACAAAAAAAATATATATATAAATTGTAAAATAAACTGCTTTGTTCAAATAATAATTCTAAAGAAGATGCCTTGCCTTTCACATAGCAATGTTGTATAGGCAAAATATTTATTTTTAAATGATTCATTTATTTTGATTATTAAATCTCTTGTATTTGTAGGTAAAAGCTGCCTCGAAATATGTGGACGTACCTGTAAGTGACAACAGGATTTTTCTAATACTCATTGGTTCTTTTCCTTCTTGTAGACATAAACTCATATTAGTTTAGATAATTCATTAATAGTATATTATACTTAATTTTTTCAAAAGCCTTGTAATAGCTTTAAGATATGACTAATAATTGCCATAACAGCCCCAAATAGCCATTCATATAAGAGAGAGTAATCTCTGTGAAGCTCTACCTCTGCAGCAGACTGTGTGATGTGTGTGTTGTGCAACAAAACTGTGTTGTGAGGGTGCCGCTGGGTCCAACTCATTGTAATCAGCATCACATCCCTGAATTTTCTTCAACTGCCAACACATTTGGTCGCAACACAAGGCGTTTTATATTAAAACCCTTTCAATGAATGCTGGAAGCATATTCTCTCTCTCTCTCTCTCTCTTTATCATTCTCCTGATGGTCTGAGGGTCATAGAATTGTATGTTTCCATGGTAATTGTTTGCTTAATCCACAAAATAAAATTATGTCTGAAAAACTTGCTCATTTGCACCCTCTGAAAGGACCCATAGATGTGTGAAGTAAGTTCAATTTACAGCGCCTGACAATTACCAATTCTGATGACCTTCATATGCCTGCTGGCAAAGGAAGTGTTTAATTCTCCGCTGAGGATGAGCAGGGGGCAAAACACCCCAGACGATTTACTCTGGGTTGGTTTTCCACTCGCTTTTTTGTTGAATAGAATCCTATTTAATCAGCATTGTTCTCCTGCTGGTATGTTCAGACTTTAGACTCTGACAATGACAGCTCATTTTACACACCTCAGGTTTTGACTCTTAGACATCTAGGAAAATGAGAAAGAAAACACTTTTCAACTGCTTGTCAGGTGAAACATCATTTATTAATATGACAGCAGCTTGCTGCTTTACAACACAAAAAGCTTAAAAATGACCAAGAGCTTCAGATTAGCTCAAATACAGGCTTAAAAACATTTTATGTGCGGTCACATAAGGGATCGCAGGGAGGGATCATAAGGGAGAGGTCGGGCAGCACGGAAGAAGGAGACATTCAAGACCTTTAATGTGACACCAAACCAAATACAAAATAAAGGTATTGGCGGCAGCCCATCGTTAGACCTTAACTCTGCTCCAGGAACACAGGTGTTATTGTAGCGAGCTACGTTTCACTCGCCAGGCCCTCGTCACTGTGGTGGCGTTGCCATTCTCGTTCCCAAAGCGTTTCGATGCAGTGCGAGTTCCCTTGACAGGAAATGTCTCAGGTTACATATGTAACCATAGTTCCCTAAAAGGGGGACCAAGACGCTGCATCGTTCCCCCACAGCTCCTACGTGCCTGCCGGCGTCTTACTTCAGACACTTTTCAAGCTTCACGGCACACCTTTATGCTCCTGGTTCATGATGTCATCTCACGGCAACATGCATTTACACTCAATAGTTCGATAGCGCTTCAAGAGACAATACGCAAAGGCGTTCCCACAGCATTTTGACAGGGAACTAGGGTTACATACGTAACCAGAGACGTTTTCCATATCATTCAGGCAGCCTCTGGACGATGCATTGCCAAATAAAGTTGCCATGGAGACCAGGCCTTCTGCTGTCAATCTGAAGGTCTGGCTACACGAGACTAGCGTACTTTTATAGTATTTTAAGGGATCAGAGGATCTTCATGGAAAAGCCAATCCTAGAAAGCCTTGCAACACACTCAGTGAAAAAAATACATCCAAGATGGCATGAGAGTTTATTATTAAAACTTCAATGGTCAATACAAAAACGTGTTGATTAAAAATACTCTTATAGTGTAATTTTGTTTATATGAGTTGTGTGTATTTGTGTGGGGCTGCTTATGTAGATTTAAAATCACTCACTCAGTCACTGACATGATGAGTGTTGGATGCATATGAAGCTCACCTGAATTTTGGCACTGAGCTGTTGTATACTGATGTTTAAATGACACTCAAGCACTAACACAATCATTAGTACTAATATATAAAATTAATACTAATATTTCTCTCTCTCTTTCCATCATCTGCAGAAACCTGGGATGGATGTTGCCGACAGCTATGTGACATTTGTTCGGCACTCTCAGGATGTCTTACGGGATAAGGTCAATGAGGAGATGTATGTAGAAAGGTTATTTGATGTAAGTAATGGCTGTCTTCTCCCTCTGTGAAGGGGGAGGCCCTTCAAAATGTGACATAACAGCCAGCTAGGAGGGATAAGTCACATTTTGAGACCTGCTTCTCTCTCTTTCTCAGTTGATTTCTTCTACTCTTTGACTGTCTGACTCTAACTTTCTCTTGCACTGCTTCTCTAGCTTAACCTTTCCTCTCTGGTTTGCAGTGCTGTGTGTTTTCCTGCGTGTTCTGGCTGTAATATTCCCTTTGCTCTGCTCGTTATTCCTAGTGTAAAATTCTGGAGGAGGATTATCTTAAGATGTGTTCTCACACAAAAGGGACATGCAGATGTGAGATTAAGCAGTTCAAGCCACCTACAACACACATACAAACAAAGATAGAAACTGAAGATCCACAGATGATTGTACAGAGGTATACATTTATTGTAGGCATTTGATTAAACAGTGAAATAGAAGTGAATAGAATAGTCCAAAGAAGCCATGCTTTATTTTTCTGTCTTATTTTGTAATGATCACAATGTTCCTGTATTCTCGGTGAAAAAATTGTTTTAAAAATTCACTCGAGATCTTGATTTCTTGCAACATTTTTAGCATCCACTTCTGTTCAAAAGTTTGGAATCAGTCAGTTTAGTTTAAAAAAAAAACATTAAAACATACTTTTATTCAGTCAAGATGCATACATTGAGAAAAGTAATAAAAAAGACTTATAATACTACAAAAGATAAAATACCTGATTTTTTGTATTCCTCAGAGAATCTTGAAGAAAATGTATCTTTAATTAAAATATTTAATAAGAAATGTTTCTTGAGCACCAAATCAGCATATTATAATGATTTCTGTTGGATTATGTTACACTGTAAACTGGAGTAATGATAAAAACTCATTAAAATGTCATTTTAAAATATTAAAAAACTTGAAAACAGTTATTTTAAATTGAAACCATGTCACAATATTACAGTTTTTACTATATTTGTTATCAAATAAATGCTGCCTTTATGGCCAAAATCTTTCAAATACATTCAAAAACCTAACATACCCCACACTTAATGGTACAATGTAATTGTTTTATAATGTGTTCTCGATGTCTTGAATTAAAGATTATTTTCTGTAAATTTTTGTTAAAATTTCAACAGTTTAGTATTTTAGTTTCTACTGACTTTCTTGTAAAAAATATATAAAATTCACATATTAATACAGAACATGTGGTCTATTTTATTGCCATTATGTCAGTTTGAATAGAGAACTGTTTGAACTCTTACTGTGTTTCAGGGATTTCAACTAACCAAAGAAATGGTTAGCAACACATTTTTTTTTCTTTGTAAAAAAAAATAATGCATGTCCTCTTTGGGCTTCCTTAGAAACTGGACAAAATAGATACTAAAACAATCAAAGTGTGAAGCATTTTATCTGATAGTTGGGGCGGGGGTGTCACAAAGGCAACTGCCCTATTTCCGGAGTAAATCTCCCACTAAGGAGATCCACATAGAGAGAAGCCCTCCAAACCTTGGGCTTATTGTGATAAAGGCTTAGGGAAAAGGAAAGAATGAGGGAAACACTGAGGGCAAGAAAGAGGAGTTGAATAAGAAACACTAAAGGGGAGGGCACACAATGGAGAACACGGTCTTAAGGGATGGCCAGGGCCATCATGTTGGTTATAATCCTTTTGTGTTGTCTGTAGACCAGTTTGTTAAGTGTGTGTTGTTGGAAAGGTGTGTTTGCATTGTGTGGCTAAATACTTGTGTTTATATTCAGAAAGAAAGCCAAAGTGGGAACGCTGATCTCGGATCGGTTTTCTTGTCCAGTTGATCCTCAAGACAACCTGATCTGAAACCAGCTCTCCCACTCTGAAATGCTTTGTGAATATGGCTCCTTATGTCATACGTGAACAATTCAAGTAAGAATCCTGATCGTGGTCCATTGTTGACTTTCATTTCACGGTGAAAGCTGACCCGAGATCAGTAGTCTTACTATGAGATGCTTTAAACATGTGAGCTCTGGTTTTGTGGGTTTTCTGAGTGTCCAAAAAAAAAGGCTGCTTGAATCTGCTGCTCTATGCCATCTTTTACTGGTTTTACCTGGATTTTGCAATGCCTAACTATTTTTCTCACCTCCTGGAGGGCGTCTGAAAAGATTCTGTGTTCTTTTCTTTCTTCGTTCGCTTGGAATGAGATGGTGTCGCTTATTTTCCAGCCGCATTGTGCATTTGCTTTTACTTCTCTGAATGCAAACAAGAACAAATCTCATCTGCCCTGTTTTTTGTACCCTCTCATTCCATTTCTCCATTTTGCTTTCTTGTTTTTCCACCTCCTTTCTTGCTCTCTCTCTCTCTCTCTCTCTCTCTCTTTCTCTGCGCCTGAACCGAAATGAAACTTATCCTTCCTGTCAAGTTGTTTTTGTCACATTATGCCAAGTGGCGTTGTTCAGAGTCAAATAATCTTCCTTTGTACATCTACTAGCATGGCCCATGTCCTCAGAGACCCAGCTCCTACATGCACTTACACACATCCATCCACACAATCAGCCAACCAGCCCACCCTCCCCAACCTCCCGCCCCACCGCCGTCAACCCCAGATGGGCGCGCATGGCACACATCTCCCCTCTCTACCCGCTGAAGTGGTCGGGCGTCCGTAGGCAGTTGAAAAAGACAACATGTGTGCATGCATACACACATGCACGCCTGCTCCGTCTCGCACACACGCTAACACGCACACGCTGGTCCTCACTGTTATGCTAAACAGCCATTGAAATAGCTTCGCTCTTTATCAGGGGCTCCAGGCAACCTGCTCAAATGTTTTCTTCTTACTTTGTCATTTCACTTGTTAAAGATGTCATAACATCCTCCACAATGAACCATAACACCACGTGCTGTTGTTTTAAACCTGCTACTTGCACCCTATTTAAAACTCTGCACTTAGTTCATTATAAAAATGAGATCGAGGAGATCACAGTACCGGCATCACTAATTAAATGGGTTTAAAAGAACAGCAGCCCCCTTTTTTCACTTTTTTTTTTTAATTGTACCCATTTTTGCTGAATTAAAAAAGCATAGGTAACACTTTACAATAAGGTGTAATTTGTTAAAATTAGTTTAATGCATTACCTATCATAAACTAACAATGAGCAATCTTTGATGATTTTTATAGCATTTATGTAAGCAGATACAACTTTTGATTTTAAAATGTATTAGTAAATGTTGAGATTAACATTAACTAAGATTAATAAATACTCTAAAAGTATTGTTCATTATAGTTAATGTTAACATAGTTAACTTATGTTAACTAATGAAACCCTATTGAACTAATTAACCTTATTTAAAATGTACTATATATATAGTACATTTAAACTTACACACACACACACACACATACATACATTCATACATACATACATTCATACATACATACATACATACATACATACATACATACATACATACATACATATATGCATATATGTGTGTATGTGTATATATATATATATATATATATATATATATATATATATATATATATATATATATATACACACACACACACATATATGTATGTATGTATGTATGTATGTGTGTATGTGTGTGTCTGTACTGTTATATAATATAATGAAGCATGTAGCTGGTTGAGTTTCTTGTTAAATACCTTTTTTGCCGAGTGCGATGTTAGTTCATGTTGCCGTTACTATTGGTTCAGGTTTAGTCAGACTTGCTGATGAGTTAAATCATTTCAGAACTTATTGTTCAATGAAAATGCCATATACTTTTTGTTTGAACAGCTTTCTAATCACTACAAGGTCTTTTTTTTGTTATCATTTAAGCTGTATTGTGGTTTCTCATTTTTCTTTTTGTCTGAATCAATCAAGATGTTGCTTTAATTTGTTATTTTGGCAGCAGTAGTCAAAATATTCCTGATGGCCCCCTTCCCTTTTACACTTTTTCATTTTTTGATTATTTTAAGTAATCCGCTTTGAAATGATCTGTTAGGTGGGTGTAATATAATTGCTTAGTGGTTCTTGGCTGGTTGTCATATTGAAGTGTATGTGGCCCACGCTAAGCTTGGGTTAATTGGGGTCAAGGATGCTGATTTCTCACAGACAGAGATGGTACATTGGCCTGAGTAAGAAGATTATATTTGTTGTTTGACTAATTCAAAATATGGCTGCTTTCATAACGGCGTTTCATAATGTAGAAAAAAAAACACCATATGGGAGTAGGTATTAAAAATGAAAACAAAGAAAAATTTATGAAATTCAGGCTATTGATATGCATAAAAAGGATGAAGTGTAAAAATAATACTAGTAATTATTAGGAATCGTGAAGAGGCTTATTGACATTTGTTTATCCATTGATATTATTTTTTATTTTTTTTGGAATGGGTTAAATTTGAACGATTTCTAAGTTTGAAATCTTGTGTCAATTTAATATAAATAATATAAATTAAATTATGAAATAATATGAATTAAAATTACAATTTCTTAATTGGAAACATATTTAAATGAATTGCAGTAGCGAAATTTACTTGCAAGCGGTTTGTCGCAACAAACGTCTCCTATAATGTTCATGAGTTTTGAGAAGATGGTGATTTTTAAGAAGGTCATATTCCAAATACAAGCTGTCTAAGAGGAAAATCGTTTGCCAGTGGTAGGGTGAAGTTTGTTAAATTCAGAGAGAGGGATAGAAAGGGAGAGGGATGGGGGGAGAGAGAAAATTAATTTATTTCACTCTGCCAGCCTGCCAGTTCTTGAAAGAACAGCTGAGGAGAGCAGGATTAAGGCAGCTGTGCTTAACGTGAGGGCTCATCTGTCAGATTGGGGCGGAGCACATAGATCATTGATTAAAAAAAGCCATCTCCAAATCCAGAGCATCACTGATACCGCCGTACTGCCCGGGCTCTTCAGTGTGTGTGCGTGCGCGTGCGTATGCATGCGTGTCTGAGTGCCAGCAGAGAGACTCAGATACACAGCAGATTACACAGGTCAATTATACACTTAATCTGCTTCTGGAGGAGATTGTGGCCTATCCTCATTGATTAATTTGAAGTATTCCCGTTGACCTTGGCAGTTATCAGATCGACGAGATTGCACTTTGCGGTGACAGTTAATACGGTTTAATCGTTCCACTGCTGGATACTGTGAGGAACAAGTAGGGTTAGAGATGCGGGTTTAGACTGAGCTGCTGCTTGTTTTGTGTTACACAGACCTGCAATACCACTTCACTGTCTGGGACACTTTACCACTTTGCAGGTCCGGCTGACCCAAGTGAACAGTTTAATCAACTTTAGCTAGTGCGCAAACTCAATGCTGTGCATTCTATGGCCTAAGAAATACAGAAACAAATTAGGCAACAGGAAACTAGACAATTTGAAAAATAAATACAAAATGTAATTTTTTAATTATGTTTGTTTTGAATTGTTTGTTTTGTTGTTTTGACCTACAAACATGCAGAAAATGTTGGAAAATTTTAGAAAACATTTTTTATCCCATTTCCCCCCTTCGTTACCTTTGTTTTTACTCTGATAATGATATCAAGAACAACAACAATCAAAAATGTCTTTTTATGTATTTCATTCCAGCCTCTGATTGCATTTAGAAAATCATGCGATATGGGAGGCAAATGCATCTTTTTGTTTTTCTCCCTAGTTAATCCTTTTATTTTAGAGGTAAACCAATTGAAAAAGGAGCTTTAGATGAATAATCTGAATGCTAGTAGGTCAGTATGAAAAAAAAAGACTAAAAGGGACCAAACAGGTCTTTTCACGGATACTGTTCAAAACACATTAAAGGGGTTTGGCTCTTTCAGAATGCAGGGCAGATGTTAGCAGTTCAGGTTTCTGATAATTACGGAGGCCGAGGTGCTTTCTTTGTCACTCACTGTGAACCGAGGCTAATTTAAATAAACCCGCAGCAACAACACTAACGGTTCGAGATTTTAGCAAAGTAAACGTACTGCAGCAGAAGTTTATTCGAGCACCATGGCTCTCAACTGGCTCTATTAGCCATCTATTGGCTCTCTCTCCGTCTCGCTCTCCCCGTGACATATAAGTGAGGTATGGTGGCATTTGTTTGATTAACTTGTCTGACAAAAGTGACATCTGCTAGCGGGTTCATGTATACGAGAGGCTCAGCGCGGGTCCGCCTTTGTACATCTGTCAGCACAGAGGCAGGGGAAAAGGGTGAAAAGAAACAAATTGGTCCCAAAAAGCAGCCCATTCACCTTCTGTGCTCCCCCCCTCTGCCCCCCTCCCACCCCTTAGCCATTCAGGTGCACCGCGGGGCTCTCAAGTGCTCGCTGGTTTATTCCATTTCGTTCCCCCCATTGAATCTGAACCCCACAAGTGTTATGCTCCTCATTCCTGCTCGGCTCAATCCTCCCCTAAGCGTTCCTTTGTGAACAGAATGGCTCACTTTGCCCTGGGACCAAACTCTCTCTCTCTCTCTCTTTCTCCCTCCCGTTCCTTTTTTTATCCCTCACCCCTTTTTCTTCATTGTGTGTTTACTCAATGACACGATCACAGGCTGTAATTCCCGCCGTTTAGTTCATCTCGACGAGCTCCTTCTTTCAGAGCCAGTTTTTCTAAAGAAGGGCCCTGTTTGGACACTGTTGTGCACAAGCGGTGGTTTCAATAGCAGAAATGCATTCTCTGTAATTATACTTTTTGATCGGCTGATTCGTTTTTCATCCGCCCCCCCAAAAATTGCTCAACACACCGTTCCGTTTGGTAGCGTATTCCTTCGTTCGCAAACAAAAAATGCATTAGAGACACTTAAAAGTGTAGCAGAGCTTACACAGAAACAGTAAGGACTTGTTCCACTTAAGGATCTGGTGAGGCGTGCAAATCCAGATCAGGGTTCTCTTTGTATCCACAACACAATCATGAGCAGTTTGAAGCCCTTTTGCTTGCTGAGCCTGAAACTTTATTTTCAATCCCACCATTCAGAAGCACCTATTTCTGGAGAGAAAGAGCGAGAGAAAGAGAGAGAGAGAGCACACTAACGCAGCAGTGCATCAGAAGACCGTGTTTAGGGTCGCATATTTTCTACACAACGTTTTTTCCATGAGGTCGTGGGGTCCTACGGCGGAGAGATAGTGAGTGCCGGGAGGCATGGGGTCACCGGTGTGAGTTACCATGGTAATTGAGTTCAGTCATCAATGGACCTCCTCTCAGGAGGGATGAGGCGAACAATAACGGGCCGGTGGTGGCCGTGAACAGCAAGCAGGTAGGATTACCCCAGGCTTTTGTCCTAAGTGCATAATGTCTTGTAGTCAGATTTAAAGACTTCTCAGTCCCCAGGGCCTCCCTCTCTGGCCCAACGAGGTGCCCAATTCTCCTGCCTGGCCAACAAGAAGGACGAGTGCCCAACAACCTGCTGGCCTGAGAGAGAGAGCGAGAAAGAGACGGCTCTATTAAGCACAGACAAAGACGCAAAGAGTACCGGGAGAAAGGTTTTAGGTTCGATTTTTGTGTGTTTTTTGTTTGGGGTATTCTCTCGCTTTTTGATTCGCAAGAAACGGAGAGGACAGAGAGCACGGGGAGGCACCGCAGAGTCGCTCTCTTTCTGTTTTCATCTCCACCGGCCTGTCGCTTTGCATTAACATCAGCGCTAGCAACCATCATCATTCCATCCCTACTGCTAATTGCAGACACAGCTGGGTCCCAGCAGGAGCGCTTCTCAAACAGCCTAGTTCTGCGAGAGCAGGTTGAGTGGCGCACACACATATTTGCAGAGCCACTAGCACCAGCAAGGGCAGAAAGAGGCAGAGTCACAGGTTGCTTGTAATCCCCCATTACCCCCCACTGAGCCCCCGCCTCCTCCTCGGCATTCCTGCTTTTGTAAGAGTGTGTTTTTTCTAATCCAAACTCAGCCCTTACCAGCTCTTTCTTCCTCTCGGTCCTCACGTAGGAACCGCTAGCCTTCAGGTGCTTCAGGATTCGAGAAAAGCGAGTCGCGCGGGTGTGTGTGTGTGTGCATGTCTGCGACGGGGGTGGATGGATGTGCAAACTTACACTGAATTCTGTTTGTTGCCCCCCTGCTAGGCGCTATGGCTTCCTGTAACATGTCAAAGACAAGAGTGTGAACGCAAGCTTAGGAGCACGGCTTGTGCATGTGCGTGGTGTGGCAGGGGCAGGAGGTCGCTCAGCCTTTCAGCGCTCCCTGCTAGAGGTGTGGAGGCCCTGCAGATGTTCGTGTGTGTTGTATCGGTAACCATAACGTACGCGACCAACACACACATGCGTGTACACGCAGCCCTTGCGCTTTCCAATATCAGATGGAACTCGTTAGATGATCACAGATTTTTTTTCTCTCCCATATCCGCTTCTTTCATTATGCATTCAGAGTCATGATACTCCTGTTTTGGCTAGCAGCTATTGCCAGCTTCCCGCTGCTCAATATCCAAAAAGTGCCACAGTACATAATACGCTCTCGGAGAGTCTTCTGTTTCTCTGCTGACAGCAGAACAATGTCCCACTGCCAGCACTGTTCATTTCACAACCAAGACCATAGAGGACACGGTCTTACTGGCCGAGTCTCTCACGATTCTGAAATGTCGTTATCAAAATATACTTCTATGTGCGCCTTGTGTGTCATTTGATTTGGCATCTGATTTGGCTCTCACAGCACAACCAAATTATTTTTCGTTTATTATGTTGATTATGATATTAAGGGAACTGATAGTTTACTGGTAATGTGTTGGGGTAGTTCTGAAGGTTTTGTCCAATATTAGTCCAAACTTGTATGACTAAATTTCTTCTGTGGAACAAAAAATGTGTCCATACAATGAAAGTCAACAGGTTCCAGTGCTGCTTTGGTCCAGTTTTTATTCTTCAAAGGATTCTAAACAGACTTCTTTTGTGCTCCAGAGAACAAATATAGTCATATATAAAATGGCAAAGGCCAAGAGGTCACACTATTATAGGAACAAATGTAGGAGATACAGAGTGAGCATGAAAGAAAGACTGAGTGTGAGAGAGAGCAGTTGCTCCAGGTCTGGCTTCCCTGTGGGGGTCCATCGCGGCCCGGCTGCCCGATCTTTCACAGGCACAGAGCACCAGACCTCACAGAGCAACACCAAGCTCTGATTCACTGAAGGGACGAGCCACTAACCTCAGCCGCCTATTTTGAATCCTAAAGCGCCCATTGGATTATTTGTACATACCTTACCAGCATATTTTTATCAGAAAACCACTCAAACACCAACAAACTGTGTTCAAATACCTTTCAACGTGTGTTAAACTGGTGGAACCAATGGAACAAGTGGCTTAGCGAACTGTGTAATATTGAGGCTTTTGACAAACAGAGAACACACTTTTTTTAGACTATCACCAGAAGAAGCGTAACTTTTTCAAACTAAGAGTCCCAACTGGATTTTGAATCTAATTTCCAAAAACAAATAATTAAGATCATTGTAGGTTAAAAAACCTAAAAGTCTAAATTTGGTTCATCCTGTGGAGTCACGCGATTTTCTTTAAACACCCTCATTTTTTCCCCACCCTGATACTGTCAAGTGTGCTGCAGTTACCCAAGACACATCTCCTGGGTCTCCGGCTCGATTTGCTCAGCTTCTAAACCGTTGAGACTCAGTCAGTCCAGATTACCATCAGACCAGCTCGATCATAACTAATCAATTAGGCTTCAAACAAGATCCTCCCCACGGTCCAACATCTGCAGCCCAAAAGCTAAGTGCACTGGCTATTTACGAGGTCCTTTGAGTTCAGTGAGTTTCAGTGAGTAGAAATGGAGAGCAAAACGCAGAGACTAAGAGAGAGGAAGACTATATAAGACCCTGAGCCACGGTTACATTAGCGAGCTCATTGTGACTGCGGTAAAGACAACATGTCCGCTGGGAATGATGGATGTTTCTCCCTCAATGTGACAGAAAGTGCCACAGTTTGAAGTGCAGGCTACGGGCAGGATTGTGGCTGGCTTAACATGGGCAACATCTCTCATGATCAGTGTCCAAAAGCAGTACAGGAGACAGCTGATGGGATCCGAAACTGTCAATTAGGAGTTCCTGGGTGGAGCTGTGTAGACAGGGAGAGGTCTGGGTGAGGATCATGACTGTGACAGAAGGACTTCCTCCAAGGCAAAGCTTGTTGAGTCCTCTTTTTTGTCACCATTTCCCTGATAAAGCTCTGTTCTACCAGTCATTTTCCTCCAAATCCATCTACAAGTACAAGTATAATTGATGCTAAATGTTTTTAAAAGAGGTCTCTTACGCTTACCAAATTTGCGTTTATTTGACCAAAAATACAGGGTAAAAACTATAATATTTAATAAAAAATATATATCATTATAAATGTAATTTATTCCTGTGATGGCAAATTGAATTTTTAGCATCGTTACTTCAGATTTCAGTCTGACATAATCTTTCAGTAATCAATTATTATTATTCAATTATTATTATTTTTAATAATTATTATTATTATTTATTTTATTTTATTCATAGTATTGTAAACAGCTGTGCTGCTTAATGTTTTTTTTTTATATATATTTTTGTGGAAACAATTCTTTGATGAATAGAAATGTCAAAAGAACAGCATTAATATGAAATCTAAATGTTCTAATTATTAGAAATGTATTTTCTATTTAATGCCTTCTTACTAAATAACATTATTAATTTCTTTTTCTTTCTTTTTTGAAAAGAAAATCTTACTTAACAAACTTTTAGATGTATAGAAATGATAAAATATACGGTGATAAAATATTTCTTAAGCACTAAATCATCATATTAGAATGAAACAAAAGAGAAATATTTTATCACAGTTTTTGCTGATAAGATATATATATATATATATATATATATATATATATATATATATATATATATATATATATATATATATATATATATATATATATATATATATATATATATATATATATATATATATATATATATATATATATAAATCCAGCTTTGCATCACAGGAATAAATTACATTTAAAATTGGAATAATATTTCACAAAATTACTGTTTTTATTGTATTTCTGGTTAAATAAATGCAGCCATGGTGAGTATAAGAAACTTATTTTTAAAACATGAAAAAAGTATTAATTATTCCAAACTCTTGACCTGTTGTGTATATATAAAGCACTCAGCTTTATAGGTTGTCAGTTTGATTGGTGAAAAAAATGTACTAGATCAAGTTGGTGAGTATTTTAGACTTTTGGTGAGGAGTTTTATTCATATAATCTTTCTTGATACAAATCTACTGCCTACACTTTGGCTTTGTGTTGTGTTGTGTTTTTGTAAATTTTGTATTCATATGTGTTTGTGTGTGGCAGCATTTATATGTGTGTCTGTCTTTGCTGGAGAACCATGTATTTGTATTTCAGCAATGGTACACCAGCACAATGAATCTCCTGGGCACCTGGCTAACAGACCGTATGGACCTGCAGTTGCATGTATATCAGCTGAAAATCCTCATCAGAATTGTAAAGGTAAAAACTACAGCATCACTCATCACTAAAGTGTGTATAGATGGGCATGTTAATTAAATGCAGAATAGTTATTGAGCCAAAACGGCCCAGATGTGTGCATGTGTGCATGAACCTCATAGTAGAGTATTAGCATCAATTGTACTTGTAAACATGTTATAAAAATACGACATATCGACCAATCAGAGTCAGACTACAGGAGTGGATCAGCAAAGTGAAGACAGTCTTCCTTTTCAGCCTCCACTGACACTTGATATTTCAGCAAGATCAAGAGGATTAAATAATATGGCTTTATTTCTGTGCATTCATAGGATGGGATCATGTATGTGTGAGTGTCTCAGACATGGTTTTATTATTAAGTGAAGAAAGGATCATTTATCATGTATCCAACACAAATTAGATACAGGATCTCATTGTTTTGTTAAAGTACCCAACAGCACCAGAATAGCCACTTTCCACATATATGGTATAAAATAGATTCTTTAAAAGGGTATTTTTATCCATGTTACCAAAATCATTTTATATAAAATAATAAATAAATATTATTACTACAATTTATCAATTTAAATGAAAGCTATAGGTAACACAATTGCTTGTGAGAATTCATCGTAAATTAAGGTATCAGCTAGCTAGTTTTTATTGTTGTTTAGTATACCTAATACTACTGTTCAAAAGTTTGTGGTTAGTTACATTTATTTATTTATTCATTCATTCACTCATTCGCTTTTTGGGACATTTTTTTTTAAAATAACACTAAAGATTGAAGTAATGATGCTGAAAATTAAGCTTTGCATTTCAGGGATAAATTACATTTTAAAATATTTTCAATTGTTCAAGTTATTTTAAATTGTAATAATATTTCATAATATTACATATACATATCGTTTCAAAGCAGCTTTACAGAAAGATCTGTTACAATTTAGAGTAATCTGTTATCAGAGGGGACTGTGTCCAAATAATGTCTATATGTCACTATGGTCCATATGTCCAAATGTACAGTTCAAAGGCAGTACAGATCACACAGTTTGCTAATATCAGGTATTAATGATATCATTAAAGCAATTATTATACGTTGTGATTTATAATGAAACATTTGGCAGTGGTGCATGTTGATTCAGAGTTGGCATCATCGTCCTCGCAGGGGTATCTGACGTACTCCCTAGTTTTAGGGCCGTTTAGATCATTTAGATCAGTAGGTCAGTAGCAATACCTTGTAATCGAGGCAGAACTTAGTAACCAGTGTAGAGATGATACAATTGTGGTTATAACATCATATTTTCTTGACCTGGTGAGATCTCTAGTTGCTGTATTTTGGACTAACCACCTACAAATGCATTATAGTAATCCAGTCTAAAGGTCATGAATACATGAACTAGCTTTTCTGCATCAGAAACAGATAACATGTTCCATAGCATAGCGATATTTCTGAGGTTGAAGAAGGTTTTTTCTGGGGGGGGGGGGGGGGTTGTAACATAAGACATATGATTATAAAAAGACAAGCTGCTCTCTAAAATAACACCCAGGTCTTCAATTGTAGAGGATGAAGTAACAGCAGGCTATATCCTTCAAGATGCAGATTGTATTCTAAGAGATTCTGTGCACAGGATTTTGGTCTAAGAAGTAATACCTCAGGAATTCAATAATCTGAATTCAGTAGTAGAAAATGACTGGTCATCCAATATTTTATATCTTTAACACACTCTGTCAACTTGAATAATTTAGACATTTCAACTGGTCGTGATAAAATATATAACTGAGTATAACAGTAGAAATTAATTGCATGTTTTCTTGTAATATTACCAAGAGGCAGAGGGCCTAAAATAGACCCTTGCAGCACTCAGCACTCTTATTGATGCTAACATGGTAATTCCCCATTTAAATTAACAAAATGGTAACAGTTAGATAGGCATGATCTAAAGCCCCCTAATGCCTGTCCTTGAATACAAGAGTGTTCACCAGAGTGGCTTGGACAGAAGCTAGAAGTAATTTGTAACTTTAAAGAGCACAGTTTCTGTGCTATGATGGGGCCTGAATCCTATCTGACATTTTTCATAGAAATAATATATTTTTTTGCAGAAAGGAGCAAAATTGAGCAGACACAACTTTTTCGAGTTTTTTAAACATAGATGGTAGATTTGAAATGTGTCTGTAATTAATGTGGATGTAGTTGTGGTTTCTAAATGAGAGGTTTAATAACCACCAGAACAGCCTAGAGGTAGAGAGGAGGTAATAATATTGTGAAGAGACTCTTCTGTTACATGTAACAACAATTTCAGTAGTTTAGTGGGTATTGGATTTAATTAACATGTTGTTGGTTTAGATTCAATGATAAGTTTATTTAGCTCTCCCTGTCCTATGATTGTAAAGCACTGCAATTGTTCTTGAGGGACAATAATTGAGGTTGAATCATAAAATGTTGTCAAAGGTTGTGCATTTATAATTGTATTTCTAATGCTGTCTCAGTGAAGAAATTCATAAAGTCATTACTATTGAACTGTGATGGAATATACAGTTCAGGTGACATATTTATTTGATAATCTAGCCACGGTACTAAATCAAATGTTTTGGTTATATTCTATTACTTTGCAGAGATGGCTTTTCAATGGCTTTTTCCATGGCTTTTCAATGTCTTTCCACATGATTCTAAAGACTTCTAAATGAGTTTGTTTCCATTTGTGCAATATTTTCTAATATATTATAGTGTTACAGTATTAATGTATTTTTTTATCAAATAAATGTAGATTTGGGAAGCAACAAACCCTTCTTTGAAAACCAATATTGACCCAAAACATTTGAACGCTAATGTACAATTTAAAAAAAAAGAATGTATAATATATCTCATATCTACATCTATATCTACATATATCTATATCTACATCTATTCCCTCAATCCTGTCTGTTTTTGCAGAAAAAGTATCGGGATTTCCGACTACAAGGTGTATTGGACTCTACTCTGAACAGTAAGATGTATGAGACGGTGAGAAACAGGCTGATTCTAGAAGAGACTACAGCATCTGTAAGTGAGGGAGGGATGCAAGGCATATCCATGAAGGACAGCGATGAGGAAGATGACTAGAGCCTGCTGGAGACAATTAGGTGTGGACAATTCGGCCTAAAATAATGCATGTACACCACTGTCCATCACACGTACATGTCTGGATGTTGTTAACGTTATGGTCTGTGACACAAGGGACCATCTTCAATCCAAATTAAACAAAAATATACAAATCTCTATTCAGATGACAAAAATAAAAGCGTGTATTAACCTAAACATAAAATTAACTGATGTTTTTTGGGGGGGGGGGGGAAAGATGAACAAAAGTGTCTGAAATTCAAACCTAAATGTTTCTAAGCAATATGGAGTACCATTTGTAAACGATGTTGTGTGAGATGGTAAGGAATAATGCTCGTCGTGTCCCTGTTCAATGCAAATCCACATGGCGCTTCTTCAACGTATTGTAAATACATTAATGTTACATAGCTGTGCATAGACTTCTTTCTTGTTTCTTTTGGAGTGTAGGCCAACTAACATGATTGTATTATCTTATTCAGATATTTATATATTCAGCAACACGTCAAAATCCACAATGTGTTTTACACCCAAATGTTTTGAGACCTGTTTTTTAACGAGTTCGGTAAGGTGACATGTTTGTAGCTGTATATTAGAGACACAATATATTCCCATAGAGTTGTGATATATTTAAACTGCTGTCAATCATTTTTTTATATGGTTTTAAGCCATGCATAGTCAATATATATATATATATATATATATATATATATATATATATATATATATATATATATATATATATATATATATATATATATATATATATATATATATGTATTCTGTATAATTTTTGTTTCTTTGCAACAAATCGTTTCCGATTGTTTTATTTGGATAGCCTCTAAATGCTTGCTGGTTTTCATCATTGCCATTGTAGTTTTGTGTATATAGTGCTTTATATTCCCTTCTGTGCAATAGCTGCATGTTCCAATTGTCAGAAATCTTATCCGAAAGCTTTTGTGGAAAGTAACTGATGGATTCATCTTGCTTCTGCCTTATGTACACCCACAGATGGAATGCAAGAATCTGAGCTTACAAAAATAAAAGAATTCAAACGCATTACTTATTATTATTATTTATTTATTGCATTTAAAGGTACACTACATACGGTAATTTTGTTTTGTTCAAAATTAACAAAATGCATCAAGTCAATACATCATCGATCCTTCTTCCACAATAAGTTTTTCTTCCACTCACTGGACATTCAACCTGCAGTGATAAAACCAACAGAACAAAATGTTGCCAGATTTACGTTCATTGGTGTAAGATAAAACTGAACACGCTTTTTGCACATTTCACTTTGAAACTGTCTCGAAACTTGTATGTACTTAACGTAATATCATTTTTCAGAAATGTTGCCACAGGTAAATTTTTCCAATGAGCCTGGGCTAGTAAATGTAGACAGGTGTGGCAATGGTATAGGTTAGTTATCACAAGAATCTAGAAAGGTTGATATGGAGCTCGCTAAATCTCCAACCTCTGGGAAATAACCTGTTTAAAAAATAAAAAAAGCAGAACAGAGAACAGTTTGCTGGTAAAAAGAAAACATTACAGAGCTTGTAATAAAACAAGAATCAACATACAACTTGGCTTTACGGACAACAATTGAGGGTTTGAAATGTTAAAAGCAACATGGAGATGGTGTTGTTTTATTATTCAAAAGGTAAGCACTGTATTTTATTGAAGAGATAAACTGCCACATGTAGCTCTCTTGTAGAGTTGATTGTAAAGCATTAACTATTGTGAAGTTATATGAAAACATATATTCATCCACATAGTTATGGAGAGCTGAAGCATAACCAAAACCATGTTCTTCTGCAAAATGTATGCTGTTTCGATTTCAACCGCTAGAGGACCATTGTGTAATTTTAAATCCATAATAAAAAAAGTCATACTGTTTTATTCATTGAAAACCTTAAAAGTCTTTAGATTTTAAACTATGCCCAAGGTTTCAAACTCATCAAATGCAAGACTTGCCATATAACTCATTCAGGACTTATACAATACAATACAGGCTCTCCCTACACCCACCCACTTCCACCAAAAAGAAAAGAAAAAGAAAAACGTCTGAGATTAACATTTTGGGATTAAGTCATAGCTCATCTTCAGTGCCTATATTGCAGAACAGAAGGAGATTGACTGGCCAAAGATGACACAGACCAGTCCCAAGGCAGATCTTCTCAACCAGATTAAACATTTTCCATGTAAGATTTTCAAAACAAATCAGTCTGATCTTCAAGACAATAAGTATAAATGCAAGGGATTAGATATTAATACTGTGACATATTAAATGAAAGATGAATATCTTAATTATAACATTGCTCGAAAACAAGTCTTTAAGGACGAGAAAAACAAACAATACAAGATTTGAAACAACAATTGGTTTGGGGGAAATACAACTTGATTTCAAACATTGATATAAACATCCCTGAAGTCATTAAGGAACTATAAATTCCAACATTCTAAATGTGTATATACATATTTAAATAAAACAATAATGATATTTTAGATATGTATTTTATTTTATTGGATTGACAGCCCAAATGATTTGTATTTAATTTGTGAAATATAATTACAATTTAAAATAACTTCTTTCTTTTCTTTTTAATTGTATTTAAAATCTAGATAAATCATTCTTATATTTCTGATTTGCTTGTAAGAAACATTTCTTATTGACAGTTTTGAAAACAGTTGTGCTGCTTAATATTTTTGAGGATTCATTTAAAGAATTCATCCTTTAAAGAATATATAATGTATGAACAGCATTATTAATGTTGTTGTTATTCATTTAAGAATAGAAACAGTCTGGTGGGAGGAAAGACCTTTTGTCCTTCTTTATGATTTAAAGATACAGTGATAAAGATCATCGAAAGTATATCATTCATCGTTTACATGTCATCTGGTGGAATAGCATTGTTCATTGGCACATTGTTGAGCAGAACTGAGGTGAAGTGTTTCACTGAACCCCCTGGAGCACAGACTATAGGCAATAATGCAGCACTCGGAGCCAGAGAAAAGAATGGATGAGCTTTAACTAGAAGATGGAAATTGCCTTTTCATCTCCTTACTCTTTCCGATCAAAACCCACGGATACAATTTAGTGTGTCGTTCGGCGCGGGGGCACAGGGCAGGGAAAGACAAATGAGCGGGGCCCGCCGCTAGGATATGTACCCGTGGCCCGCCGCTGTGACCTAATTGTGGGAATGTACGCTTCCTCCGAGAATGTACGCTTCCTACGCCGCTCTCGCGCTGATTTCACTGTAATCAACAGAGGAGGACAGAGACGCTCTGTCGCCGGGCACGGAGCGCTGTAAGAGGAGCCTTGGATATCATACATTTAATTTCCTCATAAATCCTGCCGCAATGCAACAATTTTGAGAGGGAGAGGACCCGGCGACAGATTAATAGGCAAGAAGATTTATTCTGGCACGATCTGAGCTGCTTTGGCTTTTAAGCCTCAATCAGGTTAGGAAATAGGAATGATAAGTGTATCCAAATAAAAGATTCTCCAATTGACCGCCGCGACAAGAACTGGCCCCAGGTTCACGCTCGCATCTGTGCGGCAGAGGCTTCGGAGATGCGAGGCCCGGTTTCGCGCGCAGCGTGTGACCTCGAGAACCAAGGCGGCGGGCGAATGAAAAACAGAAATTGGAGACACAAATACACAGGAAAAGTAGCACGAGATTACGGTTGTGTGCCAACGTTGGGTTATACTTAAACGTTTCAATTCGAGGCCCACAGCGTGCGTTGTTTCACCCTGCCTGCTCGAGCACGTGTCATTGTGTGATGACAAGTGCGCGTGCTCGTGTAGCGGGGTTGGATGCCGGCGCGCGTCTCTAAGTAAACAGGTAGATGTCAGATTCCTTCAACAAGAACAATTCAAAGCCTCTTACGTTTTTTTAAAGCCAACCCGCAACCATCTTATCTCCGCATTAGGACGGGGTACAACGGCTCTGATTATTTTTTGATCTTTTCCGTGAAATGAATAGCTTAATGTTTAAAGTAATCTCACATTATGCTCAGCTCGTGGAAGCGTTGAGAGTGAGCGAGTGAGAGAGAGAGTAAGAGACAAACAGAGATGAAGATGATCATCATCATCCTGCTTTAATCAGAAATGGCTTAGAGGATAAAGTGTGTCATATCTGGATCTGTACGGGCTTATGCTGAGATCTCGCTCACCTTTCCGTTACATCGCGTAATATCCGCCATTCAATCAAGAGCCCGTTGCGTCACAATCAGCTGGGTTAGCACACATTTGCAATTAGAAGGCGGGATTTAAACATTTGACTTGTCTTTTACTTTTTCCAAACCACAATTCAATTTGCTTGTTAATAAAGATTTTGAAATCATCTGCGTTATAATTAAAGCTTTGCTATTGCGAATATCGTCACGGCTGAAAGGTTAGACAAGTGACTATATTCACAATACAGCACAAACCTGAGGTCATTATTTATTATAATATGTATATTAAGAGATCAAATGATAAAATTATGTTGATCAATTAATAATATAGTACTTTGTCATATTTTAATATTTTTGATGACAGCGAGTTAGATATTGAACTTAAAATATGTAATATAAATATTGTGTGTGTGTGTATGTGTGTGTGTGTGTGTGTGTGTGTGTGTGTGTGTGTTGGTAAGGGTTATGTTTTTGAGTTTTTGAAAGACACATTTTACAAAATGCATTCTCTCGTTGATTAATTTACAGTAAAAATTGCGTGTAATTGTTTTACAATAAAAATTGCGTGTAATTTATTCATGGGATGTCAAAGCTGAATTTTCAGCATCATTACCTTCTCCAATCTTCAGATGATCCTTCAGATCTTATTATTGTCAATGTTGAAAACACTGCTTAATGTTTTGCGTGGAAATTGACACAGTTTAATCAGTTTAAAGCATCCTTGCTGAAAAAAAATCTTAATTTCTTTTTTCTTTTCTTTAGTCTTACTGACGGCAAAACTTAGTGTTGCAGTGTCGTATTTCTAGACTTTAATGTTAGAATCAACATTTCATTAACACATTTTATTATATAAAGTAATATATAGATACTGGAGTAGGCTAATGATATTTTACACACATACACACACACACACACACATATATATATATGTGTGTGTGTGTGTGTGTGTGTGTGTGTGTGTGTGTGTGTGTGTGTGTGTGTGTGTGTGTGTGTGTGTGTGTGTGTGTGTGTGTGTGTGTGTGTGTGTGTGTGTGTGTGTGTGTGTGTGTGTGTGTGTGTGTGTGTGTGTGTGTGTGTGTGTGTGTGTGTTAATAAAGACCATTATTAAAGAATTGCAAGTCCACTCTATTGAGTTTCTCAACGATGATGTCATGTAAGAGTCTGATAACTTGAGACATCTCCTCAAAGAAACACAAATATGCTTGAAATAAGTTTAATCAGGCCCTTGAGAGCAATGAGCTCACTTTCTCTCCAGCCAATCAAATGGCTGAAATCACATCCTTCACTCATTCTCATTCCCATTCTTCCCTCATCCACCTGTTCTAATGCCTGAAGTGAATATGTTAATGCCCAGCCTTACTCACAAGACACATCGTCTGCGTCCCACAGTCCCCTCCATCCCCACAGCACTGGAGGGGACATTCCCTTGTCCATTTTGTGGACCATATTTAATTTGGTGGACAGATGAGGGACGTGAATGGTGAATAGGAAGGTGAAGTAGGGTTACTCAGGTTGAGCTGCACCCCCGGCTTTGTCAGGCTTCCAAGCCATTGTTCTGGAAAAAGCATTCAAACCTTTTGCTCGGAGCATCAAAGGTGCGGTTGAGGTCCCCCCCCCCACCCAACCCCCGCGCTTTGGAGACCACTGTGCCATTCAGAGCTGACATTATGGAGAACCTACTGCACACGGACAAGGGTCAGACAAATAGAAGCAGGAGCAAAAGTGGTTCACTCAACACTTGAAAGAACGTTAGGACTTGAAAAGGAAAATAGAGAAGAAAGGTGCACTGAAAGACAATTTCAAATGGAAAAGAGCTGGCTAAGAGAGCATGCAGGAGATAGGGAGCCGTGTATAGCTATGACAAGACCACACAATCACAAAAAGCACCGTAACCATGCAAATGTTTGCCGTATGTGCACATCTTGAGTGATCCTCGCATACGGGTGTCCCGGGATGCTGAAGAGAGGTGAATGGACAGGCGCAGGTGAGAAACTCTGATGGGCTGCCGGAATGTCCTGGCTGACAAAAGGACTCACTCAAGTCTGCATTAAAACAGCCATTTTTTTGCAGTCCACAGCAACTGCCTGACAACAGCTTTTCTCCTTGGTCACCGTTTTCTTTACAACTTCGACAGCTACTTTCTTTTTCTCTTACTATAGCTATTTGAGTCTTTCTTTTTTTTCTCTTTTTGGTCTGTATGTTTGTTTGAGGTAAGCATTTTTGTAGGAATCAGAAAAACTATTTGCAGAGATGTTAAGGGTTATGTGACATTGTTTAGCGAAAGAGCTTCTGGTTTAAAATTTTCTTACAAATACATAATAAATTAGTAAAGAAGTACTTTATCTTCAGTCATGTGCACTCATAATCTTTAATCAAAATAACGTCCCCTCACTCTTGGAACAACATCTCTTGTCTTTTCTGATGAGGTGTTTACTGGTGTGGGGGCGGGACAACCTGTCACTCACAAAATATTGACCAATAGCAAACCGCAAGCCAATGATCCAATCAATTACTGATGGACATCCCATACCACATTTATTCTTGTTCAAGATGCTGTTTCACTCAGATATACATCACAATAGGGAAGGAAAGACTATTGCAACTTTTAACAACAACCAAACTTATATCAATGGTTTGAAGGAATTCTGTCATAATTTACTCACCCAAACTGTATGACGTATTTTTTTCTGTTGTGAAACACAAAAGAAGATGTTCTGAAGAAATATGGGGTGACACAACACAACCACAGTGACTTTTATTGATGGAAGCTTGTTTCCACAAATAATTAAAAGACAATTACAAATCTTTATTTCACCATTATGACTTTTTTTCTGGCCATTGTGAGAATAAAAAGTCACAATAGGTTCA
The DNA here is from genome assembly GCA_037043235.1 of Rhodeus uyekii. NCBI lineage: Eukaryota > Metazoa > Chordata > Actinopteri > Cypriniformes > Acheilognathidae > Rhodeus > Rhodeus uyekii. The sequence continues at coordinate 3,377,624 of JAWRVZ010000018.1, forward strand.
TAAGAGTTGTGCATTTATATCCCACAATTCTAACTTCATAACATGCAATATTTGCAATAAAAATTGAATATCATGCAATTCTGAGAAAAAAAGTCAGCTTATAAATAATAATTTATAAAATATAAAAAGGGCCATGAAACACACCTGACTTTTTTGAGTGTATGTATTATTTTATTATTTATTTATTTTATTTATTATTGTATGTATCATATATTTTGAATTTTTTACTATTTGTTGCATGAAAAAAACAATTCATGTTTCATCTGAGTCCTATCAAGCCAATCATCTGGCATGTTTAAACACAACTAAGGTATATTTTCTCTGTAATGACAATCTGTTTGCTTTAGAATGGTAATGTCCACATGTTTAATCCCTGTAATATGATCTGTTTATGTTAAACATCACACCAGCACTTTTTAATTTCCTAATAAAACAGTAACCACATGTGAGGATCCAGTATTAAAATGTATTTCATACCTAGTTAATTTATTTTAGAAACTTTTGAACTCACTCCATCAATCGTAACACTTGAATGACAAAATATACCTGTCATTCAGAGAACATTCATTGACTCAATCAGAAAAGCTCCCTCAAATCAACACGAAAAGTGAACTAATCAACAGTTCTCTTCTTCTTTAGCAGTGAATAATCACAGATCAGGGTTATATTTAAATCTGTACTTTTCATCAAGGCTATTTGACTGATCTGAGAACAGATGGATTAGAAACGTTGCATTGAATCGGTCTCTAAATGCACCTAAGGGTGGTATTCCTGCCTTAAAGTGTGGCACAATGTGTCTCTGGTGCTTGAGTCTCGCTTTTCTGTTTGTCTCTCATGTCCTGCAATTGATACAACTAAAGTATTACACCACTTTCTTAGTGCACCTGGATTTAAAAGCTGCTAAATTCACAGGTGTCTTCATTATCAGTAAGTACCACACACATGTGTTAGACACACGCATTTCAGTTTTTCTCTTCTGTAACCCGTTAATGTGATTCTCAAGCTGTCATAGCTGTTGCAAAGATTAACTAATTTATTAAACACCCAAACTTATTTTAATTAAACAAAGTGGACACTTCTGTAGATCCTATAAATAAATATGTCTATTTATGCATCAGAAATTATGATTACTAGAAATCTACTCTGGGACGCTGGTCAACTTTAAAACTTGTACCTTTACAAATGTATGTATGACATTTATATATACATTTGTCAAGACACACACACACACATATAGTCATATATATATATATATATATATATATATATATATATATATATATATATAGTCATATATAGTCACACACACACACACACACACACACACACACACACACACACACACACACATACACACACACACACATATATATTCATAAACATTTGTATATGCACAAGTTTGTATAGCTAACGTTGACCAGATCAAAAGTGTTTTATCTTTGATCAAAGTGCAAGTATATATATATATATATTTTTTTTTTTTTTTTCACTTTGACAAGCAATGCAACATTTAGTTCTCAAATGTAAATATTCGATCCAAATATGTACCAGTCACATTGTTCAAAACATTATCATCAACAACAACAACATCTCAATAATGACAGCCAAATATTTACCCCCACATGTTTAGCCATTTATGATCATATTGTGATGTCGTTTTTCGATTAAGTTTCAAAACTATTACAATATAATGTAGTAGCAGACAGGGCATTTTATTTAGTTCCTGCAGTGCCAACACATCAATATTCCTCAAAAAGAGTGTGAACTAATGGCTATTTGTTCTCAAAATATATGTAAAGTTCTCTAGTTTGTAGACGACAATTAAACTCGCCATAATACACAAGCAATTTGTCATGTAAATCGTGCTCCGTCTTTTCTGAAGAGGAGCGCGTTCGTTCAATGGGAATTTGAGCTAATTTACCAACGCGTTCGCGGACAGAGATCGATGTTTATTGTGTGGGCAAGCCTCTAATTGTGCCTGAATAAACTCAAATTAGAGTTAGATCATTTACATATGAGTAGAATTAGCGGAACCTCTGCTGTGGCTGCAGGTGTGAGGAATGGCTGTTCAACTTTTATTCAGGCACAATTTAATTTTATAACACTTTTATTTTGTTTATGTTGCTTGTTTTATTTCGTCTATACAGAAAACACTGAAATAACCAGAAGGTCTCAAAGTTAAACTACAAAAATGTAGCTACTTTACAGGTGAAACTATATCAACTTCACTACAGAGTTCATCGTCCACTGCACGTAATTACTGCACGTGCATTCGTGTTCGAAGACGTCATTACTCGTCACTCATCAGAACGTTAAGTCAACATCATCTCCGCGCGAGCAACTTCCACCATGTTCTCCTCAGAGTAAAGATAATCACTAGCTGTGTTTGAACTTGAAAAGCTCCGTTTTTGTAATACTTTGTTGTGAGTCTCAGGTGAAATCGTCTGCAAACAAATGATTTCAAGCTGGCTCTCTTAAATAGACGAGAGTGCGACTGGTCATTGTAGCGAGCACACAAAACTCTGGATTCCAGCAAACTTTTTATACAGCTTTAAAAGGATTTCTCTCTCTCTCTCTCTCTCTCTCTCTCTCTCTCTCTCTCTCTCTCTCTCTCTCTCTCTCTCTCTCTCTCTCTCTCTCTCTCTCTCTCTCTCTCTCTCTCTCTCTTTCATTTCTAGCTATACCTCTGGCCAGGCTAAGTCTTTTCTTCCCTGCTTTAATCCTTCCCTTTATTTCCGAAAAACACAAAACCAGGTTCCACGCAGTGCTTTAGTGGCTAAAAGTGAAAGAGCTGCTTCTTTCGGGGCTGAACTCTGAATCGCGCTGGAAAATGGGTTCCTCTGAATAGGTGAAGGAGGAAAAACGTTTAATAGGATCCGAGGGAGGTTCTGCTCTCGCAATCTGCTCTCTAAACAGGTGGAAATGGGACCTTCTCAATTGTACAAATAGTAAGTATAAACCAGCATGGAAAAGCAATTTTCAGCGACAAGGATTACCAACTAGCAATGAAAATTGAAACTGGTCGGACGGGTCCCCAAATTCATCTCATTAAATCGACCTGAACTGCACATTTCAGGTGAAATGTGAACACATGAATGCATGCATACAAAAATAAATAAAAACAAATAAATGAATAAATAAATAAATATAAAAAATAAATGCAGTGACGTATGTTTTAATACAGTAATTTTAAAGTCACTACAATAATGAGTGTGTATATATATATATATATATATATATATGACAAGACCACACAATATATATATAATCTATATATTTATGCGCAGATATATATAAACAGACAGTTGTATATGTATACATATATATATATATATATAGTCTGTTTATATATATTTGCGCATATAATATATATGTATATAATTGCACTTCACCTGCACCTCATGGATCATAAATGTGAACTGCGCTGTAGATGCGCGACAGACGAATTGGGGCAAGAAACTTAAATAATAATCTGTAGTATCTGTCATGCATACCACCCCCGTGGCCGTGTATAAATGAGCGGTAAGAGAGGGGACAGTTCTGGTGATGGCGCTTCCTTGTCACCCTGATAAGAGCAAGAGCAAGTGATGTCAGCTAAGTGCTCCAGACAGTGATCTCGCGCTGATGAGGACGTCTGCGAGTAAAATGTGACAGTGCACTCACGCCGTTATCGTTGAATACATCTCCTGTGTGCTTTGGAGGAAAAAAGGTAAACTACAACATCGACTCTCTGGCGTAAGTTTGCAATAAGATTTTCGCAAGTGCTGAATAGGAATCGACTCTGGGAGGGGGTTTGTCTTATTCTCTGCTTAACGAGCTCTGTAATGTCCTGTTAATTTTGTGTGTACTAGTTAATGAGCATTAATCGGGTACCCCTGGATGCTATTGTTCTGGGGATGGCCATTTGAATGCAAATGGGTGACATTGTAAAAGCAAGGTGCTTATTAAACTGGTTCGTGTCTTGGCTTCTCTGGAATTCAACAGAAGAGGACGGGGTGGCTGGTCGATGCTCACACCAAGTTGGGTAGAAATGGCGAGCTCTCTCCCTCTGGAAACAGTGATGTCCTGCCCGAGACTTGACGACAGGAGCGGGGCCACGGCTGCACCCAAGTCCCTGGCCTTTTCCATCGACAGAATCATGTCCAAGACGTCGGAACCGAAAGCAGAGGACCGCCGGGGAGGACTCGAGGGATCCGAAGGGAAGAAGACGATCGGCTTGTGTACACCCATTCCCTGCATGATCCCGATCCAGCCGTTCAGCTACGACCTGCAGGCCAAGGCTTTAATGAACTATTCCGAGTTCTGGAAAGTAAATTTCAGGGGAGCGTTATGCACGTCAGCGGCCATGTGTAAAGCTAACTGCGGCGTCTGCGGCAAAACGGACGCGGGCATCAAGCACTCGGTGTTGCCGGGGAGCAGGGTCATCAAACCGCAGGTGATACACCAAGCGCTGGCCGTGCCCACCAACGGATCGTTGTGTTATTTCAACTATTTGGACTCTGCTTATCATCCGTCCGAGCTGCTGAGCGGACATTTGTTTTCTTCAGCAATCGCGAACTCTCAAGCACAAGCCATAAGCGCGCACCAGAAGCTCCTCTTGTTGGAGAACGCAAAGCTCGCGTGCGTTTCGCCCGATAAATTCCCCACACCTCAGTACCCGCATAAAGAGCATCTTCCAGGGCAGCTGGACCAGATTGTTCGGGAGAACAACAATCTGACCGAGAAAAACGGAGTGAAAGCGCACAGCAAAACGAACAACCTCTCTGCTGACGGGAAACCCAAGAACTTCACGTGTGAAGTTTGTGGAAAGGTAAATTACGGGATTTCTCATGTTGTTAGGCCGGGATGCGGGAAAATAATGCACATATAAAATATCGACGATGGTTAATTAAGCTCTTTGCTTTTTTTTCTTCTTTTAAAGGTCTTTAACGCGCACTATAACCTGACGCGTCACATGCCGGTACACACAGGCGCGCGGCCGTTCGTGTGTAAAGTGTGCGGGAAAGGTTTCCGACAGGCCAGTACATTATGTAGACACAAAATCATTCACACACAGGTGAGTTAAAAAAAAGAAGAAAGAAAGAAGCTATTTATAGCCCTTATAATTTTTTATAAAATTGACGTGATGCGACTTTATTCACAGGAGAAACCTCATAAATGTAACCAGTGTGGAAAAGCTTTCAACAGAAGCTCAACTTTAAACACACACATCCGAATTCACGCCGGATACAAACCATTCGTCTGCGAATTCTGTGGGAAGGGCTTTCATCAAAAAGGTAAGAATTCTCTTTAGATAAGTGACATATTTTTGCATAAAACGTATAAAATCCGACATGTTTTTTTTAGTCGTTAATCCATTTTAAATTAGATCAATTTGTCACCACTAACTAGAAGATTTTTTACATTTCACATGGGTCAAAACACAGACCTTTAACTCCTTTGTACGTCGACAGCTCTCGAAAAGATGTTAACTAAGTTTGACAACTTCTTGACTTCAACATGCAAAGCGCTGATTAGGAAAGGCTTGAAAACGAAACTCTTCTGTTAAACGTAACTTAATTGTGAACTATTGACCTGTTGAGGAAAAAACTGACATTTTCTCTCTTTTTTTTCCAGGGAATTATAAGAATCACAAACTGACCCACAGTGGGGAAAAACAGTACAAGTGTTCGATCTGTAGCAAAGCCTTCCATCAGATCTATAACCTCACGTTTCACATGCACACGCACAACGACAAGAAGCCCTTCACCTGCGGGACCTGCGGGAAAGGCTTCTGCAGGAACTTTGACTTGAAAAAGCACATACGGAAATTGCACGATAACAGCAGTTGTTTATCCGGCGGAAACGATTCTTCCAGAGGACACCAAAACTGAGACCCGACACGTTTTTTTTTTTTTTTTGGACTGAACTTGGACGATTTATTTAGATTTTTTTCTTTTCTGGAGGTGCTTTAACATCTTCCACTGACGTGAACGAAGACGGGAGAAAATCATCACTTCATCGAGGAATTGTACATAAAACAGAATCAAATATTATTTAACGAAACCACTGCCATACGGGGTTGTCACGCAATTATTTGTAGACTAGATGAAGCAAAAAGGGTTTTATAAATAAATGCAAACTATGTGTAAAAATAAATGTTTGATAAATTTGTAAATTTGTTGACGCAGTAAAGCAAATGCTAAAATAAAACCATAAATACAGTAATGTCGGATTTATTTTTATGTAGCACAATTACACGAATTCACCATATTTATTAGGTAAACATGCATCTTAATTGTTTCATTTTTGGGGGTTTCTCCTATTTTTACGAATTTGTTTTATGAACATATTTTATTTTTAAGTCATTTGAAAATGTAGGCTAAATTCAGACTTGAGTTTTGCCATTTTAAACAGTGATTAATGCTTTACTGTTACCTAAGAGTCGTCTTTATACGTAAAAATAAAGAGGTTCGGGGAGGGTGGGGAGGGTTAATTTAACTGTGATATTATTATTACTATTTATTATATTCTTTTAAAGTAGACTATATTAGCCACAGTCCAGTAAATTACTTGTAGCGTATAAATTGCGCCATTTAATAAGATCAAGGGACAAACAAGTCTCGTTCATTTATCAAATATAATAACTATCGATCTATTGCCTGCTATTGAAAGCTCGTATAATGACATGTCTGGAAGAGTTGAAAGCCTGCGGTTTCACTCAGACATCTGATCCACGGCTCTGCCTCTCTGACCGCACACTTGACTTCAGTTTAATGGCTCAAATTATCAGATAAAACATGGACTCTTGAAAGCCTATTACGTTAATCAACTAAAGAGCCTCAGGAGAAGCTTCAGCGCATCGAGTCATGTTCATCAGTAGGTGGAAAATGTACGACGCTTTTCCCGCTTCTCCTCATCACCGCAGCGTTAATAAACAATAATGTATTCCGCGCACGGATCCTGGAACAATATTATCCTTCCGCGCCAACAGAAATTCTGATGAGAGACAAGCGCGTGATCCCAAATCTCTCTCCCCCAATTACAGCCCAATTAGCAATTATGCCCACGTCTTGGGACCACGAGGAAGACTAATATTACTAGTTGAATGGCCTATTCACCTCCTCAGAGTCACGGTCCTGAAACGTGTTTGAACAGATTTCATTCAACTGCATCCGAATGTCTTCCCATGTGGGATAAATGCGTGATTTGTCTCAAGAGGCATAACCGAGTCTCGAGAGCGTTACAATTAACCTGCCATGCATTTGATACAGTTAGTGATATGTTATAACGCGCATTTATTGAATAATGTAAGTTTTCTTGAGAGCGGCTAAAAACGGCTAGTAAAAGGAAGAATAAGATTCTTCAATTGAATAAAAGCGTAGGGAAGAGAAGGATTTAATAAGTGAATAATTACATATTTTAATTCAAAAGAGCTATTCCTGTCATTTATTTCTACACGTTTCACTTCAATTCGATTTTATCCACCGGTAATTACCTTCAAATCGATCTAAAAAAGAGCAGGGAACTTTCACTGTTGCCACTTTGATTTCACTTAAAAACTTCACTTAAAAACAATATTGCGGCAGTTAGATCTAGTTTATTTCGCTGGGTTGATGATGTTTTTAATGCGTTGCTGTGCCGTGAGAGTGGATTGTTTAAACCCAATGTAACATCTGCAGAAAAGCGATGAAGTAAACCATCAGAGCATTTCTGTTGGCGAAGAGGTCTGGGAAACCACCAGCGTGGGCGGGTCTCACCAAAAGACGTGTTTGTGTGTGAGGTAAAAAAAAAGAAGCCCTTTGTGCAAAGCTGCCTATCTTTACCGGTGCCTAAAAAGATCGCAGAGAAGAAAACAACCTAAAGGCAGTCTCGTTGGCCTTTTTCTGCACTTACCTCTCAAACATCTGAGCAACCAGCTTTGCTTCTAGAAACATGTTAATTGACAACGGAGCTCATTACCGCATGCGCATGTAACGCGGAGAGAGGGATTACAGGGACAAGAGCGCATTAATGAAGCGTCAACAGCGCAGAGCATGTACACGACACGCATCAGACGAAATTGAGCCATTTACAAGCGACAAAAGCCCGGCTGAGACAGGGGAGAATAAAAAAAGACCCAGACTTTTGTTTGGTCAACTCAATTGATTGTAAATGGAAGATTAACGGGAGTAGCGTCAGCGTTTTTAAGGGGGCGAGGAAGAAAGGGTCCCAATTAAGTCCACCAAATGTTAACTACGTCGTTTCTCTCAGTTTAGCCCAAATGAAATTCTAATTAAACCATCCTCCTTCCGTCGTCCTGGAAAGCAATTTCTCTCCCAGTTGGAGAAGAGCGGGGTAGTTGTTGTACTTGTTAAGAGAAGCATTGCTTCTTGGCACAAAGCGCTCGCGAGGCGCATTGAAGCGCGCCAAGGGGAAAGTTAATGAGCGTCAGGCGCGCGCTCCTTGGATCCGTTCCTGCAGAACGGTGATGAAAAGATGGACGCAGCCAAGCGACCTCATGGTGTTCTGTACACGTATTTACGTCCAAGAACGTGATGATAAAGGAGGTCAACCTGACAATATGTTGTTTAATTCAGTTTCATGGGCTGTGAACATTCATTCAACGAATAACTGAGATGACAAAAAATAAAAAGTACCTTCCTCGTGTATTAGGGAACTGAGCTGTTATAGATACAGTTTATAAAAAATGACTTGAATAGACATTTTATATGATGGACGAGGTTTTAATTAGGGAAATTAAAAAGTCAAAAATGTCCAAGGTGTAGCTGTCCAGAATGTAAAAAATAATAATAATAAATTAAAATTCAGGGGAAAAGCTTTCATTATTATTTCGTTTTTAAAATGTAATAATGAAGCAGTTTATCCTAAACTGTATGATCAGTCTATTTGAAAATGTTTTATAAGTCACATCAAAGTGTAACCAACATGCCTGAAGTCATTTAATTGTCATGTGACAATAAACCATAAAAAAAAAAAAATAACACTGAGCGCATACCCAAGGTTATTAGAAAGAAAAATCACATATTTGGACTTTTTTTGTTGAAATGGCAGGTACTGTATATAAAAAAGAAGAGAATTGTTGTAATGTTTTTTTTAACCATCATTAAAAATGTAAGCCAGCACACACATTTACTTTAAGTTGAAAAAACATTATTAGTTATTGTAATGCTGAATTTTAAGTTGTGATAATTGCAGCAGTATCTTTTACAGTTCAGGTTAAATGCAGCAACATCTCTATTTATGACTGAAAAATGAAAAAAAAAATCATGATTTTTGTCAAATATATTTACCTTGAAAAATGAGTTTAAAATAACTAAGTTGTGTACTCCCACACATAAACAAGGTACTTTTTAATTAGTTACACCACACATTTTTGTTAATGAAAATAGACTTGTCAATCACCTTTTAAATACAAGGAACTTGGCACACACATTTAAAACAAGATATGTAACAATATGGGAAATTCTTGTTTAATGTACAAAATAGTGCCATGCAAATTGTAAATGAAATAAGCTTTGTGTGTTCACATTCCACATTCCTGAATGAGTGGGATCAGACATTACCAACGCAGGGCCGTGAGTGGCAGGCAGCGGTGCCCCTTCGCTGCGTTCGGCCTGCTCGTCAAGGGCACGCTCAGAGAAGGAGCTTTATTGCTTAAAGGTGTCGAGGCAGCCGCATGGTAGCGGAGCGCCGGGACTCTGCCTCGTCGGAATTACATCAATGTCAGTCTCGGGTATGACCTCCATTCAGAAGCAGTCTTGAGGGCTTCAGGCCACGCAGCTGAAGGGGACCTTCTGTCCCCTCGTCCAACTCTTTACCCACAGAGTCTTAAAAGAGACGAAGGTCTGACCTCAAAACAATCTGTTCCACATTCAACAATCTCAATGCTTTGTTATATAAATATGAATGCAAGTGATGAATTGTGTTAGGAGATAAGGGATAGGAGCCAAAGGAAACTGCTAAACGAAATCTAGCGCTTATCAACGGATCTTCAATAGTTATCTGTTTAAATCGTTGCATTGCTTCTATAGAGGAGCGACCTGAAATCAGTCTCATTGTTTGGCAGGATCAGCAAATCTGGGATGTCCGGTGCTAATCTTTTGACCCAGGATGCCCTTTTGGGACAATCTCCACTCCCTGTTTCCCAATGGCTGGGTCTTAATTAACTCAGACCAAAAACCCTGCTGTTAAGCTGGTGCTTTCTTCAATACACCAAGTTAGAATGCAGGGGATTTGATACATAAAACAACGTGTCACTGACTGATCCTTTAGGCTGTGATTTTACGCCCAGCCCGGGTGGATGTCTCATCAGAATATACTCCATTGAATCCCTATAAAACTAAATAGATTCAGAATTAAATACATGAAAACGTACAAACAAGCACATGCACTCATAAACTACTACAACAAATGTTGAGATGAAGTGGATGTGTTGAGTACTCGGATTAAATGGTTCCAGTGAGGTAAGGAGGGGAAATAACACTACCGAAACTCAAATCCATACAAAACAGAATGACGTATAAGTTAGCCAGAACAAAAACACAACAGGAGTCCCCTTATGACCAGCACTAGTGCTGGAATAATAGTTTCAAGAATGGAGAAAATTCCCCAACAGGCTCCCGAGCAAAAGCTATTCGTGTTTAAGTGCACTACATTGACAAAGATCTTTAGTTGTGAAAAGCTCCTTTGGGAGCAATGGGTGGTAGTTTCTGATGGAAGACGAACTTGTTTTGCTAAGGAGATTTAAAGTATTTATACTGTTTCGAAGATCTCATTGTCAAACATGTCATTTTATATTTTTAAACGATTTTTTTAATTACAGTGGAGTTCACTTATCTCGACTCACGGTTAACTCGCCAATCCTATTATATCGATGTTTTTGAAGTGGAACCGACAAACTCCCTAATTGGCTTAGCATTTTCTTTTCGGTTGTGTCGATTATTTTGTCGCCGAACACTAATATCTAAATTCCTCACTTCACATGGTTATCCCGTGTCTCATGAGTGTACCTAGTTCACTGCGCATGCGATGAGTTTGCGTTGCACGTCGCTCTGTCAGTGACACTTCTCTCTCAGCGCCGCGCAGCACTCTCTGAAGTGAAGGCACATATCGTTCTTACGCGGTGAGCAGAGCGCATCAATTTGTTGAGAAAGTACATTAGACAGGCAGAACGCAAGAAAGTATGCAATCTAGTACAGTGCGATGACCTCACGAATATGTTATGACTGTTTACGCTGTGAGTGAAATTGTGTTTGCAATGTTGGAGAATATAATTAAAGGTTTGTATCGAGAATGGAAGGTGTTTTTTATTGTATACTGGTAAATCTCTGCTGTTAGTTGGTGCACATATGCCTTTTGTTGTTAGCAAACATATACAGTGTATGTATGTTTTTATAGCATGCCGATCGCTTCATCAAACAATTTGCCATATTGGCTGTTGGTTATCTCGATAAACGGTTATCTCGATGCTTTTTTGCAACCCCCGAGGCCATCGACATAACCATATTTAAACAGAAAAAAATCATGCAAAATTCACACAAACAGATCCGATCGTAACTGCAACTAACATTTAAGCTATTTAGTAATAAACAACTTTGTTCTATCATCTCACGCTAATGTTCTGGAGATCTTGCTGATGGCCAGGTGTCTGAAGCTCGGAGCTGATCTACAACATTTGGCCTTGGCCTGCGTCTGAGCTCTGACAGCCTCAGTTGGCACTGGTGTCTGTAGCCAAACCACCTCAGGGCTTTCCCCATTAGAATACATAATCCAGAACTAGTCATTTGGAAGGGCTCCAGATCGTGCTCTTCAAAACCCTTTTAGATAATTTGCTGTCTTACCCTCCACCCACACCCAGAATTCTCCAACCCTCCGCAGCCAACTGAACCCCCCCCCCCCCCCCCCGCCAATTTGGAAGCTTCGACTGGTGCCCTGACCTCAGGGGCAGGAGTCCCAGCTGAGGAGGAAGGGCAGCTGCCAACCACCACCACTTCAACCCTGACCATCCAGATGATCGCGTTTGTCAAGCCGCCACTCCGTGTCACCCTGAACTGGTTTGATCATCCAATTAGGCTAGGTCACGGTCTGCAATCTCTCCCTACGATAGACTAGACAGTGAAAAAAAGAATGATCGAATAATAGGGTATATATGTGTGCGTATGTGTATATATATATATATATATATATATATACACACACACACACACATAGGCTATATACCCATTCAGATTCAAACTACAAAAAATTATTAATTGTATAATAATTAGGTACATAGGAGCTAGTTTTAGGCCTGGATTAACAAAACCACCAGTCTAAATATGTTAAACCACTAATACCTAGTCAACCTTAAGTGGCTAACCTTTCAACAGACCGACAGACAATACAATAGCAATTACATGTGGACAGTGGAAGTGCTCGGAGAGCTTTGTGCAATGCCAGTCATGACCTCATTGTTTCTGAGAGTTCAGGTAGGAAGCTATGGGGTTTAGGGCAACGCACAAAATTGCAAACATGCATCTTGAGACAGAGTATAGCAACGCTTGCAAGAGTTTTGGTTTAAGCTGGACTTCTGAAAATGTTCTCGAGAACACTATTTATGCTCACCAATGCCTAATCCAATTCAGATACTAGTTCCATTTATGTAAATTTGGAGGGAAATTGGGGGTGGGGGAGGTGTATGGAAATAGAATGATGAATTCGTTTTTTCTTGAGAGCAAGTTTATTTTTAACAAACTATATGGTCTTCTTTTGTTTTCCTTGTAAAGGAAAAAAATATTTTTGAACACTTATTAATATACATTTATTTAAACACTTAATAATATAATTTATTTTAACAGCTAACCATAATAATCATAAAGCAAAATGTGAGGCAAAAATATATAATAATATGTAAAAGATTGCATGGTTTATTAAAATCACAGTATTTTTTTGACAAATAATTCATTACATTATACAGTCTCATTGTTACAAAAAGTGTAGTCAGTATCCCAAACCTAATGTCGTCCCCATGTGGTTGAACACTGAATTTAAAATAATATTAATAGGCTACAGCACTCAAGAACACATTTGTTCAGTAAATAAGAAATAAGGCAAACATTACTGTGTTTGTATTACTTTTAATAATATTACTTTTAAATTACTTTTTTTTGTAATATATAATTTCTTGCTATATACGTTATAGTAACGTGTATAGTATAACGTATAAAGTAATAATAATTCCGCCCCCCACACACACACATATATATATATATATATATATATATATATATATATATATATATATATATATATATATATATATTTAAAAAACACTGTATATATATATATATATATATATATATAAAGTGTTAATACATGGCGTAATTTAATGCCGTATAATAATTTTGTACGTACATAAATACACATTTATATATGTGTGTGTGTATGTGTGAGTGAGTGCCATTTATGTACATACAAAATTATTATAAAACTTCAACTATTTCTAATCTGTAATGACTAAGACAAGCTCCACACATCAGACTGCTTCAGCTGCTTTAGGTTTGGGTCGAGGAGGTTTATCTCTGCATTGTGCAGGTGAGGCGTCTTGTTGCCAAGTTTTCGGCCTCTGTTGCCTAAGCTTTCTCCCAGTCTCACTCACAGGCGGTTGTCCTTTCCCAAGCAAATACTGCTCCCATTCCGGCAGTTTCCTTTCAACCGAGGCCCAATAACGGGTCTATGAGAGGGCGACAAGAGAACATTTAAATATTTGCTTCTGTATTACTGTTTTCTGTATAATTTTTTCTGTATACATGTGAGAGCCAAGCATGGTAACCCATACTCAGAATTGGACCCACATTAGGAGGAGTGAGCAGTGAACACACACTGCAAACCGTGACACACACCCAGAGCAGTGGGCAGCCATTTTTGCTGTGGTGCCCAGGGAGTTATTGGGAGTTAGGTTCCTTGCTCATGGGCACCCAAGTCATTTCTTAACAATCGAACCAACAATCTTTGGTTTACCAGATGGACATTCGGACATTACCATCTCTAATCATTAGGCCATGATTGTTCAGTCAAATACTACGGTAAGCTAGTCAAATACCTCAAGGTTAATAACATCCGGATGAAGAAGCTGTCTGGTTTGAAGATTTGTTTCAGCATTCTGTAAATCCTACAACAGAAACACACAAACAAATTTGAAATCCTGTTTTCAAATCCTGAATCAATTTAAGAATCAAATCTCACTGGGCTAAGAAGTTAGGAGGGTCATACATGTTATGAAATAATTCTGGAACTATAGACAATTAATATGCATGTGCCGCAATTTAAAACATTATATATACTCTAACATGAGTACCTAACTTGATTTTCAGAGCAAGAAATAATACAACAAAACATCCTGGAAGTAATCAGATAATAATGCACTTTCTCTCTGTCCTTTTTCAGTCAAAATGATGTTTTACAAAAGATGAGCAGGATGGAAAGTGAAAACTAATGTTATTGCATTTTATGCATTTATATAAAAAGTAAGATTAACATTTATGCAATATATTAAGACACATACATTTTACATCCCCCGTATGATGGAGCATGAAAATATAATCCATAACAGAAATGACTCAGGAGTTGCAACCATAACCATTCCATATCTTCATCAGTACATCATGATAGAGTAATAAGTTGAAAATAAATCTTTGACTGTACTATAATAGAGCTTTAAGGTAGCTTGTTTGGAATACATGATCATATAAAGACATAGCACAGTACATGTAATACAGACAACCTTAAGGATGTGAGCATTCCTCTCCTTCGCTGCTTGAGACATCAGACACTGCTGTTTCTTCTTAGCCTTCTGCTGTTCATAGTGCGCTTCCATCTGCTGCAGCAGCAATGCTCTTTTTCCCAGTCTACACGAGAAAAATTATATTCATTAAGCCGTACATTTTCATAACGAGAAATAAATGATGAAACTGATGACCGGGAGAGACTTTTTAACCGATAACTAGAGCTCTATTCTCGAAAATAAATCGAAAGGACTCACATATCTTCATGTTTTCGACTGAGCTCGAACTCTTCGTGTGTATACGAGGACATTCATGAAGTTTTAAGAAACTCAAACTCTGTAATCTCACTGAAGATACATCTAAGGAAACTATACGGAATAAAACCCCTTAGGTTGCCATAACAAACATTGCTGTTGTTCTGCGGACATCTATCTGAAAGCAGACTGGTGGAAAAGATTAGCACACGTCCGCCATCTGCTGTTGGGAAGAGCATGTTGAAATTTCTTTGAATGGACAAACCAATGGTTTTGGTTCTCAGTTTGGAATTTGCTGTTGTAATGGATGCAGTTCCCCAAAAAGTTAACCTATTGAACCCTCTGAGAAATACATCACAAGAGAAAGATCTTTAACTAAAATATTTATATTTATGAATTTGGCAGACACCTTTACCCAAAGCGACTTACATTGCGTTCAAGGATCACATTGACATTCTAATCAGTTTTGCTTTCCCTGGAAATCAAACCCATGACTTTCGAGTTTCAAGCGGCACACGCTACTGTTTGAGCCACAATAAATCTATTTGTAATACCAATATTTTACAAAACAGTCTCAAAAAGCTTTCGTGTAGCTCAAACAGTAGCATGTACCACTTGCTATGCCAAGATCATGGGTTTGAATCCCAGGGAAAGCAAAATGATTAAAATGTCAATGTGTTTCTGGAATTCATAAATTCATCTTCGTCATTAGGATACATACCAAAAACCTTTAAGATGACTATTATTAAACTAAAAAACACACACACAACTTGATCCTAAAGAATTAGTTAATTACAGGCCGTATCTTCACAATTATGTCTCTTTTTAGAAAGAAATTGCATCTGCAAAGATTTCCAGTCAGGATTTAGACCGTATCGCAGTACTAAGACTGCTCTCATTAGAGTTACAAACAATTTGCTCTTATCTTTCGATCGGGGTTGTATCTCTATGTTAGTGGTACTGGATTTTATTGCTGCATTTACCGACCGCAAGATTCTTTTGAACAGGCTCAAAAATTATGTTGGCATTAGTGGAATTGGCATGGTTCAAATCATACTTCTCTGACCATTATCAGTTTGCAGCATTAAATGTAGAAATGTCATATCAGTCACAAGTTTAATATGGATTACCTCAAGGCTCAATACTAGGAACATTGCTTTTCACCCAATACATGCTACCTTTGGGAGAAATCATTAGGAAGAATGGCATTAGCTTTCACTCTTACATTGATGAAATGTAACAATTAAAAAAAATTACGGAATGCATAACTGATATAAAAAACTGTATGACTAGTAATTTCCTAGCTATGACAATCAGGAAGTATGACTATATTAGCCTGGCTCTGTCAACACTGCATTGGCTCCATATTAAACATTGTATACATTTTAAAATCCTGCTAATTACTTACAAAGCATTAAATGGTTTAGCTCCCCAGTACTTGAGCGATCTCTTAACACATTATAGTCCTTCACGTCTACTGCAATCCCAAAATTCTGGCCAGTTGATAATACCCAGAATATCAAAATCAAGTGCCGGCGGTCGATCCTCTTCTTATTTAACACTTAAACTCTGGAACAGTCTTCCTAGCATTATTCGGGAAGCAGACACAATGTCAGTTTAAATATAGACTAAAAACACATCTCTTCATCTCTGCATACACAAAACACATGATCAATTTCTATAACTCAAATAATGTAAATTGATTGTTAGGCTGCATAATTTAGGTCAGATGGAACTGGGAACATAACACCCTCTGAACTTGTAATACTAAAATAATAGTAAGTTAGCAAGTATTGTGAAGACTATGTGATATTAGATGTGATATTATCATCAGCAGCAACACAAAATATGCTTGGTGATGTAGCTGTTGCCATATTGACATCCCCACCTACAACACTCATCTGTTCATCTTGCTCTCCCACGCTTTCATTGTTTTTAAATGTACATTACATTCATGAATCTGGCAGACACTTTTATCCGAACTTACATTGGATCCAAGGAATACATTTTATCAGTTCATTCATTCCCTTGCCTCAATAGTCCCTGCTGTTACTCCCTTTGTTGCTTATTCCCTGAATCCTGCGTGAAGTTTTAATTTTTGATTTGAAGACCTAACACAGTCTTCATGAGGTCCCAGTTCTCAGGGCTTGAAATGCCTCTCTGATTTTCATAAAGCAATATAAACATAAAGCAATATAGTACACTTTGTTTCACACTTTATACCACAAGACTTTGTTGTGTGAAAAATGGAGCAGCTAAATTTCCTTTGATGAACTTTAACAAACCTTGTCTATTTCTTTAAATGTCTTAACTAGCTTCTAAACTGAGACAGATGTTAACTGATGTTTCTTCCACAATAATTATGAAAAATCCTGTCAGATAAATACTTGATAGGAATAGTTCACCAAAAAAAGTAACATTCTGTCATCATTTCACCTTCACGTCGATCCAAACCCATATCTTTGAAATGAAAATGAAGACATATTTTATGTATTTCTCATAATTTCTGTCCATACATTAATGTCTAATTAATAAATATTTAAATGAACATTTATATTTATGCATTTAGCAGATGCTTTTATCCAAAGCGACTTACATTGCATTCAAGAAACACATTGATATTCTAATCAGTTCTTTTTGCATTTTTCTTTTAATCATTTGCAAGCTTATAGTGTGCAAAAGACATTATAAAACTAATCCATAATCAAGCAGATTTATCCAAGTATTCTGAAGAGACATGATCGGCTTGAACAAATTTAATTTAGGCTTTAATTCACACCGATGAACATTGATCAACAAAGATACACAGACCACATCAAGTAGTAAACAATACAGTAACGTGTGATTAAATTAAATCCCTTTCTTGGCTCAATTACATTTAAAGATTTGAAATGGTTTGTTGAATGAAGGTCATGAAGCCACTGATAGAATGCTGTATAGAAAAAGTAGCCAATTACTATACAGTTTGGTAAGGAATTACACAACTGGAGTTGACTAAAGGGTTGCCATGTCTTTCATTCATGCTCAGACTTAGTAAAAAGGCTAGGATCTAAGGGCAGGTCTTTACAGGTATTTAACCAATGGTGGCACAAAATTAAGGCCTAGACTAAACTGACAAAAGTCTTAGCATTTACATTTTTACAAGACACAGACTTTAATAATAATCTTACTAAGAACATTCTAAAAACACAAAATGTTCTAATATAAAAATACTCAGGATTGAAGATCTGTTCTTGATTTTAGCCTAGAGATATAAAGCAAAACATAATGAAAGGAACTGTTCTCTGACAATTACTGGAAATGAGGACTTCCAGTTATTTATTCCAACAGAAACATCAGTCACTTTACAAAACTCAAATTCTCATTAATTGACAAACAAAAACTTTAAGGATTTTAATAGTTATGAAGACAGTTTACCTTCATATAATGTGTAGTGCAGTAGTCTATATTCCACTCTGATAATATGGCAGAGATTAAACCTTCTCATTTAGAGAAATGTAATTTCTCGTAGTTATTTTTAAACACATTTTCATATATTTATTTATATGCATTTGACATTTATTCTGCCTTCCAATGCAATTTATATAACAGGCTCTAGTTTAGCCTTTTATTTACATCATAAAGCAGCATTTTAACAGTGGGAAGACATTATTCAGAATTGCTTCAGAAATAGAATAGAAACCTTGATAATAAACCAAAACATTTTAACCACAGTTTCTAATCACAAAATTTTATGTAACTAAGTGTTTAAGATTAAAAATCTCACACTTCAGTGAATTTGAAATATATTTCCAGTACTCTCAGTAAAAATAACTCATCAGAATAGATTTAATCAGAAAACACACATATCTAGCATGTACTGATTTTGCAAAGTGCAACCTTTATTTAAGTTTCTTTACTTCATTTCATGTCTTAAAATCATGCTTTAGTCAAAGTTGTCAGTCAAGAATAAAACTCAGACTCTCCATCTCACCATTCTTACATCTTTCCCTTTAAAAAAACAATCTTTTCTAGCGTACTTTAACTGTTCAGTGAACCATTTTGTAATGGTTGGGCCCATTTTAGTGGTGGCCAAATGACACTTTAAAATTATCCAGAACTATTAAAATGTATATTTTACAAGTAAATATGAATGATTCACACCTTGACAGCACGCAAATGTTTATGCCGTTTTCGCTCCTGTGATTGTCAGCTTCTGCATTTCCGCTAGAGATTACAGCCACCTTGTGTATAATGAACCAAAGCTATTATTTTCAGTAAATTAAAGAAAAATGCTCCAATTTTCCGGTGCTGTTTTTTGATTGGTTGGGCCATCCATCTTCTCAACACACTAAGATTATTTTTAATCAACACCACAAATCTAAAAAAGCAGATTAACACTATCTGTTCTTAAATTTTGTTTAAGAACTCGGCACACACAGAGGTATGATATCATCGACGTGATGTGCAAAAGAATGGTAAAAACCTGTATCTTTTCTTTATTTTTCTTACTCGGACACTCTGTGCTCCTCTGGCAAGATGTTGTCCTGACCGGTTGTCCATGCTGCCATGCCTAAATCCTCCACTTCCCCAGACAAACTGTTCTCGGGGCTTAAAATAATGAAAAGCAAATCTAACCAGCTCTCGTCTCTTTGACTTGTCCAATACGGTAAACATAAAGTAATCTAGTACACTTTGTTTCACACTTTGAAGTTGTCCCTCCACAAGAGTTTCATGGAGGAAGAACTTGACCAGTGGGGCCTGGTAGTGCTGCAATCCTAGAGTCCCCAAACACTTCAGGATGCGTGTGATGCGCAGGTTGTTGTGTGAATATCTGCAAAATCAAAGAAAGAGACTCTGAAAATTGGAAATGCTTAAAAGTATTAAAGCAACATGAAATTAAACATACAGCATAAACATGAAAGTCCTGTTCAAACCTGTTCAAGTCCTTAAAGCGTTCCTTCCAGTTATCGGCACGTTCCACCACTCCAGTTGTTTCGTCGACCAAGTGTATACCATAGAAATCCAACATTAGCTTATATGATTTCACCAATCTCCTCTTTGCTTCTTTGTCTTTACGGAAAACCTGGAAATCAATTGATCAGATAAATTAAAATTCTATACATTAATACCTCAAGATACGAGCATCTC
Organism: Rhodeus uyekii; assembly: GCA_037043235.1. Taxonomy (NCBI): domain Eukaryota; kingdom Metazoa; phylum Chordata; class Actinopteri; order Cypriniformes; family Acheilognathidae; genus Rhodeus; species Rhodeus uyekii. The sequence continues at coordinate 3,397,752 of JAWRVZ010000018.1, forward strand.
TACATACGAGTATTCCAAGATACGAGCAAACCTATGGGCAGATTTTTGCTTCTAGATACGAGTAAATTTTCAAGATACAAGCACGCGTACTGATGCCGATGCCGACGTACTTTCACTTCAATGTTCACTGACTTCTGTATGCGTCGCCCGCAAGTAGCTGATTTTCTCTCTATTTTGTTCATTATTCTTCATATTAGCGATGAGCTGAATGAGAAAGTGGTGAGAAAGTGAGTGGCTTCGAAAAGAAACTCCCTGATAGATTGTGTACTGGTCGTGCTTTGGCACTTTTTGACGACACGTGCCTTACTTATTTTTAAAGGGAGACAGAAACAAATCTCCCTCGATAGGTATTCTGTTAAAAGGTCTGTGCCAAGTGAAAGTGAAAGTGAGGATATTCAGTCGAAAAAAGGGAAGAAAAGGGAAGAAAATAAACAAAACAATAATATAAAATAGAAAAGTAAAAAAAAAAAAAAAACGTAAGCTACGTTCATTTATGTTAATTTAGGTTTACGTAAGTTACGTAGGGTTCGTGTAAGGCACGATACGGAATCAAGTGTCGATGTACCAACCACCCCTTCCTCCCTGCCTCCTTCCTCCGCACCTGCCGCTACTGTCTATCTTCTGTCTGTAAAAACGTATAATTAAAACCACATTTTATTTGATATCACACGAATCCTTATACTGTATACATGTACTATTATTGTGTGTGATTGTGTGCGTGTCTATACCAATAAAAAACATGTTTTCTTCCATTGTTACGGATCTGGAACAGATTCATTTGTTTTCTATTATTTCTTATGGGAAAACATGATTCTAGATACGAGCAATTCGAGTTATGAGCTCCGCCGTGGAATGGATTATGTTTGTATCTAGAGGTATTACTGTATATGTATAAATATTAGAATCCTGTCATCCAAACAAATAATTTGCTGGTTGGTAAATTGAGCTGAAAAACCATCTAATTCCATGTTTTAAACTGACCTTTATTTCCTTTTTTGTGAGCACATGTGCCTCCCAATTAAGTCCACGCTCTTGTATCGGAAACAACCTGCAAAGTTTTGAAATGATTATATAAATCCAAAAACACTTTCAGGATATAGAACAGCTAAACATTTAAGAGCTCATGGATCTAACCATTGAATGTATGAGTGACAGTTTTCCAGCCAGTCATATTGACCCTTCCACTTCTTGTGAAATTCATCAATGTGAACATCTGTGCAAATAAAGTTAATATGTTAAAGTATTTGCCTTGATTGAATTGGACAAATACAAAAAAATTGTGTAACTTAAATATAGAACAAGCACAATGCCATACCGTCAGGTGAAGACCTTATTTTACCACGGTAAAACTCCAAGTTATAGAAGCGACTCTTGATAACAACAACCAACAACAACAATTAAAAAAAAAATAAAGCAACAAAACACTAAACCAATTCTAAGCATCTGCTTCAAATCAGAGTAGTTTTGATCAGTGAATACTGTACACTGACATGCCAGATGAGGTTAATTCTGAGTGTATACTGAATAGTAGAAACACTGTGATGGATTACTTACTTCTCCTGGTTCTTCATCAGCATCAGCATCATCATCATCAAGGATCTAGAGTTGAAAACAAACACAAAGTTATTATGTATGACTGAGTTCTGGCAACATTTTTACAGTATGTATCAAAGGAGGAATTGAGTTATGTTAATTTGACAGAGGAGTAGGGAAAGCTGTGTCGTGATACCATATCAAGCAGCTTTTTTAACTGCATGCTTTACATGCTTTTTCTTCTAATTTAGGACTTATGCAATGATCGGAACTATTGTTCCATTTTCCTTGCTTAGATTATATTTTGTTAAGATGATTTGTGGCACAGCTTTGGCTACCCCACTCTTCCTTCTTTGAAGGAAGTTGAACATACCCGGACACTATGCCGAAAGTCTTGCATGTCCTTCGCAGCATACATGTTTCTGCGACTCCTTCCGTAGATCTAAAATCCCAAATGGGAGAGCAGTTTATTAGAAAAACAAAACACATAGAATGATAATTAGCATAAGACAATGTTTTAGGTGGGGCTGATTCAATGATGATGATGATAATAATAATGAACAAATCATTCGATGGATTAAATTGTCCCCAGTCCTCAGATAGCACACATATACGCCTGCAAGATGTCTGTTAAAGAGCGCTTCATCTGGAAAGCAACTGCGGTGTACAAACATCTGAGAAACGTCTTTAAGATGCCAGCTTTACATCAATTCTAAATTATAAACATCTTAAAGACATTTTCTCAATGTCTATGAAATATCTGACATGAAACGTCTTAGAAACGTTTTGCAGATGAGCAAACACTCTAAAACAATATGTCTTCCAGATGTAAACACACATCAAACAGAGGTCTCTGAGATGCGTGTGTACCTATCAGGGTCAGGTGTGTTATTAGGCCAGTAATATAGTTCATATAGGTATAAAAAAACAAAAAAACATACAACCGACCAAACAAATAAACAATAAAAAAGGAAGGTTTGTCCACGTGATTATGTGGGATTTTAAGATGAATAAAAACAACAAAGCGAACCAGACATACAGGAAATGAAAGGGGAAAAAGGAAGGTCGGTTGTGGTTCAAGGACTGAACTTTATTCAAACAAACAACATGTAAAAAATAATAATAAAAAAGTAAGATGGCGCTGACTTCTAAGCTTACCTTCTTTCTGGGCTGTTTATTTTCGTATTCATCCTCCCATGTGGAGTCAAACTCGCACTCATTATCTAACTCCATGTCAAGGATACTGGAAGTATCGCAAACTCGGGTTAGTACTAAAAATAATAAATATAGTCCGAGTATATAAAAATCTTATGGCATACATAAGAACCAGTACTCTATAAAGACCCCAACTTTCCCAGTGTCAAGATAAATTAGAAGTGGAAAGTCATTGCGAACCGAAAGTATTTCTAGTACAGCTTAGCAAAGAATGACACAACTTGTTTTGACTAAAGGGTTGCCATGTCCTCCATTAAAAGTCAATAGAAAAACAAATAGGATCTAAATGCAGTTTTTTTTCATGTATGTAGCAAATTGTGGCAGAAAATAAAACAGCAGGTCTAGACTAAACTACATCATATTTTTAAGATTTGCGTGATCCAAACTTTAATATAAATCTGAAGAATATATATATATATATATATTTTTTTTTAAACTATTTGCAGGATCAAAACCTTAATAATAATCCCACTATCAGTGCATTAAATCTCACTGTTAGCAGTCCAGTAAATCAGTATTCCACTCTGTTCATGTAACAAAGAAACCCTCATATTTTAATTGTCATTTATAGTAGCGATATTGTTGAAACAACTTTAAAACAAAGTAATATTCATGACATGTACAGCAATGAATTTCAAAGCTCTATTTTTGTTTTTAGTATTTAATTAGTGGTAAGACATCATTTATTTGCTTCAGCAGGAAAAAAATAATAACTAATCAAAACAGCATTGTTTTTTACATTCTTCATTAGAATCACCTACACATAAACAAAGCATTCAAATGTAATTTCATAATACTGTTTCTGATCATATGTCATCAATTATCTAAATTAAGCAAATAAATATTCTACTTTCAAATACTCAACGAAAATGTCAATATATGTACAGTAATCTCAGCAAAATAAGTAATCTGAGATAAATACATTGAAAGGCATCTAAATGAAGTTTATCTAAATGAATATGGCAATCTTGCTTTATCTTCAAAAGTTTCATTTCTTCATTTCCTGTGAAGCTATCAGACTAAGTGCCTTTTTGTCAGTGAAGAGACATTAACTTGCTTTTACAGTACAATCCATAAACAAGTGTTAAAAAACAGCATCATGTTTATGTATTATTACATTACATTTACAAGGCAGATGCAGTTACCTCTGTAATGCCATTTTCTCTTTTTATCAATTAGTCAAATAACCACAAAATAAAAATCTGATTATTTAACTTGAGCCAAAATTCAGTTTGACATTCGGACAGATCATACATTCATATAACTCAGAAGAACAAACAGAAATTCATGAAACAAAACCTTTAAAGTTATATTTTTAGATGTTCCTATAACATTCTTTGTTTCCCTCTTTTCTATTTAGCAAATCAGATATTTAGACCCTACTTCAGATTATTATGAGAATTTGTCTCTTCATTACTATCATTACCAACTCTCTCAATGACTACAAAGTCTTGCTTTTCTGCTTTTTTTATAATTTGGCTGTTCTTAATTGGACCATGTTCACCTTCATTACTTTTGTTTGAACCGCATTTGACCTGCTGATCGTTTCCATTGTTTTCTTCTGTGTTCGCAATGCCAGCATTCCCATCACTCGTCTCTTGATTTGGCTTTGCACTTCGGCTTTCTTTTTTAATAGGCATCTCATTTCCCATCCCTTCAGGAGGAAAACTGGCATCCATTTTGTCCACTTCATTTGTACTCTGATTGAGCTTCATCCCTTCCTGCTTATCATCTGTAGCCTGGTTAAAGTTTTCATAGGGCTTGCAATGCTCTTCATCACCATCATCACTCATCCCTTTTTCTTGCTTTTCTGTTTTTTTCTTGTTTAAACTGCATTGATTGTCCTCATCTGGATCCGGTTCATATTTATTATTTTTGTCTGAATTCGTTTTGACTGGCTGGAATTCTATTTCCTGCTGATCTTTTTCATTGCTATTTAGATTTTCTATACTTTTAACAGGATTATTGACATCTGTTTGGTTCACTTCTTGTGTTCCCTCACTGGTTTCCCTTTGCTGCCTGCCTTCTGTAGTTCTATTCTTACCAAGCTGGGCAAAGTTTTCATTTTTACCATGTACATCTCCTAACTTTTTGTCATCACCATCACTCACCTTTTGCTTTTGCTTTACAGTTTCGTCATGAATAATGCCATCTACATTTTTCACTTGATTGGTTTTCTTATTGGTTTCCCTACGCTGCCTAAGTTCTTCCGCGTTTTTCTCTTCATCTACCTCACCTGATAGAAACTCCTTAGGGCCCCAAACAAACTGTCTTTGGGGCTTGAAAGACTTAAAGGCAAATCTAACCAGCTTTCTTCTCTCTGATTTGTCCAATACAGTAAACATAAAGTAATCTAGTACACTTTGTTTCACACTTTGAAGTTGTCCCTCCACAAGAGTTTCATGGAGGAAGAACTTGACCAGTGGGGCCTGGTAGTGCTGCAATCCTAGAGTTCCCAAACACTTCAGGATGCGTGTGATGCGCAGGTTGTTGTGTGAATATCTGCAAAATCAAAGAAAGAGATTCTGAAAACTGGAAATGCCTAAAAGTATTGAAACAACATCAATGAAATTCAACAAACAGGAAAAACACAATAGTAAAAACCTGTTCAGGTTCCAAAAGCGTTCCTTCCAGTTATTGGCACGTTCCACCACTCCAGTTGTTTCGTTAACCAAGCGTATACCATAGAAATCCAACATGAGCTTATATGATTTCACCAATCTCCTCTTTGCTTCTTCATCTTTACGGAAAACCTGGAAATCAATTGATCGAATGTATTTAACATATTTTAAAACATCTTACTCAGTTTCTGAACTGAGAATGATATTTGCTCCAAAATCTAAATCTAAATTAGGAAACCTAATCTAATTTAAATGGGTGTTTTAAACTGACCTTTATTTCTTTTTTTGTGAGCACATGTGCCTCCCAATTAACCCCCGGCTCTTGTATTGGAAACAACCTGCAAAGTTTTGAAATGGTTAGAGAAATTAAAACAATATATAAAACACTTACACCTGGTTTCACAGAAAAGGCGTATCCCTAGTCACAGATAAAAATGCATGTTTGAGTTGTTTTAACTGAAAAATATGCCAAAATATGTCAATACTATTGTTTATCTCAAGATGAACATCAATAATGTTATTTTCTAATGCATTTTTATCAAAGCTACTCAAATGTCCTAATTGAACTAAGTCCAAACCTTGGCTTAATTTAACCCCTGTCTGTGAAACCGGGCCTTATTATGTATAATAGTAAAAACATTTAAGAGCTCAAGGATGAAGTGTAACAGGATCTAACCATTGAATGTATGAATGACAGTTTTCCAGCAAGTCATATTGACCCTCCCAATCCTCGTGAAATTGATTAATGTGAACATCTGTGCAAATAAAGGTAATTTGTTAAAGCATTTGCCTTGCTTGAATGACAATTGTGTAACTTAAATATATGTCAAGCACAATGCCATACCGTCAGGTGAAGAATTTATGTCACCACGGTAAAAATTCAGATTATGCATGGGGACCTAGAACAACAACAACAACGATAATAAAAACACTACATAAACCCATTCTCACACATCTGCACCAAATCAACACTACTTTGTGGGCTATGAAACTTTTTGAACACTTTATGAAAATTTTGTGTAAACAGGGGTGTCAAAATCAATTTCTGTCAAGGCAAAAGCAGCTTAACACCTTCAAAAGGACCAAATGAAAATTAATTTCATCACTCATAATCCTCACCTATGCTTTTTAAGTCTTAATTTAGTTAAAGAGAATAGATAAATAATGTAACAAACATTAAGTTTCTGCTACAAATCATTTAATTAGTAACATTTTATTTAGTGGAGGGCTTTTCTAAAATGACAAATTATACTACTTTTTTTTAGAAATAACAACTGATCATTATATTATCATAGACTTTTGTTTTTATTCATAGCTTCCTGCTTTGAAAGAAGTATTAGATATAAAGTTTCACATTCCTTTTTCCATGGTGATGCATCAAGCTTGACACTTTGCATTGTATGATTGACACAATTACATTTTGTTATTTAAATACTTTTTTAATGATTATGTTATTTGTTCAGTAACTTATAGCAAACTATGTGAGCCATCATGTCTGTCTAATAGGAGAGTCAGAGCATGTTGTACTTACAAAACGTAAATTCTTCCAGGGTAAACATTATAATTGCCTACACAACATGGGTTACACACAACTAAAACACATTTTTAAATCATGTTTGAAATAAAAGAAAATTTTAATTATTATTGTTGCTTTCAAAGATATCATTGTGCATTTTACACACCATTTAAGGGGTCATGACTTGAGAAATAATAATAATTTTGGCTCAGTCTTTTGCTGTAAGATATGGATCCAACAGGAATGGATCCAAAACATGCAAGAAAGCGTGTTAATTCGAATGCCTAATATATGATTTCTGATTTGTAATGATCAACTTACAGGGAAACGTTCATTGTCTCAAAACTGTTTACACATCAGTAAATCAAGCCAGACCTAAAAGGGTCAACTTCACATTGTTTCCCTTAGTAGCATGAAATAAATTTGTGCTTTAAATTGATTAAATTATATACAGAAAGCAATCAAAGAACTCCCTCTCTCTCCCTTTATAATCGTTTGAGTTTATCAGTGATAGATTTGGACTTTTGCCGAAACTCCCATTATAATCAATGACGTTTTCTACTCTGCACACTGAATCTCTTATTTACATCATGTTTGAACTGTTAGTTATGATGAAAAGTTGTAGTGTATGGCAACTACAGGGTTTATACGGAACTTCTTAAGTTGAATTTACTACCTTTTTACTACCTTCAAAATATTTTTTAATACCAGCGTCACTGCGATTATCTTGACCAACATAACCATCCTCCAAAAAAGGAGGGATTTTTTTTTAGGATTGGTTGAGCCTCTTGTCGAACATTAGGATGAACAGCCCTGCTTGGTTTACGGTCTCCACCAGTTTTTCTTCTTAAAATAGGGTGCAATACCAAATTTGATCATGTAAGCGTTCTTATTCTTGCCTAAAGCGAAGGATTTCGCTATGTCAGAGTCCGGAAACATTTCTAAACAGCTCTCCAAAGCCATCGTTGGAATTGAAAGAGTGGCGTTTAGTTGCTAGATCTAAACACTACGGACTAGTCGACTAGTCGAAACGCCACTGATTTGTGAGTCATTTAAACTAAAGTTTTGTAACTGATTAGACGACTAGACTAAAAGTAAGAAGACAGTCAAAAATACATTTAAATGTATCAATAATACATTTAAAATACTGAATCTATAAATCAAGTAAAATGATGAATTTTGCTGAAATAAGGTCAGTATTAGGGGAGCGCGGGGCACAAAGTAACGCGGGGTAAATGGTACCGCAGACGTTTTAGATAGTTGCAAAGGATTAAATATGACGTGCTAACGGGCTTTTCATCACACTGTTTGCACACGTCTTCTGGCCATCTTTCGAGAAAGTTCAGCGAAGTTTGGATGAGAACCACAGGAAAAACTCTTTTGGCAGCATGTAAATATTTTTTGTTGTAGTAGTTGTTTTTCGATTTTCAAAGTGTGTGAAAGTATGTTAGTCCAATAATTACCATCTTCTTGGCTAAAAGATGGTACAATTTTGAAAGATGTGAAAAACACATAGTGACTGCTATAGTAAACACGACACCGCAGGGTTAGTTGTAACATGATGTTACAACTAAGCCGCACATTGCATAGCCGATATCAATAATCAGATATTTTGCATTGTATTAACCTATTAAAAAGTTTTAATTTTCAAAGCATAAACAAAATGTAAACAAAATAAAATAAAAATATAATATTTCATTCATAAGTTTTGCTTATGATCATCAAGACTCAACTTTTTGTAAGAAATAAAAATACATGAATCCATCCATTACATAACATGCGTTACAAATAACCCTCTGTCTGTGACAACTAGCCCTGCTCACGGGGTAAGAAGTAACATTTTACTCATTTTATGCTTTTGGCGATGCTGCAGTGTTCATGTGTAGGAGAGACTTGTATGTTGTTTGTATAAAAATATGGTTTGTCTAACCCTATTAATTTGTTCATTATTTGGCAAAAAAAAAAAAGTGTTACTTTGTGCCCCGCGCCGCTATTCGACATGCTTTCCTTGTGACGTCTCAAAACTGCTGTTTTATGTGTGTGTGTGTGTGTGTGTGTGTGTTTCCATGGCGACGCGTCATGCTTGTCAAGTGACACACAGCAACCACAAAAAAGTATCGCATGCATTTAGTTTCTCTTATTTATTCAAAATATTCAACTTGTTCGCTGATAGTTTGTGTCGCAGATCGGAGAATCTGATCTGTCGGATTTACAACACGTAAATTAAGTCACTTCTACCGAAATACATGACAGTAAGTGTCCGCTGAAGTGGGAGAAGAATAGAGTGACTTTACCGCCGCACATAAACACCATAACGCCTCAGCTGCAGTGTAGTCTGTTCACTCTGCTGTTCACTCACCTCAGCTCGCAATGCACTGGGCGCGCGCGCGAACAAACACAACCTCACGTGATATTGCTCAGGTCCTAGTTTCAACATCTAAATAAATCCACGCGAATTTTAAAAGAAAGGCCTGCACTTAACACAAATTGAAAATATATCTAAAAAAAATTGGGCTCGAAAATTTAATACCTCGTCAAAAGACGTTTACTACTTTTTACTACTTTTTAATGGCCTTAATTTTGGCTGATTTCATTTACTACCTTTTACTACCCCGCGGACACCCTGAACTAAACCCGCTCAGTACTGCCAGTCAAAAAACGAAAGCAGATTTGAATTAATCATTTCATAACATCACACACTGAATGTTTTTTTGACATGCGTGACACATGAATGCTTAATATTTACAATAAAAGCACAAATTGATTGGCTGGACACCGCGGCATTTCATTCATACAATTTTTTTTAATTGATTAACTTACAGGCCACATTATGAGGTGGAAATAAGATATAATGACTATATACTGATTACCAACTATCTTATTGGCCACAGGAAATGAGGTGGGGGCCGATATTTGACCCTACTGGCCTAGTGTTTGACATGTGCTCTAAAAATAATGTACACTGATATTCTAGAACTGGCAAATTCCGAGTGTAATAGTAGAAGAAGAATGTTTTCTACTTACTTCATTCGATGTGTCATCATCGTCATTATTGTCACTGTCATCATCATCTAAGTTCTAGAGTCAGAAACAAAAACAATCATGAAAGACTGAGTTGAGGAACAACAGTCTACATCAGGTTTTCATTTTCTATGATTAATATATTCATCTGCTGTTGTTGTTTTTTGTTGCATGTTTCAATGGAGGAATCAGACAAAGATGCACACTTTTTGTCATGACACCATAAGGTAGTGAAACTTAATCGCCAACCTCTTCCTTATTCTTTACATGGTAGTGAAACTTACCCGGCAACTATGTCGAAAGTTTTGCATGTCCTTTGCAGCATACTCGTTCCTGTGACTCATTCTGTACAACTTTAAACACACAAAAATACATAAAACATAAAAACATAGAGGGAAGAATAATAGGCTAAATGGGATGAAACAATTCTAAACAAGATTCAGCGAATAAAAGTTGAAAAATAGTCTTTGAGTGCCAAAACTTACCTTATTTCTGGGCTGTTTATTTTCGCATTCATCCTCCCATGTGGAGTCAAACTCGCACTCATCATCTAACTCCATGTTAATTTGACGAGTGTATGGCAAACGCAGGTTAATACTCAGAACACGCCAAAAGTACGTCCGTACAAATCTGAACACACCCCAGATCAAAGACTTCAGACACTCTATAAAATTCATCAAGTGAAAATCCCAAATAACAAGTCGAACAACCCGTGCTCAACCCTCCCACTGTCAAGAGAAAACGAAAGAAGCTCATGATAAATCGAAAGCATGGAATTCAACCAGGAAGAACAGACAGAGCTCGCTTTTACTCTAGTTGCCAGGTCTTGCCTAAATGTTCCGCTAATAATTACCCCACATGTATAATTTATATCCCACGTACGTGTATGTGAATAGCGTTTTACTATCTTGAATAGCGTTTTAAATATTGTTTAAATTCATTAATTTGGGAAGACAGGCTGTTCACATTTCGCGTGCCTGCAATTGAGGGGCAGAATTATGTTAACGGCTCGCGGTTCTCGCACCTGGTAAGTCACATAAATGACTGCTATATGTAGATATCGATTATAAACGCACAGTTTGTATTATTTGTGTGTTGTCTCTTTATTCTGTCAAATGTGTTATTTGTGAGAGTATGTGTGTTAACCCGTTGTAAATTCCAAACCTCTGCTTATTTCAGTTAATGTCTATCATGCAACATCATATGTGAATGTGCAGTGACCAATGTTTGGATTTGTTGTAAAGGGTAGGCTATGTTTTATTCGCTTTTGTCGTGTTCTGTGTTAAAGGTAAAGTTAACGTGCGTGACAGCGCCATTTTAGGCCAGTGTTCTCTGTCCTGTATTCCCTCATTGTTTGATTTAATTTGTTTGGTCGTATCTACTGCGTTCACTTTAATTGAACAGTTCTCGCGGCTCTCGTACCTGTTAATGAATATCATGCAAAATCATCTGTGAATGTGCGGTGACCAATTAGATCAACCAGATCTATCTGTCTGTCTGTGTATAAATATAGACAATTGACTTGTTGTGTGTGTGTGTGTGTATATATATATATATATATATATATATATATATATATATATATATATATATATATACATACATACATACATACATATGTGTGTGTGTGTGCAAAAATGAAACGTTAGCAAGCATAAGCAAACCTCAGTCCACTCTCAGTGCTCACTTGAGGTAGGCCTGTTTCACACATTTTAGATTAAATACAGTAGTTTCTTTGAAAACTATCAAGTGGGGCAAAATTTAATCTGCAACATGGTCAAGAGATGGCTGTTTAAACTGGGAAGTCAACTGATTTTAAAAAAAAATTATTAGATATTTATGGAAGCTTGTTTCCACCTCAGAACTTATTTTTCTTCTCTCAAAATTGTGAATAAAATATTTTATTTCGTGGAGAAAACAAGCTTTCATAGGCTGATACTAACATGTAAAAAATAAATACTATTGAAATAGCCTGCTATTTTTTGATCAGGTGTTGGCAGTAAGGACAACTGTAAAATTCTTATTTATAAATTCTTATTTTCTGCCATTTGTGAACTTATTAAAATAAGGATTTTACATAGTTTACAAACTATCATAATTTAAAAGCATCTAAGAATTGGAAATTTAAAAAATGTTTATAGTGGCCTCTAGTGGATGTGTTTGGGAACAATGTTAGATTTCCATTCTAACCAGTTGGGTTTGTAATTTGTAGGTTTAGGAAATATGTCTGTAAAAAAGCAGTTACAAAAAAAAGTCAGTCAGAAACATAGCTGGAAAAATTGCCATATGCACTATGTAAAATTTATTTTAAAGATTGTTTACAGAAAAAAAACTTAATTGTTGGCTGCCTGCTCTGCATCTGTTAGCCCATATGTTGGTATAGCATTGCAGGACCTCTGTTCTGGCAAAGAGTAAATATCTCTATATTAAATTAAGAATCTGAAGTTGTAACAAATCAATCCATGGTTACAACAGCTGAGTAGAACTTCCAGAATTAAATTATGAATACTTATTCATATCCTGTGTGTGTGGGTGTGTGGTGTAAAGCCTATGTTATCGGGACCAAATGTCCCCTCCAATAGAGTAATGGCAGACATGTATCTTATTTATCTTTAATTTATTTTTTGGTCCCTCTGAGAAAAACCTGTGATATCGTGACTCTGGAATGTTTTAAATTGGAATTTATAAATTTTCTCTTCTTGTCATTAAAGTTGATATACTGAAAATAATTCAATTCTTAAATTCAGATTTTTTTCCAACCGTATCATGACAGAATCTATATCAAATTTATGTTTCAGGCAGTTTGACATGCTGAGGACTGACCCCCTTATAACCTAGAACATCAGAACACGAGCCACTTACACCATGTAAAGGTCAGTGACGTAATGGACAATGTAAGTCACTCCATTGACAGCCATTGTCTTGTGATATCTAAGCTCAATATGACAGCATCAATTATGGATCCTGGATCCATAAGCACGGTAAATTGTTATATTAGTATATGGTTTTCTGCTGCTGTATGTTTTCTATTGTGATTGGGAGACTAATAATTACACGTTGTCTTAAAATTAAGTAATATCTTTTTCATTTTTCTCAGTATATTATAGCCTGTTCCAGAAGGCTTTTTAAAAATATATTTTGTGGTTGATGTCATGATTGTACATTCTGCATATTGTTGCAGTAGTGTATTACGAACAGCAGATGGCTCTGTGTCATAAACCTTTTTCTCAAAAGCAGTCACTGCAGAAGAGCTAATTTCACTATGGCTCATCATTCTCAGAGCTATTCAAATACCTGCTGCTAATACACTTGTCAAACGTCACATTTGGAATCAGATATAAAACCATTTATATAAAACCATTTCACACCAGGATTAAGTCTGAATAAAATATTTGCTCAGCTTATGAATGCTAGTTAGCTAATCAAGTCTGTCACCAAGAAAGATTTTATGTTAATATTTAAATAAGCTAAAAATGCAGCATTTAACAACAAGTCACATTTTCTGCAGGCAAAAGCCAAAATACATATACACTGCACACAGTATGCATACTACTTGTCATACTTAATTTCTGTAGTCATGTACACATATACAAAGTCATTTTCCTTTTGAGTTAATGTGTAGTACTGGATTATTCTTGACAGCTTTATGTAACGGCATGTCCTTTGTGGGTGTGTTAATAATTAATTTGCTTGATTTTCTTTGTTCAGGGTCTTTTGAACAGCGATATCTTCAGAGACATTCATACAGCAGAACATTTTCAATGTTTTTCACTGTATTAGACCGGAGAACCACGGATGCAAGTTCAACCTTAGTGCAGTGCTATTGTTTTCAGCTTGCTATTTAATTTTGCATGAGGTAGTTTGCTATACTGCTGGACAATAAGATTCTAAAGCGCAATAAGTAAATACAAGTGCAATAATAAAATCGCATAGCATTTCTAGGAAAACACTGTTTTCCTCTTATATTAGCACATTAATCAAAAATAATGTGTAATAAAATATTCAATTAGACATCAAGACAACATTACCATTTATATAAACCTTTTCCAAGCAGTTTTACAGGCTTAATCACACATGCAGAATTGGAAATAATTAATACAGCACAGAACTGATGTTTAACAATTTTATTTAATTAATTTTATTTGGTTTTTATTTATTTAAACTTAGTAAGCACATCAGCAGCTGCCCCAATGACCATGTACTAGGGTCAAAGGCTTTAGTACTAAAAAGCGGTTAAACTGCATTAATTTTATCCTCAATAATGTATGATACAGTTTAAAATTCTGAGATGTTCAACTCCAGTCATTTAACAGAGATATTCTGTTGGCTAAAAGAAAAGTCAGGCCTCTTTTGCTTTTATCCTACCTGACCATGTATTGTATTGCTTTCATCTCTCATATCATGACATATTCTGTGCACAGCCTGAGCAAAAGCAAAAGGTACAGCTGTTCACCCAATGAACCCTTTTTGCAGACGCTGATGACATATTTCTGGATTAATTAACATTGTTGCAAACCTGGTTGCATACCATTTTGATGGGTCTCCTTTAGACATAGCTTTGATTATAAGTAATGTTGTACTAACATATCAATTTTTTTCAATAGATTAAGTATTAGTAGATGGTTTTGGGTAGGGTTAGTACAATAAGAGGTTGTAGGTTGATTATAAAAATGTTGGTGCGCTCCAAATCACATTGTATAACTCAGTTAGTTTGGTTCGTTTTCACAAATGTTGTTTTTACCTTACCCCAAATGCCACACCATATGCCATGTGACAACTGTCAGTGCTGTCATTGGTCACTGACAGCACTGATGCCCCATGACTCCCCCACATGTTTCCATGAAAACCAGCCTAACTTAAAGAGCTAGCAACAAACAAAGACCGTTTTTTGTTTTTTTCTTTGAAAAACAAAGACCATGGCCATTTGTTTTGATATAATTGTTTATGTTTATATAACTCATTGAAAATTTTATGATTTGATTGTACCATTGAATGTACTCCGCGCAGTTTCTTTGCCACTGTTATTTTATACCTCTTCTCATTGAGCCGTTTGCCGAAAAACACATAAATAGGACTATTTCTACTTCAAAAAGAGAACTTCCTGTAATCGATTCGGCCCAAGGTCGGGAAGCGTTCACACCACAGATAGATCACACCCTTGAGATAGATCGCCACATCACAGTTGAGAGCAGTCTCAATATGGTTGTTCAGTGCGCACCAGAGTGCGGCTGTTGTGCTCACACTGACCGAGACGAACTGTACTAGGGCCAAAAGCTCCTTTGGGCTGACCTAAACAGTGGCATTGTACAACAATAAGACAACAAATTCATAAAAACAGAAAGGTTTTTCCTTTGCATGTTATGTACATACGACAATGTTGTCAAAACAATACCTGTTCACACGGATCCATAAAAATGCCGAATCCATAAAAAATTGTTTTGTATTCTGCGTGCCAAGCCAGTAGTTGGAGATGTCACTTTGTGAAGAAACACTCCACATCTATGGACTGAACATGTAATGAGCATACGTATGATGTCACCGTTTTCACAGTCTTTATAGTATACACAGAGATGAATTTTGTTTACATTTTTTTCCCGTAAACTTTACTTTAAACTTTAAAGTTTGCAGTTTCAGGCCGCCAAACACTGTTATTGTGTAAAAACGTTTACATTTTTAGTTGAAAGCGGTGTACTATAAATAACCTGTAAGTTGAAGTACTCGCCAAGCTCCCTTTCAAAAACTACTCTGTGCTGAGCATTTTTAGAAGACATCTTTGTTTGACCAGCTGTGAATGTGTATAACACATCAATGAAATTGACATTAAATTTGGTAGCCTCAGACTGTAATGTCATTGGAATGCGTTTTTATCAAAAGCTATAATTAAATGTGCCACAGGTGGATCTTCAGGTTTCTTTGTCTTCAGATTCATACTGTGTGTATGTGTGTGTGAGACAAGCTCTCTCTTTCTGTGTCTCCGATAGGAGTTCGTTTTTGCTAGGCAGTGTGCAGAAAACTCTCTTTGTCCTTTCACTCTTGTAAACAAAAGCAAAAAGGAAAAGAGAAAAAGAAAAATGAACAGCGAGTAAGGTGAACAGTGTGTGTCCCCATGTTCACAGCCCATGCCTGAATGCGACTCACCAGTTTTGTTTTGTCTGACTGGGGAAGAGCATATTACCCATCGCAATGAATTCAACAGGCTCAGAGTAAGTTAGAAGAGTGATTGCCCAGCAGGGGGCCTTCTTTGGTCAACACGCCTCTCATCAGTCTACAAATTCCAGGGGGGTTGAATTTTTGACTGCTCAACTAGCCTATCCAAATATCCGCTTTAAGGAGTTGCGGCAGAACGCTGTTCAACATCAATTAGTTCTGAGACCCTTTCTGCTCCACGACAGAGATCCCAATTCCTGTCGGGCGTTCCTCTCGCAATGCTCCTTGTTATTTGCCCTCCAGCCTCGTCGCTATGCTACAGAGCAGTCCAAGGTAGCATACGTTTTAACTTTGCTCTCCAGGAGAGCCTGTAAGTAGGGAACAGTTTCAAGTTTTGTTCACGTTTTGAGGATTTTTGTCATGAGTTGATAAAACTGTTTTACTGGTAGGCCCAGGGAGATAAGGCAGCTTCCAGGTTGGAGTGACTCACATGGAGTGATCGCTCTATTACAGATTTTGTATTTAATTCACGACCTTGGTGGTGGCCTGTGACTAGATTAAGGGGGCTCTACGCTCTATGCAGGACTAGATCACAGTCCATGATCTGCCAAACATCTCATCTCGATCAATGCAATTATGTTGTCTATATCTCACGTCCCAGGAGAGACAACTTCGCCTCACTCAAGGTCTCTGCCTATACTGTAGGAAGCCTAAACACTATGCTATTAAGTGTCCTTTAAAAAACAAGGCCCATCAGTAGGCCGGGGAATCCGGGTGGGCACCTCTGCCTACGTAAATTCCCCATCGCCTTGCACCAAGTTACAAGTCACCCTCCAGTTTGAGGTTTCTTCTAACTCTTGCTGAGGTCTGGTGGATTCTGGGACTGAGGGCAACTTCCTGGACACATCAGCATCCCTTGCCTCTTATGTCGTCTTGCCTCTTACTTCTACAGGTGATTCATCAGAAACTTTAGTTTGATTGTTCTCTCAGTTCCAGAGGAGGGCTTATTGTTGAGGTAGATGCGTCTGATGTCGGGGTCGGTGCGGTCCTTTCTCAGTGGTGCCCTAAGGATGGGAAGGTACTTCCCTGTACCTAATTCTCCCACCAATTAAGCTCAGCAGAGCGTAGCATGGTATTGGTAACAGGGAGCTGATGGTGGTCAGGCTGTCTTTGGAGGAGTGGCATCATTGGTTGGAGAGGTTGGTGCAGCCCTTTTTGGTTTGGACTGACCACAACAATTTGGAATACATTAACTCGACTAAGAGAATCAACTCATCTGGCCCGCTGGGCATTCTTTTTGGCCAGATTAGCTTCACACTGTTGTACCGGCCGGGATCCAAGAATGTCAAACTCTCGACTTTTTGGTGCACTCGGGGAGGCGACCCTGACTGAAACCCTGACTGAAACCCTGACTAGAGGGGTGGTGGTGGGGCCCCTTTCCTGCGAAATGGAGTGGTGAGTGGAGGAGTTGAGTCATCATTGTGAGGCGCCTAAACACAGTGTTCAATCTGTTATTTGTGCCTGCAGCGCTGTGCCCTGAAGACCTTTGGTGAGGACACTCATCCAGGCTGACCTGTCACCCAGTAATTCAGAGATCGCAGACTGCAATTCCACCATTTTTCTGGCCCTCCATTGGTTCGGACAACAGGCAGTTTTTTTTGGCTTGCTCTACTTGTGCCCAGAACAAGACTTCTAACTGTCCACTTGTTGGTCTGCTCCAGCTCCTACCCATTCCCTCTCACCCTCGTGTTCCTGACGGTGGTGAACTGCTTCTTTAAGATGGCCATTTTATTCCTTTGCCCAAACTCCCCTTAGCCAAGAAAGCAGCACAAGTGGTGATCATCCATGGCCTTCCAGTTGATGTGGTCTCTGACTGGGCATCCCAGTTTTTCTGGAGGAGAGGAGCTGGGTTCCAGTTTGAGACATCTCTGATTGGGCACTGATTGAGGACTTCAGTCGGCGATGAAGTGAGCCCCACCTGTTTTGCTTTTTTCCTTTTGTGTCTTTGTGTTTGTTGTCTGCGTGATTGTCGTGAAACACATGGCTGTATTGACAGTTTACCATATGCTCCGCTGTCATTGTGGCATGACTGTCCCCACCATCTTGTTCTTCATTATTCATTATCCCAAATGTATTCTCCATGTGCCTTTTGTTTTCTGCTAGATCGTTGTGGTTGCTTCCTGCTACATGCCGACCCAGCCTGTTTGTTATTTATGCTAATCGTGTCTTGTCTTGTCCAATTTGAAGCTCCAGTTTTTTTTCTGGTTGTTTTTATTTTTGGTGCACCTCTTCATATTGTTCTCGCCAGATACTAGTTGCTGTTTCCATGTCTATGTTTCTGGCTGAGGGGCAAGAGACTGGTCCATCCCTATCGCTCTCTCTCTTCAGATACAGGTGTCCTTTTGTCTGATCCCAAAGAGTGCCTCAGTGTTTCTTTGGTTTGTGTGGAGGACAATGAATCTCTTGCATCCGCTATAGATTGAGTCTCTTAAGAACATCCCCCCCCTCCGATTCTCAAATATGTGAATGTTTTATGTTGTTTAAAAACCTTTATAATAATCATGTTAGCTAATCTATGATGCGCGATGGGCACCGCCATGTTAGTTTGCACCGCAGTTCAGAGAATCTGATCTGTCTGATTTACATGTCAGGTAATCAAGTACTTGACAGCAAGTGTCCGGTGAAGTGGGACCTATCCGTTTATAATTGACATCAGTGTGTATGTTTCAAATTATAAATGTATTGTTTTGCCGTATTTAATTGTCTAAAACCTAAAGTAAACTTTGTGGTTAAAAAAACTGAATAGTTCATATATTACAAGCTCTGTATGCGTCAATCTCGAACTCAGCGCCAGTCAATGCACGAAAACACTTGAATTTAGCACAATTATGTGATTGTACGCATCAAAGTGTTAACTTTCGAATTAACTTGCATATTAACCTTCAACGCCAACATATTTTACTATCATGGGTGAGAAGGCACGAGGATACACAATGATGCAACAAGGCGAAGAGATGCTTGCTGGTTGTCTCTCCTGGGTTGGCATCCTCCCACTAAGCTTTGCAGAACCACCTCAATGCTGGTAGGGAAAGCGTTTTCAAAACGCTTTCACACTGGAAACAGCGGGTCACACTGGAGTTGCCCTGCACACCATGGTGGTGTTGTAGGTGTACCAGGCTGACCTGTTGAAGAACCTCACTATAGGAGTTTCCATCAACGAGGAGGCGTTCTCGGAGCTGCAGACCCGTCCCTCTGTGCGACCAAGAAAAAAGCGTACACCATCAGTCATTCAAAGGGTTTTATAGTCCCCACAAAGATTCGTCTGTGGCTGAACTTCACAGGAATCAAGGACAGGGACCAAGTCTTCCTGCTTGATATCCCTATCTCACCTTCTGGCCTGTTTGGCGACTCTGTCAATGCAGTTTCAAGAGGTCAAGAAACACTAGGAAACAGTTGCGCAGTTCCATCCTCGTCATACTCAAGGGGAGGACTGTTGGCCACCTGGCCTCATCCCGGTCTTTCTCACAAGTGTGAGGCACAAAAACTGTCAAGACTCTTTAAGACTGAGGGCCAGCTTACGGCTCTCAGCAGCCTTCAAAAAGGCCTGACCACAGGGCTATCTTGAAAAAAAAAAAAATAGAAGTCTTGGGATTTACAGTGCAATGTGTCCTCTACGTCTCTCTGAGTCACCCAGCCCCCCCTGGGTCTAGACATCAACCTCACTCCTGACTCCCTGCCAAAGGTTCCTTTCTTGACCATGCATTCTGTCATTCTTGAAGCCTTCTATCCTCTGCCATTCACACCGCCCAATCAAGAGAAACTTCACTGACTGTTTCCAGTCTGTGCTACTTTAGGCTCACACATCCTTGAGTCAACATTACAAGCTCATGTCTGAGATCTTTCATGTGCTTGTGAGCACACACTACACAACTATGAGGTCTCCCTCTTCAGAGTGTTTAGGCTGTTTTTAGATGAAGGCATTGATGCCAATAGCCCTCACGTTCCCTCAGACCTGAATACAATTCAATTGTGAACCTCTGGGACATTATGTATCAGAGCATCCGAAGCCACCAAATCGCTCCACAGACTGTACAGGAGCATACTGAGGCCCTGATCTTGGTCTGGGAGAGGATCCCCCAAGACTCCATCTGCCAATCTCATCAGGAGCATGCCCAGATGTTGTCATTCACATTATGAATGCAACCAGGCACATGGGGGCCATGCACATTACTGACTTCCATTCTAAATGCATTTTTTTACAATGAGTTTTGGTATTGTTGGATTGATTTTGAATGCATCCCTCTGTGTATTGATGGTTTTGGTTTCCATTGATTGTTCCATTTTGTTCTTAACAAATTATAGAATCTACATACAGATTTTGCGTTTGAAAATTCAATTAATTGAGATACAATGTATGATTTAAGTGTTCGGTTGGTGTATTTCTTTTTTTTAAATTATTCAATGTAAATTTTTAACACTATACTTTGTTATTGTTACCATTGGGTTTGGCCATGGGTTAGTTTTGGGTTACTGCGTTATGTTTATTCTGTTTCCCTGTGTGCTCCTTTTGTTTTCATTTCATTGTCCCTTAATCACCCCGTTAGTCCCGTCAGCTGTATCTTGTTAATTAGTCTTGAATGTCTAAGCCTTGTGTTTATTTAAGCCCAGTGTTTATCCCTATCTTGTTGTTGCGTGTACCACATTTGCTCTGCTCGTTTATTTCATTAGTTTCTGAGTTTTGAGTATTGTGTTGTCAGTCTTGTTTACAATAAACGCTATACATAGATCTTTCCTTGCCTTGACTGCAACTGTATCGGGCAACAGAATGACAGACCGCACAGAAAAAAGATCTAGCACTGATCTCCTCTCAAAATGGAGATCAACTTTGTTTACCAGGAAGGGAAGAGCTTAGAGGAGTACATAGAGGAGTTTGTAGGAATCTCCCAGCTTGGACCCAGAACTGTGGCCTTTCATCCTGTTGGGAGAAATGGGCTGGAAGTTTGAGCGGTTTCCTGGAAGAGGTACTGAGCGTGGGCTTGCCTTACATGGTCAGTGTGGCAGAGGAGACTAGTCTATCGCCACCACACCAGCCCCGTCTGACACCCACTGTATTCAACCAGGTTTCCTTGCCGTCCCCAGTTCCTGAATGCGCAAGGTCGTGATGGCCACTATGCTATTATATGTGTTGGCTTGGGCTACATGCATGAGTGCTGCAGAGTCCACCGAGCGCCCTCTAGTCTCCAAGCCTTCTCCACATAACTCTAATAACTGAGTTTAATCCCAAGCCTCCTGCTGAGCACCCTCTTGTCCCCTGGCCGGGTCCCAGAGTTCCCTGAAAAAATTGGGATATGAACTGAACTGTTGTTGGCACCCTGGTGGCCTTTCATGTAATAGTGGCCTGGTGGCCCGTTATCACACCGTTAGCTGCCCCAGTTCCTGAAGCTGTGTCTTGTTAAATAGTCTTATTTGTGTATTTAAGCCCTTTGATTAGTCTCGTTTTGTTTGTTTGTGTCTCGCGTGTACCAAGTTTGTTCTACTTGTTTATTTTACTAGCTTCTGAGTTTTGAGTATTTTGTTTTCAATCTTGTTCACAATAAATGCTACACTTACATCTTGCCTCACCTTAATTGCAACCGTGTTAGGTGACAATTATAGTACTCTGTTAAAAAAATATGTACTAAACAAATTTGTTGTATAGTTCATATAATACTTAAAAACTCCCAGTTTCTGAAAACACATTTGTCATTTCTTAGCCTGTACCTATATTGTATTGAACAATGAGGAGGCTTTGAGTATAAAAAAAAATGGAGAAGCACTGGTCTATAGGCAATACAATTTTTTACCATTGTCACAGTCCTGTTGTGTCTCCATACCCTTTCTGTTCCCTCGTGTGTTTTTCCCCAGTGTCATTCCCTTCACATGTTGTGTCAATCCCTCACCTTGTTAGTCTTGTCGCCTGTGTCTCATCTTCTGTGTATATATTCCCTCATGTTTTCCTCTGTCTTTGAATGTCAATGCTAATGTTTGGTCACGTGGTTTGTGTGACTTCTCTTGCTCCGCTTCCCATTGGACTTTATTCCTGTTTTTGCACAAGAAGTGCACTTTGTATTTAAAGTCTTTGAGTTAATAAAGTTGATTCCTGCCTTCCTCATCCCACACCTACACGCCTAACAATCGTTTAAACCCTGAAATGTGAAAAGGGTACATAGCAACACAAAGTAAAATGAGGGAACTTAACAAATCCTGACATTTCAGAATGTCATTTTACTGTCCTCCTTTGCTTTTAAATAAACATTTTATAAGTTGTTTTAAATACCACTGGTTTCTGTCTTTTTGATTTTGGTGGTCTCTGGCCAATCTTTACACCTAATTACACACCCTGATATAGACAGCAAGCACGTTTCATTCTGATATGAAAAATTTAGAGGTGATTGAAGAGTTCAGTCATCATTTGTTACAATATGACCTTCAGAAGACCCCCAAGGCTTTATCATTTCATAGACCACTTAATACTATAATTGCACATCACATTTTCCTCTTATAAAAGTCTATTTTAAAACTTGCCCATCTGGCAGAATTTGAATAGGAACAGATAAAGACAGCCTACGAAGATAAAATTTGTTAAAACCCAAGGCATTCGGTCCAAAAGATAACAAGCGCATCTTGACAGATTTATTTTTTATCTTAGCAAAATAAACTAAAAGGACAGAATAGAGGAGAGTAACTACAAAAGCTGTTCCCGGGTAGAAATATGAACAGAGAATTATTCATGACCTCGGTCCATAGAAACTTGTAAAAGAGTGACGCTACAATTTGTCAGTACACTTGATCTTCATGAGAGGAGGGGCGAGTCTGATCCTTTGCAGCAAATCATCTCTAAATAATTCAACACACTGTGGTTAAGCTTTATGCCATCTATCTCTGCCGACTGACAACCATCAAACTTGTCACTCAGTTATGTTTCATTGCAATGAAGGTCTCTATTGATTGTGCCTGCTGAGATTCGTGTTCTTTGAATGACTAAACAACAAATAAAAATATGTCTGAGCTCCATCTGCTTAATGTTTATTTATTTGGTAAAAAGTTGCAGTATGCCTCTTCTTTTAGATAGCAGAGAAATACAAAGTAATGTAAAAGCTAAAACAAAGTGCTTTTGCAATATTTGACAAAATATTATCATCTTTCTGTTTTCTCATTAAAAACTCAACAGAGAAAAGTTTGGTGATTTTAGGTTGCAGTTTTCATGGTTGGCGAATTAGCATACACTTTTTATGCCGTTTACAAGCTCTCATATCTAAAAAAGCTGTGGTTCAAATTAGCATAAAATGCATCGGTTCTGCTCAAAGAGGTAAAAAATTGTTGCCAGGGAAACCAGCAAATGTTGCAAATGAAAAGGAAAATCACTGTGCAGAATGAAATGTATTAGAAACTGAAATTTTAAGCAAACTGAGTTAATTCTATGATGCCATACCTGTTTTTCGTTCTCATTTAATGAAAATGTTTTAATGTTGCACGTTTGGAATAGCCACTAAAAATATGCATTATTCAGCATTCCCATGGAAACACATCAGTAGAAAAGGGGATTTTTTTTTAGCCTGAAATATTTCTATAGCAATATAGTTTTTTCCTGTAATGATCTGGTTTAAAAAGCAAAAACTCTCAATAACTATTTACATATTTTTTATTTGTTTTTAATTTAACTTCAAATTTGAATTCCACGTGCCATGAATTCCAGCTGAATTACAAATAAACTGTTTAAGCACAGTACTATCACGGGTCAGTGGTGGATGACAAAGTTACGAGAAACATATTCCTTTTTTTTGAGCGAGCGCCAAACAAGCCTCCAAACCAGGAGGGGGGCGGGCATCCTGGAGTCCTAACGGACTGGTGACCAGGGTTGAGGACAGAGCCTTGAGGGTTGTGCCATGAGTTGCTGGCACAGGCAACTCCGAGGACCAGGTTGGCTTGGCTTTTGACCATCACAGCCGGGGGTACCCACCCCACCAAAATGTTCTTGGGCGAGCTCCTGAGTTGTAGGCTGGAGTGGGCTTGGGGACTAGAGGGCACTCGGGGGTTGGCTCAGTGACTAGAGTGGTGAGCCCTGGAGAGGCTCTCTGGGTTAGTTAGTCACACACAGCAGCGCACCACGGCCATCACGGCAATTGCCCACTTGTCAAGAGAGTACTCAATGTTTGACCTTGTGGGACCTGACTGCCGGCTTGACTTGTGGGTGCCGATTGGTGATTCAGCCAATTTGCTGCAGTAAACAAGGAAACTTATCTCACTGGAGCAGGTTTCAGGGTGGCAGGTTTAAGATGAGCTGGCATGCTCAACACGTTACTGAATGGAATGGAACAATGGCCAGATCAGCAGATCTTCCAGATCCATCCTTGTCATTTGTGAGGTTTGGTCCATTCTTCTGTCCTGTGTCAGAGGTGGATGAAGGCAATAAGACAAAGGTATTAGAAATATATTCTGTTTATTGAGGCAAAACTCGAAACAGAAAACCACTAGACATAGAATTGATGAGAATGGACTACGAAAACACTGGGACTAAATACACAGGGGATCATAACAGAGATGCGAGACAGCTGACAAGACTAAAAGGTGATTGATGACGAGACAGTTGACTTCAATGACAGAGGGGCACATGGGGAACCTGGAAGTAAACAAGACAAACATGGTGACAGTTCTGGCAGATCTGCGGCAGTACTACCCCGGAAGGCACCAGGAGGGGTGGCTGGAGTCCTGGAGTTAACAGATGTGTAAGCAGGGTTGAGGATGGAGACTCTAGGGTTGTGCCAGGAGTTCAAGAGACCAGGGCAGTGTCAGGTTGCCAGCCCCCACGTAAAAACAAAACAGTTTGCAATCTAATCCTATGCAGTGGCTGAGCATGGTGTCTTTCCAGCTCACCAGATTGGTTAGATGGGTCTGCCAACTTTCTTCTCTCTTGGGGAACCCGAGAAGTAAACAAGACAAACACGATGAGAGTTCTGGCAGATCTGTGACAAGTACATTAAGTTAAGTTTATTAAAAGTTATCAAATGTTAATTAAAAGTCTGTGTTTCTTTATTTGGAGATATTTGTGCTAAAAAAAAATGTGTTACGGTTCATACCTATTCAATTGAATGTTTGCACCTAACATACATATGCAAATTTGTATCTCTGTGAAGTAATTTATATGTTAATCCTTTTCCAGTCATCACAAATAACTAGAAAGGTCATGGGAAAAGGGGGTATGCCTGCTAACACAACTGTGCAATACTATGATATTCCTAGTCTTTTATCTTTCTCAGATCTTATTCCTGGTGGTCCTGTAAGTCTTCATTGATGATCAGACATAATTATTAGAATTTGTCAGTTATTAGAGGCTTCCAGCTGAGACTATGGTAGTTGTGGATACCCCACTGAAATGATAGAAAATGATAAATTGTACTGTGTTGAACTAGTTTAAGGGGTACTGCTTACTATTGTTCATTTGTTAGAGACAAACTTCACAAAGAGAGTCAGGGGAACAGCATGAACAGCAATATCCATCAGCAGTTGGTGAGGAACAACTTCTACATACCAACTGAAAGACCTCCAAAGTAGGTTTTCTTTTCACTTTGCAACATTAACATATTTGTTAGCATGCATTTGTCTTTGCATTTGTCCTATATAATTTATTAATAATGTTAATGATACATGTAAACAATTTATTTCCTGTGGATAGGAATTCTAAGTTTTTCTTTTCTTTGTGTGAATTAAATATTTTCACCATTATTGCCCTGGAAAACAACTGGGTATACAATGCATACACTCACTAAAGGATTATTAGGACCCACCATACTAATACTTTGTTTGACCCCCTTTCGCCTTCAGAACTGCCTTAATTCTACGTGGCATTGATTCAACAAGGTGCTGAAAGCATTCTTTAGAAATGTTGGCCCATATTGATAGGATAGTGTCTTGCAATTTATGTAAATTTGTGGAATGCACATCCAGGGCACGAAGCTCTCGTTCCACCACATCCTAAAGATGCTCTATTGGGTTGAGATCTGGTGACTGTGGGAGCCATTTTAGTACAGTGAACTCATTGTCATGTTCAAGAAACCAATTTGAAATGATTCAAGCTTTGTGACATGATGCATTATCCTGCTTGAAGTAGCCATCAGAGGATGGGTGGTCATAAAGGGATGGACATGGTCAGAAACAATGCTCAGGTAGGCCGTGGCATTTAAATGATGCCCAGTTGGCTCTAAGGGGCCTAAAGTGTGCCAAGAAAACGTCCCCCATACCATTACACTACCACCATCAGCCTGCACAGTGGTAACAAGGCATGATGGATCCATGCTCTCATTCTGTTTACGCCAAATTCTGACTCGTCTCACCATCTGAACGTCTCAACAGAAATTGAGACTCATCAGACCAGGCAACATTTTTCCAGTCTTCAACTGTCCAATTTTGGTGAGCTTATGCAAATTGTAGCCTCTTTGTAGTGGGGATGAGTGGTACCCCGTGGGGTCTTCTGCTGCTGTAGCCCATCCGCCTCAAGGTTGTGCGTGTTGTGGCTTCACAAATGCTTTGCTGCATACCTCAGTTGTAATGAGTGGTTATTTCAGTCAAAGTTGCTCTTCTATCAGCTTGAATCAGTCGGCCCATTCTCCTCTGACCTCTAGCATCAACAAGACATTTTCGCCCACAGGACTGCCGCATACTGGATGTTTTTCTCTTTTCACACCATTCTTTGTAAACCCTAGAAATGGTTGTGCATGAAAATCACAGTAACTGAGGAGATTGTGAAATACTCGTCTGACACCTACAACCACCCTATGCTCAAAACTGCTTAAATCACCTTTCTTTCCCATTCTGACATTCAAGATTCAAGATTCAAAGTGTTTATTGTCATATATACAGACAGAAAGCATGTTTCCCTGTACAATGAGATTCTTACTTTGCCTTCCACAGTAAATGTCACACAAGTAGTAAACTAAAAATAAGATAAATATATAAATAATAAGAAGAGCAAATATATAAAAATGTTAAAATGTAAAAGGGCAAAAGAGTGAAGTAGTAAAGTGAGGTAGTGCAGTCCTGATAATGTAAAGTGAGGTAGTGCAGTAACTGAATGGTTCATTCAGTTTGGAGTTCAGGAGATTGTCTTGAACAGGACCACACCCCTAAAAGCATTGAAGCAACTGCCATGTGATTGGTTGTTTAGATAATTAATGAGAAATTGAACAGGTGTTCCTAATAATCCTTTACGTGAATGTACATTATCACAATGGAACCTTCCATTTAACTGCCTATGAACTTTTCAGTTTAAAGAGTAAAACAATTAAAACCCTTATGAAAACTCAGTTGTCAACCAGCCACTGACTCCCCTGATGCTATTGTACAATGAATTATTTGACCAATTCCAGAATATTTATCAGATTGACTTCCTTCAAATGAGACACTTTTGATGTTTTACAATTTGTGGGCCAAATCTGTTGTGTTCAGACAACTCTTGTTATGTTATGTATTTGTAACTTATGATGTAATATTTAAATTTAACCAGAAAAGACTTGATTTACGCAGAGAGCACTGAAACTGTTTAGCAGGCTTCAATAGTTTGTTTGAATGCACCGCAGAAGAGGTTGGTTTTGGCTGGTGCAGGCTGCTTTGCTGCTGGAAGATCTCTCCTGGGTAAGTGCGCTGTACGGTAATCTTGCTCTGATGGCAGGGAAATGCTGTCTTTGAACAAAGAGCCTCTGCAGCAGAGAAAAACCTCCCTTATGGTTGAGATGTGATTAAAGTTTCTCTCTCAGATCTCTGTGTGTCTGTCGAGGGGAAATGCGTTTGCTCAAAGAGAGAACTGGGGAGTCTCTTGGATTTGATGGGTGGGTGAGTGGGTGGGAGGATTGGGGAGTTAATAGTAAAATGAACAGACTAACTCACTAAAAAATTCCTATCGGGCTCATGACAGCTACTGTAAGTGACTGTAACCAAAAATACTGATGGTACATGCAATGCATAAAATGATGGCTTTATGGGAAAATAGTCATATTTTAGTGTATGAATACTGACATTCACTTGCAGTGCAGGAAGTTGAATTCATAAGGTATGATATAAAAATGCAGTCTTTCAGTTGCTGGATATATAGCAGTATTTGTGCACAAACACACTCAGAAGACTTATCTCCCACGTCTCTTGGCTTTCTCTCAAGACTGGCCTGACTGTGGTTTGATGAGGTGTAATAGAACTCATTCTCAGTAAACAGAGATTCTCTCAGTTGGAGGGCAATAGTTGGCTACATCGCCTTTGCTGTTTTATTCTCACATCAGACATATGTTGTAAGCCAGGGTGCCGATTTAGATATTTGCCTTCTCAGCCTTTGAATTTGAAATTTAAATCCTTTTAATCTTGTTTGGATTTTCTTATATCAGTATATTTGCATGTGATTTTTTTGTTGTTGTTGAGATTAATATGCTTAATATTGGTACTATAGAAAAGTTCTGAGGGCCTTCAAGACCAAATGTATAATTTCTGATACATTGCTAATTTTGGTTACCATCAACTATCATAATATGAAAAAATGGAAAAAAATTAAGTAAACTTAGAAACTTCCTAAGAATTTTATATTCTGTAACATTTTGCAATAAGTCTATTTTTTAATGCATTACCATCAACTAACACTGAGCAATAATTTGTTGTATGTTAGTTATGAAAATACAGCTGTTCATTGTTTGTTCATGTTAATTCACAGTACATTAACCAAAGTTAACACATATTGTTTTAAATAATGTATTATTAAATGTTGAAATTAACATGAACAAAGATTAATAAATACTATAGTACTATAATACTATACTTAACTATGTTTAGTGCAATTCATTATTAATTCATGTTAACCGATATTTGTTGATGTCTTGCTCAGTCATTATGGTCATTATGCAAAATTGTTTACCTGTGTGACGTCACAGATCCTGCAATATTAAAATTAGCTGGTTTTGCAGCTTAATTAAATACATTCTTTGTTTATAATGAGGACGACGTTTTAATCTATGAAACAAAAGATCAAAGCAAATTAGATTTCTCATCTCATGAAAAATCTGAATTTTTATAATTTGAATGAACGGCTATATCGAAACCAATCTGAACAATCTGCATGGACACAGTAAGTCGTGAGCAGAATTGAATGCTACAAACTTCCAGTGTCCTTTTAATCATGGCTATATTGTTACGTAAAGAGAAGCCTGGAGTGTAATAGGCATGCTATGTATAATTACTGTAAATGCCAGCCGTGCTCAAAATGCTTGTATAACAAAAAGGTTAGGCAGGCTGCTCAGAACCATATTTGTCACACAGTAGGTAACTGTTAGAGGTTTCAGAGACATTAAGATGTTCAATCTTGATGTTATGAGTCAAGACATTTTTAGTTTGGAGGAGTGTAGAAGGAACTTTTTTTAAAATTCCATTTTTTCTCTTTTTTCCATGTTTGCAACCAGCATTTACCTTAATGGTATTATGAAGTTATAATAATGATACAGCTCCCACAATAATTTGTAAAGTTGAAGCCCACGAGTTTGTCATCAAAACCACTTTGTGACAGAGGGGCCGCCTACCTCCAGTCATTGTGACCCTCTCTCCAGCCCACGTCCATCCTCACTACAGGAGCATAGAGGCATGTGAAAATAGAAAACACAGCATGTGATGAGGCACAACCGACGCTTATTGTACCCTTTACTGTATAAATCCAGCATGGTATGTCTTATGTTTCTGAACGTCCTCCAAAGTACAAGCAGGAGGTGTTCTGAAGTACAAGCTACCTGAAAATTGTCATGATTTCCTTCCTTATGTCATTCTAAACCTGTATGATTTTCTTCTGTGGAACACAAAAGAAGATCATTTCAAAGAATGTTGGTAATCAACTTGTTTTTAATCTCTCTGCATGATTTAGTTTGTTGTACCATGCAAACGTGTGTGAAACATTAATAGGCAGTGAAGCACTTTTATTAAAGCGTTTCATATCACCAGTAATCATAGAAGGTTGTCACAAACACTAGTGAAGATTTCTCAATCGGCCATCGGAGGTCTCACTCGCCTGAGTACTAGTATTCAGTTTGAATTCTTCCCAAGAGCCCAGTACCTGGACTGATTACAGCACACCTGTCCTTCCTCACTTAGACTATTTACACCCTGTGTGTGTGTGATCAGTCATTGTGAAGTTTTATTTGGCCAGGCTACAATTTTGACTGTTATTTTCCCTGTGTTGTTCTGCCCATGTTGGATTCTGCCTTAAATTACTTTGTACAACTCTTTACCACCAGCCTACCACTTTTGTTTGCCTGGAATACTCCTATTGTTGTTTGCTGCCTGTCCTGATCCTCTGCCTGCCATGACATTTCCCCTTATTGTTTCCATGGTAATGTGTCATGCTTGTCACGTGAGCCACAATAGCGCTGAATGACAGATGCATCACTTTTATTTCTTTTTTTTAATTCAAAATATTCACAAACTTGTTGGCTACGTCATCAACTGATACCTGATATTCCTGTTCTCAAATATGTGAAAGTAAATGTTTTTTTAATTTGTTTTTATTAAAAACCTTTACAATGATTATTTTAGTTGATACATGATGCATGATGGGCGCGAAATGTTAGTTTGCTCCGCAGCTCAGAGAATCTGAGATTTAACTTTATAGTCACCAATGCAATTTGTATCTGCTATAAATTGATTGCTGATTGCTATTTCCGCTTCCATGGACATCAGTGTGCATTTTTTTCAAAGTATAAATGTATTGTTTTTCCAGTACTTATGAGTATTTAAATGTCCAAAACATACAGTAAATATTATGGGGTTGAAAACATTGAATAGCTGTGATATATAACAAACACTGAACGCGCCGTCTCTTTAATAAAAATCACATGGATGTTACTCAGCCTGAGTTGTTGCTAATAAAAGTAATGCCAAGGTAATGTTTTTTTACTTTATCCTA
The DNA here is from genome assembly GCA_037043235.1 of Rhodeus uyekii. Taxonomy (NCBI): domain Eukaryota; kingdom Metazoa; phylum Chordata; class Actinopteri; order Cypriniformes; family Acheilognathidae; genus Rhodeus; species Rhodeus uyekii. The sequence continues at coordinate 3,428,764 of JAWRVZ010000018.1, forward strand.
TGCTGTTTTCTTTACTTAATTTCACCCCTAAAGAGACCAGAATAAATTAATGAATCCCTAATAATTCATTAATAGAGAATACATGAGCAAATAAATGTATACCTTGAATGCAATGCAAGTCTCTTTGAATAAAAGCATGAAATTAAAAACATGACTCATACAAGAGGTATTTCAGTTTTTGTGTTAGTAACGTTAAGTCCAAAGGTTAAGGAAAAGGTCCAAAAGTTTCGAATAAGCAGAAACATTTTTAATTAGACAAAACAAAAACAAATAATCCACAGATGAAAAAGTAACGTGACATGACAATACCTTTGTCATGTCATGTTAGCCTTCGAGCTTGGTAAAGCTACAGTTCCCCCCTAATCTACTACATATTTCTTTAAAATATAGGATTCTGTGCAAAATTAAAGTGGGTTTGATGCATTCTTCTGGTATGTCCCGACTCATGCTCTGTGTTATTGTATCTGGATCAGATCATACTGTGTGCACACTGTGGCGGTTTGCGTGACACTATTGTGAAACCAGACTTCATTCTCCTCAATTGAAAGTGTATTTAGACTGTCTGATTTGTTCCCTACCTATATCTATATATAGTGCACTCTATGCAATTCATCATATGGAAAATAGTACAAAATTGATTCCAAAAAACATTGGGACACTACAAATTGTGAGTAAAAACAGAATGCAATGATGTGGATGTTTCAAATTTCAATATTTTATTCAGAATACAACATAGATGACATACAAACGTCTGGGAACTGAGGAGACAAGTTGCTCAAATTTAGGAATAGGAATGTTGTCCCATTCTTGTCTAATACAGGCTTCTAGTTACTCAACTGTCTTATGTCTCCTTTGTCGCATCTTCCTCTTTATGATGCACCATATGTTTTCTTGTATAGGTGAAAGATCTGGACTGCAGGCTGGCCATTTCAGTTGCGCGGATCCTTCTACTACGCAGCCATGATGTTGTAAATTGTAAATTCAGTATGTGGTCTGGCATTGTCATGTTGGAAAATGCAAGGTCTACCCTGAAAGAAATTACGTCTGGATGGGAGCAAATGTTGTTCTAGAACTTAGATATACCTTTCAGCGTTGATGGCGTCTTTCCAGATGTGTAAGCTACCCATGCCACACGCACTCATGCAACCCCATACCATTATAGATGCAGGCTTCTGAACTGAGCGGTGATAACAACTTGAGTTGTCCTTGTCCTCTTTAATTCGGATGACATGGTGTCCCAGTTTTCCAAAAAGAACTTCAAATTTTTATTTGTCTGACCACAGAACAGTTTTCCACTTTGCCACAGTCCATTTTAAATGATCCTTGGCCCAGAGAAAACACCTGCGCTTCTAGATCATGTTTAGATACGGCTTCTTTTTTGACCTACAGAGTTTTAACCGGCAAACATCGAATGGCACAGTGGATTGTGTTTTCTGAAAGTATTCTTGAGCCTATTTTGTGATTTCCATTACAGTAGCATTCCTGTATTTGATGCAGTGCCGTCTAAGGGCCCAAAGATCACGGGTATCCAGTATGGTTTTCCAGCCTTGACCCTTACGCACAGAGATTGTTCCAGATTCTCTGAATCTTTGGAAAACATTATGCACTGTAGATGATGATAACTTCAAACTCTTTGCAATTTTTCTCTGAGAAACTCCTTTCTGATATTGCTCCACTATTTTTCGCCGGGGAATTGGTGATCCTTTGCCCATCTTGACTTCTGAGAGACACTGCCACTCTGAGAGGCTCTTTTTATTCCATATTGGTCCTCCAGCTTTTCCTTATATGTATATTTAACTTTTCCGGACTCTTATTGCTACCTGTCCCAAGTTTTTGGGAATGTGTAGCTCTCATGAAATCCAAAATGAGCCAATATTTGGCATGACATTTCAAAATGTCTGACTTTCAACATTTGATATGTTATCTGGATTCTATTGTGAATAAAATATAAGTTTATGAGATTTGTCAATTATTGCAGTCCTTTTTTATTCACAATTTGTACAGGGTCCCAACTTTTTTGGAATCGGGTTTGTAAATGTGTGAAAAAGTGACTTATTTTTGCCTGCAGCTTCAGTGTATGCTTATAATGTAGGGGGTGGGGTGCTTTAAATTCTAGAGAGCATTTCATTGGACAGAAAATCTGATGCTGAAGTGCAGAGTGATGCCAGCAAAATCATTGATCCACATTGCCGGAAGTGAGAGAATGTAAGTTTTGAATGCTTAAATTTTCTAAATGGGTTTATTTTTTTCGTTTATCATTGTTTTGGATCATACTGGCTTATGGACAATAGTAAAGCCGAAATATTCTAACTAAAAACCAAAAAAGGTACACCGTAATGATGAACCAAGTTCAGCTCATTCATGAACGTCCACGATAACTATTGACTGGTGGGAAAAAAGAGCAAAAGAAACCTGTAACTGATTAGAGACAAACTAAATGTCCATGAAGATGAAGCTAAAACCATACTGAATGTAACCGTGTCTATGAACTGCATGTTTATGTTTCATGAATGTTTCATGTCATTATGTTTATTTTATATACCTCCTGTCTAACAACTCATGGATGCTTTACAATACAACAATAGTAAACTACAGCATACAGTACAGAAGTATATCTGAGAAAAATATCCTACAGTAAATATTTTAACTGTACTTATTTTTCACAATTTGTCAAAACAATCAAAACAATAATTGGGTTATTTTTCCATGTGCTGCTTTCGACCAATGGATGGGATCCTGCACCATTTGAGCAACTGCCATTGATATGACTAACGGCTAATGGTTTGCTTTCTCATTACAGATCTTATATGCTCTGTTCTACTGATCTAAAAATAATCATCTCTTCAGCATACACTTCTTTGACACCTTCCCAGCATGCTGAGGACACCACACCATGATTTGTTAACACCATCTGGAGTTTTGCAACCTCAACCCCTTCACACTTTACTTCACTTTAAACTTTACTCAAAAAGAGAAAACTTTCCCTTTAGAAGTGCGACTAATCTTTAATCCTGAGGGATCTGTCTTCATTCTCTGCCGTGAGATACATCAGTATGGTCTTTTACACCTGCAGGCATCACCATATGGAAGCCTAAGTTACTTTTCTCATGTAGCATTTCTCATGCAACCTACTAGTGCCAAATTGCCAGTGGAATCGCTGAGGGCACCAAAGAGAAGCTTCCCATAATAACTAGTTCACCCACCCCACAAAGCACAGAAACATAAGGCATCCCGAGGAAGTCAAACCCACAGGGTACTTTCCTACTAGAGCTTTTTATATAGACTTGAGTCTGTTTGACATCAGAGTGCGTTTCATTTTGTTGCTAAGAAAGTGGGTTTTTGAATTTGGGTGAACTACACCTGAAGCCATGCGAAAAGATGGTCGAAGGTACGGTTCATGTGAAGTTTGCAATTGAGATGATGCACTCAAGACAAAGCAGATCTTATTAGTGTCACGCATCTGTCATGTCTTCCTGGCTCCCCGTGTGCACTCCTATTGTCATCTCAGTCACCTGTCTTGTAATCAATCACCTTGTTAGTTTTGTCCGCTGTGTATCATTTCCTTATCATCCCTTGTATATATAAAATATCCAAAATCGCTGAGCCAGCACCCAAATTTTCTCAAAGCCCTGAGCCCAATCCAGTCGGCAACCTGGTAGCTCTGCCGCATTGCTCTGTAGCATTTTGTGTTTACTTGTGTGATCTTTGACCAGTATTTAAATTAGTTAGATTACCTTGAAACATTTAAGTGTGACAAACATGCAAAAAAAAGAAAAAGAAAAAGGAAGATAAGCACGTTTTTACACCGGTGTATATAAATCTCCTAGATGTGATCATAAGTCTGTAATTGGGGTAAAATCCTTAATCCAATGGGCAGATGGAACGGAAGATTCAGAATTGGACACTTCCACTGAAACTCCTTCTATAACCACCAGAAACACTGGAACCGGTGGATTGGCAACCACTATGCAGTCTGGTGCACCAGATCCTCCTGTGTTCCTTAGGAAAGCCTTTCTCTTCTTGGGCAGTATACATTACAGGGTACCAAAACTTATGAGCAGACATTCTGTCAAGGCAGGGGCTCGCACCTCGGGAATGAGATGTCATACCAAGATGATGAAGCTCATATGGGGCATCTTTGGCCAACCAGAAGTGGATCTAATTGCATCTCAAGATATGACACACTGCCCACTTTGGTTCTCCCTCACACAGGGTGGATGCCATGGTCCAAATATCCCTTGAGTATTCTGATCCTAGAAGTTCCCAGAAAGTCAATCGGGGTGAAGTCAGTCTACTTCTAGTAGAGCCGTTCTGACCGGCCCGAGTATGGTTCTCAGATCTTGCGTCCCTTTTCGATGGCTCTCCCCTGGAGATTCCGTTTAGGAAGGGCCTTCTGTCTCAGGCAGGGTGCACAATCCATCCCCCCACTATGGAAGATGTGGATTTGGCCTCTGTGGAGAACCATCTCATTGACTCAGATCTTTCAACTGAAGTTGTTGAGATCATGCCTCACTCCAGAGTATCCTCCACAAACAGTATTAAAGTTGAGAGTGTTTACTTCATGGTCTGGAAAAAGACAGTGAGGTGCAGTACTATGTAGTTCCTGAAGGATAATTATTCCACAGGGTTCACACTAAAGAATATACAAGGCAACCATAGCTGCCTACCATGTCCCTTTGGGTGGTGTATCACTGGGGCAAAACTTTAAGGTGGCACATTTCCTCCATGGTGCTTTGAGGCTGAAGGCTGCAAGCCTGACCAGCCTGGGATCTGGCTGTTGTGCTAGAGGGATTATCTATGACTCCCTTTAAGCCCATTGAGACTGTTCTAGAAAAGTTTCTGACCCTTTAAGACAGTATTTCCAGGTAGTATTTGTTGCATTATTCTCCTGTTGACACTGTAAAGCTGCTTTTAAACAATATAACTGTGCTTTCCTGTATCTCAACCAGTAGAGCATTGGTGTTTACAACACCAAGGCCATGGGTTCAATCCCAGGGAAAGCAAGAACTGATTCAATGTGTTCCTTGAATGCAATGTAAGTCGCTTTGGAGACAAGCGTCTGCCAAATGCATTAATGTAAATATAAAAATATAAATAAAGGTGACTTGGCCTGACTTGACTATTCATCCTAGCCATCACAGTCTCTTCAAAGTGTTGGAGACCTCCAGTCCATGTAATTGTCCCCTACATGCCTTGAGTTTGCACCAGGGATAGTGAAGGTGTTCTTATATCCAATGTCTGGCTGTCATGAAGGTGCCCACCTATAGACAACAACCTATAGTCTTGCAAGCCTTTTGCCCTCTTCTTTTCAGAGATCAGGACCAGGAAAGATTTAAGGTTGTATGTCCAGTGAGTGCTGGATGCTTATGTCCACAGAACTTCCATGTGGAGGGAAACCAATCAGTTGTTTGTCTGTTTTAGATCACTCAAGAAGGACTTCCAGCATCCAAGCAAACAGTTAGCAAGTGGACAGTCAAGGTTAAGAAGGTTATTTCTCTTGCTTATGAGGTATCTGGCCAGCCTTCACTTTTGGCTGTCAGAGCTCACTCTACTAGGAGTACGGCGGCATCTAAGGCATTACTTTTGGGGGTGTCCCATCAAGACATTTGTGATGCAGGAGGTTGGTCCCCTCCACTCACATTCACATTTTACAACCTGGACCTGGCCTCTGCCCTGGGTTCATAAGGTGCTCATGTCTGAGTTGTTCTGTATTCACACAGACAAGAACTTCTGAGCATAGCAGTTTGGGCATTGACTCACAACATTGACATACACGAGTTCCCTTGAAAGGGAATGTTTCGGGTTATGACTGTAACCCTTGCACCTTGATAATAATTCCATCGATTTGCTTTGACTAATTGAAGCTAACGTTGGTCATTCTGGATGTGTTTTTATGCTCTCCTGGTAATGACATCACCCACCCATGATATACCATCTTTCCATTATAATGATTTCACAAACTTGGTTCAGACAGTCATGCAGAAGCATTCCCATTGCTCCAATGATGCAGTGTTTCATCGAGTTCTCAGGCAACAAGGGTCATTATGTTTTTGTTTTAGATTTAAGAATGCTTAGATTCAGTGCAGTAAACTAGCTTGATAAGAGTACAATATGCTTGGGAGTACAGTGATACCTCGGTTTACGAGTGACTTAATATACGAGCATGGAAAGTCAAATCGGTGTACGAGCATTGTATCGGTGTGCGAGAAAAATATTCCCTCACCCCCGCACATTTTTGTGTGGAAAAGATCTAACGCTCAGCGTCACCGCACACATTTTAACTGCCTTTAACAGCCTCTCATAAAACAGTCACGCAATTCCAACTCCTTTATCACCCCTTAACTCGTTCATTCTCTCAGCGTCGCTCAGTTTGGGTGCATAATTCACCACAGTGCATTATTTTATAAGTTGTTGTTCATTCCGTTAATCATCACAACGACTGTTACATGTGAATATGATGAAACTTTATTAAGGGAGCATGTGTTACCAACACAACACATTGCATACTAATGAGGCTCACGTGTGTTCTCAGTCCAGCACTCAGGGGATAATGACGTTCTTAAAGGGCCAGACAGTTTTAGAGAACAGCATACTATAACAGTTATAACTCTGTACAGATCATATACATTAGTGGTTTTACCTCATGTTGTTGCATTAATTGTGATCACTATTCTTCACATTGTAATATTGTTACAAATGTTGAAGGAACTAGTTAATCTGTGTTCAATAAGTGTTAAGTTAACAATCTTCTCACTTTAAGAGGGCGGGGTTTCAGTGGGGCTAGAGAGAGAGTTGAGTTGTGATGGAAGCAGAGATATAGTTTTGACTCTTCTGTTATGTACAGCGTGGGTTGCAGCCAGAACAGCAATCCGTTAATTCTCAATAAAATCTCTGAATGACAAGGAACCTGTCTGGTTATTAAAAGTAGCAACGCTACAATGTAGTGAAATATATACGTACAGTACAACATATAGAAAGAAGGTACGAACGAAATTCTCCCTGTAAGCAGTAACACCCCCCCCCCCCCCCCCCCCCCCTCTTCTTTCCATCACGCCAGCAGTGACAGGTAAAGTGCGGGTTACAGTAAATTGTCAAGCATTTTTATAGTTTAATTGTCAATTATTAGTATTTATATGAGATCTTAATGGTTATATTTTTAAAAGTAATTAATAGGTTAAAACCCCAAAAATATTTAAAATTGGCATTTATGGTCGTGTGGAACGAATCAAGTGAATTTTAGTGCATTATTATGGGGAAAATTGTTTTGGTGTACGAGCATTTTGGATTACGAGCTCGCTCTTGGAACGAATTAAACTCGTAAACCGAGATATTACTGTATATGAATTTAAAAGTGCAGACAGATTCTTCGGGACCAAACCATGGAGTGCCTTATATGTGAGCATTGCAAGTCATTGCAAGGGCTATTGTATTGGAGTTATGTGTTCATTTCTCCTAACTCCAATTAGGATCCTGGCAGAAGAATTTCGCACACACTGCAATTTGTTGAGTGTGGTTTGAACAAAACTTCCATGATAGAATCACTTCTGGGAATAGGTTTGGGAAGTTGCAGTTAGTACTCAATTGATGATAAAAGAAGAAAAAAAGAAGAATGTGACTTGTGGGAGTAGATTGAGGTGTTTGCAGTCAAGCTTGAGTTCAGGCCAAGCAATCAAACCAAGTGTGAAAGCAGCCTAAGATTCAGGCTTATGATCCCAAATCCCTCTCTTATTAACTGATAGAAAGGAGTCTTACTAACTACTCATTGTATTTTCATTGAGCCAGTCAATTTCAGGTCAAGATGGAACTCATCTCGACCAGTCACCCACCTACACTTGGGATAAATGATTAATACGTTTATGACACTTTTTTTATTGTAGTGGTGCTGACAGATTTTTTTTAATGTGCAGTTTGCATCTCCGCTTAGCCTCATTAACACCGGTATTGTCAGCCATGCATTCTTTCACTGGTGAGTCCTCCCAGGACCAGTGAGGATAAATCAGAGCGATTGCCTGGAGTGCTTGTTAGTGATACACTTCTTTAATCAGATAAAGCAACTTTGCCCAATTTACCGGCTGCTTAAGCACTGGATAAAGTGAAGAGTGAGTGCTGGAGGCCCTTGGGCAGAGAGAGAGCTACTTACTGTATCTGTAAATAAGGCTGTATTGACACACTCTGACAGGCCTCAATGGGTAAGCTGGTACAGGGAGAAAAACAGGAAAACCAGTATGATTGGTTTGTACTGGCCAAACACTCTCTTTTCAATGTTGAAGAGTCTTGATGATCAGCAAGAACACTGAAAAAAACTGAGTTGCCAGTGGCAGCAAGGAACTTTTGAAACTATGCTTGCTGCAAAGTCGCCCCTGCAACATGTGGGTGTGTGTCTTTGTCTTCTTTCTTTTTTTTTTTAACTGTCTGATGCTGTCATCATTAAGTGTTTGTATAAGCTCACAAAAAAGGTTGGTAATTCACCTCATTTTTAAACCCTGACTGTTATCTTTTTTTATAATTTTGTATGCAACATACAGTTATGTTTTTACCGCATGAGGAGTATTTGAAGTTGTTTCAGCTGTTATAAAGGAGCCAAAATCATTTGGCATTGTGCCGATTTGTGTCATAGAAGTCTCTTTTCTACAGTCCAAAGATGGACATGGGAAGCCTCAGGAGCTACTTCACTCGCAGTCTTTTCTAGGAAAGTAGTGAAAAAGCGTAATATTGAAATTTCTGCATCCACCATTGTCACATATGGTATGAAACTCTCACACACAAAGAAAACTATGACACATGCAAGAGCCCATTCTGTTTACTGATTAGAGCTTAATACATTATAGCAGGCTGTACGGTACCAACTTGGACTAAATGCCACTAGGTGGAACAAACTGCACTACTGTCTGTTAAAAATAAATGAAAAGAAACCATTGTAGCATTGCAGATTTGTTGCTTTTTCTTGTTGTACCAAACTCATATCGAACCATGACCCCAAAACTCAAGGTAGAGTACTTTAGGTAAATTTGCAGTTAAAGACCAGAGGACCAGATATAATGTCTGAAGACCAGAAGTGCATTCAGTTAAATACTGAATGAAGAATAGTTTGCAGTTTCATCAGCAGAAGCCAGCTTCAAGTCTCTCAAGGAGTTTGTAGGCCTCACCACTTAAAATCACATTGTTACAGCAATTAAACTCTAAAAGAATCTACTAACTGCGTCATTACTGTTAAAATTAATTAGGTTAAATTATTCTGATTGGCTAAGAAAGAAAGAAAGGTAAACTAATAATTTTCCAAACAAAAGCAGATCCAGATCCATCGATCACATGGTTGACAACAAGGCTTCTGGTTTATGCGTTAAGTGACCTTCCATATTGGAGAAATGTATTTCTAGGTTTCAGATTGTAGAGAAAAACAAGTCATTCTGTCTCCTAATGGTACCAGTTGATCACATCACCAATACAGAGCATACTAACTCATACACAGATATAGGACACACAAGGTTCTCCAAGGTTGCAGTTGGCTCAGGCTCCAACTATAAAACAAAGACTTCTTAAAACAATCTGATAATGTGTTCTGTGTGGTGAGAAGTACAGACAATACTCATCATTATTCAATGGAAAAATATAGAAAATCAAATTAAAAGCTTTCACTAATAATTTGTTTACATAGGCAATAAACTGAAGTGTACATACATTTGAAGAAGTCATTCAAAAACATCTCATGTTACATATTCAACTCTAGTTCCCTGAAAGGTGAACGAGACGCTGCGTCGAAATGCTAAGGAAATGTTTTAGCATATTCTCTTGTGAAGCAGTATTAAATCAATTGAACAAGTATCAATGCACATTGCAGACAAATCATGTTATGAAGCAGGAGGATAAAGGTGTGCCGGAAACTGGAAGTGGCAGCTTAGACAGTGTCTGAAGTAAACCCGGCAGGCGCATAGGAGATCAGCCTCTCTAGACTGGCCGATGATGTTTGTTGATCAGCAGGGGACACCTGGAGTAAGTATTTTAGGACTGTCCTCAGAGGGGGCGACTTCCCCAGTGCTACCTGACTCATGGGTGGCAGCTGGGAAAAGCTGGCTCAGACCTGGGCGCCTGGGCTCCCTCGCCAGGGGGACGCCAGGGTTGGCACAGAGGTCTGTACTGGGCACCAAAGGAACATGGGCACCGTGTGTTAAGGTGTAAGCCATGTCCCAACGGAGAGGGCTGCCCTGCAAGGCCTTTGGCTGCTGGTGTCAGGACCTCTTGCTGGCAACTTTCTTGACCTGGAGCACGATCCTCAGATCCGTCCTCCTGCTAGAAAACTGAGGCTAAGAGTGCCATACCACCCCCCTGTTTGTTTGTTGTTGTTGTTTTTTTTGGGGGGGGGGGGGGGGTAAACGATGCTGACACTCTGCCTCTGAGCGTCACGGTAGGAGGATCTCGCAGCCTATGGGACCTGAGTGCAGCGAGGCAATAGTTTCTTGAACATCGCCTCTTGTTTTGTGGTCTCCTGAATCCTCTCAACGACAGTTTTAATTCTGTTGCTGACGTCTATCAGGATATGCCTGTAGCAGTGTGTAGACATGCTGCAGTTTGACTGGAGGCGGAGTATGCTCAGCCCACCAACGTTGATGTGACGGCATAGGTTAGGTGGGCAGTGTTGGGGCTTTGAAGGATAACATCGAGGAAGAGAGTAAGGTGACTCGCGAGCACCTCCTCCACCTTAGTCATTGCCCCATAACCATAATTCTGGGTTCCTACAAGGGATACATTGAGAGTGGATTGTGTGCGCCATGTAGGTAGCCTCAGTGTGGAGGTCCAGGAAAAAAGCATAGAGGTTGATCCCACGCAGGAAGGTAACGCTCATTAAATTTGCTCTTTTTGGGACTAGCGTCCTTTTTCTCTGATGGCCACTCAAGGCCAGAGTCTAGAGACTGCGAGTTACAACCTCGAAGTGTACAACAACAAGCTCCTCGTAAGCTGGAGACAAATCATTACAAATCATTAGAAGAAAAAGAAAATAATATATATAGAAGTGGCAATGAAATCCGCATCGTACCTAAAACGTTTATGGGTGTAATTTTCAGTAAATATTCTAACACTGAAATATGATTCTGATCCTAACTCTTATCACACACTGTCTACACTCATTATTATAAATATATTAATATAAAAAATAAGAGTGCAGCCACTGAGGATAAAGGTTTTGTGGATCCTGAGCATTCCAAAGTTGATTAATCATGTTTTATGTGCTGCTCTCCCTCACTGCTGTTCACAGTGTCAGACAGTTGCTGCAGGACTATTACATGGACTCATCCAGTGTAAAGTGTCCTGCAAATATGACTCGTGATGGAGCCAAATGCCCATTCTCTATATGGTTTATCAATCTTCTGAACATTTTCCAAGGAACTTAACCGATTGATTTTCTCCCACCAACAAGCAGTTCTATGAAGTCCAAATGGGAGGCCACTCCACATGACTATTTGCAGGTTGTACTGAATCTTAGTCTATTGATCGGTCTGCTCACAGAGGATCCAAAGACTGCACCAACAACTGCTGCTTAGTCAGCATTCTCTAAAAGACAAGTGGAGGAGAAGCTGGAGTATAGTGAAAAAAAAGTTATCAGGTTTAAATCAAATTGCCATTCAGTAGCGATTAGTATTTACACAAGCTTCTTCACCAAATAATGACTTTTTTTAGATTTATGTGTGTATTTGGTGTATGTGAACTTGTTTGTGTATCTGTTTGTGGAGAATTTATTTAAAATGCTCTCCATTATAATGCCTAATTACGTGCTTGAGAGCTGTTCTCTGAAGAAGAAAAAAAGAACATAGAGATGCATGAGATTAATGAGGATTTTGTAAATGAACAGCTATTGCCTGATGAACATCAAGCAAATATGTATGGTTTAAAAAAGTGACTTGCCTATTAACGTCAAATTAAAATCGAAAGATTAATTCTTTTTTTACTACATCACAATATTTTTCTCTGTGGTCGCGTTATTATGTTATATAAAGTTATTGTATTATTTTCTCTTATTTCAGTTCTGATTTTGTATGAATGAGTGAAATAATTATAATCAGTATACATCTGGTTTTCAGGCACTGTTTACAGCGATCAACACAGCATCTCCTATGAAAGTGTTTGCTGTGTAAATAAAAATGTTTCCACCTCTATGGTAAATTAAAAAGTGTAAATGCACTGTTTATCAATATTGTGTATTTTATGAGTCTTCCGATGTACCCTCTACATGTTTTCACAGTGTAAGGGTATTATTAGTATTTTTTCTGAAATGTTGCAGTTCACTTGTGGCAGAAACGTGTGTATGCTTTGTAAACAAAATTGTTCCCTGTGGCAGAAACTTGTGCATATTCTTCGTAAACAAAATTATTATTGATTAAAAACTATTATAATGTTTTTTGTGCATTGATACAGAATCATTGGCATTGTGGTCTGTGAATCCCTTTTTTTCAGTTCATCTTTCTGGACTTAATCGTTCAATTCATGGGGTATCATTCTGCATTCAGGGGACAATGTCAAAACGCACAATTTCAAAACCCAGTTAACCCAGGCTTTTCTTTTTATATTACTTTAAAGGACTCTTTAGTATATCTTTTAATATATATATATATATATATATATATATATATATATATATATATATATATATATATATATATATATATATATATATATATATATATATATATATATATAGTACTGTTAAATAATCCATGAACTGGACATCTGGGACATGCATTTAGTTTTTTTTTTTATATACTTTTAATTTTTTTAATTTTTAATTTATACTCTGATAAAGGAAGAGCAAAGAACAAATAAATGAGATAAAATAGAAAATCTGGCGGAAAAAAAAATAAATATTGAGGGAGGTAGGCGGACGGAAGGAAAAAATAGAACCTTTAAAAAAAGTGTTTTGTGTCAACAACTAGATCTTGGCTGTATTGGAATCTGAACGCAGCCCAAGTGCTCACATCCTCCCAGGCAATAAGCAATTTGCAACTTTTGCAGTTTTTCCACGTGTACCAAAGCAATTAAAACAAGAATGTGTGACCATTTTTGTGTATGCCTTGCACATTAGCCACAAGTTCAATAGACCTGGGGCTCTTTGCTGCCTGGCCAATATTCTGTCTTATTTGAGATTAAATTAGAGAATGTCAGAAATAATCAATGTTACCATGTAAAATAATCCTGTTGCTATTGATCGCTATGCTCCAGAAAGGCCAACTATGAACACGGTTATGAAATAATGAGGAATTGATCATGCGGCCAATGTAGCTGCTAGCTGCAAGATATATTCACCTTTAATTCACACATGCACATCCACATCTAAACTGAGATCATGTTATAATAATAGTGGAGGATTGTGATGTTTCCGGTCATAATTCTTCAGACGCAGCAGCCGACATGCAGATTGCTGGCAGATAACCTCACCTCCTATTAAAGGTCTGTCACTTCAGTTGTATTTGTATAAAGTGACACTTTGCAGTTTGTGAGGAACACCTAGCTAAAATCAATGCTTGGGAAGGGCTCAGTTTCAGTCGGTAGACGGTAAAGAAACCTCCCTCTGTTCTGGAAACTCTGCAACGGCTCAGTTTTCATGCTGCTAACACAGACATCCAAGAAAACAAGTGGCATGGCACTGACACGTCTGGCCGATACTAATTCCCGTAACTTAAACTGTAAAGGTCTGTCTAAAGCCAAAAAGATATTTTTCAGTTTGATTGACAGGTTGATAATACCCATTACCAAGGTAACCACATTGGTTTCCTTGGTAACATTTATCGCATAGAAACAGATAAAACCTGGCATGAACTTGAGTAGTGATGTCAGTGTTATGTCTGCCTTTGTCTGCCCGTTTCTCCTATAGACGATGTGGTGAAATTTGGCTTTGAAATCTCGCCAGTCTTTGACACAATTACAGTGCGCACTGAACAAATGCCAAAAGTGCAGGTCAGGTCCATGCTTCTCTGTTTTTTATAGGACGTGGGAGTGGATTCAAATGGAAGAGGGAGAGAAAAGCAAGACAGACAGCGTGTTTAACACTGAGGGCCAGACCCATGAATGACATTTGAAATCTCTTTGTGTATGCTGGCCTTCATTCTCTTCAATAGCACACTATTCAGTGGAGAGTGTGTTCTGGAGTATGGATGTTATAGAGAGAAACCAGGTAAAAGCTGATCTCAGAGGAAGGATATTTGCAGGATCTTTGCCAGCTGACTTTTGCCATGGTGCCGTACCCAACTTAGTACCTGGAGACTATATTAGGACAAGGATGTGATTTGAAATTTGCCATCTTTGCTCATTAGTGTATACATTAGCCAATGATCTGATTCTGTTTTTTTTGTAAAATTATATTATGTATAATATATACATATTGATGTACATATCATGTGTACATATGTATGTACACACTATACACTATACAGTTTTAATATCAGTTAAAGATTTTGTCATTTTTTTGTGTGTTTTATAATTTTTGTTATTAACATTTTGTAAGTTTGTTGATGCAGTGAGATCCAAATAGATGAGCTGTAATTAAAAACTCAAGGGAGCGCAGGTACCAATGTTGCTCATTTGATTAGACCACCAAAAACATTTTAAATACCACCAAAACATCCACACATACAGAACATGGATGGCAAAGTCAACAACTGACAAAGACAAATGAACACAAGAGGGCTAAATACATGAGGAGATAATGAGGGGATTGGACGCAGCTGACAAGACAAACGAGTTGACTGATGACGCAACAGGTGAGGAACGGAAGGGAACAGGAAGTGTATGAATTACACAACTGACAGGAAGTGCACAACAGACAGGAAGTACACGGCAGGCCGGTTTGTTTTGACGGCCGGTCCTTTGAGGGCGCCGGCGAATTGTGAGTTCGCGCTGCGCATTTTACAGGCTGTTTAAGTAGCAATATATGCAGAAAATAAAAGGCAGACTTGTGAGTACAATTCAGCAACTGTATTCAAACATTAACCGCGGCAACAACCGCAACATAGCCCAAAGCAATCGATTGCCGATTGCATGATTACATCCCATAACACAGGTTGCAGCCTCTCTCTGTACGTGAGGGCGAAGAAAAAAAAAGTCCCCTCGCCGCTTCATTTCCTCACCCACACATTACGGAGAAGACAGGCATTTTGCGTTTTTTTGTGAAGACAGGCATCAGCAATAAAATGGACGGCACAGAAGACGACATGCTGTGGAATTCAGACGCAGAAGAAAGCGAAGAAATCGGAGAAACAGATGTTCCTGCCAACTGGGACACTGATGAAAAATTAACTCCAGAAGAATGGGAGCAACTCTTTAGTGTCTCTGATGAGGAATCTGACGTCGAAGGATTTTAAATAAATATTTTTACCGGTAATTCTCTTTCGGTATTGTGTTCATTAGTTTATGTTGTCAATAAATATATGTTATATATGTTATACAAGTTATATATGTTATATAAGTATATGTTATACAATAAATACATGTTTTTTATCATGGCTGCACGTGTTCAACAACGTTTTTTGTCAATTACAATGCTTGGTGTGAAACAAAATTTTATACCGATTTTTAATCGAAAATTAGGGGTGCGCGTTATACACGTGTGCGCGATATACTCGAATAAATACGGTAAATAAAATGACAGAACTGACAGGAAATGCACGACAGACAGGAAGTACACGAAGGACAAGACTGACGGGTAACAGTGTTTTTTTTTTTTCGTGTGTCCTTTTCGTTAGATCTGCAAAGTTACAAAGCTCAAAAAGCTCCTGAATTAAATTATCTTAAATTCTTTGCGGAAATATTTGCATAATTCCGCCCAAATGCATACGTAAATAAAGAAGGCGTGACTTCTTGTAGTAATACAGTCTCCACCATGTTGTGGAGACGCTGTGTGTTTCTATGTGAAAGCTAAAGCATTTTTTTTTGGCCTTCTGAAAGTGGACCCAATTAGGAATCAGTGGTTGAGATTTATTTAAAACACTGCTCCAGAACAGGACAACACAAATGTTTATGTGTATGCAGTGTATTTTACGCATAAATGATGTTTCAAAACAAATATTGGGCTATTACAAATTTGGTTTGGCAATGTGGCGCTTCTGAATCAGAGCCTGCAAGTATGTTTTATTATTTGTTAAAGTATTGACTAGGGATGAGCGAGTACAACATTATCTGTATCTGTATCTGTTAACCATTTTAATTACGGGTATCTGTATCTGTATTCGGACTGGGCAGGGCCTAACCCGGAAGTGAGCGGGATTTGACCCGGAAATTGGCGGGGCTTTAACCGGTATGTTATTTTTAATCATGCAATTGATATGGGTTGATCAGAAATTGTTAGATTTATTGTTGATTAGAAAACTATTTACATGACAGCATCAGCACTGAGCTTCAGATCAATGGTTTTATCACGATAACAAACAAACTATATACAGAACAAGTTTTGCAACAATGAATACAACACATGCGGTTGCAAGTCAAAAAACTGGTTAGAGCCAGCAGACAGTTAAAAAAAGGAAACAAAATCTCTGACAGGCAGAGCCGCAACGCGAGTCGCATTCTACCAACCACCACATCTGAACAAACCCCACGTTTACCAGAACTCTACTGGTTAGTAAGCAAGTACTACAAACCAAACCAAAATAAAAAACAAACCTGAAACCCTAAACGTTAACGGAAAAGACCCGCAAACCTGAGTGAATGAGGGAGAGAGAGAGAGAGCTGTTCTCTTCTCAGCGTTCTGTGAGCCGCGGGATGCAGCAAATCTGCATGTGTAGGGGAGGGGCGGACACAGGAACGCAGACACAGTCAGCTACCCAATGAGGATTTTTATTCAATCCGAGCACAGATATTGACTCTTATTACTCGTATAATACTCGTATAATACTCGTCCTCTGCAAAAGTTTATCTTTATCCGTACCGGATACTCCTTTCAGCCGAGTATCCGGCTCAACTCTGGTATTGACTGTGTAGAGTAATGTATATTATTTGTTGTTCTGACCATTAAAATCGCAGAGATGGATTAGTTAATTAATTCATTAATATGATCTGTTCTTGTTACAGCGAAGAATATAACTGTATAATAGAATATAATTGTATCTGAAAGGTAAATTGTGTTTCAAATAAAAAATTTACCATTGTGAACCATTCCTCTGAAGTCGCACTTGCAAAGTTGGTTCTGATTGGCTGGCTTAGTCGTGTGCATTTTCAGAATCTGACTCAGGCTCAAACTGATCCTTCAAAGTGGACTTTATTAACTCTCTTTATTATTGCTTTGGAAGCCGAAGCTCGCAATTATGGTATGGCACATTTTCTGTGCACTCTTGATGTATTTGGCCAATCACAAAGCACTAGGTCAGCTGGCCAATTAGAGCACATTGTGCCTTTGTTTAAAATTGTAACCATAAATCTAATAAGATCTATCTTATTCTATAAATATTGTATCTAACAGATGAAGATTGTGAAGATCAGGGTATAGTGAAAGGACCCAAAAGAAGAGTTTTTTTCCTGTTATAGTTGGTGTAATGGCTAGGTTGGCGTGACTGGTCAAATGTTACGGTTTGAAAGATCTTAGAGATATTTTGATACAAAGGTACATCATGTTATCAATTATGGACTCCGCTCATCTTGCTTTTGGAAATAATCAAAGACATCAGAGCACATAGAAAATATATAAATGATTAAAGAACATGTAAAAGAATAATAATGCCAAATAAGGAATAGCACGATTAATGATGATTGAATGAATATGTAGCTATTAATGACCTGAATTCATAAAGAAGAGATTAACGAGATTTAGAAAAAGGAATGATTAATAAAATACATTAATCAAAAGAATACATTGAATACATTTGAATATGAATAATTCTGCATACACCATATGTCTATATAGTTAAAAGTTACACTAAGTAAAAATAAGAAATAGTGCCCTATAGATGAAATAAAATAACTTTAAGTCTGTATTATAGTTTATTTTATATCAGTTTAAATTTATTATATCTTATTTTCAGAAAAAAAAAATTAATTACAAATTACTTAAACCAAGACAAATTATCTGCCAGCAAGGTATAAAAAATAATCTTGTTTTAATATTATTTTTCTTTCCCCCACTGACAGATTTTGTTGGTAGTTTTTAAAGCAGAAACTCACTAAATAATTTTTCTGAAAACAACACATCTAATTTTAAAAGCATTTTGATTCAACTATTTTCAGACATTGCAAAAAACGTCTCGGGGTTACGTATGTAACCCTGGTTCCCTGAGGGGAACGAGACGCTGTGTCGAAGCACTAGGGGGACACAGCGTCTCGTTCCCCTCAGGGAACCAGGGTTACATACGTAACCCCGAGACGTTCCCTTTCAGGGAACTCGAGCTGTGTCGAAGCACTAGGGGGAAATAGCCTTGCGTGAGTCACGTGAAGATCTATGCAACCAATGAGAAGCGAACGCGTGTGAATGCGTCACTGCCGGCCGCAGCCGGTGACGTCATGAGGAAGAGCATAAAGCGCGTCTGAAACCGGGGCGCGTCAGCCATGAATGCCTGAAGCGGGCCCGGAGGCGCCAGGAGCTGAGGCCAAGACACAGCGTCTCGTTCCCCTCAGGGAACCAGGGTTACATACGTAACCCCGAGACGTTCCCTTTCAGGGAACTCGAGCTGTGTCGAAGCACTAGGGGAACGCTATGCCAACGCCACCTCAGCGAGGTCAGCATCCGGGTGTGTCCCAGCTCACTGAGAGAGCACCCTGGTTCCCGGGGCCGCATCGAGGTCTAGCTGGTAGAACCTCATGAATGTGTGCGGTGAGGACCAGCCAGCCGCAGCACAAACATCAGACAAGGAGACTCCGGAGAGGAGAGCCTTGGATGCCGCCATGCTCCTAGTGGAGTGGGCTCGGACCCTCAAAGGAGAAGCATGACTGGCCGACTCGTAAGCTAGGCAGATAGCCTCGACTATCCACCTGCTTAGAGTTTGCTTGGAAGCTGGGGCACCCTCGGGGTCCCCAAAGCAAACGAACAGTTGGTCCGACTTACGCCAAGTGGCAGTCTTGTGAACGTAAGCGTCCAGTGCTCGTACTGGACAGACCTTGTTCTTGTGCTCCTGCTCATGATCGTCAAATGGGGGAGGGCAGAAGGCCTGCAGCGTGATAGACCGAGCCACATTAGTGGGAACCTTGGGGACGTAGCCTGGCCTCGGGTGGAGGAAAGCTTTCGCCATCCCGGGCGCAAACTCAAGACATGAAGGGGCCACTGAAAGGGCCTGAAGGTCCCCGACCCTCTTAAGCGAAGTGATTGCCAGCAAAAGAAGGGTTTTTAGCGAGAGGTACTTGATAGAGATACCCTCTAGAGGTTCAAAGGGTGGCTGGGACAAGCCTAGGAGTACCACGGACAAGTCCCAGGCAGGCACCCTGGTCTGGGCCGCAGGTCTCAGCCTTAGTGTACCACGGAGGAAACGAGTGACTAGGGGGTCCCTGCCCAAGGACACCCCACCCAGAGGTACGTGGCAAGCCGCTATAGCAGCCACGTAGACCTTCAAGGTGGAGGGGGACAGCCCTGCCACAAATCTCTCTTGCAGGAACTCCAGTACTTTGCCAATTTGACAGGTTACTGGGTTCACCTGCCTTTCACTACACCAAGAAGTGAAGAGCTTCCACTTCAAGGCGTAGAGTTTCCTCGTGGAGGGAGCTCTGGACTGAAGGATGGTCTCAACAACCTCGGCTGAGAGACCGGCCTCTATGAGCTGGGCCCCCTCAGGGGCCAGACCCACAGTTTCAACAGCCCTGGTTGCGGGTGAAGAATGCAACCTTCCGCCTGGGACAGAAGGTCCCTCCTGATCGGGATCTCCCAGGGGACCCCGTCGAGGAGGGACACAAGGTCCGCGAACCATATTCTGGACGGCCAGTGGGGGGCCACTAGCGTGAGACGGACCTTGTCCCGGCGCACCTTGGCCAGAACTCCCGGGAGCAGAGCGATCGGGGGAAAAGCATACAGGCGCAACCTCGGCCACGCCTGTGTCACGGCATCCCGCCCCAGAGGCGCTGGATGTGTGAGTGAAAACCACAGAGGGCAATGGGAGTTTTCTACCGAGGCAAACAGGTCGACCTGTGCCTTTCCGTACCTTTCCCAAATTTGCTCCACCACCTCGGGGTGGAGTCGCCATTCCCCTGGTCTCGCCCCCTGTCTCGACAGGGCGTCTGCTCCCACATTCTGGACCCCCGGGATGTAGGCCGCCCGGATAGAGAGCAGCTTTCCCTGGGCCCAGAGGAGGATCTGTCGCGCCATCTTGCAAAGTGGTCGCGAACGCAGACCCCCCTGGTGATTGATATACGCAACCGCAGTCATGCTGTCGGTGAAAACAGTGACATGGTGGTCGCGAAGGTCCGGTAGGAACGCACAGAGTGCTTTGCGGATCGCCAGTAACTCTAACATGTTTATGTGCCAGGTCTGGTGCCGACTGTTCCATAGACCTTGTGAGGAGCGGTCCCTCAAGACCGCCCCCCAGCCCGAGAGGGAGGCATCTGTCGAGAGAGAGAGACTCTCCGAGCCAGAGCCCCTAGCACTGGGCCTTGAGACAGAAACCAAGGATTCTTCCACATACTCAAGGCGCGTAGGCATCGCCCTGTGACCTCGATAATGCGAAGCGGGTTCCCTTTCGGGGAAAACCCCTTGGTCTTTAGCCACCACTGCAGGGGTCTCATGTGCAGCAGGCCCAACGGGATGACGCAGGATGCCGCTGCCATGAGCCCTAACACCCTCTGGAAGTGTCTGACAGTGAGTGGCTGGCCTAACTTGATGCTCTTGACGGCTGAACAGATAACTTGGATGCGCCCGGGGGAAAGCCGGGCCGACATCGCTACTGAGTCCCAGACGACTCCCAAGAAGGTGGTTCTCTGAGCGGGAGAAAGAACACTCTTCTTGGCGTTCAGCCTCAACCCCAGCCCCTTTATGTGTGCGAGCACTACATCTCGATGTTGCTCCGCCAACTGCGGCGACTGGGCCAGAATAAGCCAGTCGTCTATATAGTTTAAGACACGGATGCCCCGTGACCGCAGGGGAGCTAGAGCAGCGTCCACGACTTTCGTGAACGTGCGGGGTGCGCTAGGCCGAAAGGAAGCACCCGATACTGGTACGCCTTTCCCCCAAAGGCGAACCTCAGGAACTTCCTGTGTTGCGGAAGGATGGAGACATGGAAATAAGCGTCCTTGAGGTCGACTGTGACAAACCAATCCTCGGATCTGATCTGCACTACGATCTGTTTGAGCGTTAGCATTTTGAACTTTAGACGCTTGACCGCACGATTCAAGAGACGTAAATCCAGAATGGGCCGCAACCCTCCATCCTTCTTGGGAACTATGAAGTACCGGCTGTAGAACCCGGACTTGCTCTTTGCGAGGGGTACATGCTCGATGGCCCCTTTCGCCAGCAAAGTGTCTACTTCTTGTTCCATGACCAGAGCCTGCTGAGGGCCTACAGCAGACTGTAGGACCCCCGAGAACCGGGGTGGTGAGACCCCGAACTGAATGGCGTACCCTAAGGTGACCGTGCGCAGGACCCACTGAGAGATACCGGGTAGCCGTGACCACGCATCCCGGAACTCTACTAGGGGAACCAGCCTCCCGGGGCTGGCCTCTGGTGCTGATAGCATGTCCACCACTGGGCCGGGATTTCCGGATTCCCGGGTGGAGCGCTCTAGGACCCTCCTCGGAGGGGGTGGTTTTCCCATGGCGGGCTGACTGGTCAGCTGCTCCAGGGATACACCACCTTGTTGCGGCTTGGCGTCAGGGCCGCTTGCTCTTAGCCTTCTTAGCGCTCAGGACAACCCTCAGATCGCCCCTCTTGCCAGAGGCTTGAGCCTGTCGACCCGACCCCCCGGGGTTAACCGGAGGAAGACGGGTGGCGACACTTCGTTTTTGAGCGGCCCTGTGTGAAGAGCTTTGAGACCCCCTTTGACTGGCGGTCTCACGTGGAGGGCGGCGGGGAATAACTTTACTGAACGCCACCTGCTGTCGTGCAGCCTCCTGAAACTTGTCGACAACGCTTTTTACGGCGTCGCCGAACAAGCCCGAAGGGGACAGAGGGGCGTCCAGCAAAACAAATTTGTCCCTATCTTTGATGGAAGACAAATTGAGCCAAAGATGTCTCTCCGTAGCCACCAGAGCTGCCATGGAGCGACCGACAGAGTAGGCCGTCTCCCTAGTGGCCCGGAGAGACAGATCCACGGTCCGGCGCAGCTCTGCCACTGCCTCCGGACCGATACCACCGCCCTCGTTGAGGTCCCCCAGCAACTCAGCCTGATAAGCCTGCAGCAGAGCCGTGGTGTGCAGGCACGCTGCGGCTTGACTAGAGGCTGAGTAAGCTCTCCCCACCAAAGACGACGTGACGCGCATCGGCTTGGAGGGGAGCGCCGGAGCTTTAATGGAGGACGCAGATTGGGGCACAAGGTAGCTCGCAAGCGCCTCATCCACCTTCTGCATCCCCCCATAGCAATAGCTTTGAGCCCCTGCGAGATTCGTATACATCGAACTATTTCGTGTATGAACTCTCTCAGAGGCTGGCCTTTCCCACGATCTGGATACCTCGGCATGCAAATCGGGAAGGAAAGGCATAGCTCGGCGCGGGGGAGTGACGCGAGCCGGCAGATAACGCTCGTCCAACATACTTCTTTTAGGACGGGCGCTTCTGGTCTCCGCCGGCCATTCAATACCCAGACGAGAGACAGCTCGCGCCACAACCTCAACTAGCTCTTCGAACGCCGGCGAGGAGAGTGGCGAAGCCTCCTCTGCCGGGTCAACACTAGCTAAGTCCATCTCACTATCGGAACTCGACAAAGCTAATGTTGGAGTCACAGCACGAACATCTCCTGAGGAGTGTCCGTGACTGGAACCCGTTTGGTCTCGTGAGGGCTGAGGTAAGGACGGACCCACCCCAGCAGCCTCAGCGAGATCCATTTGTGAACCCCAGGACTGAGAGCGCCGCAAAGCCTCGGCCGCTGCAGGTCCCGAACCCCGGGGAACACTAGCCTGGGCGGCCTCGTTACAGACCGCCAGGCGGGAGCGGAGAACATGCAGAGAAAACTGCTCACAGTCTTTACAGCCGGCGCCCTCAAGAGCCGACCGTGCATGTTCCACTCCTAAACAGATAACACACATAACATGTGTATCCCTGCCCGTTATAAAACGAGGACAGGGATAAACACACGGTCTGAAACTCTGTTCATCTCTCGCCACACTTTTCACACTCATTCTCTGATTTTTTAAGCTATCACAGTCTCAAAAACCACTCTCGCACAGACACAGCACGCTGAAGGCATTCAGAGCTGACGCGCCCCGGTTTCAGACGCGCTTTATGCTCTTCCTCATGACGTCACCGGCTGCGGCCGGCAGTGACGCATTCACACGCGTTCGCTTCTCATTGGTTGCATAGATCTTCACGTGACTCACGCAAGGCTATTTCCCCCTAGTGCTTCGACACAGCTCGAGTTCCCTGAAAGGGAACGTCTCGGGGTTACGTATGTAACCCTGGTTCCCTGAGGGGAACGAGACGCTGTGTCCCCCTAGTGCTTCGACACAGCTCGAGTTCCCTGAAAGGGAACTGGAATCAAGACAAAGATACTAAGTAAGCAAAGAATGTTTGCAATAAACCTCTCGGCTTGTATAAGAATGGCTGTCTACTGATACAGTGTTATGTTCTCTTATAATTAGAATTAGGTGTTTGTAAATATTACTCAGGAATGTGAACACTTGAATGTTGCATGGTGAACAACCTTTTGTTTAAAGAAATGAATATTAATTGCACTACAATTAAATACACATTTTAAAGTGATATTTCTTTTTCTTTTTTGTGGATAGAAGTTAATTCACACTGCCACAACAGGTCACAGCAACTCCAACAAGGTGAATGCAGTTTGTTGTGGAGTGTGAACCGGCCCTAATGAACATATTTCTCATTAATCTCTAGCACAGAAAATCCTAACTCCCAAAACACAGTTTGATCTATTGCTTTCCCTGCAGGGTCCAAAATTAATGCCCACCAAGTGCCAAATGCCAAAAAAATGATCAGTTGCCCGGGAACTGAGACATTACATAGTTTAAAGAGATAGTTCCTCCAAAAAATATATATATTCTGTCATTATTTATCATCACCATATTCCAATTCCACAAACACGATTGAAGAATTTATTGTTCAATTGCAATTATTAAGGACTATAGATTTAAAGGTGAAAAAAACAATTGACTTGTAATCGTTCTCTCCATTAAACTGTTAACTACTGCAGTCCAACCAGTCCAATCTGTGAATAAATCATTCTGACTACTCTTAAAATAAGTAAAATAAGTACTCTTAAAATGAAATATACAGTTAAAATAATAATCTATAACTATACAAAAAAATCTTCTCTCATGCAAAAGGATATCAAAATTTTCAGTGAATCATTCTTGTTTTGAATGACATGAGAGTGGAAAAATGATGAGAGACTTTTTCTTTTTGGGAAAAACTACTTTAAGCAGAAATCAAATGACAATCTGAATTTCGCCAGCTTGTTTGATGAAATCAAAGATGAACAAACTGCCTATTAAATGTTGCATCGTGTGTGTCTTCTAATTTGTTTTCCACTAGCTCTAAATTTCTGTGGTTCAATAAATATTCCTCACGTAAAGCAACGAGAAAAGAACAAAATCACAGTCATCAGTCTTCCTGTTTCTGACAGATTTACAGACTTTTGACAAGCTCACGTCATATATAATTCCGTCAGTAACACTAAAACCTGCACTGTTTGTCACAAATATGCAACAACTAAACCCCATTTTAATACAGTCTAATATTTATAAGTATGTTGTATGTTGCATTATATAAACATAATACAACATACTGTTTAATAAGAAACATTTATGGCTGGAAAGTTCAGAACAACAAAAACAAGGTTAATTTTTGGACCCCATCATTTTTGTCACATTTTACATAGTGACAATAAAAAAAATGTAGATATGGACAAATCATAATTAACATGTCAAAATCTGAAATCGTAAAAAAGGGAATGAATAATATGAAATAAATAAATTGCAACCGAGCTTACACAATGAAAGCTAGAAATGTGACCAACTAAGGAAAGCAGTCTCAAAAGCTTTGATAGTAGCATTTTGCAAGTTTGAACAGACCGCAAAAAGAGAAACACTGTTTTAAAGCTCACTAATTGGTACACAGACAGTAATGTCACAAAATAAACTAAAAACTAAAACTGCTTCAGAATTTCAGAAACGTAGGATACATAACCCAGTGTAAGAATCAAGAAACCAGGACCAATTAACAGACACAGACAAAGAATAACCAATCACAACCTTCCCACGAACAATACTGCCACAATATAACACTTCTAAGAGCCATTTGGTTTGTTCATTAGGTATAGCCCTATATCACAGTATCTGGTGCATCCCATGGTGTAAACTCATACACTCAAAGAAATAATTTGTATGGTGAACTGAACTTAATTAAATTAATTAATGTATGTATGCATTGCATGCATAACGGGTGATTTTCGCTAACATGAATATGAAAACTCCAATACAAAAAGAGGCTTGCAGATCGGCAACATAGTTGAACATTAAATAATACCAAAACTTTTCTATCACTAAAAAACATTAAAAAACCCACTTAATTTGAACATTAACCCCCATTTTTCACAGACTTTAAGCATAGAACTAGATTTAATTACAATGTTGGAGCTGTTTTCACTGAAAGTTGTTACACTTAAGGAACGTGTGCGATGCAGAGAGGATGGACGAGGAGAACGGGTTCCAAAACAGAAACTCTCTTTATTCTAACTCAGAAAACAAAACCACTTTAAATATAAACAGAAACGGCACTAGTCGTGCAAAACCCAGGAGAACTAGAACCATGGCGAAATGGCATCCACAGACTAGAAACCAGGACCACATAACAGGATCAACAACCAACAAAGACCAGGGAACACAAGTGGGTATATATAGACAAATACATGAGACACACCTGGAGACATTGACGAGATAAGTGATACAAGACAGGTGTGGAAGGATCTAGAAGGGCCCGGAAGTGAACAGGAAGTGTTGACACGATAGACAGGAAGTGACAACAAGAAGCGAACCCATGACCTTACTGACAGGGAAGTGACAAAGACACAGAAAGACAGGACCAAGGGTAACAAAAGTAACTTGCAAGATATGTAAGTCCAACATGCATTCTAGTTAAGCTCATTTATATATATTTTTTTTTCTCAAGATACACACCATAAAGTTTGTTCTAAGGCACGTTTATTAAAGCTTCTTAAATGTCCTTTGAACTAAAGTCTATATTTAAGACTTGTCTGTGAAACAAAGCCGGTCTATGCAGGCCTATGCAAACCATTCTGGTAATTATAAATCCACTGTCCAGTTCCAAAAATGTATAAGAAGAATTGTGTTTTCATTAGTTAGTTTTAGGTAAATTGAACAAGCAGAAAAACATAAATAACATAAATAATAATAAAATACTTTAGGTAGTACCCATGCAGGCGTAAGATTTAACCATGATGTCCCAGTCCCCACAGAACAACGCCCTTACACACACAGCTACACCTTTTGTTGATTTAACGCTTTCATGAGTAAATGTCTCTTTACCATATCCAACTAAATTTGGAAAAGTTATGTTAAAAGGTTAATTGCTTCAATTTCGCAATTTACTGACCTTTATATTGTACACAATCTGTGTAATTTTCAGTCCAAACAACTGCAAAAACACCAGAAATGTAGCATCTAATGCTCCTACACAGCATTGGACTTCTATTTTTTTCAGAGGATGTAAAGCAGAATGCAGAAAATAGTTTTCCACCTACAGTACTTCCTCCCTCAAAGAACTGGAAGCCTTTGTTTGTGAAAAATGGTGCAAAATCACACTAGGACTGAAGACAAAGAGTGGGCTTCATAAGATCCTTGAAACCAATACATCGTCAAGTACTTGATAAACCCAAAGAATGAACTGAAACTATGCATCATGCCATGATAAATATGATCTAACATAATCTCACTTTCACTGGATGCAATGGGGTCAATTAGATTTCTAATTGCCTTGAATCTGTGATCGCTATGCCTTGTCATCGCCTCAAACGAACCCGGCAACAGACAAATGGGGCCATGAGCATTTTAATGATGGCATAACTCTGCAATTACAGGGGGGCGATCTAGAAACATGTCAAACACTTGCATTTGAATTTCAACACCTGTCAGAGCTCAAGGACTTGCACATGTTACCTAAAACTCTTCCCAGAATAGATTGTGAGTGTATGTGTGTGTCTGTGTGTGTGTTTATGCGAGGGAAGCTTTGTCACTTGAGTAATGGAGGAACTCTGTGCTCTCAGGAGCTTTTCCTCCAGAACTCGTGAGCTATGCTCAATTAATCTACTCTGGTCTTAATGACCCTGGAAGGTGACTCTGGAGATAAAGCGCAATTACACTGGAAACACGGGCGCTGCCAATTAGGCTTCAAGTTTTTCTCCATCTCCCGAACTCATTCCACCCGTCCCACCGCGCCAAGCTGTTTGTGATTTCATTAGCCAGCCTCTTCAAGGGGAAATTAAAAGTAGTGCTTGTGTGAAGAGATAGGATCTTCTCAAAGTGGCTGTCCACAGATTAATGGGGGAAATAGGGGATTATGGGAAACTGATAGACCTTTTTATGTGAAGAAAGCCTTGACACAAGAGACTCTCTGCTTTTTTGCCTCCTCCTTTAATCATATTGTCTTTGGTGAAGAGTGCTATATGGGATTTTGTCTGAATGGAACAGTGGCAGTCCACCTGTTTCCTGTTTTCCTTGTAGACCAAAGAC
Organism: Rhodeus uyekii; assembly: GCA_037043235.1. NCBI lineage: Eukaryota > Metazoa > Chordata > Actinopteri > Cypriniformes > Acheilognathidae > Rhodeus > Rhodeus uyekii. Next base: position 3,456,574 of record JAWRVZ010000018.1, read on the forward strand.
GATCATCCAAAGCTCATATACCTTTGACTGCATATGAGGTGGGAAATGTAAGTCAACAAAGCTCATAAACCCAACAAAGCAATAATTCTTCCCTCTCTGGCGCTCTCCTGTTCTTTCGTTCACCATCACAGCTCCTTCCCAATGATGTTAATGAGCCACCCCGGTATGAAGTCATCTGCTGCTATGGCCCTTGTGCCAGCTAGTGAGTCGCAGTGTAATGAGTGTAACTAATGCGTCCTGGCACAGTCCCTCTATACCTCTCTCTCTCTACCTCCCTCTCTCCTTCCTTTTCTATTTTCAGCATATTTTTCACCTAAATGGCAGAAATAACTATGAATTTGGTCAACAACAGGGCTGAGTATTCATGCAGATTTCCTGATTCCAAATCACAAGCGCTTCATTTGATTAGATTCCAAATTGAAATATGAACCTAATATGAACCTTTGCTAGTTGAACCAGCTACGCAACTTTTTGAAACGTTTGTTAAAAGAACCACTTTTTTTTTTTACAGTGTAATTTATATCAAGAATGGAGCTATACTGGTCAAGGTGTGTATTTTTGATTCACTAAGAAGCTTCCAGCTCATAAGTGTCATTACACAGGTCGCACAGTATAGCTGTTTTTTCCACAGATGGGCCAATCTGTTCTCTTGCTTAACCATTCCATTCCGTGTCGATCCGCTTCAGACGGTATGGATCTGGTTTCATTTTCCACTTTGGGGCTGAAAACAGCTCTTTGAAATGTAATACAAAAGGTGTCAGTTGTTGTGTTTTTTTTAAATGGAAAACTTTACAGAGGATATAAAATGTAAATAGCGACTTTTTTAAGGAGAATAACTTAACAATAAGATGTTCTATAGTAGAATAAATTATGGAAACAAGACACAACCATAATAACTACAGTCAGCTTCCATGCCACTGCAAAAAAAGAAAAAGAAAAAAAAAGTAACCTGATGTCCTAGAGCGAGTCATGTCGGATGAAATCAAGACCAAATGAGAACCACAAGCCTCTTAAACCCTTGGAGTGCTTGAGGTTATGACACTCAGTATTAAGTATTCAGAAGGAAAGACCATCTTGGTTGAAGAAGGAGAAAAATACATAATGAGCTGAGCTTCCTGCCTCAGGCTGTGTAGGTTCTACCTGAGGATGAATGTTTCTGGGATGTCAGTGTTGGCTACAGATAAGAAGCGTATGGGAGAATCTCATTAAGACCAGCATTGATTCACCCCCCCTCACCAAATGAATCATTCTAACTGACTCTGAATTACTCTCCAATAAGGAGGCGATTGATCATCTGCTTCGCCCTGACCTTTGGACTGTGGCCATACTGGGGACATAAAGTCGTAAACTGTACAGTCTACTCGGTTTATTTAAATGGATGAGTTTTAGTTTGTGGTATTAGAGATGGAACCTACCGGTGATTTATTGTAGCAGAAGGGACTAGAAAAAGAAAGTTTGTGTGTATTTGAAGGGGGAGTGGCAAAGGGGTGGGCTTGTATAGGGGACTGATTATTCTGTGAACTTACTTTGTCTGAGGATAAAAAATGTTGTTTTGAGAGTATGCATTTGTTTGTGTGCGTCTCCATTCGGTAAAGGAGGATGGATGAGCTAGTCAAGGACCAGGCTGAGACTTAAAATCCTCTTAATAGATTCACGTTGATCTGTAATGCAAGCACTCTCAAAAGCTCTTTCCATGACCATTTAATGGATATCCGAAAGAAACTATTTCTCATTGTTTTAACTAGTACAATGGCCTGCACTCAGTGAGCGAAATTGCATAGCTTAGTATTTATGAAATGTCAACCATTCAAGATGTTTCACTTGAATGCACACTCACTGCATTATTTGATTGATTATTAGACATTCCCTTAAAAAAATAGAATCTACAGCAGCATAAAGAGGAATAAAGTAACAGAGATTGAAACTGTCAGTTAAAACACATATCTGAGCATGTAGAGCTTCAATGAACCTTATTGATTAGACAAAAGCAAAGCTAAACCTCAGGGAAGGCATATTGAGAGAAGCTGGCAGCCTTAAGCCGTGTTTGTGTGGATTTCCAATCCATCCTGCACAGTACTATCAGGATATTGCTTTTACTTCCAAGTGTAATTGTTCTAAATGTTTTGTAAGCAACCAGGGTCTCTGAATTTATAGCTGGGATTTTACAGCCAACACTTAGAGGTAGGTGTATTAGCTTTTAGATCGCTGTGTAAATCTGAGTCCAACAAATCATTGGCTTGTGCTAGTGTAAATATTTTAAATACTGTACATACGTGTGTGAGTGTTTAACCTATATTGTATTGACCAAATGCCACTTCCCCTTTCCTCACGTGACCTTCCCAGTTTCCATCTACCTGTCCCAAAATCACTTACATTGTCGGTCTTGTCACCTGTTCCTAATTGTTCCCCTGTGTATTTATACCGATGTGTCAGTCAGTCTTTGTCCTTTGTTGATCATGCAAATGTTTGGAGTTGTTTTTCTGCCCGTGTCGGTTCCCGTTGGACTGAACATAGAGTTTTGCAAAATACGTGCCTTTTGTTTGTATTCTGAAAGTGTTCGTTTGAGTTTGTGATTTCAGTTTACCTCCTTCAGTTTACCTCCGTGTCTTCCTCATCCTTCAGCACAACACTCTAACACCTACAAGAATAGTGAAACAATATTTAGTATAGACTTCACATACACTGACCAGCCAGTGGTCCCCATGAGGGAAATAGTTTAATAAACATAGTAAATTCTGCTTATTTGAAAATGTATAAATGCAGAACGTTTTCTGGGATAGGGGTTTAGGGGTAATGTAGGGGGATAGAATATTTGTTTTGTACAGTATAAAAATCATTACAATATTCTGAAAATATTAACCAAATCAGCATTTCACAATGATTACTGAAGTGACTCAGCTTTGTTATCATAGAAAACAATTCCAATTTAAAATGTATTATAATAAATGTATTTTAAGTGCAGCCTTCGTGAACGTAAGAGTTTTATCTGCATTAAAAATACATACAAACAGCATTACAAACGCATGCATTACATATGCACTGTTGATTTGGATAAAATAATCTACAAACACTGAAACACTGAAAAAGAGAAAAAGTTCTCTTGAAACCTTTTATAGAGTTCATTTAGTCTGAGAAGAGAATAATGATTTTTTTATTTTCTTTTTTTCTGATTCTGCCTATTCTAATGTTCAAATAGCATATACTTCATAATCCATGTTTGGCCTTGTCTTTGAGATGAATATTTTAAATGAACAGATAAGCAAACACATTATCACAGCAGTGCAGCTGAAAAGATGGAACTAATTCTATGCGTTATATGAAGAGACTTTCGACTAGTTTGGATTACCTCATCTTTCTTCGTTATGTTTCTTTTGTTGTTCAGTTTTTTTTTGCATTATTTTGTATTCAGCTCAGTTTGAGCATACAACAAAGGTTTAAATCACATGACTGTCAAAACTAGAATGTTTGCAGATACAGATGAACAAAACGATGTTGAAAAAACTGCAACAACAGTCCACTGGTAGAAGAACAATTATCTTCTATAAATATTCATGTAGCAATTCATAATATTGTTCATCACCATCAGAAACACATTTCCATCTATTGGGAATGCAGTGGAACCATGGAAACATGTTTTCTATTTTTATACACTTTAAACTGTTTCATTATTGATTTTGATCCCAAAATGAATTTATAAACACGTCTTATTCTTTCGAGAATTTTGAGGTAATGTTTCCAATTGTTTCAGTAACAACAGGATGATTTCAGTGTTTGTGGTACCAATAGAGTGGTTCCTGGGATGACATACAATTCTGGAAGATTAATTAGCTTCTGGTTCCCTCAAGATTTTATTTTGGGGTTAACTTACACAAACATACCGAAAACCCAAATACTTTTTGAAAACGTCTGTTTCCAATAAGTAACTTGATAAGATAAGTTCGGGGTGTGACTGAATGTGTGCAGATTACGCTGTAGAACAAATAGTCAAAGTATTGTTTAGTTATGTTTACCACGGGCTTTATTTTACTCATACATTGAAAAAACCCATCATAAAACCCTATAGAAAAATCTCGAGGTAACCAGTGGCGAATTAGTCTTCCGATTTTTGATATCATCCCTGCACCACTCTGTGTTCTGTGTATATTTTAGGATATGGATGAATTCAATACACTCTGATAATTGATTTGACTAAATCAGATTTGTAGCTGCCAAAGTTTTTGTGAATGTTTATGATAGCATAAAAACATCTAATCTTTCTCTCTCTCTGCCACTCTCTTTTCCCTCTATGTGTCTTAACTGTGTGACAGTTCCAACAGTTCCCCAGTGACATCATAAACGCTTTTACACACATATTAACAGTCAGAGCTTGACGACCCCCCCATATTTAAAGATAATTGCCACACTTTAGTCTTTGTTATTATGCACTTTGACATACAGGACCCTTTTTATTTGAAAATGTCAATGGACAATTTAGCATTAGAAATAGTATAGACATCAAATTTTTTTTTAAAGAGTTAAAAACGAACTGAAAGAAAAAGAAGCTGCAGTGTTGTAAAAAGGCTGCGTCCATGAAGGTTAAAGTCAGGTTCAGAGAGACTGTGGCCCTGTGGGAACTCTCACCTCTCAACCACAAAAACTATCCGTCCATCAGGTCAGCACACGCACTCCTGGATCAAATGACTCGGTTAATAGATTTCTGCAAGAAGAGATGGAAAACAAAATACTGTTGGGACTAGAGAGAAACTAAGGATGGGAGAAAGAGAGGGAAATCTGCAATTTATAGCAGAAAGCACAACTAAAAACTGGTAGGCAGGAACACTTTGAAACTAGCGGATGATCTAGTTATGTATTATGATTTAGAAATGTACAATACAGCTGTACTGACAACATTTACATTGTAAAAGTGTAATAAAAAAATATAATAAATATATTATATAAATAATAGAATAAAATATGGGATCAGCAAAATAATACCTTAAATTCAATATTCTATTAACCTAAAAAAAATATGTACTGTATGTCTCTTAAGTTGTTCACACAAAATGCACTTTTGATGCAGTCAATATTTTAATATGTGCACTTTTTCAGATAATATAAAATAAATAAATACATAAATAAATTAAGGCAAGGACTTATTAAAATCATAGTACACCCAAAAATGGAAATTCTTTCTTTAATTGCTCACCCTTATGTCGTTCATCTCTGCAACAAAAAATCATAAAACTAATCCATATGATTTAAGCAGTTTAGTCCAGGCTTTCAGAAGAGACACGATCGCTTTATATGATGATCAGATTGAATTTAAGCTTTTATTCACATATGAACATTGATCACTTTGAACATCAGTTGCAGTTAAATCCAAGAACCATTGAGGTTTATTGTTGTGTGTTATATAGCACGTTTGAGCTTCTGCAAGAACCAGTAAGGTTAATTCTTGTGTGTTATCAACACATTTTCTCTTCTGCAAGAACCACAGAGGTTCATTCTTGTTTTATGCAGTACATTTAAGCTTCTGCAAGAACCATCGAGGTTCATTCTTGTGTTACGCAGCACATGTAAGCTTCTGCAAGAACCAACGAGGTTCATTCTTGTGTTACACAGCACGTAATAGCGTCTATTTAGAAAATAATCAACATTTTTGAATCTAAAGGATAATCATGTGATCCTGTCACTTTTAGCAAAGCTCAAAAACCTTTAAACAACAAAGTAGAAAGCAGCACGATAATGCCTCAAGTCGTGATTTGTCTTGTTACCTCCACAAGGCATTAATTGAAAAGAACCCAACTGTGTCTCACAAGAAAAATGTCTCATTCTCTTTATACACTTGTAAAGCCAAGTTGCCATTGATTGTTTGTAAAACAGACATTTATTTAACTCCCATGCATATTTGCTTTTACAATTTTTCTAGTTTCATGTCAAACCACACATTTTTCACTAAAGCATAACCTATAGCCTAACTAGCTCTAGCTTCTTATCAAAGACAGGTCAAGCAAATAACATGGTCTGAAGATAAAGAACAAGGGTTAGCGACACAGGGTTTATCCACATGTTTGCGGCCACTGAATTAATGTTACTTGTTACAGTTACACGCAAAGCTATTACATGCAGCTTTGTACCTATTGATTTTCTAAAACTGAGTGAAAGGGTTTGCTATAGGAACAGTTAACAATCACTGTAGCCCATGGACTTGAGAGGCTCTGTTATGCCTTTGGCGCCTTGAGGGAAAAATAAATAATTGGTGTCGGAATGATTTATTGTGTACTACCACACATGTCTTCTTCCCGTCAGGTTCATCTCATCCCACAGGATACACTAAATCAAGAATTTCTCTCTGCCCTCATTTGCTCACTTGTTTGAATCCTAATAAATGAGAAAAACAGGTGCAGAAGGGCCGGTGGTGCCAACGCAGTGCTTTCCATTGGCTGTCATTTACAGCAGCACCTCTGATTCTTTCATTAGTAATGTTTGTCAAATGTGACAATATTGTCCTTCGGTATCTAAATCAAACCTGTTTTGTTGCCCTGATTGGATATTCACGTACACAGTGAATGATACCTACACCTAAGTAAACAGCAACAGTGAAAAAACATAGGAATGGATATTCGGCTTCAATAAATAGACATAAGTAAACAGACCCGCTAATAAGGCTCATTAGTTGTGGATAGGCCCTGTCTGCCTCCATTAAATCCAGAAAAACATACATTTGGACTGAAACTACAAGTCATCAAGGAAAAAAATTGTTATATCACCACATGATTATGAAAAATACAGTGTTGATTATTTTCTGACTGTTTAGTAGTATTGTATTGGAGCAAATTGCTAAAAGTGGATACACATGACAATAACAAATAACAGCCATGGGGTCAAGGATTGGCTGGTTAGCATGACCACATTAGCCCTTGCTGGTAGATACCATAATGATTCTTGTTTTTTTGTTTGTTTGTTTTTTTTTCCTATTAAAAATGCACTTTTAATATTATGTATTTTTATGTAATATAATATAGACGAAAAGTCTGCTGGCAGGAATACACATTGGCGGATGGTTTGTACCCTCTGTCCAACTCCAGCAAACCTCAAACACATCCTGACATTAAGCTAGAAAACTAGCCTCACTCAAGGCAGGTGCACAAGCAGGTCCTGAAGAGGTTGGCAGCAGCAATTGAGACCAGGGAGATGACAACCAACTCCTGGCTGCTGAGCATAACCAGCATGGCAAGACCGATGGCCCTCATCCAGTCAGAGAGACAAAAATGAATGAATAAATAAATAAAGAAAAACAACAAAATCCCTCATTAGGTAGAAACTGGACAGCTGAATAAACTGGTCCCTGACTGGAAGACGCTACTGCATGCACATTATTGCCATTTTAATATATTTTCAATGGCAATTTATTTCTCCTGTGAAGGCTACATTTTGGCAAGCATCAATCCATTCTTCAATACCTTTCAGAAATCATTCTGATTTACAGCTCAACATTAGCAAATGCTGATTATTTCCAATAAGACACTGTCACAGTCATGTCGTGTCTCCTCACTTTCCTCCTTTGTGACCCTTCTGTGTTTCCGTCACTGTCATGTCAGCCACTCCCCCTTGTTTGTAGTGTCAGGTGCTCCCCGTTATCCTGTCTATTTAAACCCCATGTTCTCCCTTGTCTTAGTCGATTATTGAAATGTTTCTATGTTGGTACTCCGTGTCTGGATGTTTCATTCCGTGTTCCGAGTTTTGCTTTGCTAAGTGCTGTTTTGTTTTCGTTTTGATTAAAGTGAGTCTCCTGCATTTCTCCGCATCACACACCGTCCTCCTTCCGTGACAGACACACTATTGGATTTATGTTAGACTTATACATTTTAATTTAATAATTAATAAATAATTTACAGCCCTAAAATCCTTCTTTTTTTCTTCTTTTTTTTTTGCAGCCCCCCTAGAGCTCTCTGGGAGTCCCTGAATCCCAGTTTGAAAACCCTTGGTCAATGTCAACCTAACATTTCATTGGAGGATTCAGTGGCTGAACCATATAAGAGACAACGTTATACAGAACTGGCAGCAGATGTATAACAACACTGGAAAACCAAGAAAAGTGTGGTGCAGAAGTTTTAGAGCATCATCCAGCATAAAACCCAAGGGATCCATTTAGTCAGATCCTGAAAAAAAACATCAAATATGCATCAGAGGCAGCAGAAAGATGTAGTCGATGGCTATGGATCAATCAGAAATATCTCTCATGGGCTCCAAGATAACTTCAAGAAATGGGGAAAGACATGACGGGGGATGACTCTAGGACACTAGAATTCATTTTCAAGCCCTGCAGAGGCTAGTAGATGAAACACCAAGGAAAGAAGGGTGACCATTTGAAAAAGCCCTGCTTGTCAACTCTGTGTCACCCCTAACATCAAGGCAATTTCAGAAAACTCCTCAGTGCCTATTGGCACAAAGGATTTAGTAGCATCATCTCCTGTGGCTTTGATCCTAAAAGTGATGCCTTTACTATGTGAACATCACATCAGAGTGTGCTTTCAGTGATGGTGGAAAAGATTACATAGCCAGGTTCCTAAATTATCTCTCGATTTTCATTGTTTTACCCCAAATGCTTGTCTCAACTCATAAACACCACTTAAGGTCTTATGGCAATGCTAGATTTAAAATTGGAGCTATTCACACAGAGCTTGAAAGCTTTGTCTTTCTCTGAATCTGTTTTAAGTTTTTCAGTTGTGATAATGGACTAAATTACCACAATCAGTGATATTTGTTTGGGAAGATGAAAAAATACAAACTTTCCCTCTCTGAGTCTTGATTAAAGCCCAATCTGTAAAACCATCCGCAGCACATTCACTCCACACAAAAAGGGTCTCATTGTGAGACATCTCACGCATTGACAATGTGATGATGTCTCGAAGCCATGCCCACATTGCTGCTCTATTCATCTGGCCTTTGTGATATTCTCTATTGTGTTTACATTTTTGCTTTGTATATGTCTTCAATGATTAATTTAAATTCACGAATGAGCACTTCTCTAAACTTGAGAGTCTGGAAAAGAATCATCACTCTAACTTTTATGCTTTTACCTTTAGTGTTTTTCTCATTCGGATCTCAAATTATTCATCTTAAATTGTTTTCCAAATGCTTTATTTGCATGCTATCAGCGATGTCTGGCTTGCTAGGAAATTAGCATAATATCTCAAAATATTACTGCCGTGGCTCCATGATGTGATGCTGAATTATTTTGTGGAATCCCATGTAGTTGAACGATTACCTTGGATCCAGCGTTGTAGCAAGAAACTTCATTTCAACAGATTAAAAGCTGCAATACTCTTTTGTCTACCCTGAGACATTAGTAGGACACATTCTTTCAAACTAAACTGTGTTTTGTTCACCTGCAGTTTTAAAAGTATACCATTAAATCTCAAATGATACAAAAAGAGAGTGCAAACTTCAAATTTGCATATCCAATATATATTTGTTAATAAAGTATAATTATTAAAACTATATATATATATATATATATATATATATATATATATTAATGATAATGATAATTAGAATGGCCTTTATTAATATTTTTTGCATATTTAATAAAGTGCTATAATTAAAACTATAAAATTTAATATAATCATTGAATAATTTAAATTAATATGTAATAATTGTGATGTAATGTAAGAATCTGTTCATTCATTATTATTATTACATTATGACATTTGATTATCCAATGAACAGAACCATTATTAAACTAGAAATGTTGATACATTTTTATTTGTTGATAAATACACACACATGACATATGCAACCCTTTATATGAACAAAACAGGTGTACACACACACACACATACTTCTGAAGAAGATTTACTTATTGTAGAGTTAACGAAATTCATCCTAAGCGTTGTAATGTCATAACAAAAGTAAGTAGACTGGGAAGATTTTAAAATGAGCAGTTCCTTCATAAAACGTGATATGCAAAGTAAAATAAATGGCCGTGGCTACATGAGGTCTTTTTGAACTGGGTCATGGACCAAGGCTCTGAAAACCAAGGGATGCTTGGAGTGCTCTCCATTGTTCTGAAAGGATAAACTCAACAACTAAGGCAGGGATTGTCAGTGCTTCTGAGTTCGAACTAGTGTGCTATCCAGTGTCCTGAAGTACATGTTCCAAGGCCTTACAGACTAAGACATTCAAAGGCCAGTTCTCCATAAAGCCTCTTCGTCTAAGAGGCATGTCTGCTTCAGAATAGAGCAAACACACCTGATCCCTCTCAGGTAGCCCTCAGATATGTGAACAGATCACTGAAATAAACCAGGTGGGCTTGTTTTCATCCAATGACAAAATCTACTTGCAGCACAGAAAAGAGAACTTGGTCTCCTCTGTTCACTGCTTGCCCTAAAATCCGATCCCATTGTGTTGCATGTTCTTTATCGTTTCCTGTGTCTTGCCCTATTCTGGTTTTAAGTGAGGGATCAATGAGGAAGAAGCACCGTTCGATTGGCTGTTAACGTCTACTGGAGCCAATTACAGTTGAGACAGCTCTCTGCCACCTTGATCCATCTAGGCTTGGCCTGGGGGCAAAACTTTCCTATTTAATCTCCCCTGCAGATTTACATTTTACATCAGTCATCATTGTTGCAATGTTTTCATATTATGAGAGCCTAACAAGCTGAAGTAGATTAAAACAAGTGGAGTGCAGAAGAACGATCACTTTTAGCTTTCATGCTGATTGCATTTGGATGGGGACATGGAGAGGTCAGAGAGAAAGGTCATTCTTTAGCATTACAAATCTAAGCCTAGTCGAGCTAGATTTCTTGCTTGTGCACCTACTTTATCTGTAATATTTTCTTGTTATTAATGATCTAAAACTGTAGTCTATTACAAAGTTTAAAACTCAAAAAGAGAAATCTAAAAACTAAGCCATGTACACATTAAGCACCTTTTTTGAAAAAGGCATTCTGGATGTCAACCGAACCAGTTTTTTCAGTGAGATGGATTCAATAGGGGAAAAAAAAAACACTTTATCAACATCAATAACCAATGGGTGGAATTATTAATTCATTACTTAATTCATCAACACTAATTAATCTAAACAGCTATTTTTCTGTTTTGTCAAACTATATTGCTAAAGGTTGATTGAACTATCAAATGTAGAGAAAGTTGACAGCTTAAGTTAAATAAAGTTAACGTTTAGGTTATTTTAAGTAAAATCTTAAACATTACAATATCAAATTTGTTGGAACGGGAGGGTCCAAAAGTGATCTGTTTGGGCACTGATGATGCACTTGTGCTTATACACAATTTGTGCTTTTGATCAAAGCATGGAGACTTACAGTATAATGACAAATATGTGTCACTCAGAAATAACAGACGTTTTAGCTCTTTGTGAAGTTTTTGATTATATTTCGCTGTATAAGTTGTGTTAGGTTTCAAGATCCCATTAGATCCCATCCCTTGTTTTGGTGTAAATAAATATTAAATTTTAATTAGCTTAATTACTCATAGTATCTGATCAATAAGTTAGACAAATTAAGACATTTCTACACAACTATTATGTTATAATAGCTAACTATAATGTTAATGCTCACCTTTTTTACTAAAAAGTAAAACATTATTTTTTATAGTTAGATCATAGTTCCATCTCATAAATAATTTTATCAAAGAAATTGTAGAAAAAATTGATGTGTACTTTCTAAGCAGTAGTTTAAATGTTCTTTCAAAACTAATAAGTGCCCATTAACACGAATACAGGTCAGAATTTTTTTACTACCCAGCTATAGAAATCAGATGTAAAGAATGTAAACCATTGTAAGAGTGAAAAAGATTTATTACTTAATAATTGCTTTTGTGTTTGTATTGTTGAATTTAAACAGAGAAAAACTTCCTGGTTTAGAACAATGTAGAAATTCTAAATATAGCAAAACAGCATAAATATGCAAGACTGGTGGTACGCTTTTAATTGTCTGAGTGGATGACTAATTTACAAATGAGAATCCATGCTTTTGTTTTGGTTTATTTCAGAAACTAGGATGTTGTACCAGATAAAGTGTGTGGCAGGAATATTCATCCATAGAAAGCTAATAAGTTGTAACATAAGGAAAAGTTAATTGAACAATTAATCAAAGCTTAGCTTGTCCATTACGTTTATTGGAACAGGATGATTCATTGGGGCTGCTTGCTAATTTAGTTTCAAATTATCTAATTCTGATTTACTTCAGAAACATAATAACCGTTGATGGTTTGAATTACCTACCAAACAATTTTACTAATTATTAAAAAAAGGCCAATTCCTCATGAAGACATCTGCGAAGCTTTACTCCAAATAATCAATTCAAAAGAGTTGTGCAAGCAATTTTACAGTTTTGTGCTTTCTAAGCATAAACAATTCATAACAACACAACAAATGTCAACAGCCAAAATATGCTCTTAGAAATTAGGATATATACATCTGCTGTCTGGATCCTGCCGTCCCAAACAAATATCCCCGCTCAGCTACTAGTATTTATGAAACATGATGCCATATCTATCTAGAAACATATGGAGGGGCTGAATGTAAAAGAACAGACGTTGTTGATGGACTGACACTCCCAGTCACAATCAGGCCTGAGATAGTTCATTTTGTCTGTAAATGTTTCTTTCCTCAATTCATCTCTGACACATAAATTGCTTTTGAGCCCGATCCTCTGAAGACTTTGGCTTAGTTGGTGCTCTGTGCTCCGATGTTAAATGACCTTTGAAACAATTTGATTATGATGTTCTGCTGACAGGCTCAGATTTTTCACAGGAGAGAACACTGTAATGGATCCAAGCAGAAGCTTAGAAGAAGAGGAAGATGAGAAAGAGGGAGGGAGGGAGGTGGACAGAAGAGGAGACACAGGAAAACAAGGCGGAAAATGGATGAATGACAATTTTCACACACACACACACACACACACACACACACACACACACACACACACACACACACACACACACACACACACACACACACACACACACACACACACACACACACACACACACACACACACACACACACACACACACACACACACACACACACACACACACACACACACACATATATTATATATATACTGTAGATTATATTATATAGAGTTTTCCCCTTTTCTGGTTTCTTATTTTTTGCATGTCATACTAAAATGCTTCAGATCATACTTTTTTTTTAAATATTAGTCAAAGATAACACAAGTAAACACAAAATGCAGTTTTTTAAATGAACGTTGTTATTATTAAAGGAAAATAAAATCTAAATCAACAAAAGTGATTGCTCCCCATACAAAATAACTTGTTGGGCCACCCATAGCAGCAACAACTGCAATCAGTCTTTTACAGCGCTTTGGAAGAATTTTGTCCCACTCATCTTTGCAGACTTGTAATTCAGCCACATTGGAGGGTTTTGAGTATGAACTGCCTTTTTAAGGTCATGTCAAAGCATATCAATAGGATTCAGGTCAGGACTTTGACTAGGCCATTCCAAAGTCTTCATTTTTTTTTCTTCAGCCATTCAGAGGCGGACTTGATGGTTTGTTTGTATCATTGTCCTACTGCAGAAACCAAGTTCACCCAACATTCTCCTTCAGGATTTTCGATCGACAGCAGAATCCATGGTTCCATTTCTCACAGCAAGTCTTCCCAGTCCTGAAGCAGCAAAACAGCCCCAGACCATCACACTACCACTACCATATTTTACAGTTGGTATGATGTTCTTTTTCTGAAATATGGTGTTACTTTTAGGCTAGATGTAATGGGACACACACCTTTTGTCTTGTCAGTCCACAAAGTATTTCCCCAAAAGCCTTGGGGATCATCAAGCTTGTTTTCTGGCAAAAATAAGACTAGCCTTGATGTTCTATTTGCTCAGCAGTGGTTTTCGTTTTGGAACTTCCCAGTCTCTTTCTTATGGTGGATTCATGAACACTGACCTTAACTGAGGCAAGTGAGGCCTGCAGTTCTTTTGATGTTGTTGTGGGGTCTTTTGTGACCTCTTGGATGAATCGTCGTTGCACTCTTGGGGTAATTTTGGTCAACCAGCTACTCCTGGGAAGGTTCACCACTGTTCCATTTTATTTTTTTCATGTAAATGTGCAGGTATCAAATAATCAGTCAATATGCTTATTAAAACGTTAACATGAGCAAACCAGAATATTGACCTGATTTGGTAGGGCAAGTTAATGCAGCATGTAAATAATCATCCAATTCATATATATTTTTGTGTGTGCATTTATGTGCTTGTAAACTTGTAAAATCAGGGGAGATACCATGGGGATAGAAGAAAGACAGGTAAAGAAGAAACAAAGAGGCTTCATTAGGAACCTGAGGAAAACCTTTAGGAGCCAGAGGTAATGAAAGGCTCAGGGGAAAATAGGCAGTAAGCATGGGCTAAATAGGGATTAGTTCCTGGACTTTTCCATAATTGATCAGTTTGTTCAGATAAGGAGTATGTATGGATTTCCTCATCATGCAAGGTAATTGACCTTTAAAAATAAATATAAAATGAAAATAAAGAATGATAATTTGCAAGCCACAGACATATACAGACATATGTCTGCATATGTCAGGCAAAAGCAAACAAAAACCAAAACATTAATCCATTAAATGGTGGGTATGCTGGCTTTCAGATCACAGCTCAAGGCTGCATTTCCCAAAAGCATCTTAGCAGGCCTAAGTAGATAGTGGAACCAGTGTCACCAGTGGTCTCAACAATCAACTTACCAAACAAAGCTTTTAAGAAACGCAGCCCAGGATAGTGGATAGCTACATAAACATCATTTTCAAAAGGGTCCTAATTGTGCATTGTATGAAATCTTGATTTTTTAAACATATTTTACACTATTGCAGCACCTCTATTTTTTGTGAAAGCATACATAAGATTCCAAGTCTACATTTACATTTGCATGCATAAGAAAAACTTTGTAACAGTAAAAATCGCTTTTCATATGTAAGAAATAGTTTTTGCAGGATTTCTATTGTTTTGAAAATGTAATTCATGTACAGTGGAATACGGTTATGTCGACGGCCTCGGGGGTTGCAAAAAAGCGTCGAGATAACAGTTTAGCGAGATAACCAACAGCCAATATGGCGATTTATTTGATGAAGCGATCAGCATGCTATAAAAATGTACATATACTGTATATGTTTGCTAACAACAAAAGGCAAATGTGCACCAACTAACAGCAGAGATTTACCACCAAACAAATGTAGCAATTTATTTTTGTGCAGTGATTTAATTATTTTTTGGACAAAGAACATTTTACATCCTGTACTGCCATGGCAGGATCAGCAAGCGGCGGCTTCCCGCACATGCGCAATTCAATTGCACTTATCTCCTGCTCTGCTCTGCCTGCATTTGCTCCTGCTGCTGCGCGAGGACCGCGCCACCTGTGAGTGCTTTGGGATGGGGATGCGGCAGCACTCGCTGCTCCTTGAGAAGAGTGTGAACAATATGTGCTTTCACTTCAGAGAGTCTCCAAAAGTCTCCAATAACTCCAGATAAAGTTGTTAGATTTGTCACGTCGCTTTTTTGAAAATTTGTGCTGGAGTGGTCTGAAATCTCACTAAATATAGCAACAAAGGCGTGAAGCTGGTAACACTGACCAACTTCAAGGAAGTTGTTCCTCTTCATGCTAATTCTAAATGAATATGATCTGTGTTTTTTGGCACATAATATTTTTTCACAAAAATACAGCCAGTCTGTGAACAGCGATTTGGAAGCAGCGATTTTGTCTGGGTTGCAGAGACGTTATGTCAGAACGACCGAAGAATTGAGATCATGCCTTAGAGAGCCCAATCATCTTTGAGTATAAACTAAATGAGCCGATGCACACCCTGCTCAGTCGTGGTGCAGCAATTGTAGTGACGGGATGTAACGTTTCCTCCTTCAGTTACATCAGAACGACGAACGACGAAAAGCGTCGCTATTGCTGTCTAGCGTTTACTGGCTACTTGTCAGGGTTTATAAGGAAGTTGTCCCTCTGTCCACTCTCTCGTCACTGGGCATCACAGGAACTTCACTGCACTGGTTTGAATCCTATCTCACAGATATATCTTTCAGGGTTGCCTGGTGTGGGGAGGTCTCCAAACCAACCGATCAATGTCTCTTCAGTTCTTAGACGCCTTCTCTTCTCCATATGCACTTCATCACTGAGTCCCATCATTACAGGTACACAGTTTCCATTATAACTGCAATGTTAATGACACACAGCTCTGCTTTTCATTTCAACCACATGATCCCACAGTAGCTGCACGATTCACAAGCTGTCCAGTGGACATGGATGAATAAACATCCCCTCCTTCTCGTCTTCCTTGCCAAACCGTGTCTGCAGCACCACTTCGCCATGCAGATTGGCTCTTTAATGATTACCCCATCAAGTTCGGAGTTAAAAGTTACTTGGAGTAATCATTGAGGACTAACTGACCTTCAAAGACCACATCACAAAGACAGTTCAATCATGCAGGTTTCCACTACACAATATCAGGAGGATCACGCTATTCCTAACTGAGCAAGCAACACAGCTTCTTATACAGGCCATGGTCATCTCCAGACTTGATTATTGCAATGCTCTTCTGGCTGGACTTTCTTCAAGTGCAATCAAACCCCTACAACTAATCCAGAACGCTGCAGCATGTCTGGTTTTCAATTAACCTAAAAGGGCCCACGTCACACCTCTTTATCTCTCTGCACTGGCAAGGTCTGACCTTGGGCTGAAGGTTTGGCGACAGGCTAGGGTGATTTTTGCGAATGCCATATACCCCAGGAGCCTCTGCAAAAGTTTTTGCACACCTGATATTGCAAGTGGGCCAGTATGCGACATGGACAGTCTGAGGGGGAGGAAATTGTGCTGACATGCCCAACCCTTGAACAGCAAGCGTAGAAGCGGTCTGTATTGAAGGAGAGTCAAGACATGAGGGAATGCGTCCCTCAGGTTTATCCCTGCACACTAATATTGGGGATGGATTCAAAACACACAGATCCAAGATTGGTCGAAATCCACCAGCTTTCTTGAATACAATGAAGTACAGGCTGTAAAACCATGACTTTGTATCAGCTGGAGAGGCTGTCATTCACCAGTAGGACTGTAATCTGAGAATCCCTGTCCAGCACTGATGTGAACGGGATGCCCCTGAATTTGGGACTGAATTGAATTGCATATCTTAGTCTGATTGTCTGAATGAGCCAGCGAGACAGCCTGGGAAGTGATAGCTAGAACTCCAGAGGGCTCAGAGGGACCACATATGTAACCACCCTGAGTTGCTCCATCCATCTCTGAGTTGTCTGTCTCAGATTTAGTGGTGGCCGAGACATTATCTTCCTGCAATGTGCCCTTGGCAATGAGCAGACTGTTGAGACCTTGTAAGATATGTGCAAAGACAGCATGCTTTGTCGACATTTCGCACCTCTGCGAGATTTAGCCACTAGCACTTCTAGACCACCAAGGTGGACATTATCTGGCTGAGGGCCTACACTATGACTTGATCACATGCTGTTGTCTCATAAGCCCTGAACAGGAGCTGTGGATGACCCCAGCAAGTGGCAGTACATTGCTAGCATGCACCGCAACTGCACATTCCATCTGGGGAATCCCACGACCCCCTGACCGTCCCACCAGTTCTTTACAAATTTGTTTATGCACATCTGGGAATAAATGCACAGGGCTGGGGCAAGGTGATATACTGTACGTGTCGAGCTGAGCACACAGACATGAGCCACGAAAGCGCAGTATCCCTGCAATTAATATCTGATCCTTATCTATATTGACGAGTGACAACCCACACAACATGTTGAGGAGCAGTAGGTCAATGGAGATTTTGCCCAGCGGACAAGCTCTTGCTAAGATCCTCGATCTCCCAAAGTTTCAAGTAGACCCACAGTTGTGGTTCTACACACAAGCAACGAAAACTGAACCACCCATAAACGCTGTTTCAGTTCGCTTCCCCCCCCCGCGGATAAAATTTTTTCCGGTCCACGGCGCAAAAAAGGTTGGGGACCACTGGTCTAAAGGCCTTGTTGTGTACATATGTGTAACACTTGTTCCTGTCTGTTGGGTCTTTTTTGTCACTTCCTGTCAGTCGTGTCATCTGTCCACTTCTTGTCTCTAGGGTCATTGTTTCACTCCCTGCACCTGTCATGTAATCACTTAATCGTTAGTGTACCCAGGTGTTTGTCATTCCCTTGTGTATAAAACACTCTTGCATTTCCCTTGTGTTTGTCGCTTGTTATAGGTCTTATGTGTGGTTCCTGTCTCCTTGGTTCCTGTCTCCTTGTTCGTTCGGTCTCCAGGTTTTTGCACAAGTGTACCTTTTTGTTTTGATATTTAAAGTCTTTTGTTTTGTCTTTGATAGTGTTTTGTTTTGGTTTAATTAAAAGTTATTCCTCGTCGTGTCTCTCCGCATTGCACACCAGCGCCCATCGTAACAAACTTAGTGAAATAATCCAAAACATACTGTTCCATTTTTCTTTTAGTTGCGCTTCAAGTTTTGGCATGATTCTCTCACTAGCTATGTTTCCAGTTTATGTTTGTATTCAACTTACTCGTAAAAGTGGAATATTGCATAAAACATCTGTTAATAAAGCACCATTTCCATCCAGTGAACTAAAGAGAACAAGCACGTCCTCTTTTTATTTTTACTCATGCATTTCATCACTCTGAAGTGTCAATAGTACTACATATTTACATATCGGGATATACACAATATAGTAAAGTCTGCTATAGACATTTTATACTGTGGTAGCGATATACATATATCATTCCACCCAGTCCTAGTACATTCCCATTTTGTTCTCTCTCATGGATGGAAACTCTTCTCAGCATTTGGGTTTGAGATTGAGACTGATGGTTCTGACCTTTAATGTAGATTTTCCACACACATCATGCCACTGAGCAGAACGTATGAGGTGTGATGACATCTGACAAGGGTTGATTGTATGTGTGAGCATGTGAAATCTTCACCAAGTTTGTCGCCTTGCATTTGGATCTGTCGCTGCCCCACTTTTAGCTTGTTGCCGTTTATGTCTCCATGTTTCCCTCCCACCAGGAAATGTAGGAAAAAAGTAAATCATGGAACGTGTTTTGTAGGTGATAAAGCAGTGAAGAACACAGAGCTACTTGACCGCATTCAAAAGTGAGAGCGGCATGTTGGCTTGCCAAATGCCAGCATGATAAATCCAACCTTTACAACCAGCCTCTGCTGCGTGCTAGCTCATGTCTTCGAATTAATGATCACATCTATCAAATTGTTTTGGAATAATGAATGTCTCTGGACTGCCATGTGAGAGTCTATAAATTCACTCTTTAAAAGCAAGTTATAGTTTATTTACAGTGTGCCTGACACCATAGTGGTGAAAATGGCATGCTTTATTGGTCGATAATTTAACACTTTCTTCACCGGTGACGAGTATGTTTTATCTAATATTGGCTAAAAACGATCAAACTGCATTACAGATGGTCTAAACATCAAAGGTGAGGATGGTATATCTCTTAATAATGTAAGCCCACATCACATCTCAGTTCCCAAGAGAAGCACCTTTATCTTTTAGTCAAGCTGAGTTAAGTGTTTCTTTTAATGCTTAGCCGTCCTCAAAGGGCCCTTTCCATGTGAGTTGGGTCTAGTCCACTGGGAGAGAGTCTGTTCTAGTTGAACATGACACCTCAGTCCTGTGAAAAATGCTTAGAAAGGAGAAACACTGCTGGTTTTCAGATCACACAAGGAATGCACAATGCAGGAGGATGTCCTTTTGCATATGCAAAGAACTAAGCTTGGAAATTGTCTCCCACGATTTTCATTTGATCTTTAGGAGGTTTTTTTCAACTTGTCTTTTTCTTGTTGATCTTGTCTTTTTCTTGTAATTTTGCTTCATTAGCTTAATAATCTTAATAATAATCTTAATTCTACATACTGAGTAGTTAAATAAAAAAATGTAAATTGTTTTAAACTCATATTACAACAGCATAATGGAGATAATCTATGGAACTGATTTTAAATATACTTTATGTACTGTTTCATTTGTCGATGTCTATGTTGAAAGCTAGTTATGTGTTTATGTCCTGTTGGACTATGTATGTCCCATTTTGCAGAAGATGTGTTTTTGTTTTTGAGTTTTTCGTATGAAAGTACCTTCAGTTTATTCCTTGTTCTGGCCTTCCTCATCTTCCTACACATATGCCTGACATTAACAAAGATGAATAAGTAACTAATGTATTGCTCTCTGTTAGGTAATAGTAGTTATTACCTAATACTATCCTAAACTAATAGAACATTATTTTACAGTGTTAGCATAGAAATCTATCATTCTAATAGATATTTAGTGTTATTTTAGTATTTATATACTATTTTATTATTTATTAATATTCAGAATATTACTAAACTATTGGTAAAACTGTTGCCAAAACCACAAACTGTACAAAATAAATAAATAAATAAAAAATGGGCCTGAAACAAATCTTTGGAAAAATTTGAATTTTTATTTTTTACTCTATTTGTGGAAAGTGCGTTATTTTGTGTTGTGTAGCTGCACTTTTTATGTGGTGCAGTGTTTTTTTTTTTGTACCAAACGTGAATCAGACAAAGATTTTAATGATTCCCTATTGCATTCATGTGTGTGGTTGACTACAATCTTTAAGTGTTTCAAGAATCACATTTTAAACACAGCATTTAATTTGGATTTCTAAATTAGTTGGATTTCTCCTTTTTTCACAATTAGTCCTTCATAACAGCAGTAATCATATTCTAAGCTTTTGTTTTTTTCCAGCTAAATGTTCATCCCTAAGTGACAGCAAACTTTGATCCAGCTTCTTGTTCTTCAAAATGAACATATACTACCAAAAATAAATCATTAACTGTATAATGATTGCGCTGCTGAAAACAATGCTCTCAGATGCTCTGGTAATGCAGCTTCTTAAAATAAAAGATTATACATTTTGTAATCCTCATTCTTCAAGGGTATTTTGAAGGAAAATTTCTTCCATTTGGCCTATCACACAAAATTTCTAAATTGTACTGCATGCAAAATTATATAATAACAAAATCTCATCCACCCTCTGGGACTCAAAATTTCTGCAAAAGAAAAATAATTCTTCTCCCTGCCCACAGCTGCCATCACTAGTGCCTATTAGGAAGGCAAAGGAAATGTCTGTATAAACTATAGTTTGACATTTTTGAAAAACTTGAAATGGAATGTGCCTTGTTTATTGTGTCAGCACTGCAGATTGAATTTCCATTTCAGACTTTCAGCTGTAGCCCATTTAAGGTCATTCAAACAGGACCATTTTACAAGAGCTAATCTCACTAAAGCTGGTACCCACGTTGCTTTGCCTCGTATTGGTAGGTTTTGTTTAGCTTCTTTTTTGACCACAGTCCATATAATTTGGCCAAAATTCAGGAGAATATATCATTCACACAGTGTGTATGCTCACAAAAATGGCATTTTTTGCATTTCATTTTATTCCAAGTGTATTTCTTTAATGATGTATCTTGTAATTTTTGTGCCAGTAACATCACCAAGTGGAATTGCAGCAAATGAAGTAGGTCTATAGTGCCTGGAGAATCACATGGGGTCAAGTTTTTTTTTTTTTTGTGTGTGTGTTAAATCAGCCAATTAATAATTTAAAGGCACAGTTCACACAGTTCTGATCATTTAATCATTTACCTTTTTTCTCTGCAAAACATAATCATTATTCAGCAAATGAGGGAAATATTGATGCATATTTAAAATACAATCTATAAACTTTCATCCTAGATAATCTATTGAATTTATTATTAAAAAATATGTATATATTAATTTTTTCATTGTTTAATTTTGAGTATTTATTTAATGATTATTGCAGGAAATTTATTATTCTAATAGATATTCTAATCTCTACAGTTTTATTTATATACTATTAAAGTATATATTTAAATAAAGTACTCTGAATGACCAATTCTGTCCTTTTATATTTCTATTTAGATTTTATTTATTTCTTATATATAATTATAGTTTTAATAATTTTAGTACTTTCATGTTTAATTGCTAATAGTTGTTTGTAAGGTTGCTTTTTTTTATCTAACAAGCATTTTAAGTGCCATTAACTTTAAAATATTTTTTAGCTCAGTTTTTCATAAACTGAAATGAAACACAAATCAAACATGTGGATCAGACAAACACTGCTGATTCGTTATTGCATCCATGCCCATATTTTAAAAGATATTTAGAAGATTTTGGTAGGGTTTTTGTCCGTGCAATAAAGGTTAAAGTCTCTATCCCTTGTCACACCCTCAAACTTAATGGACTTTTAGTTTAGACTATCGTTTTTCACAAGTGTTCCTTGTGTTTCCCGCCCCTCGTCAGTCACCATGGACACCAATCATCATCACAACTGTTCATCACCATGTTCTCCACCATTACAATTTGTTTGTTGGTCGGTTGTTGTTTGTGTCTGTGTGTAGACATGCTGCTCTCATCATCTTTGTGGATTACATCTGTGTAGTTTTGTGAAATATTTTAATATTCATGATATTTTCATTAATTAACTGTGGAGAGCCTTTTGAACACTTCATCTTCTTCATCATACAGAACAATCAACCTACGGTAAATGGATTACGCTGCAAGATTGGCTTCGGTGGCCAAAACAAGCCCCTTTTTTGTTTTTACGGAGCACTTCTCTTGTCTTGCTGTCACCAGCCATTTACACAACAAGACTCTGAAGTCATTGTTTAGGATCGGGGCCAAAAAACTGTTCTGAACCATCGCTGTTTCTGGACAGCACTTAGACTTTTTGTGTAACCTGTGGGGAATTTGACTTACATCATTGATCTTGTCAAGCTTAACTCCTTTACGCAGAGCTCAGCTAGTCCTTCAGCCCTGCCTCTGCTGGATGCCTGAACCCCATCGTCCTCCCCTGGAACACCTTGCTGGAGTGGGAAGCCAAAGATTGCATAACCACAAGCCTCGCCTGTGCGGGAGGATCCTGTGGCTCTGGGTCTGTGGAAGCCAACATTCTACCTCATCACCGCTGAGGTCCTGTCATTTGCCTATCACCACCCCTTCACCTCCTGGCAACCGTCCTCTTCTAGAGCTTCTTCCTACATCGCTCTCCCTGTGCCTGCTCCGTTCTCCAGCTCTTCACCATCTCCTCATCCACCTTTTCCCCATTGACACTATGTCAAGAGGATGCACCTTCCGAAAGCCCTCACACTTTTAGATTGTCAAATGTGTTGCTTAGTTTGTTTCCCGCCACTCATCAGTCACCATGGACACTGATCATCTTCTTTTTTTTTCCTTACATCAAATCAATTACTTTACTTTCAAAGTGATAATAAAGACAGTGAACCTGTTGCAAGGATCTAATGAGATTGTTCTTCACCTCCGTTGATCATGCAATGTTACATATGTTTAAACTATGTCTCCACAGCTGCATTGAATAAATATAGACTTGGCCTTGGTGGCATAGTACTCCAAACGCCTGACAGTAATGCATGGTCTGTATTCAATACTGATTGTGTAAGCTCATGAACTGTACCATGCTTAATTTTCCTGCTATTATTTTACAATCATAAACAAGCCTATAAAAGTGCAGAATTAGATTGATGTCACATCCAACATGCAATAAAAGAAAGCCATGTGGCCTCCATTGACATTAAAATCCAGCTCATCAAAGTCATCTCGCCCCCTTACTCTTGTAAAATGGTAATATATTCAGAGGATTTACAAAATGGTAGTGTCTGTTTTTTGTTGTTATTTTTTTTATCATCTCACTTGGGTCCCTCACACTTACAAAGGTGAACGGCAGAATGGGAAGGGAGGAATAATCCACAACGCTTGAAAACATTCATGAAAGATCTCTTAACTTCCCAAAGGTTACGCAATTCAGAAAAACTGTAAAAAGAACTTTACAATTTTCATAATGCCTCCTCATTTCTGAATCTCTAATGGAGGTCATGTAGCCCTGGAACAAATTGAGATAAAGAGTGTGAGCTCTATAGCTATTCTCTGTTGTTGTTCTTTCTATCTCTCACTCTCTCTCTGCCTTTATGTTACACAGATCCATCCTAATGAGAGCTCTTCATGTTGTTTCATCAGGGTTGGGAAACTCTAGCTTTACCCTAGTTTTGTCACAATTCTCCATTATTAAATTAATGGACCCATCTGCGACCCTTATGGGTGAATACGTGTCATCCAGTGCATTTGTGTATGCTTTAAAGCAATATTTAAATTAGTTTGATGATCTGAAACATTTAAGTGTGACATTCATGCAAATAAAGAAGAAATCAGGAAGGGGCAAAGGCTTTTTTAATATATACAGTATATACATACAGTGGTGTAAAATAGCCTTTGTCCCTTCCGGATTTCTTCTTTATTTATTTGCATGTATGTCACACTTAAATGATCACACACAAATTTAAATATTAGTCAAAGATAACACAAGTAAACACAAAATGCATTATTTAAATGAAGGTTGTCATTATTAAAGGAAAACAAAATCCAAACCTACATGGCCGTTTGTGAAAAAGTTCTTGCTCCTAAACCTAATAACTAGTTGGGCCACTCTTAGCAGCAACAACTGCAACCAAGTGTTTGCGATAACTTTCAACGAGTCTTTTACAGTTCTTTGGAGGAATTTTGGCCCACTCATCTTTGCAGAATTGTTGTAAGAGGGTTTCGAGCATGAACTGCATTTTTAAGGTCATGCCACAGCATCTCAATAAGATTAAGGTCAGGACTTTGACTATACATCTCCAAAGTCTTAATTTTGTTTTCCTTCAGTCATTCAGAGGTGGACTTGCTGGTGTGCTTTGGATCATTGTCCTGCTGCAGAACCCAAGTTCACTTCAGCTTTAGGTCACGACCAGCTGGCCAGCTATACTACTGTATTCTCCTTCAGGATCTTTTTGGTAGACAGTAGAATTTATTATTTCAATGAATCACAGCAAGTCTTCCAGGGGCCCGTTCTTCGTACCTCGCTAACTGAGTTTGATAGTTGATGATTTTGCATGATCTTGGATTGTTCGGTTCTTCAACACTCATCTGGGACTTGTTGTCAAATTAACAGATCTGTTAGCTTAAACCTGCTCGGAGCAGGCTTACTTCATGTTGGCAGGATTAGATCAAGACTTTTTAAGCGGAGGTGATATGGGAAGTTTGTCGCAGCCATGTCCTGTTCATTTTTACGAGAGCAAATTGTTGCTGAAGGTGCAAGGATAAGCTTTTAGGATTAAGTGCATATTGCGGGATAGACAGGATCTGTTAGCAGACCGGAACAGTATTTTGTTGGAAAGATATTGTTTTCACGTAAGAGTATATTATTTATCTTATGTAAAAAGTTTGACTCGTCATAGTCGGGCATTAACAACAGCTCAAACTGTGTGTATTGCCTTGCGCTACTTTGCGAGTGGCAGGTTCCATTACACTGTTGGAGATGCGGAGAACATTGTGAAAAGTGCTGTCTGTCATGTCATTTGCAAAGTTTACCTGGCACTCAAGCAGTCTTTGGGTGTTTTTGTGATTTTTTTTTCCAAGCCACTTAAGACCCCAAGTTGTTAAAGAGAGCTTTTTCGCTATTGCAGGTACATTATAATTGATCATAGAGATTATGAAATCATGACCGTGCCAGTAAATGTGACGCGATTGTCCCCAGGCTTCCCTAATGTGATTGGTGCCATAGACAGCACACACATTGCCACCACTAGAAAGGAGAGTACGCCTGTGGTGGAAATGCAGCCTGATGATGACCTCCAGCCAGTGCACCCGGACCAGCCTAGTGGCAGAGTTGCACGGGACAAAATTGTTCAGCATCCTTTTTGAAAAGAGGGAACTTTGCACACAGTTTAGTTTAAAAAAATCCAACTTGCCATCTCTTGGCTGTGGAATGAAATAAATAAATCATGCAAGGTCATCAATAGTACAGTGTGTTTATTAGTGTATTTTACTAACTTTGAAGTTCCTTTTGAAATAATTCAATCTCAAGTCGGACATTTTGCTTCATTAGTTCTTGCAATTCTATTGCATTAATTAACTCTATGTAGTCAACTCTTTGGACGAGACTCCTCTTGTAGAGGGAACAGATGTCACCCTGTGCAATTTGCAGAAAAAAGCCATAAACAAAATAGAAAAGGCTTATTGAAGGCCTTCTTCTTGGTTGCGGTAAGAAATAGCCAAACAAATGGCTCTTTTCAAGAGACTGTTGTTGTAGCACAGTGCAAGTGGTAAAGATGATCTTTTTGTAGAATCTTTTTGTATTTTAACTTTACTTGTTCCCAAGTTCTAGTGGGTCCTGTGGTGGTTCTAATTTAAAAAGGATTATGAAATACAATTAATATAAGAAAATATAATTACACACACGATCACTGGGCTACTCACAAATTTAATTTGTCGGCAACTTTTTGCCAGCCCTCTCTACTGGCTTTTGCAGCCTTTGATGTGTTGCCTTGTGTTTTAATTAAAGACTGAAATTCAGCGATGCCCTCGACCAAGAGTTCTTGCTCCGTCGTCGAGAAACACTGTGCGCGCTCTTTTGCCATGCTCACTGACCAATCAAAATGGTGCTGATCAATGTTTCTACCAATGATACACATCCCCTTTTAAGACAATCCACGAATGCACAATGATCTCAGATAACTCAATCCAGCTATACTAATCATCAACAACAGGTGCGTTCGAAGAACCGAATCATCCAGATCATAGTTAGAGCGATTATCTCATCTCGGATGTGTCATCTGATCTTGGATGTAGTAAGCAAGGTACAAAGAATGGCCCCAGGTCCTGAAGCAGCAAAACAGCCCCAGACCATCACACTACCACCACCATATTTTACTGTTTATATTCTGTTCTTTTCCTGAAATGCGGCATTACTTTTACACCAGATGTAATGAGACACACACCTTCCAAAAGGATCACCTTTTGTCTCGTCAATCCACAGAGAAATTTCCCAAAAGTCTTGGGGATCATCAAGATGTTTACGAGCAAAAATTAGACGAGCCTTAATGTTCTTTTTGCTCAGGATTGGTTTTCGTTTTGTAACTTTGCCATGCAGGCCATTTTTGCCCATTCTCTTTCTTATGGTGGAGTTATGTTTTATGTGGAATGTCTCTTTAAATGTCACTTTAAATGTCACTTTAATGTCTGTGATAATCTGTAACGACTTTGATAAAACAAAGTCACTCGGAAACATTTAAGTGTGTGTGTATGTGTGTGTATATATATATATATATATATATATATATATATATATATATATATATATATATATATAGCGGGTAAAATGCACCTTTATAAATATATTTACTGAGAAAAATAGTGATGTGTTCAATACTTATTGTATCCGGTATATATGTATATTTTTTTTTTTGGAGCAAGCCAGATCAGAGACAGAAAGCAGGCAATGAGTCGATAACAGAATAGCAGTCCAACAGGTAAACAAGTCCAAGGGATAATCCAGAAACAGAGATCAGAATAAACAGGCAATGGGTCAATAACAAGGCAGTAAATCATTTACTTTTTTTTACCGAATTCCTCCAACCCTGCTTAAGCCTTGTTGTCATATTTAAATTAACAGAATTTGTTACACCAATATCTAATACATTACTAAAAGCAACTATTCTCAAGGCACAATAACTATGCATAATTACTCTTAATCCAAGGTAAGTGAGATTTTAGGGAAAATAGATGATGGAAAATGAATGGAAAGCAAACTGACGGATGAAGTATTGAAACAGAGGGGTTGTGTTCCTGTGTAGGGAAGCTTGATCATTTGATTTTCTTGGAAGGGTGCACACTACGTTAAATCATTGTTTCAATAAACCGAGATCAGCCTTGACAAAGATAAAGACCGTTCAAGATACACTGTGATTAATTTTTATGGTACGATGATGAAAACTGTCCATCAAAACCATATTCATTTTCTGCTATTTGAACTGTTTCCTTTGTTCCTAGAACAGGCAAACTCAGAATAAGCAAGTGTGGGAGCGATGTCAGAAGTGGAGCCCAGCTGGTGTCATATCCTTCATGAACTATAAAAGGTAATTTGCACTGTCAGCCATCTCCAAGCTGCACATTTCCTCAACATTAACTGTGCGATTAAAAACCCATTCTCCCTCTAATTCTGCAGTTAAGCACCTTCTTTTACTTTGTCTTTTTCTTCCGCCTAAAATCTACTAATCTATCTGCTAACGTATATGTCCACTTTGGATAATTATTCTGACGGCTACTTGGAATGTTTTAATTAAAGGAATGATTGCAGTTGGATAAGGAATGCTGATTGGAATCATTTACAGTCCAGAAGAATAAAGAATAAAGGTGCTGTGCAGGATAATGCACTTGTCTGCTTTAGCCTATGCAAATGATTTCTTCAATTACTTGTTAATTGTGTCAGCTAACTGATTATCACTGTGTTTCCACATCACTGTTAATTGCATTGGAACTTGCACATACAAAGAAATAAAACACTCATGATGTGCCTTTTAAAACTTCACGACACCATAATCACACTATTGTTGCAGACTATGTACTAAAAACACAATAACTTTTTACAGAATAGCTTCTGATTACATTTCCTTCACACACAAAAAAAACCCTCATATTTTTCTAAACTCATATGCTTATTTGTTTGAATAATTATTATTATTACTACTATTATACAAATAATTTATCATTCATTTTGGAATACAATAACTGAATAAAACAAAACAAAAAATACAAAATGGTGAATTTGTTAACAGTATTTTGACTTAATTATTTCTGGATAATTAAGTTTATGCTCATTGAATGGGCCTGTCCAAAAAAACACCCTTGAGAACACATGCACAAAACAGGAAATAAATGTGCAAAACTGTTGCAGGTCCTAAACACACACACACACACACACAAAAACAAAACACCACACTAAAAAGCAGCATTTGAAGCTAAGGCTAATCATGTTCAGGAACTCACATCCCCTGAAATAGTGAGAAGTTGATGAAAGATAAAAGATAAATTCATTATATATTATATTTGGTTATAAAACATAAAGTGTTAGTGAAAAGTGTTGTCTGTGTTCACTTCCTGTTTTCTCCCATGCTCTCCCAGTGTTTTTCCATACACCTGTCTTATCATTAGTTACCTCGTTACTCTTGTCAGCTGTGTCTTGTTCCCTCATTAGCCCCTGTGTATATCTACCCTGTTTCTTTCAGTCTTTGTCAGTCGTTGTCAAATTAACATCTATGTAGCAGCAATGTAATGTTTGTTATATGTGGTGTACATCCTAGTCTTCTCTTGTTTAATCCTTATATTACGGTTTTGCACAATATGTGTAATTTTTGTTGTAGTTTTAAAGTGTATTTTCAGCTTTCATTATTAAAGCCTGTTTTAGTTTGATCTGTGCATCTTCATCCTGTACCACAAGACTGTGAAAAGTAGATTTTGTACAACACTTGCAGCTCCTTTTTATTACTTAATTAGAAGCACAACAATTACTACAGAAAATTGTTGTCTGTTACATAGGGACTACTGAACAGACATTTAGAAGTTTATTTTAAAGGCAAAGTATAAAAAATCTAAATAGAGCGCTTTTTACAACGCTATAAGTATCGGGTAATTAAAGATCTGCACTTGTGATATTTATGCCTCTACACTTGGGCCAAATACAGGAAATACATCATTAATACAAGTATTTGATTTAATTTTTTCCACAGCTGCAAATTTGACTGAATGATTACAAGAGATATGATACAGATTTCGGTAAGTTGTACTGTATCTTTCAGCATACCTTCTGATGTACATTCATGTTGTTTTGTGCTGTAACTAGTAGTAAAGCAGAAGACATTATCAGTTTTTACATTCGCTCCTTCCTGCTGCTTCATTAAAATGCGTCACTTGACATTAAAGAATGCCAAATCGTTATGTATAATTTGTATTTCAAAGCTGAGACTTTTTCATATCAATTGTAACAAAGCAAAAAGCTGACAGTGAGGGTCTTTTTTTTGTTGGATGGGAGGCATGCTACAATGTTTTGTTCATTCATAAACTGAAGCCAGAGTAGACTACAAGATCGGTTCATCAAAATGAGAATCGATTCAAATTGAGAAATCAATATTTTAACATAGCCCTAGTGACTGTCTGGCAAGACAGAAAAAAGGACAAAAAAAGCACTATAGAAGTAGTTAATATGACTCAAACCCTATATTCCAGGTCTTCAGAAGCAATACAGTAGCTTTTTTTTTGTCATGAAACAGACCACAATTTAAGTTGATATGTATTGAAAATCTTCTCCTCTGTTGTATCTCTCAAATTTAATATAACTTTAAATTTGACATCAATCGTTTTCATGTGTCATTTGACTAAACGCGAATGCTACTATGTTTTTTGTTGTTTTGTTTTTTTGGTGTTTGTGTTTTG
Organism: Rhodeus uyekii; assembly: GCA_037043235.1. NCBI lineage: Eukaryota > Metazoa > Chordata > Actinopteri > Cypriniformes > Acheilognathidae > Rhodeus > Rhodeus uyekii. The sequence continues at coordinate 3,486,911 of JAWRVZ010000018.1, forward strand.
TTGTAAATGTTGTAAAATATCTCCTTTTGTCTGTAATGGACAAAAATAAAAGCATACAGGTTTGGAAAGACATGAGGGTGAGTAAATAATGATCACATTTTCATTTTTGGCTGAACTATCTCTTTAATCTGCAGCAACTGGAGAGATGAGAGAGCAGTCCTGTGCTTTAATTGCCTGATGTCTGAGTTAATCTGGGTATGAGGAGTCAAATTCCCCCTTTTGCGTTACGGACAGTCATTAAAGACCTGACGGGAGAATTAAATATTCATGAAAATTGCTCTGCACCCTTATGTGCTTCCCTCTAGAAGATATTTCCAGAAACAAGCTATATCCCCATTTAAAAGAGCATGTATTTTATAATGCATGTATTTGGTGGAATTGTAACAAAGTGAACAGCGTGAGCGAAATTTGCTCTTTGGCAAAAAGAGAAATATGAGCTGCTCGCCAATGAAGGCAATCACTTGTTGCTGCAAGGTCTTGTGAAGATCAACCTATCATGTCCCAAATTCTCTTGCGTCTGATGTATTGTTTATGATGAGCCTGACAGGATGCTCTGTGTTTTTCTCTCTCGTTCCCTCATTCATTTATGATGCCGGAGCTGGACTAGGTGAAGGGTTTGATATCATCAAAGGGCCTCATGACCATGACGGTGACCTTGAGTACGGTCTGTATCATATTTCTTTCCTCTCCCTCTCCGATTCTCTTTCAAGCATATCCTCGTTCTCATTCTAGCTTTCTCTCTCTTTCATTTATTTATGTAATGTACACAGGAAAATAAAAGTATATATATTTATATAACTTATGTATAAGGAAAACACAAAATGTTTTTCTCATGACAAAAGCTCCCGAAGTACATCTAGATCAAACTGTTCCAGAGTTACACTGTGAACTGAACATCACCTCTTCAATCTTTTAATATCCAGAATGTGTAATGTGTACAGTGTACTGAAGATTTGAAGTGGTATTGATCCTGTGCCGACTTGAGAGCAGCTATCATGGCCAGACTCTGGTCTTTTCAACAGGAACGAATCTCTGTGTTTATTTGGAAATGGCCACTGTAAGTGTTGGTTGGTGTTGGGGGAGGGGTTATGCTGGGTAATAGCCTCAGGACCTGACGGTTATCAGGTAAAAGCAACATGGTGACAAGCAGGCTGATGGTTTGCCCCTGAGAATGAAAAAGTGATAACAGTAAGTGGTTCAGTTAAATATTAGACTGTACTAGGTGAAATGGAGGGCATGAGGGTAGGTGGGCGTGTGGAAATGAAATAAGGTCGTCTTAGCCATTTTTTCATAGTTGAATTACATTTTGTGTTCCTCCATGCTTTTTTGTGCTCCATTGGAGACAATTAGAAGGTGATGACAACTATATTACACAATACATGAAAGGATACAATATGAAAATCTAAATGAGGCACTTTATAAGAGCCAGTTGTTTTGCTTATGGTATTTATTAACATGAATATGCAGCTTAAAATACAGTACATGCAGTTTAGCTTAATTTGAGCTAAAAGAAGTTACATTTGTAAGCGCATTGTTGTCAGGTATTTTTGTTGATCGTACATTTTTTGTATATTTAGTATAAGGACCAGCTCTGACCACATAAAGTGACTGGGGATTGATACCTGGAATGGCATGATAATTAATTAATTGTGTAATGTTAGGCCTCTCTAAAGGACTTTGATGTTTTTTTTGTTTTGTTTTTTAGCTTGTGTGCTACACATACATTTTATCCTTATCTTTTATAGATTTACAAAAAGTAGGGATGTAGAAAGTTGGCCTACAAAAGTATCAGGTCACCAACACCAACAGTATTTTTTATGACATTGCATTCTAAATACAGAGATTAACATGTCTATGTAGCTAGTACTGCTTCCTGGTAAGGATTTCCAGAAGTGTTTATGTGGGAATTTTTCCTCTTTAGTCATATTTACTTTATTTACTGTATTTACTCAGATCTTTATTCCTTTCCATTTATTCTGCATCCAACACGTTGATTACGAAAACTGATTGTTTGCATACCATTTGTTCTCGGTAGCAGACAGACGAAGACGAACGGATTTATAAAGCAATAAATGACTGAAACTCAGGGGTAGAGAATAACACTGACAATAACCGACAGAGGACCGAACAAAATGGGAAGAATATATATACATAGAAAATGAGGGACTAAACATGAACAGATGGACATTGGACAATCTAATCAATTAGTTACCATGGAAACAGATGAGAACTATAGTGCAGACAGAAATCCACAAAACAGAAGATAAGCGTAACACCGTTATTACCAACATTGATAATAATTGAAAAAAAAAATGTTTTAGTACAAAATGATTAGGATGATTTTTTAAGGGATCATGTGACATTTAAGACTGGAGTAATGGTTGCTGAAATTTTTGCTTTGCCCTCACAGGGAGAAATTACATTTTAAAATATAAAAATTTTAAAATTATTTGTGTGTGGTTCAGCTTTTTCCCACTATAAAAAGAACTAAACAAAGCAAATTCAGAGTAAAGACAGGCGTGGGTTGAAAAACTGTAAACGTGGTCATAACAAGTAGAGGATCGTGACAGGCAGCAAACAGCAAAAGCAATGATCCAGACAAACACAAGCGGTAGGCAGGCAGCAAAGAGTCGTATGAGGTAATCCAAGCCAGAGTCAAACATGGGCAAAACAAAAAGGGAATAATCATACTCAAATGTAGCCGGGACAAACAAGACTTTGCAACTAGTGCTCATACACAATGGGTTTAAACAGTATGAGTGATGAAGAGCAGCTGATGGGGATGTTTTTTGTTTGTTTGTATGTAAAAATGCAGAAAGTTGTCTGTAAGGGTTGTGTTTAGAGGTTATGGGATAGAATGTACAGTTTGTACAGTATAAAAATTATCATGTTCATTGAAAGTACCCATAAAGGAAACCCAATATAGGATGTGTGTGTGTGTGTGTGTGTGTGTGTGTGTGTGTGTGTGTGTGTGTGCGTGTGCGTGCGTGTGCGTGCGTGTGCGCGTGCGTGCGCGCGTGCGTGCGTGCGTGCGTGCGTGCGTGCGCGTGCGTGTGTGCGTGCGTGCGCGCGTGCGAGTATGCACTGTCGTGGCAGAGGGTGTATTCTCTCCAAGTGACAAGTGCATTTTCCTTCAAACATTACATCAAGGTCTGAGCAACTAATAAAGCTACATAATTAGCTTCTTAATTAAAGAGAATTACCTACATATAATCAAACTAAGAAATGATTATAGGGATTGAAACACTCCACCTACCGTAAATAATTCCCAGCGGGCCATGTGTGCATTATTAAACTAGCCTATGTATTATGGCTTATTAAGATAAAAGTACAATCAATTTATAAAAAATCTTGGAAATTTAAATTGAACTGCAAAGTGTACCAAGATTGAGAATTCAAGTGTTAAAAAGTGAGAGGAATATGAATGCAGACAATATATGAATACAGAATATGAATACAGTAAGATAAAACTTATCAGAAATAGAGAGATTCTGACTGCAACTGAATTTATAGCAATGCTTTGCCATCACTTTTATCATGCTTTTCTTCCTTCTGTCCCTCTTTCTTCCCTACCGCCAATAATTTTCAAACATCCCTCTATATCTCCTATGACTTGAGCTACAAACATGCCACTGAAGGTCCCTCTGAAGTGAAAAATATTCTATTCCTCTTTTAAACTAGAATTTGCGTGAAGCTGAACAGATCAAATGCATACAACAGGATGTTAGAGATATCAAGTGATTTTTAAACTACTTAATTTCTACTTCATTAGGGATACAACCTTTGAGATGTGTAGCTTTACAGTTGAAAGGCGGGGTGGAACAGAGAATCACATTTCCCCCCGGAGTTAAATCTAGTGCAATTCTTAATTGTAATGTCTGATTACTTATATTCATCTTGTCTCCAACGGACCCTGCCGAGTTGACCTTTTAATCTGCAAACCTTTTCATTATTATAAGTCACTTTATTTTGTTTAGAAATGACAGGAACAAAAGCCTTATTGGTTATTTAATCTAATCAGAGTCTCTGTACCATGCAGTGTGTATTTGTACAGTCTGATTTTTAGACTTCAGACTCACTAAAATCATTTTCAATGCAATAGTTGAAAATCAATTACATGCAGGCTTTTTTTTACATTGTGTTCAATGACTCATGGACGTTGTTCTTAACCTGTATGGCTTTCTATCTTCAGTAGAACTGTCAGGGTTGATGAAGGGTATGAACAAGGACTCAATGGTGCAAATGAATGGGGACTTTATTATAACAAAGCAAAAATAAAAATATAACAAAAACCACCTCGAGGGGGAAAACAAGACTAAACTGACTTGACTCGGACAGACAAGATTAGACTGAGAGCAGGGACCAGACATCACCCAAAAAACAACGAGAAACCAGCACAAGACGGCAAACACGGATCGATTAAGTACACACAGGAGGAAGGGTAATTGATGAGAACACAGCTAGGACAAAATAAACTAACGACAATGAAACAAGACGGGTGGGGTAACAGACAAGACATGAACACGCAGCCAATAAGGACGCGCATCGCTGCAGGTTTACATTAAACAAAGACGACGCGCAGCTGGTGACAACCAAACTGCGCGTGACAAGAAAAAACAACATGATAGCACACGGCCAATGAAAACACGAACCGCGTGCTAAACATAACATACAAACGAGAGAGAGCGCGGCTCGCGCAAAGCTTGAAACCTGCGCCCACCCACATGACATAGAGCGCACAAGAACGAGTAAACACCAGTTCTTGTGTGCTCACAACAAGGACGAACACATGAATGCCCGAATCCCGACACAAAACCGAAACTGAACCAGACGAAAGTATCTGGACCGGACATCATAACTCGCACAAAAGACGTCACAAAGACAAGCGTGCATGCGACTCGAACACTCGAAGCCGCACGCATGCACACACAACTCGAGACATTACAGTAGTGTCAGAGCTCTGCCACAACAACAAGAGATTACTAGACCGAATGTGGCAGAACCCTGACAAGAAAATGAAAAAAAAAAATCTTTTTTTTCCTGTAAATTAAATGAAAGTCAATGGGTTCCAATAAATAGTATATAGCTACAGTATATAGCCTGTTGACTCATGGTATGGGCAAAAACAGTTAAAACTTACTCTTTGTTTGTAAATGTAATATGTGAGAGCTGATGTAACACACCACAGTCCATTATGAAGTTTATTAAATTCAATAAACATTGCAAAATCTTGAGCCATAAAAGTTTACCAGCAGATTTCTCTAAATTGATGTCGTTAAAACATGCTGTGATTTAAAGTGCAAAGAAATAGCTCTTATAAAGCCGCTAATTGTTCCATCCTTTTGATGATATAGGCGTTTGTGAAATTAAGGCTTTTAAGGGTACTGCAATGATCAAAGACTATCCCCAGGATAGATGCTGGTAGGACAAGCAGTGTTTGAAGTGTTCTTACACATTCTGCTATTAGGCACTGTTTAGGAGTGAACTCTAAATTCTGATGGGGATTTCATGTGGATTCAGGCCTAATATAAAATGTACCGTCTTGAACATTAGTGCAGTCAGCTTGCATTGTGAGGTCATGCAATGAAAAACACACAGGGGATTACATTGCGTATATTCCATGTCCTGCTTTTTATTTTTCCTGGAGTTCATGTCTTAATAAAATGGAGGCTGAATTCTGGAGATGCACACGCCAAGAGGAAGAGCTGCAGGGTGGAAAGGAAATTATTACCCACTTTTCTGTTCCATCAACATTAGCCTCACACTCACAGCAGACACCCCCCCTCCTCATGTTTGTAAAACCAGCAGCCTCTTCCAGGTAAAGGATCCATTAGAATTATGGAGCACTGCAGCTTAGACTTTCTGTACTGGGACGGATTTGCTCTGCACATGCGAAACTGACGTCATTATAAAATCGAAGTAATTTTATGCAGGAAATTGCCCACTAAGCTATGTGCTCTTAAATGAGATATAATGGCAAATTATCAGTTAATACACATCACTGAGATTTGGAACGACCTCCGGATTGGTGATGCTTGACTCCAGCAGCCGGGGAGTGATAAGTCTCTGCACTCTTGGTTGATAATGTTTTACATTTGTTTATATTGAAGGATAAAGCCTTTCTAAGGGTTAATTTTTTCTCCTTTGTGCAGAAAACTGACACACTCCTGTTCCCATAGAATTTAAATCACCAAAGCATTTACGAATAAAAAGCGTTTGTGAAAAGGCATTATGATGAAGGTTTATAAAGTGTTTTATGCATCTTGCTAAGTAAACACTTTTGTAAGTGTATGTGTGTGAGTGTATAGGAGCGTTAATTGTTCTTTAACCCTCACACTGAAAGAACATTTAAATGGAGTTGACAGAAAATATATCACATTCTGGATGGATTGAAACAGAAACTAATTCAAAGACTGTTTTTTTTATTCTAAATAGTTAGTTAAAACATACATGCTAAATGCACTTGCTAAGAACAAGTCATTATGAAGCTGCACAGATAGATGTGTAGATGAAGAGAAGAGATGAAGATAGACCGTGACAGACAGACAGGTTGGCACCAATACAGCATGTGTATACAATGTGAATCAGATGACAAATGTAGTTTGTTACTAGGAACACAGAGTGAGTCATTCAACACTACTTTTAATTAGTAAGATTAAGCAGAATCCTAAAGTCGTTCTACATTCACACTGCTTGCTGTGAGTCTCAAACGTAATGGTCGACAAACCAAAGTGACAAAATGTCCAATTGCACTTCAAAGACAGCAATGATGAGGAAAGTAATTTGACCACAGCATGTTGTCCCTCTTTTTATATCTTGCAATAGGGAAAAGCTGTCACCAGGAGGGCTGGGAACACGCTAGGCAAAGCTGACTACATTATACTGAAATGCTAAGTACTATAAATCACAAATATGCCATCTGAACAGGAGTGTGGGAGTGTTAATGTGTAAGATGGGCATTTGTGTTTAAACGCGCACACACACACACACACACACACACACTCACACACTCACTGTCTATTTTTCATTTAGCATTTTACCTCTGTCCTACACAAGGGCAAGCTTTAACAGCACTAGCGCCAAGATAAATGCACTTAAAATGAACCTCAGATTTTTGTGTAACCTTACAGTATAAGAGAAAAATTGGACAAGACCAGAACTGATAATAATAGCTAAAGTTGAAATTACTTTAGTTCCATTTGAATAATGGTTCTGCCTAATCAGAACAATATCTGATCCCATCCACTTAGGAAATAAAATGCTTATATACTTACATTTTTTTAACCTGGGCAGTCATGTTAGTTTTTCATTCCTACTATCAGTAAAACACATTACTATTAAGGTTTTGGGTTCAATGCTAAAGGATCGAAGAATTAAAACATTTGGATTATCTCCAAATTACATTGTGTTCTTCCATTTTATTTATTTATTTTTTCTCAATTCGAGCAGTGTCTGATGTATGAATGCACCATTATTTTCATTGAATGACTTGTTCACAAGTAGGACTGATACAGTTCTATTGTTTCTTCTGATTGTAACAGGAGGTCAAGATTATCAGTGAATTACCATTTAAATTTAAGATCTATCATTTTGATAATTTATGTTCATTTTCTTTATTTTGAAGCTTGTTAATCGTTATTCTCCATTTATTGTAATTGTACTGAAAAGAGCATCTAGCAAATTCTTCAAAATATCTTTTTTTTGTGTTAGGCAGAAGAGAAGTCATACATGTTTGAAATGACATAAAGGTGAAAATATGATATAATGTTTTTTTTTTGTGCTAAACCGGTCTTTAAGCTCATTCAAAAGCAGTTGTGACATTCTTTTGATTATAACAGGAAATATTCTAGACTAACCTTGATTACAATAATGAACATATGGTTGTGTAATGCTGATGCTGAGTGGAGTTTGCTCTATGTAAACAATACTTAGGGAATAGTTAGAGTTTTTTTAGCATGATTTTTTGCACAAATTGAGTAATTTTGTGTAATGTTTACACAAATTGAGTAATGATTCTTTTCAGTGGCACAAAGCTTAAGTTGTATTGAATCTGGAATATTGTTTTAATGATTTAGCGGAGCTGCATAAAGGTTTTAACTGACCAGTTATCCACTGAGACACCATACTTATCCTTAAGAGGAAAAAAAGCTTACATAAATTTCCCTCTGTCATTAAAAAATTATGAAATATTTTAGCAAGCTGAGATGAAGACTTCAGTTCCAATCACAAATGAGTCAATGTTCATGAAGCCAGAAAAAAAGTAGTCTACCGGGATGAATAATATCTATCCAATAAAGCACTCAAAAGGAAAGCAGAATAAAAAAACAGGGATATTCAAAATACTGCCAGTAGTTATACATATTCCACTGGGCCTCAAACTGTGCAGTTAATATTTAGATGATTAGTTAAAGAAAAATAATAACCCGTGATCCGTCTGCCCTGTCAGACTCTGGCCGCAAAGCTTGTATTCTTAAAGAATATTAATTAAGAAGACAATAAACCAAAGAGCTTTTACTTTTCTCCACAGAATTTGTGAAAAAACAAAAAAAATACGGGAGCCTTGAGCCATCAGAGCCTCTCAGATGAAAAATAATTGGAGAAATTTGCCATCATAATTTTCTCAGTAATGCTTTTCAGTTGGAAAGTTTCTAAACACGTCTGTGATTGAACCAATTTCTGTTCTAACAACAACAACAAAAATATTATTACCGGCCAGCATTCTCACGTCAAATAATTAGTCCAGCTTTGTCCAAATGTTTGTGGATAATCGATGTAATTGGAAACGCTTGTGATGTAAAATCACGGCCAGATTTCAAATGGACGCAGGCTCTGTTCTGATACACTTTAATTGTATACAGTGGAGCCGTGTGTTTTAGAGTCTATTCTGTCGGGATTACTGAGACACTGGCCTCCCGAATGACCTCTCTGCTAACAATCTCCTCTCTGCTTTCTGCCATCAGACAAAGGTGTGTGCGTCTCTGCGTCTGAGAGAGATGGAGTGTGTGTGATTGTGTATTGTGTATTGCGACAGCAGTCTCTCCAGCAGTCTCTCTTCTATAATGAAGGGTGTGTGTGTGAGTATGTGCAATGTTACAGCAGCTGTCATATTGTTGGGTGTAATTGGGACCCATTGCACCATTAAGAGGGTTATGATCATTTGTGATGGTATGTAGCAACTGTCTACTTTTGACCTAGCAGACCATTTCAGATGTAGAGCAGAACAGAGGGTTAATGACATTATGCTCTCTCTCTCTCTCTCTCTCTCTCTCCCCCTCTCTCCCCCCTCTCTCCCTCTCTCCCTCACACACACACACACACACTCTGGTAGAGGAATGATGCAGTATTCATGACACCAGCTTTTCTCTGAGCTGTGCATTACATTTTGCTGTATCTTATTTAAAAAGAACTGCATTTCTACGTTTCTTTATGAAATAAGTGATATAGGTCATGTAAATGCAATCTAAAACCAAAACAAATATCTGTGACATCACCTCAAAGATTAACAAGTAGAATTGATAGTCGTCTTTCTAACTTCATTTTTCTTTTTAGCCTTTTTCATCCACCCTATACATTGCAAAAAAAGTAAGTTCTTAAAGAAAGTTTTTGTCTTGAAAACTTAAAATGTCAAACTGCCATCAATAACTCTAAGATGTACTTTTGTTGCATTATCTTACTCTTTCTTAATATGTTTTCTTTATAATTGATAGATATTAAATATTACTGTCACGGTCACAGTCTTGTCATGTTTCACTTCCAGGTCCCTTCTGGTATATCTTCCTGTGCCCTACCTGCACCTGTCGTGTCAATCACTTACCTTGTTAGTCTCATCAGGTGTTCCCTATCTCCTCTTATAAAACACTCTATTGTGTTTCCCTTGTCTTGGTTGGTTAATGGCATTTTTTGCGTGGATGTCTCTCCGTGTGTGGATGCCGTGTTTCTTGTATTCTCCGAGTTTGCACTAAGAGTGCCGTTTCTGTTTATAATTGAAAGTCTTTTGTTTTACGTTTATTGAATAAAGTGAGTTTGCTGCCATCCTGCATCTCCGTGTCTCCTCTCCGCATTGCACACCGCACCATTTGCTAACAGTCACGGTTCTGTTCTGTTTGGACTTTATGTTGCATCACTGCTGTTGTCACTCTTTGTTTCCATGACTATTGATTTGATTTGATAATCCTATTCAGCTGTATTCTCTTGTTATCTTGTGTATTTAAGATCACGTGTTTCTGCCGTGTCAGGCCTTGTCAGGTCTTGTCTATCTTATTAGGGTTGTGTGCCTGCCTTTGTTTGGATTTACCTGTGGATATCAGACCCTTTTGGATCTTTGTGACAGAAGACTGGAACTCTAAGTGATTGAAGCTGCAACAATTCTTTTTATTTATTTTTTTAATCACCGTGGACATTCCCTCAGTAAGTTTGCTTGGCTTTTTTTTCGGGCAGGAAATCGCTCTCTTAAGGACCATTTAGATGAGTTTTTATGTCATTCATCAAACACGCTTCCCAACACCATTACAAAGGCCGCATGCTTTGAATGGGTGCTGGATCTGCTTTCTTTTTTCGGCCCAGCAGATGATGACACCAGCCCCACTCCAAACCCAGATCCCAGCCAGAAACTATCCAGCTGCATGGAATGTCTTCCTGAGCCCACAGCAAACAGAGAGCCTTGTGAGTCTGTCCAGATGTGTTTGCCAGCAGCACCACCCATTGTAATGGGAGTCACAGTGGATTTAAACAAGGTGAGTGAGTTTTTAATTACTTTAGTGAACTTTTTAGATGCCCTGATCCATTTTTACCTGAATCGGACTGCTGAGGGATCTGCTGATCCCTCCTTCTCCTGCCTCCTCGCCTAACACCCAACTATGCCTCTATTCAGTTTATTCTGCCTTGTGTTAGTCCCTCTATTCCTCCTCAATCTTCTCTCCAGACCTTAGTTAGTCCTTCTACCCAGTCTCTACTGTCTCCTGTCAATCCCTTAGCTTCCCCTCAGGCTTCTCTGAGTGCCGTGGATTCACTTGGGACCCTCAGTGAGCCATCTTAGCCTGGGAGTGTGCTTCCCCCTGGCTCTCCCTCCAGCCGCTGATGCTCTCACTCCGCCTTGGCCCGTTGTTTTCAAGTACACCAGGCCCTCAGTTACTCCGATTCCACCTCAGCCCTCTGGTAGCTCACTTCCATCTCATGGATTAGTTGCTGTGGTTCCATCGCCAAAGCCTTAAGCATTGTTCTTGGCTATCGGCTCTTTCTCTGCACCTAGGGCTCCACCTCCATCTTTGTTCATCTCCATGGTACCGTTGAAACCCTCATCACCTTGGATCCTTACTTGAGCAACGTCGCCATGGGATGTCTACATGGCTCCAGCTTGGGTCACCATCTGGCTCCTCCTGCTCCTGACTCCTGGCTCCTCCCTGGTTCATTCTACCATCGTCACCGCTCTGGTTTCCTCAGTTGTCACTTCTCCCAGTTTCCTGTCCTTCATCAAAACCCCCTCCTTTCTTCGAATTGCTTAGTTTAACAGAACCTGTCTGTTATAGTTGTGCATACTATCAAAGACTGTCTTGGATCTTTATCTTTGTCATGTGTGTTACGATAGTTAGTTTATGACAATTACTAATATTTAATGGACATCCCACACTTGATCTTATGTTTATATAAGAAATACATGGCATAGACATTAAAGTGCCTGGTCTCTTTCGAAAGGGAACTCTACGCTGCGTCCCCTAGGGGTCGTTTTGGCAACGGAACGCAGCGTCTTGTTCCCTAATCTCAGGGAACTATGATTACAATAGTAACCTGAGACGTTTTAAACTGTTGACAAAATAGATGTCTTTTTTTTTTTTGCTTCTTTCTTTTTTTCATCCACCCCTTTCTGCAAAAAATGAGGGGTTTGTAAAATCTTACATTTTAGGGAACTTAAAATGTAAAATTTCCATTACTTAAAAACTGTAAATGTAACTGTCAATGTATCAATTACCTATTGGAAGTAACATTGGTTAATTAAGAGAAAGGTTAGTGCTATTCATATTTTTTAAGATTGATAGATGCTAAACCTCAGTTTTAGTGGATATTATTTATCCTTTATGTAAGAAAGGTGTCATGGATAGCAAAGCACCTATTTTTTAAATTTGCAAAATATCCTTAAATGTCACACAGACCTCAAAACTTGGTGCATTAAATGAATAATAAAATGTTGAAAAGTTAAGAATCAAATGATCATTTTAATGAAATGAACAAACTCATCTCCAGGCAAGGCAATATGCTTCTAAGCATGATTACAAAATCAACAACATAGTAAATAAAGCCAGTAAATGGTCCAACAATTAATCTGTATGAATTATTCATTCCACAGTGCACGCTGGCAAGAGGTGAATGTGACTGAACCAAGGTCAAATTAAATTTCATACAAGCAGCATTTAATCGCAATATTGCATTATACCACAGCAGATGCTTCAACAGTACTCGGTTTGTTCTGGAGAGATCAAAAACAAAAACAATCTGCTACTGTGTACATTCTTGAGGTACCAATAGCCAATCAGTGTTGTCATTCTATAATTTTTGTAATGCATAACTTTCTCTAGGTATTGTAAAATAGGTTATGGCAACATATGTTTTTATATTACGTTTAACTCATCCAAATAATTCAACTTGAAAAGATTTTTTTTTAAATTCGTTGAAATGACTTTGGTCTTAATGCAGTAATGGTAGACATTTTACAGTGTTTGAGTGCTTGTTGTTACAAATAAGAGTGTATTGCAGAAGAAGAAGAAAAGCAGCATCAAGTTGCATTACTTCTATTTTTAAAGTTTGCAATAGCAAATACACTCAGGAAAACAATCAAATAAGTCTTTTGTTGTTTTTTCATTGTTATTTATTTTATCTGAGACATTTTCTACAGTGTGTGGTGTAGCTACACCACACTCTGTGTTAAAAAATTCATTTCTCCATCATTTATCTTCTTCATTAATCATTGCTCTTTATTGGATTCTCTCTCATCCCCCTCTCTTTTTAAACTAAATAATCCCAACCACTTCACACAAACAATTTAATCTGTGGCTGGGTGAGAATTGTGTTTGTCATGCCAAAGGCACAGTCATCCCTCATTTTCCAATCGGTCGTGGCGCTCATAATGAATGTTCCTGAGCTGGACCAACTGCTCGTAAATTAACACTCGGCGCTCTGTTGCTCGCAGCATTGCTGCAACACTTGTGGTAGAATACAGTGAAATGTCAATTTGGAAACAGCAAACGGCACATGAAGCATTGGAAGGACTGTGGTGTAGAGGGGTTGGGGATGGTATGAGAGAAAAGTACTATAAGCTAAGAAACCTAAGAAACCACTACACTGGAAAATAGCTGCAAAACAGCCCCCAGAAAGAGCTAAGAGCTTATGAGAGAAAGGGTGGTCTTAAGGGAACTAGTAGCAAGCACATTTCCTAAAGGTGAGGATTTAGGACCTGAGAGGTGAGGTTGGTCTGCCACTGAACTCTGTGTAACCTGGTTTTTACCTCATACGTGTTGTTCGAATAAGATTAGAGAACTGGAATTTGTAAATAGAATTATGTCCGGCTCACAGCTGTCTTCTCTAGGAGAGATCATTTAAAAAGAGAATGGCTGGTCTGTATTGATTGAGAACACACTTGTGGCTTTCTCTCCATGGAGATCCTCAGTGGCAATGATTTCCCTTTAACTTGACAGTCACAGGAATCTTTAGTCACTAGATTGGGTTCATATGTCAATTCATTTTTCATTTACTGTAGGTAGAAAGAGACAAATCTATCATTCAAAGTCTTTCATTAGGGACAAATCATTGGACTGTTTTGGTAGCTTAACACTTAGTAGTGTGTCTGTGCATTAGATATTCTCTTTCTTCTTCTTGGTCAAGTTTCCGCTCAAGAATTCTGTGTTTCACAAATCCAAATGTCATGTGGCAGCCATGTGATGTGACAGAAATGTAGTTGATGGAAGTCATAAAATCTGCATGACCTTTTTATTTTAAAACACACTTAACAGCAGATATAAATTCTTAATCTCTGTACAATTTATAATATACTGTGTGTGTGTGTGTGTGTGTGTGTGTGTGTGTATTGTATTTATATATTGAATTTATATATTGTATTTATTTATATTTATTAATTTATTATAATATTTTATTTTATATTAATTATTGTTATGTTTGTTGTGTTCTTGTACAGATATTTAGCTATTCCCTTTCTGAGAAAATAACCCCACATCAGTGTGAAGTTGTGCTGGTGTGGCCTTGCACCAGAACAAGGTTTGATTTTATTTAATACTGTTCATGTCCTCTTTCTACTCAAGACAATAGTAGTGGCCCAGCCTGGCCTGAGGGTCACAGCTTGCGTTCATTACAAGTTCAATGCAGCTGATTTTTTTCTCCTCTGCTCATTTGGCCTGCTGGCAAGTCGTCTCTGTCCATCCATCCTTCCAAGTGCCTTGCGGGGATGGTCATTAAGGACATCACAATGTCCATCTCTAAGATGCCTGTCTTCATCAGATGCTGGGTGGTTATGTTTCTCTCCTGCCCGAGGAGACACACGGTGGGAAAAGCATCTCGTCGCCTGACTCTTGACACTTGTGTTTCTTAATGAGGTTTAAGACTGACTTTCCCTGTGACAGCATTTGGCTGGAGTCTGTTATGCCTGTGGTGATGTTAGCCAACATGATGGTTTTATGCCCTGCACCACAGATTCAAATCACTGTAATTTATTTTGTTTAATCTCCATGACAGGGTTCTGTCACTTCGGCCTAGCTTATTCTTGATTTTGTGACACAGCCCTGATGCTACTGTATTGTCTTTGTCTTTGTGTGAGTGCGCTGCTTTGAGTGTGCTTGAGTTGTGCACTCTTATGTCCAAGTGACCTGTCTTGTGTGTGGGGCGTGGTGTTCGGATTTCGGGGGTGTTTTGTGTCGGGATTCGAACGTTCATGGTCTGTGTGTCTGTCGTCTGCGCTGAGATGAGTGTTCACTTGTTCTTGTGCGCTCTGTCTTGTTCTGTAAGCATGCGGTTTCGAGTTCACTGGGGACACTTTCTTCTGTCCACGTGTGTTGTTGTGTTCTGTATGGCACACAATTCTTTTTTATATCAGCTGCATGCTTTCATGTCATGTTTGGTATTGTGCTGTGTAGCACGCAGCTTGTGTTTCTACCTGCTGTATGATGTCATGTTGTCTTGTTTTGTGTGAACACGCGACTTATGAGTGTTGTCATTGGGTGCGTGTTCATGTCTCGTTTTGTTTGAGTACATAGTCTGTTTTAGTGTTCGATGACCATGTGTTCCTGTCTTTTTCATGTTCGGCTTGAGGACATGGTTTGTCGTGTGTTTCCTTGTGTCATGGACACTCCTGTCTATTGTCTTGACCCCACCTATCTTGTTACCTGATTATTCATTAATTATGATATGCCCCACATATCTTCACCCATTACTTCCCTTGCTTGCTCCCTATTAATTCTCCTTATGTTTGCTGTCTTGTGCCAGATCGTTGTCAAATGTTTGTTATCACATTCTACAAGTCAAGTCACTCCCCTCCCCCTTGGCGTAGTTTTTTTTTGTTTTATATTTCATAAATAGATGGCTTTAATTCTTCTGCATCTTTGAGTCCTCACTCATCCCTTCAACAAACCTGACACACAATCACTCTGGAATATTTCCTTTTGAAATGCTTTTAGATTTGAAGATTTTATGGGTAGATAGTTGGATGTTTTGATTTGGAGAACCTATTTATCTATCTAGGATAGATACGCTCATAGAATATGTAGATGGATGGGTGGATGGATACATGACTGATGGATGGATACATCGATGAATGAATGGATACAAGATAGATGGATGTCTAAGTACTTTCATCTACTGTATATAAAAGCTTATTTCTTTACAAATATTGTGATATATTGTTGCTTTTATATGTGAATGTGTAGATAGTATTGTGTACATTGATGGATAGAAAGTGATAGGTAGATATGTGGAAAGATAGGTGACTACACACCAATTTATAGATCTAGGATAGATACAATAGATAAGAAGGTAGGTAGGATGGATGGATGGATGGATACTAGATTGTACTTTCATCTTCTGCATATCAAAGGTTCATTGCTTGCAAATAAAATGATATATAATATCATATGCTTTTTCTCTCATAAGCTTGACACACTTGGTGTACTATGCGGAATAGAAATATTGTGTTCTGAACAAATATTCATCAGCCTGATAATGACAGATAAACAGAGAATATGTTCAACTTGGGTTTTGTAAATACTGAGGGTCTTACCAACAAAGAGAAATCTTCAACAGCAAATAGGGATATCAAAGGCCTGAGATCTCTTGAGTGTAATGAGATTGATTTTCAAAGGGTTGCATACATCAATCTATTAAAATCACCTGACCATAGCAGAAATGTCCCTCACTTACCTTTTATCTCGAGAGCTTTCTCCAGGAAAACCAAGAGGCACTGCTTGGTATTTAAATACTCTGAAAGCTTCATGCAAGTTCTCAATTACCATCAACCTGTACACCACTGATAAGCCACTGAGCTGAGATTTCCTCATCTTTATACTTTACCATTTTAACACACATTTTGACACTTCAAACAAACTTACTCATCAAAATTGCATTACAACTCTTCAGTGATGGTCATGCGTGAACATGCTAATTCATATTTACATATTTTTTTTCACAGAAGCAGAAGAAAAGAGAAAAATCTGACACAAAGCTACAGGCCCAGACTCAAGTTTAAATGGGATAGTCTGTAAAAATGTATTACAAATACATGACTAAAAACTAAAAGATTTTGTGTGTGGGTGTCTCCTGACATCTAGAGCAAAAAGACAAGATGTGCTAACCACTGATTCTATGCATGGTACAATATTTCCATCGTTTTGGCATCCTTTTGTGTCTACGTCCAAAATGTCCAAAATATTGTCTAGCATTTATATATATATATATATATATATATATATATATATATATAGTTCGCCATGTTTGCTTGTTCCCAAGTCAGATTCTTCTTTTCGTTTCTGCACTGACTACCGTAAGGTGAATAGCATCACAAAGGCCGACTCTTTTCCTCTTCCTCGAATAGAAGATTGTGTCGACAGAATTGGTTCCGCCAAGTATGTCACGAAGCTAGATCTTCTTAAAGGTTACTGGCAGGTACCACTCACACCCAGAGCCTCAGAAGTTTCAGCTTTTGTTACACCTGACAACTTTTTGCAGTACTCCGTTGGCATTCGGCATGCGAAATGCCCCTGCGACTTTCCAGCGTTTAATGCAACGAGTATTGTCTGGATTAACCAATTGTGAAGCCTACCTGGATGATGTTGTGATCTATTCAGATACTTGGGAGGATCATTTGAGTAGTCTTGTCAAGGTTTTTAGTAGATTGTGTGAAGCATCGTTGACACTGAACTTGAAAAAGTGTGAATTTGCCAAGGCGGTAGTTGTGTATCTTGGTAAGAAGGTGGGCCAAGGAATGGTAAGACCTGTCGAAGGTAAAGTTGCTGCCATTCTAAACTTTCCCACTCCTACCAACAAAAGAGAACTGAGAAGATTTCTTGGTATGGTTGGATACTATAGAAGTTTTTGTAAGAACTTTGCTTCTGTAGTTACCCCTTTGACTGATCTCCTCAGTACATCTGTAAAATTTGTGTGGAATTGTGATTGTGATTGTGCATTTAATGCTGCAAAAGATCTGATGTGCAATGCACCTATTCTTTCTGCTCCAGATTTTACTGTACCTTTTAAGCTGCAGGTGGATGCAAGTTCTTCAAGTTCTTCAATCTACTGCAAGAAGAATCGGCTGGCGTAGAGCATCCTGTGTCTTACTACTCCAAAAAGTTCACCAAATGCCAACAAAAGTACAGTACAATTGAGAAAGAGGCTTTAGCCCTGCTTTTAGCACTGCAACATTTTGAAGTATACTTAGGTGGTACATGTAATCCGGTGGTGGTTTACACTGACCATAATCCCTTAGTATTTCTTAGTAGAATGTGTAACACAAATCAAAGACTAATGCGTTGGTCTTTGATTGTTCAAGAGTACAACCTTGATATCAAACATCGCAAAGGCGTAGAAAATGTGGTAGCTGATGCCCTATCTAGGATGTACTGTGGTGATGTGTAAAAATGTGTTTTAGTGTTATTTATACCCACTTGTTTTAATTACAATCATTATTTATTGGGATAATGTTTGTAACTTAGGGGTGGGGGTGTTACGTCCAGAGACTTATTGTTTTTCTGTTGCATGTCTCTGTGTTGTTTTGCTGTGTTCCCTTGCTCTTCCCTTGGCTCCTCCCCCTTGTCTATCCACAGGATACCTGATCACACCACCTGAACCTGATTATCCAGGAGGGAAGCTGCCTATATAAACCTTGCAGTATCCTGAGAGGGAGGGGAAGACATAGAAGCTTGCTTGAGAGCTTACTTCCCCCAGATTTGCTGTGTGTACGCAGTTGTTGTTTGCTGTTGTTGACTTTGCACAGGTTGAGACTGTGTACATCCATTTTCTTTTGTCAAAGTGATTTGTGTTTGGCTTGGGCCCGTCGCTTCATCTTTATTTTCTTGTTTGTCATAAGTTATACCATTTGGGTATCATTTTCTTTGGTACACAGGAACTGTAGGAAGGTGGGTGCCATTTTGTTTTATAAACTCTTTTCTCATGTTTGACCTTAGTTAGGGAGTTAGTGTAAATGCTTGTATTTTGTTTTGCTTTCCTTTGTAGGTTTAGGAAGAGGGTTAACTCCCAGTTAGATCACCTGTTTTGTTTATTGTTTTGGCCTTTACCCCCTTCCGAAGAGATTGTTCCTTCTAAGTTGTATTGTTTTCTTGTGATTAATCTTGAGTTTGTAAATAAATTGCTTCTTTGAGTTGACTTCCTGGTGTTTATATTTGGCAGAGCCAACCTTGAATACGCCAAACGTTGCCATGCTACGTCCCTAAACCCCTAGACCAAGTGTTGGACGTAACAATATATATATTTTTTTTTTATTTAGAGAAATCTATACTGTGCTTCTATCCCCATCTGATGTGCTCCCTTTTTTCATGCTGCATCGAGAATTGACTCTGGGAAAGTGCTGTGTGATTGCATACTGAAGCACGTGTGAAATCAGTTCAATGGCATGATGGTAGGCGGGTGGCTTCATGACCAGTTAGCTATAAAGTGCACCCAGACCAAACAATGTCAGTTTCTGTGCCTTCAGCAAGCACTCTGTGTAAAATTGTCTCTGTCTATTTATTGTTTGTTTGTCTCAAGCATATTATATATCTAGACAGGAGTATAATGACGAGCATTTTCAATGTGTTGTTTGTTTAGGAGTGGATCATGCACATCAGTTCTAGCAACAGGGGGCAGACAGTGTTCATTCATAAATTTTCCAATCAGGATTTTTTGCAGTACTTCTGTTGGTGCTCTTCTCTTCGCTCTTCTCTTCGAGGGAGCGCGTAGATTACGGGTCTGCTGTATAAGCTATTATATATGATTCTTTTTATGTTTGAGATTCTAATACACATATTCATTTTTACATGTCTGGTTGATTTTTTTGTCTGCTTTTAATTTTGAGGAATTAAATGATTAACTCTCATCTGATTTTTGAGTTAGATGTCTGTATAAATATACTTTACAGACTTTCATCCAGATCATATTTACTTGTCTGCTTGATTTTTGGCTGCATTTAACTTTGAGGAATTAAATGATGAAATTGCTGGGGGTAAATGGATAACGATGTCCATCTCCCTTCACTGGCCTCAGTTGGCCAACCCTGGTTCTGCTAACCCTGCACAGCAGTCTTCAGCAAGATCTAGTCTCAGTGAGACTAGCCCCCTAACAAGGAAGGTTTCAGATTCAGATTCGGGTTGTTTCCTGCCAGTCATCCATTTAAGGGCACTGGATTGACTACTCGAGTAGAGACCATTCTCAAGAGATCTGTCTTTCCCTGAGCCGAAGTCGTCTCAGAGTAAGACAGATCTGAGGACTGTCATTATCTCAAGGAAGTCTTCGGCAAAGAGGCCCTGATGCTAATGGCGCCAGACCTGAAGGCAGTTCCCCATTGTGCAGTTGCCACTTCCCTTTAGTGCTGTCAGGGGGCCTCAGGGTGCCAACCCTGTCACCTTTTGTACTTCGGGGGCGCAGCGGTCTCCATCAAGCCCATATCTCGGTGTCTGCCCAGAAATGTTGTGACGCTGGGATGCTCTGTTTTTGGCAGTGTGGGAACTTCTGCCAAACATATCTCAACAGAAAGGGAGCATCACCTCCTGCACACCTGGGGGTCGGAGTTGAGCTCTCAGGATCTCAGGACTATCATTATCTCCAAGAAGGCTCTAGTGAAGAGGTCTTGATACCAGTGCTGTCAGGCTGTCTCCTCTCGGGAGGACTTGGTTAACACCTCACTATACAGTGCCCAGTTTCCTGTCTATGCCCTCAGGAGGCCATTCTTGTCAATGGAGGCCATTGACAACTCCACCACCTTATTTGCATGAGAGTACAGTGGTCTCTGCCTAGACCATATCTCAGTGTCTGCCCAGAAATGTAGCCTTATCACAGCATCAATTCTTGACTCAGTGCCTTGTTCCTGATAGAACCGCTCTACAGTGTAGTTGGTTTTCAGTGTCTACTCAGCAACTGGATGTTAACGAGATCTCGGGAGACCACAGCTCAATGAACCACACGAGTAAAATCAAATCTGGTTTATTCAGAATGCAGTTCTCAAAGAAACAAAGAGGACAGGCGATTCTTATACTAATAGCCCTTCCCCCTAATAGGGTGTGGTGATGTAGAGATAGAGATAAAACAACTCCATATATGGCAGAGAGAGGGACAAAAAAGTTCAGACTGAAATGATACATAATGTATTATAGAAAAATAACGCATATAAAAGAAAGCATATAATTTCCCTCAGTTCCCTTTTAAGGGAACCAAGGTTACAGTCTGAGACGTTTTCATGAGTTCCAGGAGATGTGTCTGTGCAGTTAATTGACTTTAATAAGGTATAACTACTTGAATATATCACCCTCTCTGAAACACACTTCATGTCTTTCTCACTAGCCTTCAACATCCACCCTGCTGTGTAATTCCACCCCACTGCCTATGTCCCAAAATCACCTCTAAATGCTTCTCCTCCATTTATCTCCTTCATTAATCATTCTGCGTTATTGGATTCTCTCTCATTTTCTAATCCCAAATACTTCACACAAAGTACTTGTGGATGAAAAGAGCTCAAGGATACAGTTAAGCAATTCCAGTTCAGTTTACTGTCAATGTTCATATTGTGCAACAGGTTGTTTGTGTTAAAGTCTAATTATGCACATAGAGCTTTACTTTGAATGAGCGAGCATGAAGTTGTAGACTTTTTGCCTGCTGAAATAAACAGTTTTTCTTATGACTGTTTTCAATTCTGGGATAAAAAACAGAAATCCACTGTAGAAGCAATTAGACCTTTGATAAAATGACAGCTTTGAGTCTTTATTTACTGGACTTATGATCTAATCTAAGCTCAGTGTTAAAAGAAGATCTGACTAATCCTGCCTTAGTAGAATTTTAATAAATAGGTGAGCAATTATTTTTATTTGACTTTTACCAACAGAAAACTCTTTACCACAAGTAATTTGTTTGAACCATGCCTCAGAGACAATGCTGTTTTGTAAAGTAGCTAACATAGTGCATTTATATAAAAAAACTTAAACACTTCAATGTGCATTATCTGCAAAAAGAACTACAGTTTAAGCATATTACAAACAGCAACATAAAATGTCCCGGGTTCTCGGCCATGCCTTGCTTTAAACCAGAGTAATGTTAATACATTAGCTCACACGAACATGATTTCTGCCAGAGTCCTGTTAGATTGCTTTCCATCGGTTGTGGAGGTGAAGATGACAACTCCTATAATTTCACGCTCATTCATGACGTCATCAAGCTATGGCTTTGTTATGGATTTGAAAAAGTAACCTCCAGCAGCGAAACTTACATACAGTGCCTTTGAACTGTAGGGTGTATATTTAATTTTCATTGTTAATATGTTGAAAGAAAGTAAACGCCTGAGGTTACGAATTTAATCCAGTCCCTGTAAACAGAAACAGATGCTGCGTCGTGCCAACGACATTACATTGGGAGTATTTTTGCATTACCGGTGTCTGAAGCAGGTGTGAAAATGTGACCAACATGATGTCATTTTATGAGGTGTAGTGCATTAGCAACATCCTAAAAGTCACCTGTATCATGGATTCCCTAGATTCTAATTACCTAAGGGAAGCCACACCAACATGACTAAAGTGTGACAAAGCAATGCAGCATCTCATTCTGGTTTCAGCATTGGAGGTAAATCCCAAGAATGCAACTAAGTGAAGCCTTTCTTGATCTGGAGATTTATGAGTTGGAGGAAGAAGGCCTAAAGTATGACCAAATAAGTTGTCACAGAAGGCTGTAACTAATCAGGCGTGATCACATCTTACTCCTTGGAGCCAAATGTGGACAGCATCTCTCGTTCTCATCTTCATGTTCAGATTAGAAGAAAAGGGATCCTCTGAGTGCCATACAAATGTGCTGGTGTGTGATGCGGAGAATCACTAGGAGCAGCAGGGTTCAAACTGAAACTCTCTTTATTAGGAAACCGAAAATCAAATACAATCTGAATAAAAAACATAAACGGCACTCAATGGTGCAAAAATAAGAAACTCTTGGGACTAGGAACACGAAACACGGAACAAACATCCACACACAACGAGAACCACAAGCAACGTAACAGTGGCAATATCCGACAAAGACAAGGGAACACAGGAGGGAATAAATACACAAGGAAATGACACACACCTGGGAGAACAACAACATACTGATGACAGGACAGGAAGGGCATAGAGAGAGACACAGAATGGGACCCGGAAGTAACATACGACGAAGTCAGTGGAAATAGCAAGAGAAAGGAGGACTACTGTCTCAAACGCTTCCACCATCTCCACTTGCGATCCCCAAGATCTAATTTGCCATGCAGACTCAGCACACACGGAGCCCATACCACATGGCTCAAAAACTCTCATTCCTCAAGAACAGAACCAGGAAGAAGCAGTAAGTCTCATGGAGAAATTCTCTTAATGAACACAGTGAGCCCCCTGAGGACTGAACAAGCATGTTTTGAATATAATCTGTGCAGGGGTGCAAAATGTAAACAGGAGGAGGCTATTTTGAAAGCCTGCTGATCTCCTGCTCTTCTGAACTAAGTCAATGTTAATAGAAGAGTAACTCTGAGGCTTACTCTAAGAGTTGAAATTGAGCCACTGAAAAAGTCTTCTTAACGATAGTCAGGAATCTGTGATCTGGTGCACCTCAAGGCAGCCGCTCCACCTCAGCAAACGCTGAACCTGAACCACAAGACACAAACGGCCAACTCTGATTGCTTGAGAAGAGATCCAGACAAGAGAAGAGCTTCCTCTAACATAAAAGACTCCGTCGTGCTCTGCTGCCAAATACATAATACACAGACTGTGAGTGTTTTCTCCATAATAAAGTGGGAGCACGGCAATGGACAACTCCTAATCTTAGCATTTCTGCTGGCCATGCTATCAAAAACACAGAGTTAGACATCACACAAATCAATCTTCACACAAAGTGGCTTCCTGAAGACAAGATTTTGTGACGAAGGTGCCGTTTTATGGTCTAGCTGAGGCACTATGCTCTGTCACCTGACCTGTTTTCACAGACGCTTTCACACATGCTACAAATGTTATGCTTCCCACAAAATTTGAGTTCCTTTCGAAAGGGACCACTTTTTGTATTATTTCCTGCTGGCTTTTTTTGAGAAATAATATTAATATAAAGGAAAAAAAAAATATTTCCCCTGTGTCAATTCTGTACTTAAAAAGTTTTACTGTTGCAGCAATTGGCCCACCAAAATATTTTTTAAGACCAATCCTACATTAGGAGCTGTTGACATATGCCATTGTTACAGTCTCGTCATGTTCCACTTCCGGGTTCTGTCTGTGTATCTTTCCGTGCCCTTGTTTCGCCTGTCTTGTTAATCACTTACCTTGTCAAGTCCTGTCAGGTGTGCTCGCTATAAATACCCTCCTGTGTTCCCATGTCTATGTCGATTGTTAACGTTATGTGGATGTTGTGTGGATGCCTTCCCGTGTTCCCCGTTCTGAGTATTTCTAGGTTTTGCACTATAAAATGCAGTTTTGATTTATCATTTAAAGTCTTTTGTTTTCAGTTTTCAATAAAGATACTTTCAGTTGTAAACCTTGTGCCTCCACATCGCACACCGCACCCCTATCGTGACAACTATTTAGACAAATATGGTATATAGAAAAGTCTTTGGAAGTTATATGTGTAAATAAATGTTATTAATTTTTAGAACAGTTTCTCCATTTTTATTTAGTCACATTACTGCATAATCTAATATTTAACAGCAGATAAAATATACTTTACAATGTCGAAGCTTATTACAGTCCACATAACCATATACAATTTTTTTACAATTTAATGTGCACATTTTCCTGTAAATCACACTGCTCATGAAAATCTCAATTTCATTCCTACAGAATGGGATGCTCTATACAGCTAGTCTTAGTGAATGACGGGAGGG
Source organism: Rhodeus uyekii (assembly GCA_037043235.1). Taxonomy (NCBI): domain Eukaryota; kingdom Metazoa; phylum Chordata; class Actinopteri; order Cypriniformes; family Acheilognathidae; genus Rhodeus; species Rhodeus uyekii. Next base: position 3,511,479 of record JAWRVZ010000018.1, read on the forward strand.
CTGAGTTTAGTGAAGGGTGAATCGTCTTGACTGAATGCTGACATCCTGAATTCTGGAGAAAAAATAGCATTTTTTGCAGTTTGATTACATTTTCCTCGAGGATGTGAATGTATACTACTAACACACACATTTTAGTTTCATTTCCAGGTGAACTGAGTGAGGTGGAGAATTACTGAGATTCCCTCCTCTGTTGTGCCCTTAAGCAAGTCACTTAACTGTGGTCTGCTCCAGGCCTTGTCCCAGCATCATACACCTTAAGAAGCTCTGCATAAATGTCTTACTAACATACATTTTATAAATAAATAAGGATGGAATCTTGCGTCTATGTGATCCTGAAAAGAGTTATCAGATCATTGCCTATGACCAAGATACTTCCACTGTTTTCAGTGCAAAGATAATGTAGTCATCCTTATGTCATCCGTTACCATTAGGCAGATGTCTGCTTTAATAGGCAATAGTGTCGGCTGTGTTAACCAATAAAAGAAGAGGAAATCTTCTATATAAAGGTGTTTTAGCTTAATTATGAGCTGTCAAGAGCTTAAAAATAAAGACCTGTGATGCTTTACTTGACTTTAGAGCTGTCAAGGTTTTAGAAGTCATGCTGTTTTGATGTGCTGTACTGCTGGAGGATATTGGCTAACTATTCTTAATAACATCTCAGGAAAGATTGTCTGTCAAGCATTAATGCGTTTCTCAGGTGTTACAGACAGTTTTTTTATTGAAATAAATTAAAGTCTTATGGCATTCTAAGCAGCTAATTAATACAGTTTCTATCTATTTTTGAATTTTTACAAAAGGATCACACTTACCATCTGAAGAACATGTATGAATGTCATTTGCACATTTCTAGTTACCAGAACATCACTAATTAGCACGATTTATTTTAGTATTCACTGACAGTATTGGCTATTACAAATAGGTGAGTGACATTATTTTCTAGACACATTTTGTGCTAGAAAGTGGTGTGTTTGGAATCATATGTAAAAGCATAACTATTGTTGTTGTTATTATTATTATTATTACTGATATGGCTATTCGCTATTAGCGTACCAATGATGACCTGCCAGTCAATGTAATTATGTATTCCACTTCCAAATCCTTGTCTCGCACCACTCAGTGTACTACATTATTAATTAATAACATATGGTTGTTGATATGAATTTTGCATAATGTCGACTTTTCCTTTCAGATAATGGGTTTTATTATGCTACTTGAGATTTAATGATAGGCTTTCAGTCATGTGTTTAATTGGTGACAGGCTGCTTTATTACACTATTTGTTATATATTATTATAATGGTGTCCATGCATAGAAAGGATATAAAACTCTTTGCTGTTAGAAATATCCCACACTATAGTGGTATAGTGGCATTTGACTGAAAGTGCTTTTCAGACTTTACAATTTATTTATTTACTTTTTGTTTCTTTGTTGATTAACTAGTAATATGTATGTGTGTGGCTTATCACACTGTTGTCCAAAGCTCTTTTAAATAAAGGATTTACGTGTCCATTAATTAAGCTCAGAATTTATGTGTAAACACCATTACAACTAAAGTGTCATTTTATATATTTCACCTGTTCCTTACTTGCATTTTTAAAAGTTAAATTGTCAAGTCTTTAATTATTTCATAATCACAATCAAGAGTAATGACACTTAAAGAATGTGCCTTATACCTCTGTAATGCTTCATATATTTGCTCTACACCACCTGCACTCCCCTGAGTATATTAATATTCATTTTTATCTTCCTTGGTACCTTGTATTTAGCTTAATGCAATGTTTTATGCAGTAGGCGGTCTGGTTTTGCCTTCTGCTTTTTGCCTGACAAACACATCTCAACATGTGTTGTTTTATTCAACAGTCGACAAAAATAGTGCTGAGTACAGTTGGCTCTCTAACAGCACAAAATATCTTTATTATGCTGCTAAACACATATTACTGGGGATTCAAGTGCCCTTTCCTAAAACATAATTTCAGTGAAGTTAAAATCCTTAATAGTAAATATAATGCATATGTATATTCAAAGTCTTATACCCTTTCTATGCATGGACACCATTATAATAATATATATTACAAATGGTGTAATAAAGCACCCTGTCACAAATTAAACATATGACTGAAAGCCTGTCATGAAATCTCAAGTAGCATAATTAAACCCATTATCTGAAAGGAAAAGTCAACACTATGCAAAATTCATATCAACAACCATATGTTATTAATTAATAATGTACACTGAGTGGTTGCGAGACAAGGATCTGGAAGTGGAATACATAATTACACACATATATGTATATATATATATATATATATATATATATATATATATATATATATATATATATATATATATATATATATATATATATATATATATATATATATATATATATATATATATACATACATACACAATTATTGCAAAGCCAGCAATTTTGAGATTTAAAAAAAAAACTGTGTGCTGTAATATGTCTGTGCTTTTGGGTTTATTATGAGGGATCAGACTAAAGTTATATTTGGGAATGCTGAGTTTGAACTGGAAGCGGGAAGCGGGAAGAAACATCTTGCACTGTTGACAAGACAGCAAATTTGACTTTCATGAACCATCACAGCATCGCAGATTTGACTCGCCTAAGTCCTAAACACAAATGCAAAAACCCTGTTAAGTGCGGGTAGTTCCTCCTGCAGTAGAGAATGTTCATCTTCTCCTCATCCAGTAGCTATATCTGTTCTATAATAGCCTGCAAAGAGTGAATCACAAAGGCCAGTAATGATCTATATATGTCCTCAACCAAAGCCCTATCAAAAGGTTTAAAAACATGCCTTTACTTAATAGACCTGTCACCAAAGAGATTCAGACAGACCCTGTTCTCAAAAAATAAATGAACTGTATTTCAAAAGTCCTCTCCTGTGACAGATTCATGGTGGTGGATTGGATTTTGATCAATTCCTTTATGGCTCAAATCTTGACCTCAAGCTTTTTATTTCAGATCATTACAGGTATCAATATTTTGCAATGATGGACAAACAGGTAATATAAAAGGCTAAGTGTCACAGTCTTGTTGTGTCTTTTACATCCAGGTCCCTTCTATGTATCTTTCATGTCCTCCCTGCACGTCCTCCTTTTGTTTTTGTATTTAAAGTCTTTTGTTTTCCCATTGTTGAATAAAGAGAGTTTCAGTTTTGAAACCTGCTGATCCTCGTCAGTCTCCGCATCGCACACCAGCACAATATTGTAACACTAAGTAATTGTCAATGCATTTTTGTCATTAGATTTTACATATCTGTAATATTTCATTTATTGAAATTTATTGTTTTTAATTACTTTATGCTAATACTATACTAAATACATTCAAAAAACGTATTTATTATTTTTAATCAAATGTTTTATTTAGATTTTCTAGTATCATATTTGATTGAATAGTAATAATAGATTAATAATAATAGACTAATAACTGAGACATTGCTTATTCCCCTTGCTGGGGAAAGAAGCCTCGCAACCACCAGCCTCATCTAAGCATGACGATCCTGACCATGACGATCCGCCTCCAACGCTCCACCTTGGACCCGCCTTGGCTACTCCCACCCTCGACTTCAGGTTCCATCATCCCACTGAATAGCCCTGGAGGGCATTCGTTCCGCTCCATTCCTCCACCCCTACGGTTGCAGTGGGCCTCTGTCCTTGATCACACGGGCTCCACCTCAGCCCTTGGGTACTTGGGTCTCCAACTCCGAAAATTGTTGCCGTGGCATTACCTAGGCCTCATGTGCCAGCGATGTCTCTCCATTTCATCTGCTCTTCAAATGCACCCTGGATCCATCTGACTCGTCTCTGTCGGTCGACCCCCAGTTGTCGTCAGCCACAGCAACACCTTGGCTCCTCCCTGCCTCGACTCCACTGTGGGCTGTGCTCAGGGTCTACAATAGTGGACATCAGACATCTTCACCATCAAGGGTCAGGACAATGTTGGTCCCATCGTCTTCCCATAAACATCCTTTCACCACCTCCTGGCACTTATCCTCCTCCAGAGCTTCTTCCTGTATCCATTTGCCTGCATTTGCCATCCCTGCCCCATCTCCTCATCCTCCTCATCCCCTTGTCACCACAGTGCAAAGACACACCTTCTAGGACGGGTCGTTCTATCACACCCACACATCACATGTGTATCTTTGTCTTAGTTTCCCACCACTCATCAGTTACCATGGACACTCACAATCATCTTCACAGATGTTAGTTATTTCTGTTCATCACCATGTGCATTTAAATTCCCCACCTTCACTCTGTGTTTGTCAGTTGTTGTTTGTGTGTAGACACACTGTTACTTTGTCATCATCATTGTGGATTTATGTACTTTTGTTTATTGAAATATTTTTGGACTCACCTTCATCTTCATCTTAATCTTTTAAATGTATTTAAAAAAGCTAGTCTATCATCATTATTACTATTGTTGTTGTTACATTCATCATTACACTGTGGATATAGATATATACAGATATTATTGCAGAAGGTTTTACAAGAAAATACTACTTTAGTCTTTCTACTTCAAAATTTCATTTACAATTCAGTCTGTTTTAATTAATTGTCAAACTTACTGGCAATTTTAGTGTGAAAATGGTTTCAAAATCAAATCTGGAGTGTATGCATGTTTTGACTTTTGATGTCATTGCCAAAAAGGTGTAGTCATGACACCAACCAGCAAAGGCTAACAATACCAAGCAAACATTGCGGCTTATGAAGTTAGCTTTCAACAACAGATATCTGTGTTTTGACTGTCATGAATTCTGCAGTCTGTTGCTGCCTCAGGTTCCGGCCAGCCATGTTTGTGTCTCCATTGTGCTCCAGGTTTTTCACAGAATGACCTCAGTGACCCAGAGATGATAAATAAAATGAGCATTTGGAAAACAATGACATCATCTTCGCATTGTCAAAAGAACTGTGTGTTATTTGTACTCAAGAATTGTGTTTTCTTGTGTGATTCGCCATCATCGACAGAGTATCTTTGAACCTCCGCTGTGTATGAGAAGAATAAACTTGTCACTCTGACAAAACACAGAAAAATACCAGGGTTACGATGCACGTCTTTGTTTTCTTAAAAGCCTCTTTGGGTCAAACCTAGTCAAAGACGAAAATATTGACCACTGACACAATTGTTTAAAGAAAACACTAAGAGTCTGTCACTGTTCATTTGTTGTCATGCTTTCATCTCTCTGATTTACAAGATGGTCCTACACAATTGTTCTCTGAATGCCCAGATCAATACAGACTCTCATTTTTAACCGGATGACTTTGACAATGGCTGTATTCAATGCTAGTGGGTTCGTCTTTTAAAAGATGGAAGAGTCTTGTAACACGCTTTGAGTATAAACTGTTAATAAAACGATTAGGTCTCTTCTGTTCAATGTGATTTCAATTGGACTTGATAATACCGAACATTAATATCTATCCATGCCATATTGATTTCTTTGGAGCCATGCCTCGCTCTTAGAGATTTTTTGAGTGACACCAGCATGATTCAATCGCGGACAGAAGGTTTTGATCTAATTTTTCTTCCTCTCATTGGCACAGATGCAACGGTAGATTTTGCTAAAGCTCCGATCAATACAGCTCCCGGCTCCTTGCATCTCTCCCACAGCTTAGCATTTCCTCTGCAGGAAAAGATCCCCTCGCTTATGCCTGGAGAGGCAGACACATCATCTTCCGTTCTCTTTATATCTCTGAGCTAAAAGCTCATGACATGTTTAGAAATAAAAAAATATTTGACTAATTCCATCCACAATATTTCCCCCCCAAAGAAAATCAACTTTAAGCATTCCGACGAGATGTTTGTGGATAAACAATATTAAAGATTTCTTTCTATCTATAAAAATTTCATTTAAAAATTGCATCGCACTACCAACGATATGTCTGTAGGTTAATGCTAATAAGGACACCTCAACATGTATAAAGAAATTTCAAATTGCAAAACATAAATTTACATACAGCTTGTTAATCTTACTCATCTGAAATTAATGGACACCCACGACAACAGACGACGACCTCACAGGTGTTTACTCTACACGAGTCAATAACGACAGAACCCTTCAATTATATTCTACAGGGGATGCGGAAGAAGCATTTGTCTGAGACAATTGGCAGAAGATTGAATTGATTACCTGATTATGAAGAGACAGAGTTATTATTGTCATAACTCACTCCCCATTACAGTTCTTCGGCTCTGCAGACAGGCTATAAAAAGCATTATGGCTGTAATGTGGATATAGTGTGTTTACCACCTGTTCTGCAGGGAATAGATGGCTTAGTTTAGATATCGCAAAGATCATTTTGCCCTGTGGTGAGAGGATCCCATTTTTACCACATATTCTTTCTTCTCCCTGTCTTATTTGAATTAGAGGAATAGTTCAGCCAAATATGACAAATCTGTCTTTAACTATGTATATATAGCAGGTTGTATGAGCTGTTCTTTTCACATGGTGTAATAAAAATATTATGAATAATTAATTCATAATCTTATTAAGCGATAAAACCATAAAAAAGGTTGAATTATCTGATATTTTGAGTAATAATAGAATGCTGTTGGGATGATGTAATTTTGTTGGCCAAACAGAATCAAGTTAGAATCACCCTGTTTCCCTCAACAAAAATACTTTTGGATTATTACAAAATGATTGTTATGCATTTTGAGTTAAAATAGTTTGCAGAAGCACGATTACAAACAAGGCTGTAACAAATCAAGTGAATAGATGAGTCTTCCAATTAGGTTTTCTGTTTAATTAGGTGTGATGATGCCTCCAAAAACCTCTGTAGTCCTGTTTATCCACTTGTTATTGTTGCTCCCTTACTCAAACTTCCTTTTTTCAAGACACATAAAAGCTTTAAAAAAATTCAGAATTTAACGTGAAAATATCTAAAAGAGCTTAAAGTCACCATGAAACGAAAATGAACAATTTTTAATTGATGTGATCTTGCCATTTTTAATCAAAATAATTTCCCCTTCTTCTTCCAGCAACATCTGTTCTCTTCTTTGAGTCTTTTCTGGCACGAGGGTGGGACAACCTGTCACTCACATGACATCAATACAGCAATCCAATCAATTTCTTATGGGCAAAATCAAGTCCTGCCCTACATTTATTCTAGTTCGAGAAGTCGTTTCATTCAGATATGCATCACAATAGGGAAGAAAAGTCAAAAAAAAAAAAGTTAAATAAAATCGTATAAATATTCATAAAATGTAATATGGTAATATGTTAATTAAAATTGAATTAAATTAAAAAACTAAGTAATACAATAAAATGACAGGATTTTAACTTAGTTGGGGGTTTTAGGACTCAATGTAGTTATAATAACCATTTAAGCCAGACTTTTTTAACAGGATTTTTCTTTTAGTAATGTTTTATCCTCACAACGGTTCAAGACTCTTGCATCACCCTGATATTTTTTTTTCTTTTTACTTTGACTTAAATCAAAAAAGGAATTTTAATTCAGAGATGAAAAACATGCTTGTCATGTAAGAAATGTATGTATGTGAAAAAAGGTGTTTTAAATTATTTTTTGATTAAATTAATAGATGAGCATGACCCAAATATCTCCTTTTATATTCTGCAGAAGAAAGTAATTTGGGTTTCTAACGACATGATGGTGAGTAAATGATGACAGAAGTGTACTTTTAAGATCCCTTCTTCTTCTTCTTTTTAATAAAGCCTTTGCAGTTGATTTCCAGTGTAACGACAAATAAAAATTCAGCAGAAACTCTGACTCATAGCTTACAATACTCCATGGTGCAGGAGATTCAACACATATTGTTTGGTCAGTTGTTGTTTCCCTTCGTATTTCTCCCCTATAGCACTTGCTGTCAGAAGCTATGCTCTACTGTGTTTTACAGTTTTTGCAAGGTGTTGAAGAAATCTAAACATCCTTGCTGTCGGCTACAGCTCACACGCCTTGTGCTGACAGTTTGTGCTGTCAGCTTCTTCCTTCATCCTACTGTCCTCTCTGCAGAGGTGAGGCTTGTATGATTAGTGATGGCGAGGTGCGAGGAGACAGCTGAGGGAGGAGAAAAGATAGAGAAAAGAAGGGAGAGAAGCATGAAAGAGGAAAAAAGAGCGAGGGAGGGAGATCTATTCAGCTTGTCAGTTTGTGGTCCTGTCAGACACTTGTCCCACTGCTTTCTGATGGTTTGTCCCTCGCTTCACCTTTCTGCTAAGAGGCTGCTGCTGCTTTCTTGTGTGAGAGGCAAGTGTATGCTTGCATTCATGTGTGTGTGTTTAAGAGAAACCCTGGACAAAATTGTGAACCTTAGCTGAAACAACTCCAATATTCTGTGACGCATGTACGCTGTTTGATTTTCCAGTGCACTGCAAGTCACACAAGTCAGCAAAATTGTAGGTAACTGTTTATCAATAGTCAATTATATTTAAACAATCAATGCCAGACTTTGTTCACACAGAAAACAGCAAAAATAATAGGTTTTAATTAAAGTAAACATTCATTTAAAATTGAACCTATGTACTTTCTTAAGGATTGTTTACTTAAATATGAAAATGTTGAACCCAAACCTGGCTTTTTTTTCTTTTCTTTTTTTTGTGAAACACTAAAGAAGACATTTTGAAGAATATTGGTTATCATACATGGAGTATATGATACAATGTATCATACTACCGTTGACTTCCATTATGTGGATAAATAGACACTAAGATAGTTCCCAAAATATCTATAATAATGTAATAGAAAAAAGTTCAGGATTCAGGAAATATGACAGAATTAAAAAATAATTTATTATTTTATTTCATTTAAATTTAAATGTAAAATTTTTTTTTTAAATTTAATTATTATATAAAATAATAATTAATTTTTGGGTTCCAGGAAGAAAACATACTGACTAATAGTAACAATAATTGTAATACTATTTTATATTATATTCCTTTGTACATTGCATTTCTGCATCCAATTATGCGGTCAGGGCCATTAGGGCTCTCTTAGTGATTTTTCCATCTTTTCCTCTCCTTTTGCCTCACTCATGCCATCTTCCTTTCTTGCTCTCTTTCCTGCTTGGTTGGTGTGTAATTGGGCCTCAGGTAAATGGAGATTTGTATGGAGATCAGCACTCACTGTATCCACACACACACACACCAGGGACAGCTTTTAATCAATGGCTGGGATGAGCAAACTAACATATGAAAAGATTCCACCGTTCTGGCGTCAGCTTTGACCAGTTCCGAGTCCTTTGTGTCTCAGGTTCTGTAATTGTCTCAGTATCTGATTTCATTTGACTTTTTGACAAGAATAACCTCATTGGCTCTGCCTTGATATTTCCAATCCCATCATCCCTCAGAGAATGATTAACTCTCCTCCTGGCTGCAAACGGCCGTCACTGAGGCGTAAAATATTATTTGTATTACCCAGCGTCTCCGCAAGCCTCAGTTGAGATCTTTGGCAGATGAGCTGGAAATAAACAGAGGGGGGAGCCAGTGAATCAAAGCTCCTAATAATAAATGATACGATATTAATTAGGGACAGGCGAGAAGTAATGCATCACGTCTTATTGAAAAGGGCCTTGGAGGATTAAATTAGACTCGCAGGGACGGGGCTAAAAATCACCTAACCTTTTCTCAGTTTTAATATAAGCCATCCAGTGCGGTGGCGGTGCGCTTTTAGCGGCGCTCGTTAAGACGTGGAGGGTTCTGTGAGGAGCTCCACTCCTTCTCTCTAATGATCATTATGCTCTGTGTAAACTGAGAAGCTACTGTTTGCTCTTCCCAATCCCACTCCAAAGGGTCATTCTTCTTCATTATCGCCGTCACAAAGTGCCTGACGATTATTGTGTAATCCAATTTGTTGTATCATTTTCAACAAATTGCTTCAGCCATCTTTAGCCGAGGAAAAATGTTTATGAGAATGTATGTCTGCGTTTCCACACTATATGCTTTTAAGATGCCAATTTCCTTAGCCTTGCTAGTTAGTGACAATGAAATTATGTTTTGCCAGCCTTTTATTCTCCACGTTATTAGTTTAGCGAGGGACATTTCTGGCAGAAAACGCTTTTTAAAATGCTGTTTTTAATTGCCTTTGCTGAATCAGAGCTCCAGGGATAGGCCATGGCCTTTGCTAATGGACTCCCTCATTTGAGCAGGTAAGACAATTAGCCGTATTACCGAGCCCACTTAGCTACGGGCTAACCCATGTGCTTCTGTGGGACCTAAAGTGCTCTGCTTTGCTGGTGTGAAGCCGAACAAGTCGTGACTGCCAAAAGGCTGGGCTGTTTAAAGGAGGCTTGTTTGCTTTCGAAGCAACCATGTTTGTTTGTTTGTTTGTTCTCTCGCATTCATCGAACTCTTTTTGTTCTAAAGGCAACAACGTAATTAAAATATACTGTAACCGCGCTCTCTCCCGTCAAATTTCGACCAGAGGTGAGTGCGTTTAACCTTGGCCGTGATTGAGAGGCAGATGGCACACCCTTATGTCTGTTGAGCCTAGCGCTGTGCTAATGAAGTGATGTCTCCATAAACAGCAGACACGGGGTCAGTCAGGCTGCTGCAGGCCCGGAGAGAAGCTGTTGTTGCAACAGTGGACAGGCCTCTGGAGGGCTAAATAATGAGCACTCGCTCTCGCTCGCGCTGGCCCTCTGCTGCCAGCTCTCAGCCCTCAGGGACATGACAGAGAAAGACCAAACACACACCTGTACACAGAGGGACAAATGCACAGACGTACTTGTGCAGAATGAGAAGCTCCTATAAATACAGATGCACAGCAAGCAGGGCACACAAATACCGGTACACAGAAAAGCAAATACATATATTTACCTCCATATCCAGCTTCTGGATGTGTGCTGCTCTCACAAATATACCACTGAATCATTCTTTTGTACAATATATACACGTATATGCTATGCAGACCGAGTTTAGTTGTTACTTGGGGTGTCAATCAATTCAAATTGGTTATCAAATTAATCGCAAAATGTTGATTAATTATTTAGAGTATTTGAAATTACTCACATATATCCATGTCAGCAGAGAAAAGCCTGCAAAAGATAATTGATTGTAGTTGCAGAATGATGTTTTTTTGTATCTTTTGTAGGTTTTTCACCAAAATGTAAACAATAAAACTAGGACTTTCAATCTAATGTTAATTAAATAAAAAAATCTATTCTGGACTGGACAGTGAGCCAGTGATAGGCTTATTTGTTCAGGAACTAAAACAAACATTAGGCTTTAAACTTACAATATGAACTGTATTCCTTATCAGAAAGCTACTCCTTATCAGTTACCTTTTGAAGACAATGCAGACACTCCACAATTACAGAGAGAAGTGCTCACTGGTGCCAAAAGAAATTAATGAAGTTTCAACATCCCCGTTTTCAAAGCATTACAGTCATATAGCTACTGTAGTAAAATATATATGTAGTAAAAAAATGAAAATATGACATGTTTATAAATAATGCTTATTAATATTTTGCTTTTTAATAGTGGTTATTGCTAATAATCAGAAGAGCAGGAAAATATATATTTTATTTTCAGTTCATACTGAATAAAATCACAATATCTTTTCTTGTATTTCCTTTTATTTAAGCCAAATTCCAGCTGCAGAGTGTAATGGTGCGAGACATATTTATTATGAGAGCTCCCAAGGAAGGAAGAGAATAAGCATCTGAAGATATTCAGAGTCTGAGATAAAAAGCACACAATCTCCAAACATCTCCTTTAAAGCACAAATGAAACAAAGAAGTCAGTGTCCATGGCGGGAAGCTACTCCTTATCTGTTAACTTTTGCAGATAATGCAGACACTCCTGCAATTACAGAGAGAAGCGCTCCCTGGAACCAGAAGAAATTAATGAAGCGTCAACATCAGCCTTTGCACAGCATTACAGTCATATAGAAATTGCATATATTAGATTTAGAAGACAGATTCAATATAAAACCAGTGTAAAAAAGTCAAATTGTTATAAAAAACACATTGATATTAGTATATAATTAAGAAATATCAATATAATGTTCTTGAATAAGCATGTCATTATTTTATGCCGTTTGTGTTATTACAAAACTTGTTGGAAAAAAAACAATTATATGGCATTCAAATTATATTTTTTGCTTTTTAATAATAGCTTTTGCTATTAGATTTTTTGGTGAATTAAGATGGTTTTTAATGGTCACAGTATTGTGACAATGTACCCAGCTATATTTAATGAAAAGTATTTTTTTTCTCTCTCCATTATTTTATTATTATTTTTTTTTTTTTTTTTAGCCATCACCTTTAGGTATTTGTCTATGTTCAGAAACTGGTTTTAAAAACTATATCTACCTTAAAAAATAAGTGTGGTTAAAAAGTATAATGTCTTAAAAGTAAGTAAAATTTAAAGTATAAAAGTAAAATAAAGTATAAAAAGTATAATATAATATAAAAGAAAATGTCTGAAAGTTTGAAAGAGTTATAAGCTTCTTATTGTGTTTTATCATGTTACTAGCATGTTTTTGAATGTGTCTATTTTCACTTTTGCTTAATATCGTTGTAGTATGGTTTAATATATTAATTACTATGTTGCAGAATTTTGCTAACATGAATTAGCATGTTGCTAGCATGGATGTTAGTACCCTGTTTTAACACACTGCTAGCATGTTTAGCATGAATTAGCATATTATCACATTCTAACATTTTACCAGCATTAATTTGCATGTTACTAGCATGAATGTTAGTACCCTATTTGAATATATTGCTAGCATTAAGTAACATGTTGGTAACATGAATTTGCACAATGCTAGAATGAAATAGCATGTTGTTAGCATGACAATTAAAAAAAGATATTGAAACCCAAGTGAGAACAATCTGAATCACTGACCTGAGTTTGGTGGTCATAGCTTTAAAGCACTAGATGGAGAAACAGTTTCAATTTAGTCTTGAAAGAAGAAGAAGAAGAAAAGGAAACATTTTATGTCAAGCCAACATAATTGAAGACACCACAAAAGTGTCTGTGCTCTCTGGAAGCAAGCCTTTACTAGTAACATTTACTATTAGCTCTCCTGACATGAGCCAGATCCACAATCCCCTCTCAGATAAGACTCACAGGTGGCTTCACAATCCAATTATCCAAGAATCCTTCTGATCATCAAGTTCCCAGTAACACTTCTTCATACTATAACTGTTAATAATAAATAATAATAGAAAACAGGGTGTAAACTCACCCTTGCACATGTAACCATTACCTCACATGCTTAGTGCTCTGTCACACAACATATATATATTACAACATATTTACATTTAGCAGACCCTTTTATCCAAAGCGACTTACATTGCATTCATTACATTGGTCTTGCTTTCCCTGGGATCGAACACTTGACCATGGCGTTGTAAGCACCAATTCTCTACTGATTGAGACTTAGCTGGACTTTGGCAGAGATTAAACCCCATTTATAAATAGAAAGGTCCTGGATCTTGGACATTGTTCATTAAACTACATGCAAGGGAAAGTGTATTGTTAAGACCTTCTTTTAAATATGGACATTCATTTCTTTGGGAGAACTTCAGTGCCTGAAAGAGGTATGATTTAGTTCTTCTTGAGAGGATGCAAATTAAGAGTACTTAAGAAGGGTACTTGTGGCACGTCAGAGTTCTTGTCCTGCACTTCAGGGAGTTTCCACTTGAGATAAGTCTTGCTTTCTGTATTAAAATTTGTATTACTTCAAATCATGAGTTATATATATATATATATATATATATTTATATAGTGCATCTTGGGATATAAGTGTTATTGCATGTCAATCTTGATTTTGTTTTGTAGTGGTCCTTTGTGTTCTAAAGTAGGTTCTAATTTCTCAATTTTTGTCAGACCCCTTGGTGCAGAGAGCTGGGAACCCATTACATGTTTTGTCATAATAATAATAATTTTTATTTTCAATATATGTGTTTATGTTATACACACACGTGCACACATATTCACACATACACATATTTTGTATTTTTTTATTATTGCACAAAAACAGTTGAAGCATTCTTCAAAGTATCATTATGTTCCATGGAAGATAGAAAGTCAACCAGGCTTGGAACAACATGAGAGTAAAATAAAGTAAGTAAATTATGACAATTTTCATTTTTTAGTAAACAATCCCAACAAAGTGAGAAATTCTTGCCACAATTAAAATTTAAACATCATATTGTTGAGGTGCTGAAGCTATGAAATATTACAGAATTTTATAAAAACCAATAATGAAGGCTTTGGAAACCCTTTGGTGAGGTTTTAGAAATATTGATATTTAACTTCATAGAGATTAATGGTGGTGACTCATGAAAAACACATTTAATGCAACTGTATAACCTCTGGCTTAACCTAAAATGTTTAGACTTGTTTGACTGGAAACTGAACAGATGCACATTGGGATATCTTGATATAGAAAAACACTTGAAGCATTCGATTTCTATTGGTGCCGTGTGATTGTTAAAAACATACTATATCTTTTCTCTGTCGATATTAGTTAAAGTTATTCTTTGATCAATTCTCCTTTTACAGTGTTCAATGGCTTTGCTTAAATTGAAATGCATTATTTTCATTCTAAAGTCCCTTTGTCTTTGATAAACAGTAAAAGATCTGCTTTAGAGGCACATAATGAGCTTACAAATGGTATGAGGCTTTCGTTTATTGAAGTTTTTTCATGCTACTTAGATATTGATGCTTTTATGCTTTTACTATGGACATTTATAAGAAGCCATCACACACCAAAAGATTATTTGCAATCAACTTACTGGAAGAAAACAAGTCACTGAAGAACCATTAATTCTCATATACTTTTTTCACACTCACTCATTTAGATGCATAATGACAAAGCTAGTGTTTGTTTTCAGTCCGGCCACAATAGCTCAACCCACAGACAGTCTACTCCTTCCCCTTCCCGTTTTTGCTTTGGTTTTTGCCACAGAACAGCCAAATCCACCACTAGCATGTAATTACTGCCCATTAAGAGACCCCGATCTGTTTTTATGACCCACATTCATTTTTATGCACTCTATTCTGAGAGGCTTCTTCCTCTCTCTTTTTCAAAGCCTCTCTCTCTTAGACTGCTTGATTCTTTCTCCTCTCTACCCCCCATCTGCTGTGCTGGCAGTTTGATAGTGGAATAGCCGAGGGGACCCACATCCCCTGAGCCTCCAGTCAATATATCATATCTATACATTGAAGGAGATACAGAGGGCAGTCGCATTGCAAATAGGCAAAGATGTACAGCGCACACATTTGACTGTTGCTAGTTGAAAGTGGGTGATAAAGGTCAAATGTCTAAAAGCAATTCACATCTATCTCTCAAATTATGCTGCTTGTCCTTTCACAGCTTTTATGTGCAGCAATATTGGTGCAAAGTAAATGCGTTGTAATTAACAATCTGATATTATCCAGAATTTTTCTAAATGTTCTAATGTTTTGTAATTAAAATGGATTTACTCACAAGGAAATGAATAGTACACTTCAGAAATGTAATGTAAAAAAGAATGACTTCTCAGGAAAATAATATTAATAATCACAATCACAACAATAATAATAATAACGTTGAAATTTAATGTTATTCCATTAACGGATAATGTCAACTCTATACTTGTTATACTTTATACTTGAATATTAAATATATTAATCAATGTATTATATATATATATATATATATATATATATATATATATATATATATAAATTAAAAAAAAAATTAATATTAAAATTATTAAAAATAAAATTAAGAATTATATATAATACTTAATTTTATGATATGATTCATGGACTTTTTATGTATTTATGTCTTTAAATAGTAATAATCCATTTTCAAAATAATATTAATATATTTCCAAGATAATATTTTAAATGTTTATAATTTTTTATTTTCATTATATAAGTGGGTCTTTATGAAAATATACTGCTCCTTTGAAATCTGTAGCATCAAAAAATTTTAAAAGTTATATTCTAATTTTTTTTAAAAATAATAACAATAATAATGTGCTGATCTTGTACTTTCATCCAATACTCAAGCTGTTTTACATTAAGTAAAATATCTTTGTGCTGAACAGCAGTTAGTAAACAAGCTTGGGTGAAGAGTCAGTGAAACATTAAGTAACAATAACTTACTGAATGCATTTTCCCCCTATGTTTAATTGTTACTTTGCAGGAGTAGAGTGTTCTCTAACCAGAGTTATGAAACTCTGAACAAGGCCTGTTTTGTTCTCAGGGCAGGTTTCCACGATAACGGCAAAATATCACTTTCAAAGGTGCGGTGTAATGCTAGCCACGGGCTCCAGGTAGATTGGGTCTTCACTTCGTTTCTGCCAACCCCTATTTTCTGATGGTGCAGGTGTGCAGTCCAGATTAAGGTCCTCATATTAAACTCCCCAACTCAGAAAGGGAGTTGCCAATCAGTTCACATTTTTCACCCTCTGGTTTTCCTGAAGCTTTCGAGCTTACTTTTAAAAAAGACCATGTGCTTACCATATAATGAGTTACTGAGTTGAAATGAAGGCAGATCAAGGTCAACATTTCACATCTATTAGAAGGTGATAGCACATACAAATATGACAAAGTATTGTAACATGCAGACATGCATTGACACGTCCGAAATCACATACTGCCTAGTAACTACTACACTTGGTTTGACCTTATTTTGTAACTGTTAAAAAAGTATGATTATGAATTTAGATGCACTCATTTTACTTGTTGTTGCTGTCACATGACCTACCAGGATCAATTGTGTTGCTTCTCTGCAATTCACAAATCCTTTCCTTTGTGGGATATTAAAGTGTCCATTGAATGCACACTCAACAATCTCGACAGAAGAAGTAGGTTATCTTTTTGCCTACTGTTTATCGAATAAAATAAACACGGACATAAAAATCTTTTGGCATACTGTTTTTGTTTTTTGTTTTTGTTTTTTTTTGCTTACTATGTAGTTTGGAAAGCATCATCAGACATAGCACATGTCATAAAGTCACTTGTTCCTTTACAAATCAGTGCTTTTAAATCTGTAATTGACAGAGAAGTCAATTAATATATCATGCTTATTTAATCATTTAAATATTTTGTTAAAACCTTTATTTTGAAATTTTTTAGAACTGGTTGAGTGGAGACTTTTATTATGAAGAATATAGAGTGATTTGGAAAGAAATATTCGGCAGCGCTGCAAATTGAAGATTATTTCACATGTTTTTTGTTTATATTTTACTCAATCTGGAGTTGAAAGGACCTTTGATGCAAGATTTATCTCTCCTTGGCAATAAGCACCCAATGAAGTGAGTTTTTAATTTATATTGTTTGTGATTTAATGTGAAATGTGTTGCTATAGGGAAACGAAAACTGTTATTATGCTGTTAAATCGATTTGTTTGGTAAGTTTAAAAAGACAATATTTATTTATTTTATGTCCTTTTATTTTAACTTCATTTTTTTCCCACGATTTCTTGATTTTGATGGTTATGCTCATGGTGAACCAGTAAATAAATCACCAGTCATCGTGAAATAGAATCGTGAAATCACTTGGGCGGAGCTAAAAATTGAACGCATGATCGAAATTAATCACTCATAAAGTTGCTTGTTGCTGTTACTAGCGAAACTATGTAATTATATGAGTATTTAGAAAATTTAAAGCACATTTTCCACCACAAAATGTTCTACCACTAAATTAAAATCCCCACCATGCATAGAATAACAATGTGTCAAGCAAAGAAGTATAATTATATTTTATTAACATTACTTTTTGGTCTTATCTCACCTAGAGTAGTAATCCAGGACTGCTACTGGTGACCTTGAAGAGAGAGAGAGAAAAGGGACCTGATTCAGACATTGAACTTTTAAACCACTACAGAAGTCAAGTGATCACACAGTGCCACAGGGTCGACTCATTCTGCTTTCTTGCATTTGTTTGTTTAATACCAAGATAGGCTTTCTCCGTGGCATAATTAAATCAGTTCTAATGTACTATTTATGCATGCAGCCTCTACATTATTCAAACAACACTTTTGCACATTATTGCATTTTTGTTGAAACACAAGAACTTGTGAGGTTGCCATTATTGAACAGCAAAACGTTCTCCCCGAAACCCCTCCCGAGATGCCATTTATTATTAATTTATTCCCCGCCACCTCCAAAAAGGAGCACAGAAGTGATTCAGAATGCATTCCTTTAGAATGCTGCATTAGCATTTTACTCAAAATGAGCAAAACATTTTTCAGTATGAGCATAAAAAAAAAAAAACAACACTGTTGTTTATATTATTGCTTGGAATGGCAAGGCATTGTGCTGATGTGATGGTGAAGAGGGGAAAGTTTTATTCTCATGGTGCTGTGCTGAAGTTGCTGGGCCAGCTATATTGTTTGTTTGCCTGAAGAGATCTATCAGTGAAGCAGGGAACTAACCAAACAGAAAATAAAACCTCCATTAAATTGATGAAAAAGGTAAATATAAAAAGCAACAGGGTCGAGAGGCCTTTCTAACCGAAGACAACATGATGCCAACAGGAAATGACTTAGACAGGACTTATGAATTACACTATTGAATTAAACCGTTTAAGTTGACATGAAAAGGAAGCCTGTTTTTCTAAATGCATGTTATTATGAAGAATTCATCCATTCATGTTTCATATTATATGCAATAATTTGACTCAAACTGTAATTTTTAATCACATTGTCAAAAAGATGTTCCTCCTTCCATTTACATTCCGACTTTAAAGGAATATTCTAGGTTCAATACAATAATTCGACAGCATTTGTGGCATAATGTTGATTGCTAAAAATAAATAACTTTGATGTGCAGAAACCAAGACGCTTTCAATGGAAGTGAGTGAGGCCAATTTCTAGAGGATTAAATAATTAAGAAATATGAAGCTTATTTAAAAAAAGAACGTAAATCTTACATTTTATTCTTTTGTTAAAACTAGGCCTGTCAATGTTAACGCGATTAATTTAAAATCCTTAATGTGTTAAAATAATTGTATGCAAATAATACAAATAAATAACTGAAGCATGTGAAATTCCTTAATGTAATTTAAATAACATAGTTGGATGATCTTAAAAATCAGGAATGACATTATAACACTGTTGGAAATTTATATGATCTGTTTAGTAATTCTGAATGGATCCGTGTACTGTAGTAGTCTATGCAGTCAAGGTGTTTGGTTTAAGGGTTTTGGCATCTCTATATTCGGTATCGTAACTGTAATAGATTTACAGTCCTCTATGATGTCTTTACTTCCATCTTTATGTGTGTATTCCTTTAGTCCCTCCATTCTCCAGGCTTATACTACTTCAAGCAATGTTCGAAACTTTGTATTGTGTACATAAGTATCCAGAACTGAATTGCATCTTCTGGATGAATCGCTTTCTCTATTCCTCAAGCTGTAAGTCGCTTTGAATAAAAGCTTCCACTAAATGAATAAATGTAACTGTAAGTTTTTCATTTAAGTTGCATATGAGGTGGTTCTGAAGTGTGAGAGCACATGTCTGTGTAGAAAAGCACAAATGATTTTTCTCCCAGTGTGTCTCTTCTTTAAGTTAAAGCAATTGGGTTTATGAAGGCCAAAAGCAGCCATTGTGAATGAACAGTAGCCAATGCGAGCTTTTCACAAAGTTGAACAGAAAAAGTAATTAAAAAGGCATTGTGACTGTTTATGCATAGACAAAAGTAATATGGTAAATGTTAACAACATGGATCATAAATTCAATATCTCTTTCACTTAAGAGAAATAGAAAGAAGTATCCAGAACTGAACCCTCAGCTGCTCACACTTACAAGTAAACATCAAGAAGAAGAAAAAAGACCCTTGTCAGTTTGTTTTGTTGGATGGTTGAGCTCCAAAAAAACAATGAGTTTGCTTTGAAAGGATTTTTTACAGGTACAAATAAAAAATTAAATAAAAAAGCCAGAACAAAGAATCATTTTAACATTAAACTGGGTAACTTTAGCTTCTGATGACTATAAATAACTCTATGTGAACAAACTGTTATTAGAGTATTAGTATACGGTCTGATTAATATCTGCTCTACTATATGTAATATCTAATACTCTACTAACTCCCTAATGAGAGTAGTAGACATGTTGGTGCAACGTTACTTATAGTCAACAGAACGGGGACCATCAAAATAAAGTGAAACCTAAAATGGTTCTTCAGGATGATGTGGTTCAGAATGTAAAGAAACTTTAAAGCACCACTACAAGTGCTGCAAGTTTGAGCTTAACTTTTATTGAATCTAAAATATTCCATAAAGTCATCTCAATGATTAGGACTGCTCTCTTGCTATAGAATTGAAAATAACACATTGGAAATGTGTTTCAACATTTGCACAATCACATTCCGGAGGCGCCCGGTTACATAACTCGCGCACTCTGCAAATATTGTCTGATGATGTTAGTATCAAAGAATGCATTTTTATAGCCAAACAGCTACATTACTTTAATGACCCCTTTGACTGATAGAAAACATTATGTTCATTTCATTGTGCTGCTGTGACGTGCGACGTCTCCATCGTTGCAAATTGTGTGTGAAATGCAAGATCTACAGGAGCAGATTGCACCTCTTCCCTAAGGTAAGATGTGAATAGGAAGCCCTCCAAGAGGAACAGCCAATGTGAGGTTAATTAAGCAAAGTGTATTCAGGGTTACGGTTCAAATGAAAATACAAATGACATCTGCCATCATTTGTCAACGTCGCTCGCTCTGCATGCCTATCAAGCAATCATTGAGTTTCAAAACTGCAGCCAAAAGGTCATGTGAAGAAACAGACAGCACACCGCTTCCATTTGTCTCCGGTGATACGAAATGCATTTACTTGGATGACAACTTTTGTCTGTAGCATGTGGCTGGTGCGAGAAGAGCTGCTTATTCACTTTCTCTTCCTTTGTGATTCGATCTACACAACAAGCTAACGTTGTTACGCTGCAATATTGCTACATTCTGACTTATTGTGTGAATTGTGTAGTGTACACACACAAATATTTATCTGTAACTTTGCACCAGGAGTCAAGAGGTTTCCAAGTTTCATCCATGGATGAAATTGCTTATACATTCTGGATTTTCATATCTCCGTGACTCTGGTCCCTGCACGCCATGCATGTAGATAGGCAGTGGAAATGCTTTCTCTGCAGTGTTATTATATATTCTGGCTTCAGTACTAGTTAAGCTCAACCGATAGCATTCTTGGCGTATTGTTGATTTCCGTAAACATTCATTTTCAATTTTAATTCTCAAATAGAGGTTACAAAGAGGCACTTGCAATGGACATGACAGGGTCCAATATTTGGAGAATTTTACTAAATGTGAAGCTTATTGTTCTATAAAAGCTTTAAGCTTCAAAATCATTTAAATAATCATTTCGTCGACAGTAGCTTCGTGGGCAGCGTGCCGACATTGTGCTTTGGGATACCTGAATTTGAGTCCTTGCTTAATTGTCCACAGACATTTCCTGATCCTGTCCCTCTCCCACTTTTCTTACTGTCCTATAATAATAATAATAATAATAATAATAATAAAGGGGGGAAAAATCAATGTTAAAAAAAATGTTATGGAGTTTTAGCGTTTGCCCTTCTGTTATGGCGCAAAGTTGATTCATTTTACAGAGAAAAGATTATTAATAGATTTTCCACACAAAAAGTTGGTTATTTTTACAGAGAAAAGATTATTAATAGATTTTCCACACAAAAAGTTGGTTAATTTTACAGAGAAAAGATTATTAATAGATTTTCCACACAAAAAGTTGGTTAATTTTACAGAGAAAAGATTATTAATAGATTTTTCACACCAAAATCATGTGAACACTTTTTTTTCTTTTTATATCTTGTGGCTATACCTTTGAAACTAGATTTTTCTTTTTAGGGAAAAGTTATAGTTTTGTGGTCACCAACATGCTGTTTGAGTTGAACTTGTATTGAACCTAGATAATACCTTTATTATTAATACTTTCGATAACCTATGAGGTTTCATATTATGCTCTGAAATCACATCCATTTCAATAGAAATGTAGGGCTGTTTCTCCCCGTTTAAAAGATTTTTTTTATCTCTAAGCCATTGTTTCTTAAGAAACCTTTTAGTCTTAATAAGTCATGTTCTCCTTTTGCTTGTTTGTGCTTCGCCAGGGTGCTGTGTCTGCTGTAAACATTTTCCTGGGATTGATGCGACACTGAATATTTAAATTAAATTTAATTAAAGCTTTTTCAATTTCACCCCATAAATTTGTGAACTCTCATTGATGTTATTCATGCTTTCTGCATTAATACAAAATAGCAACATTATTATCAGCCATAAGAACAAGTGCTCACATGTTGCACACACTTACCGTAAAATTGGCCTACCCGCAAATTGCAGCGTGAGGCATTTGCAACACTTAAATAAATGCTTGGACAATCAATCCAAACACTCTCAAGTAGCCGGAGTGATACAGGTGTCTTCAAACCATTAAGGCTGATGACACCAACAACTTACACAGCCATACATTTTTAAACGTAATAATAGATTATTTATAAAAATGAATCCCTCGTGAGCAGCTGAGGTGTTTGTGTCAGTTTGGCTGTTATGAAAATGCCATTCAATTCCTGCTTCCTTTCTTGTTGCATTACATTTCATAATGTAATTTGAATACAGGGTCTAAAAGTAGAGTATGGTTGGATGAACAAAGCCAGACTGCATAATGCGAAGTATAGGTATTAAAGTCTGGTTTGTCTCTTCCTCTGTCAAACAAGAAAAAACGCAGAGCCTTCAGACCAGAGCTATGAGAGAAAGCTTAGTGTCACACGAGTTTAAACATATCATTGTAACCTGAGAAAAGCCATTTAAAAAAAACCAATGGCTTTTTGTGTGTGGCCGTCGAATTGTAACAAAGTATTCGAAGATATCTACAGTGCTTGCCCCGTAACTCTCGTCTTCTGTAAAAACGTTAAGTGGGACCCATTTCGTGAGATTTGCTTAATAATTTAACACGGCCTTAAACCAATTCACTTCAAGTGCCCAGATGGTGTTTTTATTAGGCAAATGTTCAGTACTCAAGTAGAATAATTTACGCACCTTAAAAAAAGCCCTGATACAGTACCTTCAAGCCCTGCAATCTACTGAACTCAGAATAATTCACCACATGCTGCTCTGCTGATATTCAGTTGAACAATAAAATGAAAAGAAAAAGTCTTTCCTGAATTTCCATCTGTTTGCACATGGGTTTGTGGACAGTTTAGACATTTCAAAACTGGTTCTGACATTGTGAACTTGAGTCAACACACTCGGGTTCCTCAAAGACTTTGTGATCAATCCACAACGCTTCTTTCTCCAAATAAAGATGTGTCTACAATCAGACATGCGGAGGTTGAATATCTCGCAGCTTGAAGCAGGGGATTCATTCAAATTTTCTGGAGTGGTACTTGCAGTGAGTACCTATTATACTTCTTGTTTTAATTTAAATTGAGTATTAGAGTTGTACCAAAATAGCCCCTTAAACCGGTGCTCCATTTAGTATGCAGAGAAAAATGTTAAAAAGTCAGGTAAACGAATTGCTCTGTCCTAATTGGCATAAAAGAGCACGTTCACTTTTCTCTCATGTTTCTTTTGATTGGATCAGACTAGCGTCGTCCTTCTGATATGGAAATTGAGCTACCAACTCAGATGAGCGAGAAAATGTCAGCGTCATTAAAATGTGGACGACGGCCTTTTGATTACTTTCATTCTGGGCAAAAAGACTGTCACTGAGGAAGTAAATTATGAATAACTTGGAGAGCTATATTTGTTTTTCACTGGTTTAAAACCGTTACGTCAGATGGGATACAGGTCTTTTACAATGGATCACAGCGTGTAACATGGCAGACTCAGCTATGATCAAAAGCGAGAGAAACAAGCAGAGTGTGAAATAGCTTCCCGTGTTGCAGTCTATAGTATGCACTCAGTTATATGAAGCCTGTAAGAGAGATGTTTTCTTGCCTACGGCCAATCTACCTTACTCATTTGTGGAAAGAGTCAGTCAAGAGTTTACACTTGAGATCCGAATCACAATTTCAAAAAAGTTACTACGACAGGGGAGAACCGGGACCGTGTTTTAACATCTGTAACTCTGTGTTTTTTTATTTTTTTATTCTACATGCATGTCTCAAACTTTTGATTTAACATTCCATTGTTGTTTTATGAAACCTTTATATTTTTGCTCACAAGGAAAGTGGTGGACTGTGTGATTTTTCTCGAACTAGTGGTGTTACAACTCACCTTTGTCTTTCCTAATCATAGCTAACACCAAAAATAGCATAATTCAATTATTGGTATTAATGTAACTCAGCTCTAATTCTGCAATAAATGACAGTCCCTGTAAAAGTGTATTAGAAAATTTCTGAATATTGTGATGACATTGGTGGCTTTTGGTCTGTGCACAGTAAAAGTAAAAGTTGTAAAGTTGTTTTTTTTTTAAGTAGAATCAACGTGGCTTTTTAAGTCATTTCAACCTGTATTACATATTACTTTAAAAAATAGTTGAATATTGTATAATTTCTCAAAAAGCTGAAAACTGCAATCTATTTAGGTAGATATAAAAAATCATTACTCATGTCTTTTTTACTGTATTTGTCACCATAGTACACTTAAAAAAATGGAAAAATGTGTTAGTGACTTGCCTGAGGTCATGATATTAGTATAGTGGATGTTATACAAAAGATATTTAGTGCATTATGCATTACAATGATTAAATACCAAACTGTTATAACCTAACAGAAGTCAAATTCCACAATTTGATAACTTTTGATCACCTTTAACAGAAGAAAAGTGCTCTTTTGACCTTAAGTGTAGAGTAGCTGCACTATGTGTGACTGTGTTTGTTTTGATGAGATGAAATGACACTGGACACAGGTGGATGGTCACTCAGTTCTCATTTACTGGGCCTGTTAACATAAATCCACAAAATTGGTCACGACACACTCACAGAAGATACACGATACAGACAGGTATGCGACTCAGGAGAACTGTTTTTCCATTCTTTTAGATTGAACAGTACATAAAACCAAACAAATTAAATAATCATAAATGAAGGAAACACGACAGAAAACACGGACCTAAAATGGCGCCGTCACGCGCGCAGCACATAGCGCGCGTCAAGTTCAGCTCAAACTTTTAACACAAAACATGACAAAAGAAAGAATAAAACATACCTGTTAACATAAATCCACAAAATTGGTCACGACACACTCACAGAAGATACACGATACAGACTGAAATAAGCAGAGGTCAGGAGTTTACAACTGAGTTAACGCACATACTCTCACAAATACATTTAACAGAATATAAAGACAACAGAAACACAGTGCGCGCACCACAAAAGTCCAACCGCTCGCTTATACTCGATATATATTCAATATCTACTCGGAGCAGTCATTGATGCGACTTACCAGGTATGCGACTCAGGAGAACTGTTGCCGCGCTAACATAACTCCGCCCCCTCCACGTCATGCATGCAAATCTGTTAGTGACAGCCAATGGCATGTCTTCCCAATTTAATGAATTTAACAATATTTTAAACTCTGTTACATACACCCCCCTTAAATTCTGCTAAATTGGGCTAGAACCAGCATATGTAACAACTAATATACAGTAGAAATTACAGAGAGAGAAGGAAAAAGCAAGAAAAATAGAGTACAAGAGCTTTACAATACAATATTGTCAGATAACTCATCTCTTCTCTAGGAAGTGCGCAAGAATGGAATGGTACCAGGTTCCACACTTAACACAGACTATAAGAGGTGCAGTCTACACACTCCTAATGTTTACAAATGTATTTCTGCTCTCCAATTACATTTTCACTATAAAGTCCACAGACTTTCTCAGGAAAAAAAATTAAATACAATTCCTTCATAATCATTCTCTTAACACACACTAGATTATGTGATGCAAATCATTCTCTCAGACATGTTAACCAAAAATGTTTCTTATCAACTCAACAAAATTAGTTCCTTGAAATATAACCTGTTCGTCACTGTTTGAATCATTTTCCACAACTTTCTGAGCTTCCATTTCACAGATAAGTCTGTTTGGGTGTTTAACTGATCTCCCTAATCGTGTAGTAATTTGGTCTGTTTGTGTGCTTGTGGGCTGTGTGCAAATGACAGGGTCAACTCTGTTGTCAAGTTCTTGCAAACAACTGTGTTCAGGCTTCGACACAGGTAAACTCTTTGTACACTCTAGTTCAGGAACTTGCTCTGTTTCTTCACTTTGTGAATCTTTGTCAGAACACTCAATTGTCAACTCATCAATGATGTCCGAAATTCCACCACAAGTGGCATCCTGAGTAACATCACTATTTTGTGTTCCATCCATCCGTAGTAACCATTCAGATGTTTTTGAAACAGGATCAGGATCGTCCATTAAAGCGGCATCAAGAGAAGTAGCACTGGTGTTACCGGATTGGACTGATGATAACTCCTCATCATCCCAGGATAAGAAATTCACTGGAAGTAACAGGTTTCTGTGTACCACTTTCTCTCTACCAGTCTGAACATCCTTAATCCTGTACACATTAATCTCTGGTTTCGCTGAGTGTACCTCATACAGAACTGAGTCCCACTTGTCCGCAATTTTTCTCATCCCTTTCTCTCCACGGTTTGCCAGCAAAACTCTATCGCCGACTGCTAATGGTGAACCTTTGACCTTCCGATTGTAAAGGATGGCATGACGATTCTGCTCTTTGAAACTGTGTTGTCGGGCAATTTCTGCAGCTGTACTCAGGTCTCTTTTTAGCGTATTGACAAACTCATGGTGACTGACCACCCTTTCATCAGAAAGAACATGCTGGAACATGATGTCAATCGGCAGCCTTGGAATACGTCCAAACATGAGATAGAAAGGTGCGAACCCAGTTGTTTCGTGTACAGTACAGTTGTAACTGAAAGTCAACATCTTTAGAAGCTGTGGCCATCTCGCCTTGGATTTGACTGGGAGAGCTCTTATCATATTTCCCAGAGTCCTGTTGAACCGTTCTGCTATACCATTACCCATAGGGTGGTATGGTGTGGTGTGTGATTTTTGAACACCAGCCATCTCAAGTAAGTTCTTAATGAGTTTGCTTTCGAAATTTGCACCCTGGTCTGAATGTATTCTCTTTGGAAATCCATAAATACAAAAGAAGTCATTCCAAAGGCGACGGGCAACTTGTTTAGCAGATTGGTTGAGACAGGGGAAAGCATGTGCCATCTTTGAGAAGTGATCGGTTACTACTAGGACATCAACGATCTTCCCTGACGCCTGTTCAGCACTCCAGAAGTCTATACAAATCAATTCCATAGGTTCTGAAGTCCGAATATTCTCAAGAGGTGCACGAGCATTTGGCTCTGGAGTTTTCCCAACTACGCATCTCTGACAGTTCTTCACATGAAGTTTGATGTCTTTACTCATGCCTGGCCAAAAGAATCTCTCAGCTGCGAGGGAGAGAGTTCTCGCAGTCCCCTGGTGTCCGGCAGTGTCATGAACACCATGGAGAACGTCACGTTTCAAGGAATCAGGTACAACATATTGAAAGAGTTTCTTATTCAATAACCGATCCTTCTTTACTCTGTACAGCACACCATTACGAATCGTCAGTTTTTTCCAGTGCTTCAAAAGGTTTGTCACAGAGCGAGGTTCCTTTGTTCTCTCAGTTTTTGAAGGACGTTTACGTCTCAGAACATAGTAGATGACTTTGCCGACTGTACTGTCCTGACCTTGGAGATTGGCGAGTCTGGAAAATGGGATTGCAACAGACGGATCTTCAGCAGGGAGCTGGAGTGACGTTGGACTGGTCATGGACAATGGACTAACTCCTCCATCGTAGCGAGCACCCAGGACAGCAGAAACTTCCACTGCATCAAAGGATCCAGGACAAGAATCATTCTCACCATCTTGCGGCTCAGTCTCAGTTTCAGCAGTATTGGCGGCCTGCAAATTCTGACAGTTGTTAGTGACACGAAAGGCATCTTGCACAGTTCCAGTAACAATACCATTGACCTCATCCAAAAGAGAAACATATGGTTCTTTCAACAGGCGATGACTGACACAAGACTTAACAAAAGGCTCTCTACTCAAAGCATCTGCAACAATGTTTTTCGTGCCTGGCACATATTTCAGGTCAAAGTCATATGCAGCAAGCTTCGCCACCCATCGCTGTTCACATGCATCCAATCTTGGTTTGGTTAGAATATAGGTCAAAGGATTATTATCAGACCACGCAGTGAAATGTCTCCCTTTTAGCCAGTGGCTAAACTTGTCACAAACGGCCCACTTTAAAGCCAGAAACTCGAGTCTGTGCGCAGGGTAATTGATCTGAGACTTTGAGAGTGTTTTGCTTGCAAACGCCACTGGGCGTGCAATTTTCTCACCATGGGGCACCTGAGACAACACAGCTCCTATGCCATCGAATGAAGCGTCAACAGAGAGAATAAAGGGATGACTGAAATCTGGATGAGCTAGAGTAACACTGTGCAGCAGGTCTTGCTTTAGAGTTTCAAAAGCTGTTCTTTTCGATTGATCAGACAGGAGAGTAAAAAGAGGTTTTGCTCTGGCAGAACAGTCTTTAATGAAGTGCTGGTAGTATAAAACCAAACCCAGGAAAGATCTGATCTTCTTTTGAGAAGGAGTTATACCATCTGCTTCCATGAGATCTGCAATCTGGATGTCATTGATCACCTTAACCTTCTCTGGGTCAGTCTGCACACCATTCTCAGTCACAACATGTCCCAAGAACTTAACTGATCTTTTGAGGAACTGGCACTTCTTTGGTGCTAGTTTTAAGTTGTGCTTGGACAAGCGTGAGAAAACCAGTTCCAGACGGTCAAGAGCTACTTGCTCACTTGGTGCAAAAACCATCAGGTCGTCCAAGTAACAAAGAAGGCTTGTGAAATTTTCGTCACCAAAAATAGACATCATCATCCTCATAAAGGTTGCTGGGCTGTTGGTTAACCCCTGAGGAAGACGATTGTACTCGTGGAGACCGAAAGGAGAGGAAAAAGCAGTATACTTTTTATGCTCTTCAAACAAGGGCACATTGTAAAAACCGGAAGTCAAGTCCATTGTTGAAAAGAAAACATTGCCTCCCAGGGCTGCAAGTGCATCTACCTGGTGTGGGAGTGGGTGAGCATCCTTCACTGTCTTTGCATTTAACCATCTAAAATCAGTACAAATACGAAGATCACCATTCTTCTTCCAAACTAAAACTAATGGTGATGCGTACTCACTCTGAGACTTTCTTATGATGCCCTTCACTTCCATCTCATCCAAGGCAGTGCGAAGCTTTTCATAGTGACAGGGGGCCACACGACGATAAGGTAGTCGAAATGGCTTCTCATCCAACAGGTGAATTTTGTGGACAAAGTCAGTGGCTTCCCCACAGTCCATTTTTCCACGAGAAAAGGTCGACTCATACCTCTCAATGAGATTCAGAAGTCTATCCTTCCACTCCTCTGACACTTCGCAGTCATCCAGGTCCAGATCTTGCAGTCCTAACGTATTCAGTACATTCCTCCTTTCGTCACTGGTCAGCACACGACCTACAGGACTCACTGCACACTGAACATTACTCTGCAGGGACTCAGGTGTAGACAACTCTTCCACTGCTATACAGGTAAAAACATCCACGATTTTTGTGTTTTTCTTGAGAACAATCACTTTGTCTGTAGGGTTCATTATTTTGAATGGCACCCATCTACTGCCCCACATAGGTGTAATAACTCTCCCTATGATCACATTCCGTGGACGGCATTTACATGAGGTTGGTTCAACGATGACGGTGGTACCTACTGAAACAGCCGATGACTCAGGGAGCCGGGCCCACGCAAGATGTTCATGGTGTGGTTCAAGAGTTATTTTCTCCTTCAATTTGGCTGTGCCCACTTTATCAGGCACATCTTCACCCTTCCATCGTTCTACATTTGAAAGAAGAGAAATGAATTGGTGACATTCAACATCACTCGAATTATCAGGGCTGGACACAAGTCTCCAGTATCCATCAGTCTCTTTCATTTTTTGAATCAGCCACTTGATAGCATTGCTGCCTAAAATCAAATCATCAGTTTGACCTGGAACAACCAAAACTGGAACGACCATTTTACAGGCATACACTGAGAGCTCAAGTTCATACATCGCTTTTGGTGTAACACGCTGTCCGCCACAACCAATTATGACAACATCACTGGCAGATAACTTTTGCAGATCAGGATTGTGCTGCAACAAGAGAGATTCAGCAGCTTCACTTAACGTACATGCCATGGAGCCGCTGTCGATCATAGCTTTCAGATGAAGGTCGCCCCATACTGTCGCTGGTGTGTAAAACAGACTGTCGATTCTCTGTACTCGGTGTGTGTTCTGAAAAATAACTTTTTTTCCTTCAGGCTCAACTGAATTAGAAAGACAATAAATAGATTCAGGATCAGTCATACAGCATTGGTTAGGAGGAATAAACTCATGATCCACACTGTCCTCCCTTGAGTGCAGATCATCTAGTTTCCCAGCTCTTGAGAAGACGGAGATTTCACTCTCTCAGGACAACCGACGCGGGAGTGATGAGGAGAGTGACACTGAAAGCACAACTTTTTCTCGAGACAATGTGTAAGGCCAGAGTGGTCTGGGCTTGAACAGACAGTGCATGGCAGGTCATTGAGTCCCTTCACTCTTGGTAGACTTACTTTGGGTCTAGTGCATGGACTTTGTTCTTTGCTGGCAGATTCTTTTAACAAGACTTTTTCAAGCAGACTCATTACTCGCTCTAATGCAGAAGCTTCCATGGACCTGGACTGCTGGACATCAGAAGAACTTGGGAGAGCTGCAGTCAACACTTCCACCTCAGATCTGTTGACAGGAATTTTAGTTGGTGCTGTGTGTCTTACTGCAGGTACAAGACTAGTCTCTGAGTGATATTCATTCAAAATATCCTGAACTTCCCGCACAGACCATGCATCCATTGTTTTAGATCGAAAGGTGATGGCAAGCTCTTTGCAAGGGCAGTGTCTGATGAACATGCGGGTTACCTCTGTTCCAGGACAGTCCAGTACTTTACCCTGTTCTCTCAAGCGGTCAGCAGCGATGTCGACTGCGCGGTTCAGTCTGAGCCAGTACTCGAAAGCATCCTCGTTTGGTTTGGGCAATGTGGTGTAAAAGTCAGCCAGTGGAAGGGGAGAACAAGCAGCAGCTTCAAAGTGTTTCCTGAGAATACTGAAGATAGCATCAGGGTTATGTACAATGTCAATGCCACTGTTTCTCACACTGAACTTGACCACATCTCTTGCTTTGCCTCTCAGATGAACCATAATCTCCTCTGCTTGCTGCTCTTTTCTCAGATTATGTCGCTTAGTGTAATCTCTCATGATATCAATCCATTCACTTAAGTCAACAGCATCAGAAACTTCACCTCTAAAGCAAGGAGGTTCTTTAACATTTCTGGTAAAGGATAACTGGCTTTGCATCAAGTCCAACATTTGCGGAGCTGTGCTTTCTGCTGTCACATTACTGGGGGGGCTGCAGACAGGATGAGTGTCAAGTGTATGTGTTGGGCTTAATCGGGTGATTATGCTGTCTGCAATTTGCTGACCAACCTGGCTAATTATTTCAGTCATTGCAGTAATCAGTTCTGGTGGCTGTGTGTTAGGGTATGGAGTGGATGAAAATACACCCTTTTTCTCTGGGGAAACATCTGATTCATGACGTGAGGATGTGCCCTCACAAACTAATGGATCTGAATTGGGAGTACGACTGTCTATGGATCCGTGATCATCACTCTGTATATCAGGTCCAATGAACTGCAATGATCTTGGCACATTCAATAAACCCCATCCTCTACCCCAGGGGTCGGGAACCTATGGCTCGCGAGCCATATATGGCTCTTTTGATGGCTGCATATGGCTCTTTTGACGCCGCCGCCCGTCGACAGATACTTCCGCGTTCGGAGGACAGGCAGATCGCGCCGCCGCACCCGCGTTACTTCCGCGTTCGGAGGACAGGCAGATCGCGCCGCCGCACCCGCGTTACTTTCGCGTTCGGAGGACAGGCAGATCGCGCCGCCGCACCCGCGTTACTTTCGCGTTTGGAGGACAGAGACATCACACCCCCCCCCCCCCCCCCCGGTCGACAGATCGATCGCTTCGGACTATGGCTCTTCACAGCTTCATATTTAAAAAAAAAAGGGTATATGGCTCTCTCAGACAAAAAGGTTCCCGACCCCTGCTCTACCCCTACTTGCACCAACTGGAGTGTGGTGTTTATCAAAACCACTCATTTTGAGCATCAGTATATGTAAAATATGAACAGAAAACAGAAAACTGTGTACTAGAACATGAATTGTCCGTTTTTTTCTGAAAAAGTTCTCTTTTGTTTCCCTTTTTTTTTTTTTTTTTAAATACAACTATATCAGTTCCTTAACAGGATTGTGTCCACCTGACTCCCATGAAAGCTTTAAGATGAACCCTCGGTCGCTTCAGGAACCATCTTGAAGAAACAGGTCACGGCACCAATGTGACTGTGTTTGTTTTGATGAGATGAAATGACACTGGACACAGGTGGATGGTCACTCAGTTCTCATTTACTGGGCCTGTTAACATAAATCCACAAAATTGGTCACGACACACTCACAGAAGATACACGATACAGACAGGTATGCGACTCAGGAGAACTGTTTTTCCATTCTTTTAGATTGAACAGTACATAAAACCAAACAAATTAAATAATCATAAATGAAGGAAACACGACAGAAAACACGGACCTAAAATGGCGCCGTCACGCGCGCAGCACATAGCGCGCGTCAAGTTCAGCTCAAACTTTTAACACAAAACATGACAAAAGAAAGAATAAAACATACCTGTTAACATAAATCCACAAAATTGGTCACGACACACTCACAGAAGATACACGATACAGACTGAAATAAGCAGAGGTCAGGAGTTTACAACTGAGTTAACGCACATACTCTCACAAATACATTTAACAGAATATAAAGACAACAGAAACACAGTGCGCGCACCACAAAAGTCCAACCGCTCGCTTATACTCGATATATATTCAATATCTACTCGGAGCAGTCATTGATGCGACTTACCAGGTATGCGACTCAGGAGAACTGTTGCCGCGCTAACATAACTCCGCCCCCTCCACGTCATGCATGCAAATCTGTTAGTGACAGCCAATGGCATGTCTTCCCAATTTAATGAATTTAACAATATTTTAAACTCTGTTACATATGCTTAACATTTGAAGTAAAACACTGACGTTTTGTGATTAAAATGGCTTTGTTTAAATCCCCAGGCCAATAGATTGCTAAGTAATAACCTAAAAAAATCAGTGCTAGAGTAGTGAACTGTTGCTATATGAACTCCTGTTGGCTATTTCCTGAAATTCTTTGCGCTGCTGAAATGTACAATTTGCTAATATGCAACATGCATAGAGTGCCCCTCTAAACCGCCTTTAATAACCCGCTACCCGAGCAGCAAGCTGTTGTATGTAGAACGCGTATAATATGTGCCTGGTTAAGTGTCAAGCAAGCGTGGTGTAGAGCGTCTCAGTGTGTCTTTAAGTAGTACGCTGCGGTAGGAGGAGTTGTAGCGGTTGTGACGCCGCCAGCGGAGCGGTGGTGCTGAGCTGAACAGCGCCTGTCCACCTGCAGTAGGGCGCGAGACCGACCGGGACAATATTCTCTGCGCATCACTCAGCGGAACTCCGCTACCGACAGCACATCTCACAGGAATTATCTCCACGTTTGTGAATACCAAACACCTGCCTCCTCTGCTGATGGCAAAAATGAAAACCGGCTGCGCGATTCTTGTGGCGTGTGCCTTAGTTGCGGGCGCGTCTTTGGTAAGTCCAAATGTTTTATTTACAAACATCCTGGAAGTAATACTACTTGATATTAGTCGCTCGTAGGGTGAACATAGGGAATAGTACACGTGTGTTTGGGCATTGTATGTCCGTACTTACTAAAATAATCTGGTGGTGCATCGAGCGTTCACTTAGTGTGTTCAAAAAATGCTTTTGTGGCACTTCTATAACAGACGGGGTTTTCTTCTTTCTTTTAAATCACACTCAGTGAAGGAAATCAGTTTGTGTTGAACACTGGCCGTCTATCTGTAAGCTGCAGTGGCTTGCAGCTGCACTTTTAACACACATTGCAGAGGATGCGGCGATGCCTGTGGTGTGTCTGCTAATAGTCCTGCTCTGTCGTTACTGGAGGAGTGTGTGAATATGCAAATCAGTTGTATTAATATTAATATTCATGAGTATTCATTATCCCGTCCTTAACAGCAACATCAGGAATGATTTAACTTGTAGCATACTAGGGAACTAGTTGCTTTGATCTGTGATGTTTTTCATTTAGGAATTATGAAACGCTCATTTAA
Organism: Rhodeus uyekii; assembly: GCA_037043235.1. NCBI lineage: Eukaryota > Metazoa > Chordata > Actinopteri > Cypriniformes > Acheilognathidae > Rhodeus > Rhodeus uyekii. The sequence continues at coordinate 3,545,773 of JAWRVZ010000018.1, forward strand.
GAAGGAGAAACGCACACATATGCCAGCAAATGAAACCTAGGAGGTGCTGGGGTGTTGAGTAAATATAAGTTCTGGAAATAAGACACATATTGCTGTTGGATATATGGCAGATATTGACATTCTCTTTGATGACTCATTCAGAATAAAATCTGTATCCAGATGGGGGTGAAATGTAGCTCTAGAGCCGCATTCACATGGTGGGCAGAGGCAGCACTGCTTTAGAAAGTAACCATCTCACAGCCCTCTGACTAATGTGATCTGTAGGGATGCTTTGACAGACTGTTCCTCCGTGGATATATGAAAGAGCTTAGTGCGTCGGCTCTTTGTTGTCTTGATTTTTCAGGTTCATAGTTGTCTGTGCTCCAGAAATAAAAAATATAGGGAGAGAGAGAGAGAGAGAGAGAGGTACCCCTAAAGTCAACCTCTCGTTCAGTTAGACACAGCGAGGCCTGAGGTTGAACCTTGAATCGTTTTAGAAAAGCCTACCATACTGAGGCTGGGATAACCTGAATATGACCCAACATCTAATTATGCTAAATCTCCATGGTGAGCACTATCCATTGATGCATATACACACACACACACACACACACTAGGTCACTATCTTAAAATAGATGCCACTGTAATGGGCACAATTTCTCTACTGATTCACATGGCAGAACTCCAGCGTAACCTTCTTTCCTCTGCACTTCCTGTCTTCCATCGCATCCTCGTTTTCTCCCTAGGTTTATTTTAATCATCAAACAGGCTCATTTAGCTCTTGTTAATTTTTTAGAGAAGCTCTTGATGTTTTTACTTGTATAAGTTTTTTTTAAAACACCATCAGGGCATAATAATGCAGGCCTCTAAATGAGAATTAAATCATATATTTTCTGCTTTTGATTTACAATTTGTTCATTTGTTTCGTTTCTATGCATATGTGCATAGAAATATTGAATATTCAAACACTGAACTGGACTACAGCAGTGATTCTCAAACAGGGGTATATGCACTCCAGAGGGTTTTTAAGCAGGCTACAGGGGGAACTTTGGAAGATTTAGATTTGTTTGAGCTACTAAATAGAAAATAGAAAGATGTTTACATAATTTAAAACAAACTCATTTTGATGATTAATCTACAGAATATTTCAGACTTTTTTAATGTCTTCTAGTTTCATCATTGCTTAACATTACATGTTTGACCGTCTCTTTATACTTTTATTTTACTTATTGATTTATTCACTTTATTCTACTGATATTAATAATATATTAATAAATTATATTGACTGACTATAGCGGCTATAATATAATTGATTAAAAGTGACTCTATTAATATTAATAATAAAAACTCAATTATAAGATAAAAGGAACACATTTCTGATTTGCTGATTACAGTTACTTGAGCCTCACTGAAGGCAAGTGGAGGGTCTATAAGACAAAAAAGGTTTAAAGCGCTCCTCTATTGAACAGTTTTCATCCCTAACAGTAAATGGTTGCATCCCTGCTCTGTGAGTTTGCCTCCTGAAGGTATTTATATCGGTTTCGATAACCTTGAATAAGAACCACAACCCTGTGGTCACAAATCAATTTGCCTAACCACTTCCCCTCTCCTGTGTCTTCATAGCCAATAATGTCTGTCTTTCTCAGGGGAGTCTCGGAAATGTTCAGACCATCGCTCCATGCAGACCAGGTTTCTCCCAGAGCTTCTACACTGTATTTGTTCCCAGGGGTGTGCTGCAAGGCCTGAACATTCACAAAGGTAAGATCTTGCAGTGCATTGCATGATTCGCCACAGGTTTATTGGTTTGTGTGTGTGTGTGTGTTGATCTCAGTGGAGCTTTAGCAACAGGTTTGTGGGTGCTTGTACATTCCTCGTTCTGTGCGTGTAGGCTAAATGTTATATGTTAAATATAATTTCAGCTTGATTATTGCATATTTATGCAGAATGCACAATGACTCCCGAATTATCAGGAGGTGGATGTTGTTGAATATTCTTCGCTACTCTCACATATGCAGCAATTTAGACTAGTCGTGCTGTATCATTCCTCAAAAGGTGTTAACAGTGATTCAAAACCAGTTTCAGCCGGCTTCAAAATAAGCACAGCGCAGAATAACAAGCACACAAAAATGGTTTAGAAAGGAGGAGCGGAGATGCAGATATGCCAGCGTGCTGAATTTTGATAGTACACACAGGACCAGTAATGCAATTAGAACACGTTTAAAACACACTATGCTTCTCAAATGCAAATTTCAAGGTCTGTGAAACGTTAGGTGATGCATTTAAAGAAACACATCCACGCTGTGCCAAAAGCGCCGCTTCTATCTAGGTGGGTGTCATAAGCGCATACCCGTTCCTAATCGACGAGCGCTACAGTTGGCACACGTCTGCGTTAATAAAATGCACAAAGCCAGTGTCTCCTACTGATCAAAATCAATACGCATATTATTCAGCTTTAGTTTGACTATCAGACGAATGATTAAAAACATAAATAAATAAAAAATGGCAATAAACCCATAATCTGAATTTAATGGATAGTTCAGTGGCCCGGCTGGCTACAGAAGCCTCATTTAAATCTTCTGTTCGGTTCCCGCTGGGTGTTTTTTGCCTCTTTGAGCTTTAAGCTTTTGCTTTTTTTTCCCCCCGCTCCCCCTCTGTCCTGCATGTAATACAGTTCCTCTATTCTTTCCCACTTCTTTTCAGCAAGATTTCAGCCGTCCTTTTATTCTGTCGCTTTTCATTGCCATTGTGCGTGCATGTGTGTGCGTTATGCGAGGATATGCTTTATCTGTGGAATTTGTTTTGCTGTTATGGAAGGAGAAAAGATGTCGGTGGGGAAAATTGGACTTGCAGAAACAAATCATACAAGAAAATGGTACATTGATTCAATCAATTACCTGTTTTTTTCACCGCATTCAAACTTTGATTGAGTATAACTGTTATCAGAGTAATCATTGGATTTATTCACACGAACATTGCCATGTAGAGAGAGACTTATTTGTTGCTCTCAATCTGACGGCAACTTTTGCACTGATGCGGGAGCACAAAAATCGAATTTTCGTTGTAATTGCAGAAACTGAGCAAGCGGTTTGGAAGTATGTGCTCTTAGTATTTATATTTTATCCTGTTTATCGTACTTCTAAGGTCTGTGTGTTTTCATTCCAGCCCAAGAAGGTGTTGAGGGAACATTGTCAGTCTTTAACATGTCAGATGTGCTTGTTACACAGCAAGTCGGTTGAGTGTTGGCGTGCATGTCCAAGTGTTTGTGTCAATCATTTTGTTTACTCTTGGATTCAGTTATGAGCATCTTGCCAGGATCGACTCTCGCGCCTGTGCCACAGTAACCACTTGCGTGCACCCAGCCACCTTTCCTTCAATATTCTATAGTGCACTCTTCATTTTAAAAACATGCTTACCCCAGCAAAACTTGGCACTTGGGTGTATATCGTCAGGCTGCAGTATGAGCCCTTAAAGAGAGTGATTAATGTACAGTCACCGGCCTGGAGGAAGGGTGATGTGTTCAGAGGAACCGTAGTAATCGGGGAGTGGGGTCGCCTCACAGGGACGTTAATGATAACAGCCTTGTGTAACCCAGAACCGTCAAAGGGGAGAGTAATGGGTGAGCCGGTGCGCTTGGTTGGACCAGCGAGCGTCAAGTCGAGAAAATCCAGTGTCAATTTAGCCGTGATTGTAAACATTGGTCTGACACTTGGAGAATGCTAATGCCGAGATGGGAATTCTCAGGAGCGCGGTGCGGTCTGAGACTTGAACTCGGCGGAGAAATTGAGAGTAGAGAGTTCCGCTTGAGTTGCCTCCATAACTGTTTAATATGGCTGTGGTGCACTGGGGTGAGAGTGAGCGATTCATCTCAGTTCTCTAGGTACTGCTTAGCATTGGTCTCTAAAGCCTGGCCATCCAAACAGAATCAGATATGACTGCTCTTTCATGGCCAGAGCATTCAGGGTGTCTGCCAGCTGTCTGCTGGTCTAGCAGCTGCTTGCGATGCAATTTGCTGATTCCGTTTAATTACACCAGTAGCTTGTCGTGTTTATTTTCTATTCATATATGAAGGTGTTTGTTCGCTCGGGGTGTTTTAATTATAGCAAAGTTTGGTATTATGACAACAGTTGCACATTTATACCTACGATCCTCTAATCCTCATGATCACTTTTATTGTACTTCTAAGGATAACGAGCCTATTAAAGACACGGCCATTGAATGAAGTTGACCGGAGTGGTTATAATTCAACCATCCAACATTTCTAATATCTTTTACACAGTAAAAACAGACAGCGTGAGTCCCTTCAGGCGCTTTACCCCACTAGATGTGATTCATCTTCGCTCAGCATGTGAAAAGATTCATCATTTATGCTGACAAAATATAAATGCCAGGGTTGTCACATATTCAGCTGGCCTCGAGAGCATATGAAAGGCACCCACATGGTCACAGTAAATAGGTATGGTAAGCATTTGTGTTTTACATGATTGAATTCCAGATCCTGGATGGTAAGTTTCCAACCGCATGCAACATTGACTGATGATGTGATCATTTAGCGTGGCTCGTTATTGTGGTAGGCAGCCTAGCCCAGGAGAGAATTATATTTTATGAGGTTTTATTGTGTTACGTCATGTCTTCTGGCATTTATGCAAACATTTATAGACATATAAACTCTTGCATAAACATCCCATGTTGCTGTGTTGACGTACTATGGGGTCCAGTGTTTGAGACCACATTTAAAAGGAAGAGATTTAAATGAAAAAAAGAGCACTAAATACAGTTTATAAACGTAACAAATATGTGATGATTGTGCAAATTTGTCACAATTAGATTCCAATTGTTAGCGTTACTTAATATGAATTTATAATGGAAAATCTTGATGTTAATTTCATTCATTTACTAATACGTCATTAAAACAAATATATATATATATATATATATATATATATATATATATATATATATATATATATACACATAGAGGCAATATATATAAATAAATAAAAATGATATATATTTATATAGTTGCTGATCATATAATTAGAATATCATTAAAAAGAAATTAACATTTGAAATATATCAGTCAATTTTCACTTTTTGAATGGAATTAGTGAAATAAATCAACTTTTTGATGATATTCTAATTATATGACAAGCACCTGTAATGTAGTGTTTAATATAGCTGTTGTATTTAATTGATTTGAACAAAGATTAATAAATACTGCAACAATGCTAATTAGTTATACATTATATGTAATACAAGTAAAATAAATATAATAAAAATGTAGAATAACTTTTCTATTTTAATAATAAAATAATTATTTTAGTTTAATTTATTCCTAATGATTATTCCATTCTTTAGTGTCACATGATCCTTCAGAAATCATTTTAATATGATGATTTGGTGCTCAAGAAACATTTCTTACTATTATCAATATTGAAAACAGTGTCTGTTAATTCTACGATTAATAGAAAGTTAATAAATACCACATTTATTTACAATATATTGTTCTTTTGCAACATATATTTACCGTCTTGTGGTTCATTTAATACATCCTTGCTGGATACATGCGTTTATATGAGAGTATATTGTCCATCAGGATGAACAGAGCATTTGAGCGTGGGCCTTTTTCAGATCAGAACTCCACCTGGGAGAGTTAAACCATGAAAACGGATATGCCCCTGATTGCACATTGTAGTGTAAACCATCATCTTGGCCTAAGAGCAGGATCAGGCACTTTGAAGCCAAAGACAGAGAAATGGAAATGGGGGGAGGACAGGTACACTCTCGCACACAAAAGAGCAATCTGATTTCAGTTGCACTTACCCTTAAATGGTGGTCTGAAAGGATGCTGTCAGAATGTGTTCAAAAGAACATGAGCGATGAACTTCAGTGCATAACCCTTTAATATCCGACACAGTGCTGGTGGGAAATGGAAGTCAGTCGCCTTTGCCGTTAGTTCAGAGGCGGCCATTAATCATCTTAATTACTAGTGCTTATGCATAGTCAGAGTCATTTGACTTCTCTGGCAGATTTGTGGCATTTGCAGTGCCACAAAATATAGTGCCTGCTTGGATTTCCAAGATATTATACACATATACCAAATTTTATCATCAGTAAAACATAGTACGTCCCCACTTCAGTTGTCCTTTCGCTTGAAAAAATATGCCTCTCCCACAAGGACATCCATTAAATCCAAACGCACAGACATCTTAAGGCAGCTTGACAATGAAACCAGAACTAGGACTCCACCTGTGAGATGGAGACACTCAGGGCTTGGACTAGTCGTGTCTTTAAATTTACCTCATTATCTAGCAAACACATTGCTCTCCATACTTACGCCGTGCTGTGGAACCTCTCATGGATACAGACATTCACAGAAGCTCATTAGGATGGTACTGCTTGAGCCCTGTGTGGAGCTTTGCAGTCCCAAACAGAACAGGGTTAAGAGTTTACTATAAAACCATTTCGTCTGAATTCTGATTTGATGTGTAACATTCAAAGTCAGCATGAACCGCAGACGATAATAAAGTGTAATATGTAATAAATTATTGCTGTTGCTGATGAAGAAAATTATAATCATTTTGTTATTTTGTCAATGTGGCAAGTCTGTATCTACAGTACACTTTCAGTTGCATTTGCATTTATTATATTAATTTGTTGTATAATTTATATCATATTTATAAACCTTTTTATGGGAAAATTCTATTTAAATTTTCTTAAAATAGGTTTTCCACTTGTATCCTACTGCTTCCATCTCATGACCACACATTGGAAAATAGCAGCCTTAAAAATTCTACAGCTTTTGGCTTTGTAATAAACAACTTAACATGATGACCAATTGAAACAATGCTGTTCTGTATTGCTCAAGGATGTTAAACACTTCACATGGCTGAAGAATACATGTTTTATGATGCAAAATTGATCTTCCTACTGTTGTATGCGGTTTTCCAGCTAAATCTGCTTCTCAGCTCAAGTGGACAAAGCATACAAGACAAGAGTGTACCGTACACATAGACTTGGTTTGTTTCATGCCTGATTTACTTTTCCATTGCATTTCCATCTAGATTTTTTCCACACTGTGCATAGTGCATAGTGAGTACGGTATATCAATTTATATTAAAGGAAAATCTTGACTTGCGTAGGTATTTTCTTTCCCATCTCTCTCTCTCTCTCTCTCTCTCTCTCTCTAATATTCTCTTTCTACCACTCACCTAGCAGTTCTTAATTAAGTTTTCGTGTGAAAGCATGGTTCAATGTCTATTTGAATATAAATCAGATTGGATTTCATCTTAAAGGCAGAATTTCATTGCTGGCTGTGTGTATACTAATAGCCAGCAAGGCCTTTCGCATTTGCATTGGCACCGTCACGTAAGTTATATTCTGATCTAGGACTGGGTGGTATGATGATATATATTTTTACCACTGTATAAAATGTCTATTTTTAGAGATTTTGCTATATTGTGTATATTGCAGTATGCAAATATATAGTACTATTGATACTTCAGTATAACGTAATGCTTGATGTTAAAAAAGAGGTATAAGCGTAATGTAATTTTCGCAGTGCTCGTACGGAAAAGTGCACGCACAAAAAGCTGCATCTCTCAGCATGTGATTGTGAATTTGGCACCTGCTTGATTTTTAAAATAAGCACACTAAGCAGTGAAATAGAACTCAAGACAATGCACAGGAATCTGCATCCCTCAGCATAAGACTGCAAATTCAATTCTCTTTCACGTCTTATTGCACTTAAATGGTCAAACACACACGATTATTTGAAATGCATGTCATGTGCAGTATTTATCTAAACACAGCTGGTTGTGTCTCAAGTGAAATAAACAGTTTGGTGTAAACCAGATGCGTATCAGTATAATAGTGTATAATCTGCATGTTTGGTTTTAAAGTGACAGCAGCCTAATATACCTACCTGCTACTCTGTCATTAATGTGAATCAAACAAAAGAGAAAATAACTTACTGCATTGATTGAAATGACATATTATTGTATATTTAATTCATACTGTGAAGACTATGGTATCATTTATTTTTATATTTGATTATTACATTTCTGTACAAATTCTAGCTGCATCTTAATATACCTATTATATTTAGTTGTATTTTATTTGTTCAATTGTTTGTAATTTTCTTATTTTTAATAACAGAAATTAGATAAAATAACTATATTGTGATTTTATGTTGTTTTTTGTAAATAAGAATTTGGTCACCCTTATTCTAATCTAACATATTCAGGTGTTTAAGGTTATTAACCTGAGATCGAGGTGGCAGAAGTTGGCTTTGATTCAGTGGAAAGGCCTTGAGCACACTACTTTTGAAAGAAAACATTGATGTCGATTTGTTTATTATTATTGCCAATACTTAAGTGAATGGTTCTTTTTTTAAAATAGAAATTTCAATTCATTATACATCAGGGTGAAAAATATGACATCTATGCAAGGACACGCCAATCCAAAAACCTTTATCTACAGAAAAAAAAAGTTTCTATGTGATTAGACTATTAATGGCTAGAATGAAATATAAGGAAATAGAAATACGTAGTTAATTTATGAACATTCAGACTCCGATTCATTGACCACATTGGACTCAAAAGAATGATTCATTCTCGAGTTGGACATTTATGTTGTACTGTACTTCTGTCATGAATTTGCAAGGACAGCTGGGGCAGAGGTCAAGTCATATGGACTATTTTTTTAAATGGTGCTATTGTGTCATCTTTGAAGCATAAAAGCTTAATTTCCCATTCATTTCCATTTCTTGTGTGGAGGAAAAAAAACTATCCATGTAGTCTTCAAAATATCTCTTTTTTATATCATGGAGTAATAAAAGTGAAAATGGCTACTCTTTTCATATGATAAAATGGTTTTCAAGGTCCACAATAACTAAAAAGCACAATAAAATTACAGCATAATAATATCTTTTAAAAAATAAAAATAAAAAAGGTCCATTCAGCTAAGAAAAATAGTAGTTTGTAAAAGTAAATTTTTGTTTTTGTTTACTTTTTGCTAACAACACTTCCTATATTAAAGATTCGTATAAGACAATGACCATACAGGTTTTAAACAACATGAGGGGTGAGTAATGTTTTTTGTTTTTTTTCAAGTGTACTGGCCCTTTAAGAGTTTTTGCCTTATGGTGTGAGTATAAAACACAAAAGAGATGTTTATACATAACATGAATGTTAAATTGAACAAGCTCTCTCACTTTATTTCTGTGTGTTCTCAGCGAACCATTATGTGTTTCATGACTCTGACCTGCTGGTGTCTTTAATTCCTTATCGTGCCCTTAGGTTCTGTTTTAATTACTTCTTCCTTTGACATGGTGGGTTTATTTTAAGGAGCAAATACTAAAACGCCATCGGGAAAGCGAACATGATTCAGCCCATAGAGTCTCAAGGTTTGGCACCAATCTAAACTGAGTAGAAGAAGGAAATAGGAAAGAGGTGAGGTGTAGCACTTTTTCTCGGTGTTGGAGATTGGTGAAAGGCTGGGGGGGATGAAGAAGGGAGCATGCGAACAAGAGGTGAGGAATGCTAATTATATTCATAAGATGCAGCCTTAGTTTATCCTTATCTATGCACTTCTCTCCTTCGTTCTGTCTTCTTTTTGAGGCTTGCAGACAGCTTCACTTTAAGTCCTAAGGCTGTCTTAAAGAGATTCTCTTGAGAGCGCTGTGGTCAGGGATTGTCGGACATGCATTTAGTCTGTTTGCTTTTATAAATGCAGGACTCTCTCGAGGAGAGATAAATACAAACGGACAAACAGAAATGTGTGGATTTTTGCCGTACGTTTTATGAATTTAAATCGGACACGCAAACACGGGGACACAGACTGACAGTTTGTCATTCGCTCATGTCTTTGGGGTTGCGTTTGGTGTTTACAGCGTTTTGACTTGATTGACAAGGGCCACAGGAAGTGGAAGCATTCCTCCATTCAGTGAGTGATTATCTTAAATGGAGAAATTAGAGGATTACAAACTGGCCCAGTAATCCAGCTGTCAATCTCTTGACTCATTAAGGAGTTGGAGGAGAGATGGACTGAGAAAGAAGAGTGGAAACTTAGGTGTTAAGAAGAGGATTGGTCTTTTGGTATCTCGCTCCTTTTCATAATCTTTATTGAAACCTTGTCATTGTATCGTGACATGCACACGATGTTCGATTGAAAGAGATATTTTCATTTCTGAATCAACTACTGTCATAATTTAGTCACCTTCATGTCATTCCAAACCAGTTTGAGTTTTCTTTCTTTCTTTCTAAATGTCTTGGCTGCCCTTTTTTGTATCATTAAAAAGCCTCTCAAGGTCCAAAATGACTAACAAGGACAATAAAATGTAGTATTAAAATAAAACTGATACCAATACCCAAAACTAAAAATATATATATGTGTGTGTGTGTGTGTGTGTGTGTGTGTGTGTGTGTGTGTGTGTGTGTGTGTGTGTGTGTGTGTGTGTGTGTCAGTTGTGGTCAAAGGTGTCAGAAAATTGACCTGTCTTTATTTAAATATTATGAGGTAATTATAAATGTATTTATTTATTTAATGGTTTTGCAGTCACATTGTGTAGTTGTGCTTGGAGTCAGCTTTTTTGTTTGTAAAACATGCCAAATTGTGCAATAAATACTTTTTAGAGAGAACCAACAAAATATTAATATTAACTGACTACGCTGAAAAAAATACCAAGTAAAATTTATTAAAATTTTATTTTTTTCAGAAAATTTCTTATATTGAATTACGTAAAATCTACTTAAGTACGATTTATAAAGAACGTTTAACCTGTTTGATGAGTAATTTCTACTTAGTTGAAGTTCACTTTGCAATACTCTGTTTCAAGTACATTTTAATCAAACATTATTACACTGATTTAAGCTATGGTTTTAAAGTGTGAGCTTTACTTAGAAGTAAATAATATAGTAGATACTACACAACATATACACATAATAGAAGCAATATAGTATCCACCCGAACACAGATACCGCAATACTTGGTACACAATAATGGTAACATTCGTTGGATAATTTTTGAGTATGAATGTTGAGTAGAAAATGATCTAGTTACTAAGCAAGTTACTAAACCTAAAAACATAATATTTAAATATGCATTTTTTGCATAGTAAAAAAAAACCTTTAGCTGTAGTTTGTCTTTTTTGCAAAATAGTTTTATTAGATAAATAACGTAAACAAGTTTAGTGTTTTGTTTTTTCTTTCACGTTACATATTTTCCAGATTTTGACAGTTTAATCAAATTTTTTGGTTCATAAAAACAAATATCACTCTGGACATCACTTTTGGCCACAATTAACACTGCTCAAAGAAATTAAGAGAACATTTAAATCACACATTGGATTCTCAATGAATTATATATTTAATATGAAAATCTTTATTTATATACATTCTATAATTTGTTTAAAAATAAAATTATGTGACGACAGTCAATTGAAACGCACACTGAGGGCTGGATTCAAAATCATACCAAAAACAATGTAAATATCTGAAGTTACATGCTGATCCAACTGGCAAGAAGTTATAATGTAAGTCAGTTGTGTGTATGGCCGCCATGTGGCTATATGCACTCATGACAATATCTGAGCATGATCCTGGTGAGATGGTGGACGATGTCCTGAGGGATTTCCTCCTGTACCTGGATCAGGGTATCACTGAGGTCCTGGACAGTCTGTTGTGTTACTTGATGGCTTCAGATGCTCCGAAACGTAATGTCCCAGAACTTCTAAATTAGATTCAGATCTGGGGAACTTGATGGCCAGTCATAGCATGAATGCCTTCATCATCTAAAAACTGCCTACACACTGCTTAGCCACATGAGGCCGGGCATTATCATGCTCCAGGAGGAACCCAGGACCCACGGAACCAGCATAAGGTCTGAGAATAACTCTGAGGATTTCATCCCAGTGCCTAAGAGCAGTAAGGGAACCATTAGCTAGTATGTGGAGGTCTGTGCGACTCTCCAGGGGATATTCCTCCCCAGACCATTACTGACCAACTGCCAAACCGGTCATGGGGCAGATGATGTTACACGCAGCATAATGTTGCCCATGGCATCTTCTTTTACTTTAGTCACATGTGCTCAGTGTGAACCTGCTCTCATCCATGAAGAGAATGAGACACCAATGGCAGACTTGCCAATTCTGGTGTTGTCTGGAAAATGCCAATCGAGCTGCACAGGGCTGAGCTACGAGCACAGGACGTCATGCCACCCTCATGAACTCTGTTTCTGACAGTATGGTCAGAAACATGAACACCAGTGGCCCGCTGGAGGTATGTTTGTGTATGTGTGTGTGTGTATATATATATGTATGTATGTATGTATGTATGTATGTATGTATGTGTGTGTGTATATATATATATATATATATATATATATATATATATATATATATATATAATGTATATATGTATGTATATGTAATTTTATCTTAATTTGAAAAACGATTATGCAGTCTATATGACATTATTTTGCCTATTTTAGAACAGAAAGGAAGACTTCTGGTCCTCATTCACATTTGATACATGTAAAAGTGACAGAATATTCTTCAAATATGCACCTTTTTGTGTGCCATAGAAAAAAGTCTTATGGGTTTGTAATGGCATAAGGGGAACTATTTCTTGAAGTTAGATTTGAGGCGTACTTTTTGAAGTTTTATAAAATTATGAAATATGCTTTCCAGGCCAATGAAATGGCAGATTAATAAATCAGACTTTGAAGAAGGGAATGCTAATAATAGAAATATTGTGGACTTCATTATATAAATCTAAAGTATTTGGATATTGATTCAATTCAAGCCATTGTCTACACTGCCCTTTTTTTCAATCTCAGGAACAGACTGAACTATCCATATTTGCGTCTGTCCTTCCATTGATTTCTTTTGTTATTAAGTCGTTTATATTGTCCATAACGGGGAGGCATCTCTCATATATTATGAATATCAGTTCAAACTTACTTGTAGATGTTTCTAGAATCCTGGAGCTGCTTTGGGGACTGGAGTAAGGAGAGGAAAAATCAATACAAATTTCCACCGTGCTGCCAGTTCAACATGGTCACTCACTTATAGCATTGATCGCCTCTTCAGAAGAATCTTGGCAGTTTTATTTATACGTTCATACATGCATTCATACAAACACAAACCTATTTGAAAAGTAAAAGGGCTGAAAGACAAGTAGACATGTGTCTAGAGGATGTGAAGCCAGGTGAGATTGCGGAGGCAGAAAAAGGAAAACATCAATGACTGAATGAGCCTGTCTTCTCAAATTCCCTTAAAAACTCTTACATTCTTAAAAGCTTGCTGGACCTTGACCAGGTATGCAAATATGATTATCAAAAAATATCATCTGCAAGTGTTTGGACTCTAAATCGTCCTGTTCCAGCTTTGTATAAATTTTCCACAGGCCTGCAACAAGCTCTTCATGTTCACTGAACTGTTGTGGTCTGTAAATAAAAAGACGTATGTTGGCACAGGCCTCAGCACTTTTGCGCCGATAAAGAGCTTGGCCATTGGTGGGTAAAAATTATGTTTGCAAAAGGACTATTCAAATTTCATCCCTGGCTACCAATGGCTTAATTTTGAATTTTGCAAGTGTGTACAATATTCATTATCACCAAATGCAGCAGTTTCACATAAAAAAGTAAACATCACCAACAGACCCAAGGCTGATATTTGGTTTATTTATTTATTCAAATCATGAATGCTGTTTACAACAGATAATTTGCAGGTGAGGTATGAGACCTGAATGTGAATGAAATGTCCATAATGTCCAACAGCCATTGTGCTAGATGTGAAAATAGCACAAATAAATCCATTTCTACCTCTCTCACTGAGTCATTGCTGCACTTGTGCTTCTAGGGTCTTGGTTTTAAATAACCCTGTAACATTTCGCTTTGGCGGTTATGTATAACTGTAAGATGGATTTAATTAAGCACTTCAAGTCAAATAATAATAACTTACATTTAAACAGGTGCTGCCAGTAATTTATCGAATAAGATGTCTATACCAAGAAATGACAAAAGAGTCGGAGACAGTTCTGAATTGCTTTAATTTATCAAGCGTACCTCTTGATGAAAGGTAAATGGATGTTTGAATGTATTTAAGACCACTCGGTAAGCCTTGAGTCAGAGTGTTGGGATGGGTAATGTTCTTCTCGTCGAGTTTTGAGTCTGCACGTATGCTTGACACTGTAATTGGCATTGGTGCTGTAAAAACTAATTATCACCATGGTCATGTACCGCATGACTGTTATTATTGTAGCAATGCTGTGAAGTACAGTGTTAGTTCACATTCAGAAAATCACTTTTAGACAATTTCTTAAAAATCTGATTTCTATATTTTACTTTCTTCTTTTAATGATAGAGTATCAGACACAAAATCATATTTCTAGGCTTTGACTCTGACTGCTTTAGAGAGAATTTTTTTTAGTCTTTTGAGGCTCTACCACATCATTAACATCAACAGTGTCAATAAATAATATACCTGTGGTTTTGGCTGTACTAGTTGGATCCAGTAGACCGCAGATGGCACTGTTCCTAAACTGTGAATAGTTAGTTCATCCAAATGTGCAATTTCTGCATTTACTCACTGTCACTGTGTTTGAGCATCACACAAGCATGTGAATGTCCGTGTTTACTACAATATGCATGCTGTTTTAAATCTATTCATATATATATATATATATATAAGCTATCGTGTCCTTCCAGAAGATTTGGATTAGACCACTCAGCTGATTATTTTTTATAATACCTTTTATGATGGTTTTTTTGGATCTTTTAAGTTTTAGATGAGTGGACTTAATGTAGGAACAGAAATCTCTCAGGTTTTATGAAAAAATATCTTCATTTGCATTTGGAAGGTTTGAAATGACATGTGGGTGAGTAGACCTAAATGATGACAGACTTTAGATTTTTGGTTGAATTATACCATATAAATTTAGTAAGTTGAGCTTTGAGCTGAGTCTTTATTGCATTTCATATTATTTACATAAACTATACATATCACATTTTTATAATACGATATCTTGATATAATGATTTGTCGTTACACCCCTATTGACAATAATATCAAATGTTTCTTGGGAAATCTCATATGAGATATGTGATGTGATATTACTGCTGAAAATTCAATATTGACATCACTGGAATAAATCATATTTTAAAACATATTAAAATAGAAAAAAAAGTTATTTTAAATTGTAGTAATATTTCACTATATTACTGCTTTTACTATTTCAGCCTTGTTGAGCAAAAGAGACTTCTTTTAGAGATTCCCTCAGAGACCAGTCTTTGTTTAAAAACAGTTAAAACTTGTGCATTATTTGAACTGTAAAATTTTCAAGGTAATTTTAAGGATTTAGACAATTTGGGACAAATTCAAACAGCTTGCCCCAGTGCAAACCGTCTTTTGGCATTAAAAAAACCTGCTGTCAGTATTTGCTAAAGACACAGTGAAAAATTTGCATGAAAAAGTGTAGACTAGATCAATCTTGCAGCTGACCCTGTATCGGCCACTTTATGTTTATGTTGGGAATATACCTTTAAGACTGTTCTGGTGTGAGCGCGCTCTCACGGGGAGGAGTCTGTTTTTGAGTGAGGAGAAAGATGGCCGCTCTACCACTGGCTGTTATAATACTGTTTCCATTTTCCCTTTTTGATTTGTGATGTTTGTCGGAGTGTTTCCTTTTTTCCTGGTTTGTACTTACCTCTTTCATTTGTGAGAAGAGGCTACTGGTACGAAACCTAACTATAAAGGCGTGTGACCAGTTAACCGCCTCTATTTATATCTTTCGTTTCCATTTTCCATCTGGGCAGTCGTCAAGCACTCTGACAGCCGTTACAACCTTGTCGCGTATGCATTTGTTGGACATTTCCTTTCATACGCACAGTAAGAGAGTACAGTAAGATGTGACATATGACATATGACACGGTTTATGAATTTAATTTGTTCCAAGAGCTAGCTCATAACTCAAAATTCTCGTACATCAAAACAATTTTCCCTTGATTCGTTCCACATGACCATAAATGCCCATGGTCTTGGCATTTATGAATTTATATTTTAAATTTTTTTTTTTAATAGTTTTACCCTATTAATTACAGTTAAAATTATAACTATTATGATCTCATATAAATACTAATTAATAATTTACTGTAATGTGCACTTAACCTTTGAGTAGCATCGCTGCTGGCGTGATGAGACGAGAGGAGGAGTTACTGCTTGGGAGAATTTCATACCTTCTTTCTTACTCCTCTTGAAGGCCATTGTCTATATGCTGTACTGCAGTGGTCCCCGGTCCGCGGCGCTATAGCTTCGGCGGTGAGGAGGTGTGTCGCGCGTTAGGACTTTTCCACCAAAAAATGCGCGTGGGTGTGGGAAAAATTTTCTCGAACTCCGATACAATGCTCGTACACCGATTTGACTTTCCATGCTCGTACACTGATTTGCTCGTATACAAAAACACTCATAAAACAAGGTATTAATGTATTTAAATGAATCATGCAAGGTGATTTACTAAGGTTTGCACTAGTCAATTTACTGGTATTTGTGCCGTTATTTACTGCCCAAAAAACATATCGTAAACCAGATGCTAGTATGTGCTCCTCTTGGTAGATTGCATTGATCATTATGGAAATGATCTGGCTGCGTCTATGTTCTTTATTTTTTGCGTCTTCAGTAGATCACACTTACAACTTTTTTGGGATTGCGCTCTCACGCTAACTTGCCCAGTTTATTAAATTTGGCCTTTTGTTGTGTTGACAACAAAGCTTTGTAAAATTTAATACAAAAGGTTGGTAAGCGATTTTAACTTTAAAATCATGTTAACATGGTGTTTTGCCACTATTCACTTAGTGTTTTTCCCCCAAAATGTATATTTGTAGTAATCAACATTATTCTATAGGTATGCTGATTGAGTTTAAGTTGTATTGAACCCAGAATATAATTTTTTAAGCAGCCCACCTGTTTAAAAAGACCCCTATATGAGCTGCTTTATAGACATATATAAACTCAACACAAAGCACAAAGATGCACAGATGTTCAGACACGTGTGCACACATGCAAACCCGGATCCTTGCAAACCCTGTGAATCTGTCGTTAAACGGCCACATTCTGTGATGTCATTGTGTTTAGATCTCAGGAGAAAACCTGAGCTCACAGCTGTAGCAGCAGGAATCTTCTATATTCTCTCCAAACATCAGCACTGGAAAATACCAGGATTTTCCCTGCCACCTCCCATGGAGTTACAAAACTGAAGGTTCACTTTTTTTCTTTGAAGCTGCAAAGCTTAGAAAATATATAAACATGCACATAGTCAGTGGACAGAAAAATGCACACAAGACCCTCACAAACACACAAAACATTCAACTTTCAAAGACACTCTGAGGAGCTGAGGAGGTGATTTCATCTGAAAGTATAATGATATTGGACCATCAATTGTAGATTACAAAGATCAAAAGGCTGCTAGTTACTTCCTGATCCTGTGGCCTCTGGCTTTTTGTATTTCTTCCACAACCTTTTTTGGATCTTAGATACAATCTTCTCTTCATATATGAAGAGAAATATAGAACATTTTACAATTTGACTCATTTTTTTCAGGTTGCAACAGTAGGTGGCAATTTATTACTGATTCATTCAAGTGATCCGTTTGGTTTACTCAAGAATGACACACGCCTATGTCCCAATATGTACCTCTTCCATCCTAAATAGTTAGTGAGGTTAGAATAAATTTGTATTGGAGTACTTTTTTTAACTGTGGATCCGTACAACTGACATTGCCCTTAGCCCACTGCGTATTGGAGAAGAATTTTGGTCAGAATTACAGTACAAACAAGAATAAAAAGAACTACTAAAATGGCTGATGTGCATGAGACTGGCAGATGATGTCTATGAGTATAGACAGCCTGAAAAGTTCGTTTTAATTATTAATATCTACTTGGATTGTGACTGTACATGCTTTTGTTTTGAATCATAGTTCGGTGCACAGTCAGACAATGAATACAGTCAGTTACAGGCCATACGCACTACAATCCAGAAGGGGGCATGCACATTAATGCAACGTTGTTTGCTAAACGCCACAACTGGAAAAAAAGCAGAAGAAGAAAAGACGATCTACGTACCAACCCCAAATAAGAGTTTCGATGGCATGCAAAAGCTTTCTAGTAGACACTGCACTGAGTTTCAATAAATTTTTTGATGTGCTCCACTAACTTCATGGAAAGGAAACCATAAAAGCAGAGAGTGGCATCCTGCTTGTTTTCTTTATAATTTTTTGTATTGTTTCTGCTGTTATAATGAGGGAAAAGGGGAGGGGGCAGATGACATCCTCCACCAGGAGTGCAAAAACTAATCTCTGCACAAGTTTTATTTTTCATTATTCTGTTTAATTTATTCATTTATAACACAAGAGATGCTTTTGAGTTTTGTTGCTAAATCTGACAAAATATCAGCCCTACTAAAAAAATATAACCTACGCAAGAGTAGATTCTCATACACTACAGGAGGCTTACTGTGCCAACTACGTCAGGAGGGACTAAAGGCCGCTAGGCGGAACAAACTGTAATTTGCACTACTGTCTGTTCAAAATAAATAAAAAGAAACATAGTACAGTAATCCCTCTCCACTTCGCGGTTCAAGTTTCGCGGCCTCAGTGCATCGCAGATTTTTCAAAAATATTAATTGAAAAATAAAAATTAAAAAGTACCGCCATATCGGCAGCCGTATTGCGGAAAGCAGCGTTGTTTTATCGTGAGAGAAACGGTTTCCCAGGATGCCAGACAAAGAGAGAAACTCTGTCAGAGGCTTTGTACACACCCACGGGCATGGTTACCGGCGCAAGATCGATGAATGAGAGCACAAGTTTATGTATCCCGTGAGCTGATCGGCTGATCCTACTTCATGGATTTTCACCACATTAACCGCAATAAACAAGGGATTACTGTATTGGTATTTTTTGCTCTCTCTGGTTGTACCAAACTCATATCGAACGTGACGCCAAAAACGAGGTACCGTGAATTCTGTGTATCCCTAATTTTTCTATGCTTATCTGTGTACCCCATCATTATGCAAAAACAATTTGTTCTCCTCATGTACCAAAGCTTGCCTACTCTTCTGCTGCACACTAACAAGCATCTACTCTTAATTCACAATAAGAATATGTACTTTTTGGACACAGTAAGCAAATTGTTATGCAGCATGAGTTTCACTTTTAGGAAACTTTTAGTGTGTCGTTGAATCATTCAGTCAACTAATTTGTTCAAAAACACATTCAGAAACAACACCACTGCTATGTGTTGCTTGGAGACATATGCGTGTTCTGTAATGCCTCTGTTATATTTTAATTGGCAGAGCAAAACAAACTAACTAACTAGAAATACTGTGCCAACTCCTTGTCTTATTTTTTATACCTTTATTTATATTGCACTTCATAAAATGCAGATGTTTCAAAGCAGCTTAACATTAATAAACAGAAAAGAGGATCAATGATGCAAACAGTTCTAAATATTACTCTATTACTCAGTATCTCAATATTAACTTCGATTTATTGGACTGCTTCTGAAGAAGTCTGTCTGTGTTTTAGCTTTTAGTCTGTTTTATCTTCTATAACACGATATTATGCATATTTTACATATGTCATACATACGACATCCAGTGTTGGGCAGAAGTGAAGCTGTTGGATTAACTATATTTCACATTAGTAGCACTAATATATTGATGAACTAGCAGGGTACTGTTGATATTTGTAGATGTTTGCAATCAAAACTAATTTGTGAATGAGGCGCTCATGAAATGGTTAGCAAAACATCTGATTTGGTTTATGGTTCAGTAAGAATCATTCTGACAGCTCATTCAGTGATTCTTTTAAAGCACATTCTCCCTTTGTATATGAGTAACCGGATATGCTGAAAGCAGATAACAATAAGAATGGTGGATGAACTGGATATTTACTTGGAGTCCATTGAAACGAAATCTGCAAATGCATCCTGATTTGGTGAAGACGAAGAAGCTCTTTATTAAGTTGTACACATGTAGGTGTAGCTTGTTCTGCAGGTACATTTGCCTTGTAAAAGTGTATCAAATAACAAAAAATACACAAATTACAGAAACATACCAGGGTAGTACCGAGTTGTTATTTCAAGTGCTTTGGAAGCTATAGACGGTAGGCTACATGAATATGATAATAATCTTATACAATGGTTTGGTTGTCATGTCATGACACTTATTATATATTATAATAATTATATATTATAATTTTACTGTATGCACTAATAATATTTTACAGTATTTATTGGGTTAATTCGTGTTTATTAAAATATTATTACTTTATATTATTTTAGCTATACTTGTTTTTGATAATATGTACTACAGTATTTGGTTTGTTTTTAGCCTCTTAATTTCAATCCAGGTTAAAGGGTTATTTACAGTAAATATGGAGTTCTAATTTTATGAAAATAGGGAAGTCAACACCAGAATGGTAGTGATTAAAAACATGAATAGTTATAATAAACTTGTTCTTTAAACATTCATTAGGTCAAATTGCAGCTAACTGTCTTTAATAAACCTTGAGATACGAGCGTCCCAACATTCCGACATTTATGAGTATTCCGACATACGAGCAAGTCTTCGAACAAATTTTTGCTTTGAGATACGAGTAAATATTTGAGATACGAGCACGCTTACAGACGCCGACGCTAGGTGTTCGAGCACTCGGAGCATCTCAAGCCGCCTCATTTATGGGATAATTGCATATTATCTCCACTAGAGGGCCACCTTGGTTTTATAGCGGGAGGTTACCGGGGGCGACGAGTGATTCACGAGTGTATGCTGGGAGCAGCACGAGTTATTTGTGTTCAGTAATAATAAATATGAGGTTCTGAGGCTATCCAATACACTACACGGGAAGAAACACTACACTTCCATATTGTGTTTGCATTATCTACGTTATCCCTCCCTCCTCTTCCAGACATGCTGCCATTAGCTGCTACTGTATCGTCTGTCTCGAAGGTAAGAACTCATCATTAAAACCACATTTTATTTTATATCACGGGAATCGTTATATACTATACTTTGTTTGTGTGTGTATATCTCTATAGCAATTAAAAACGTTTTTTTCCATTATCATTAGCAGTAATATGTTTTTTTTAGTGGGCCAGAATGGATTAATTTTTTTTTCTGTTATTTCTTATGTGGAAAAAGAATTTGAGATACGAGCAATTTGAGTTAAGAACTCAGTCCTAGAACGGATTTTGCTCGTATCTCAAGGTATTACTGTATTTTATTTTTGTACTATTTTAGCTTGTAGTGTGACTAGGTTGCTTTATCCAACTTGTCTAGAGTAGTTAGTGGCTTACATATTTTGAGTAGCTTGCCCAAAACCTTTGACATCAGATCAATACAGCTTGGTTGCCCACAATGCCATATTTCTTTACACCCCCTTGGCAGCAATGTAACATGCTTAACTATGCATAGACATGGATGTTGACTCAAGAATCATGAGCAAATCACCTACTTAAAGAGCACCATAGTGTGTGCCCTCGGGATTATGCAGCTGTCTCATGTCTTTGTGTGAGGGAGAATAATTGTTTTTTCTCTAATTACGAACGTGAGATGTGGCTGCTGGTGTGGTTGTTCGCAGCTGCCATCTTTTCATTCTTGTTGGCACCTATCTGGCTGAAAATGGGATTTACTACCATCTGGATTTGTGGTTTATGCTGATGAAACAAAGTTGCTGAAGTGGAATTGAACATGGTTTGCAGTAAAAAAATATAAAATTGAAAGTCTCAGTGAAAGGATCTGTTAGCTTTTCCATTAGCAATTGTATAATTTTAAGGGGGGAATTCACAAAACTCATATGGTATTTTAGCACAAAGTCTTTATTCACTAATCAATAGCAGTACAATTTAATCATCCACTAAATGCAATTAAAATAAGGCTTGTTTAGGTTTACTTCTTGATTTTTGCTTGTCACAACTACTGTTGCAATATTACCACCAACAGAAAACAGAATATTACTAAACATGTTTGGGTACTATTTGTATTAATCATGCCAGCAAATGTTGGAGAAGAGTGGAACTGACATATGTGGATGTCCACTTGATAGCATAGTTTTCAAACCTGTAAAGCCTGACTTATGAAATTTTAGTCAGAAAAGGGCAAAACATATTTAAATGGTCTACTGTTATGGTGAAATTCCTGAATTGTAAATCAATGTCATTTTTTATTACAGTATAGCACTTACATGAAATGCATATAAATATCAGTTCAAAATAGTCATCAAGGACGAATATCTTAGACCCCAAGAGCTAAAGTTGCTTTTTTTAACTGCTGTTTACCAAAAACAGTAAATATTTCTCCCAACTTAATTTGAGTATGGAAAAGTTAGATCAGATATTTTATTCGGGGTACTTTTTTGTTTTTTACATTAGCGAGGCCTTGGGACTGAGAAAATATTCTAGGTTTACCTGCACCTCTAGAGTGTATAATCCATAGAAAGGTATGGACCGTTTTAATATTTTGCACAAAGTAATAAACTACTAAAAACAAACACCAACGCTGCCAACAAGCAACAAGTGCATGTCAGATGTGATCGCCCTCGGACGAGGACACCTGGACCCTAGGAGTGAAGTCTAGGTCTAAGTTGTAGAGCCTAAAGAAGTGTGTGTAAAGGACTAGCCTACCGCATCACAAACGGAAGGGACTCCTGACATAAGAGCCTGAATGCTAGCCATACTCCTAGTAGAGAGGGCTCAAATGGCCAAGGGTGCGGTCAACCCGGCTGACTCATAAACTAGTGTAATAGTCTTGGCTAACCACTCACTCAATCTCTGCTTGGACGCCAGGGACTCCCTTTTTAGTCAGGGGGCCCAAACAAATGAACAGCTGTTCAAATTCTTAAGCGTCCAATGCAGAATAGTCCCTGGGGGAGACATGGAGATATGTGCCATGGAGAAGACAGGATACCAGGGGGTTTCTCCCCATACCTTCAACCCAAAAGGATTTTTGGAAAGCAACGAAGGCCGCCACATACACCTTTAAGGTAGATGGAGCTAACCCAGCAGTGAGTAGGTGTTTCTTCAATTCCAGCACCGTACTATCCGGGCAGTTAACTGGGTCCAGCAGCCGACCACAGCATAATGAAGCTTACTTCAAGGCATAGTCTCCCCATGGCCGTAACTCTGGAGTAGAGAATGGTCTCAACAACCTCATTTGAAGGACCAGAGTTTTGAGCTGAGCCCCCACAGAGGCCAAGTCATAATCTCCACATTTCTGCGTACTCTCTTCATAATCCCTGGGAGCAGAGCGAGCGGGGAATTCTTTATGAAGTACAGATGAAGCCTCGACCAAGTCTGAGCCAAAGCATTCAGTCCAGAGGAGCTGGATGTGATAGAGAGACAGAGTGGACAGTGAGACTCCTGACCGAAATTTCCAGACTCTCCTGGGAAGCCACCAAGGTGAGAGCAATCAAGGTGAGACGGACTCTATCCGTGTGAACTACTCCAGCACTTCTGGGAGCAGAGCAATCGGGGAAAACTACCGTTGTGTTATCTGATAGAATAAGAACATGATGGTCCCTGAGATCCAGGAGGAAGTTCCTCAGAGCCATAAAGGCAACCATCATTTCCAGAGAATTGATGTTCCAGGAGAGATGGTGTCTCCTCCACAGACCTTGTGCTCAATGATGAACCCAATGATGGTGTACCTTCCCCCAAAGGCCAATCTCAAGGACTTCTTGGATCTATGATCACCGCAGATCAGTTCTCGGACCTGATCTGAAACGATTGAACTGGCCTTCAAACGATTGACTTGAGGTATTCAGCAAATACAGGTTCAAAGCCATCCTTGTATAGAACAGTGAAGTAACAGCTTTTAGTAGCTTGACTCTGTCTGGGAGGTTGTATAAACTATGGCCCCTTACCCCAGCAGATTTTACTTCCTGTTCTAATCAGTGCCTGCTCTGGACCACCACTGTGGTTAGAACCCCATAAATCTGGGTGGGTGAAACACAATGAAGCCTTTTTGGGCGTTGCGCAGCGCAACACTCCTTTCTTCCGTGGGCGGAGCGATAGCGGACCGAGCGCGGATAGCGGGACCGCTGCTACAAGTTACGTGCAGGGGATGAAAGAGCAGCAGCACAGGGGTGAAAGCCGCATGTGGCCCCGGAGCCGCGGGTTGCCGATCCCTGCTGGTCTGTTATTGCAAGCTGGAGAATAAGGTGGTTTATTTCATTCTCATCTCCGACTCGCCATTGCATGCGAGTATATAATATAATTTTATTTTATGTGATTTTTTTTATTATTATTATTATTATTTGTATGTAGAGATCTAGATTGCTGCTGAGCATCAGCGGGACCTGAATCCTGCCGGGTTTTTTTTTTTTTTTTTTTTTGGCAAGCTGGAAAGCGAGGTAGCATATCATCATCTTCAGCTTTGAAGTCCCTTCTTTGTTCAGAACTGGATTGTTGCAGCACCGGTACCTCTCCCTAGGCAGAAGGAACTGCATAGCATGCTTCCAAACTGAGAGAAGATACTAGATCTAACAGAGATTAGCAGAAATAGGGAAGTGCCCATCTCAAACCTCTACGACAGATTCATTTGCGATTTCCCCAAGTTCTAGATTGACACTGGGCCTCAGCTGCAGTTGGACCAGAACTACGAGGACCGTGAGCTTGGGCACTCTCCAAGAGGGAACAGAGCATTTCCAGCAGCAGCTGTTCACAGTGTACACAGTCACCGCCCTCAAACGCTGACTTGTGCGTGCTCTGCTCCCAAACAAACAACAGAAAGCACATGTGTATCCCCACTCGTAATGTTGTAGCGAGGGATGAATACATGGCCTGTATTGCTCTTTTCTTACCATTATATATATCTCTCACCATTAGTTGGTAGACAAACAACAGTAAATACTAGAGACAGATCATTTGCAGCGCTCCTAAAGACACAGAAGCTTCCACCTGTTTGGCATGGCAAGCATTTATAGATTCCTGGTTTGTGACATCACCTGCTCTGATCTCCTCTCACACGATTAGTTGAATTGCATACATGCTTCATGACGCATTCAAGCAGAAGCATTGCGATAACGCTTTGACGCAGCGTGAGTTCCCATGAAAGGGAAGTGTCTTTTTTGCTGCTCTCCATGTTTCTGCTACTGTTGTTAAAATAACCGCCTCATCTTTTTTAGCGGGAGAGAGAAACAACGTGCACAGAGCAGAAAAGGCATGAATGAAGTGTGTTTGGCACTAGATAAAGTAGAATCTAGCGTCGTCGATAATTACTATAATTGACCCTGAGCGTTTATGGTATTGGCTGCTCTCTTTAATCTGTTTTTAATCTGTTCTATAATCTGTGCAATTCCGGTTTAGTAACCGGACCACGGTCCACTATTTTAGTAATACTGCATTATAGGGTTAATAGACGAACCCCAATAAATAAATCTTATGTATTTAAGCTTTCTTCTAAGGTGGTTGTATTAATGACCTTTGACCTTAGACCTTTGTTTGCAAGCAAGGCTGTGAGCCAGTGCCTAGGTCCCAGGAGTTATCCGTGTGTCACTACCAGTAACCCACGTCACAGTGATGGTGATGGCCCGAGGGGTCTCTGCTTCAGTGACAGCTGACAGAAGAGTGCAGAAAGAAGCTGGGCCCTGGGAGGCCAGACGTGCCTTTCAAACAGAAACAGGGACTACAGGTGTCAGAATCCATCTGTCCAATATGATAACAAGTCCTAGGATTAACTCTTGCCCGTTTAGCTGTTGTTTAGTGTGGTTCCAATTAGCTATCCAATAAACCCATAACCCAGATCCCATAACATTAAAAGCCATTAAAGGTATTTAGAAATATATTCTAAGGTTTAGATAGCTTATTTTGCATATTTTCAGATGCATGTATAATGGTATATGATGCTGTTAAAATTAATGTTCTGGTCGCACTCATGTTGTTTACCAAAGCTGTCAAAACCTATCTGAGCGTATTTGAACATAGCGTATCATGAACCAAAAGTGCCCAGAGTTGGGAACTGTGGTGGAGGGCAAGATTTGAATTTAATATAATGTGTCTTTTGATATTGTGATTACAGTGTCTTTTGGGGCTTCTCATGTTTGAACGCCTCCATGCCAAACCTTATTTAGATTGTATGAACATGCAACCAAGCGAAACACTGATTTGTTATTTATGAGGCTCATCTCAAGACCTAGTTACGTTCTGTTTATTTGATTTATTGGTTCAGACAGTAGTCTAATAAAGTCTGAGGATTCTGTGTTAATGTTCCTGTTTGTTTGTTTGCACTCCCATGTAGTTTTGGTAATGATTGTTTAATTATTTATTTCTGTTTTGTCTGTGTAAAATCTATTTTACTTGAATCACAAACAGCAGCCAAGATTCAGACTCAACTTTCTGAGGTTTTTCATATTGTTATATTATATTTAGGGCTGTCAACGTTAATGCATGTAATTAATTCAAAATCCATAACGCGTTACAATAATTTAATACAAATAAATTACTGATCGTGAAATTGCATCATTAATATAATTTGCGTCACACAGTTAGATGATATTGGTTGTCGTGAGTTTGTCACACTGATTGAGCATCTACAAAAGCGCAAAAGCGCCTGTAACCCTGGTAGGCGAAAATTGTTATTCTTCTAACCATTTAACCTAATTTAATTTCTCTGTTTGCGATCAGATCATTTTAATATATACTAAATTCCACAAAAGTTTTTAGTCCAATGATCCAGTAATGAAATTCAGTGATTTAAACAATCAGTCCAAAATAGAGCTAATGTAAAGAAAACAAATACATTGGCGAGCCTCCAAAATGACTGCTCAGCCAAAATCTAACAATAGAAGCACAAATTGACTGATGAATTTCTCTGGTTCTTAGTAAAACTGGTTTAGCTGTAATTGAGTGATACACAAGGGGAGATTATGCTAGTGAACCTTCACAGACCCCATTAAACAACTTGACAAGTGCCGTTTTTGTTTTTTGCCTATTTTGATATATTTTCTGTTGAGACAGGAAGTTGTGGCAGGGCCAGCCAAGTTACTGCTTTTAAGATGAATGGGAAAGCAAACAGATAGCCGTCTCTAGGTATTATAAACCACTTGCTATTGATAGCATGAGCAGGCATCAGTATATATTGTCAATTTTCCAAGAAAAAGGACTGTAAACTTTAAATGTGCAATCTGCTGAGAGTTATTTTTGTCATTTTTTGCGAGTAAGCTAGTATATAGATGACCTCGGAGCTAACAGGCTTGGTCTAGAAGCCACAAAACAGTTTTGATGTCATAGGGTCTTGAGTCATTTTTATTATACTGCCAAAGATGACTAAGAATGAAGGGTGCTATTTTTTGCCTCTGGTGACTCCATTTCTTTGTCTGTCTATCTTTATCTGTCTATTTATATTTACATCCACATTCATTTTCGCCCTCTCTGGCTGTATCACTGTCTTGGATCAATCATCCAACCTTTGTGTCCATTAATAGAGCTCTTATTCATGTTAGATATGTTACAAATGTGATGGACATATTATATTTTGAACACACAAAACTACATAGCGTCCTACTGTCCACCCATACAAGGGCGAAAGATGTGCCTGACATACAGACATATTTGTAATTTCACAGACTGTATGTGATGAAGCTTAGTTTATTTAAATGACTTCATTAACTCTATGAGATTTCATTAGCTACTGCTACTGTGCTTTCGGCAATGTCGCGTTTGGTTCATTTGGTAAAATGTTCGGTCAACAAAGGGAACATCAGGGTTTAAATACACCCATTTCTTTAGAGAGAATTACTCTGTGAAGTGCTTTTAAGGCTAATTCTGAACACTCTTAATGTCTCCCTTAATGAGATGATGTTACTTCGCTAATGCTTTTCGGTGCTATTTACCATGTGTGTTGTAAAATATTTAAACTATAATTCTAAAATCCATCTAAAGTAAAAAATAAAAAAACTATACAAAATGATCAGCTTATAAAACAAATTCAAGTCACAAATGAGTCTTTACATCATTCAGAAGCAAACAAAGCGGCATTAACATGCAGAAAGGGTGCCAAAAGGTTTTCTATATTCAGAAAATGATCAGGGAAAAACATTGAAGGGTTCTGAGGTGCAGGGTGAGGTGTGATGTTTTCGCTCTACAAGTCAAGGCCATAGCGGCCTGGCCTGACAGAGCCGTTTATCACACTGTCCTCTGGTGATGGATCTTAGATTGGTTCACTTGGCTTGTATTAGCTTCAAGGAGGCTAAAGGGGCTGTACTAGACACACATACACAACTGTGTGAAAATATGGACTGGCACACATGCAGAATTAAATATATGCTTAGAAATGCCAAGAATAAGCAACTGTTTACATATAGTTGATATCACATTAATTAATTAATTAATTAATTAATTATATTTATGTATATATTGATTGATTGACATTTTTGGCGCTTAAGAGTCCGGTTTATGGAAAATAACTGCATAAAGGTGCTACCAAAATTCCATTGTTATGTTTTACTGAAAATATAATAGCTTTTGGATTTGGAACAACATGACAGACAGCATTTTTATAGTTGAGTAAAGCATCCCTTTAAATGTGCACATTTTAAGTAAATAGAATAAAAAAAACACTAAATGACTCACTACATTTGTATGAACCAACATTAACATAAACCTGAGCCATGAGGATTGTCTTTTTAATGTCAGTGACTAAATGCTTTTTAACAGTGAGTGAGCAAGCTGAATAGAAAGTGTTTTGCCTAGTAAAATCAGTGGATCCATCAGTGTCGAGTTTGATAACAATTTTGTCCATGCTCATTTAGATTAGTGCTGGTCAGTCTAGGTCTTGGATGTGGAAGGCTGGGTCACCAGTCATATCAGAACTTCCTGTTCTTATGTTTGCAGTGGCCAGCTATTTCAGGTTACAGCTGTCCATGCGGAAAATAGCTATAGAAAAAAATAGCAAGACCTTCATCTGCTACTACTGCTAGACTGTACAGGGGGAAAAAATGTGTCTCCAGGACCCAGGGCATTCATGAATATTAAAGAACACGGGTCACTCATAAGAAATCATATGCCTCCATACATTGCATATATATTGCAGCTTATGCTTGAAATCTAAAGGAATTTGGTAAATAGACTGAAATTGTAACTTCTGGATTGAACTCTTATGGAATGCAACAGTCAGGTTCTGGAACTAAGACATTAATTTTGCTCATAGAGAAACTGTTTTTGCAGTAATGCAAAAATTTTGTTGATCCTTCTGTAGAAGTAATAATTATAATAAAAAAGTATTACAAATATAATTTGGCTATTTCACATTTATGTATGTATGCATGTATTTATGTTAATTGAACCATAATTCATTATGGTTCAATTAAAATACATACATAATTCATTATGGTTTGTAATTTATATGGTATGTAATACTTTTTTGTAATATTTTACGTTAAACCAGTGACTAAAATCATAAAATGGATATAATTAATAATAATAATATATTAATAAAATATATAATTTGTTACTGTTAATTGCTAACACAGGGATTGTAGTGCATTCCATTATTTGTTTAAGTACACAGTCTTTTATTTTTTATGTACTTTTTGCTTAATTTATTTGTTTGATTTATCATGTAAATGGTTTGTGGTTTAATTCATTACATTTACATTTATGTCTTTGGCAGACGATTTTATCCAAAGCAACTTACATTGCATTCAAGGTACACATTGACATTCTAATCAGTTCTTGTTTTCCCTTGGAATCAAACCCATGACCTTGGCGTTGCAAGCGCCACACTCCACCGTTTTGAAATACTGGAAAGCCTTAATGACTACTGAAAAATACTTCCCAGAACAAAGGCTGGAAAAGAAATAAATAAATGAAAAGACTCTGTTTTTTATCAGTTTTGATCTGTTTTTGAACCAAGTAACAGTACGAACATTAGTTGATTGCAGCTTAATTGATATTCTAGGTGCCTGGACAATGTTGACCTCCTCTACCTCTCTGTCTTCCTCTCCATCATTTCTTTTTCTACCTTTCCTGAAGATATACGAAGTAGAGCACTGCTGGTATGTCTGGATTCTCAATTACCCCACATGAGCTTGAAACAAAATGGCCTTGTAACTGAGAATTGCAATCATTGCTCTTTAATTGGGTTTGAGTTGTGCCGTTTTCTCTGTGCTATTCACTGGAGAGACTCCATCACTTTTCATCAGCTTGGCCACGTCAGGGTCTGAATGAACAGAATTCCAGAGTCACGGGTTCCTTTCACTGAGGCTTAATGAATTCGTAGAATTCAACTACAGTCCCGCAAATAGAACACAAGCACAATGGCCTGCCCCTGTAGTTGCCTTTAAGAAAAAACAGGAGGCCTTCAATCCACCTCCTCCCTGGAGAAATTGGTATTCAGCTGTGTGTTACTCACTTAGGGAAGGCATTTAGGACTTCCTGATACCAGCTGGCTGAGCTTTTCAGCCACAAAAAAAAAAAGAGTCTGATATCACACGCACTATTGTAAGTTTTAAAAACATTTGTCTCTATTGCAAAACTAATTAAACATGGATGTGATGTCACTATAGTGATAACTACCAGGTTTATAAAGTTAATTTCGCCTTTAAAACTTGATTATGAAACTGTGACTTCTCAATTAAACTTTTTGTTGTTTTTGTTTCTTCTGAGACTCATCTGTGTATTTCTGTTGTTGGATTAAAAGACAATGTATTATTCTTAAACAATAATTATACCTATAATGTATTCTTCATGTTAGCTTCCTACCATTCCTACCACATTATATATTTTTTGTTGTTGTTTTTAGTGTCTTAATTTTTTTTTTTAAGTTTTTAAAGTTTTTCAATTCCATTTTATGCAAGAACAAATAGCAAAAGACAGAAAAATTGCAAATATAAAGACATATTGGCTCTGGTTTGTCTTGTCTGTCTGGTAGAAATTAATAGCATGGCCTTTCTGATAATTCTGGATGACGGCTTTCTGGTTCAGTTAGCTTAAAAAGCCTGATGGGAACACTTGCACACCAGCATTCAATCTCACCCAAAACATATGCTTTTCAGCAGAGTTGTTATTAACCTCCAGGATTTTGCCATAAAATGCTCAAATGAGGAATTTTTGGCAACTGAACTTTTTTTCCCCTTTACTTGTCAAACAGGTGTTGCCTGTTGTTAGAATGATGACACAGAGCATATGTTTCCTTCAGACTCGCACCCGCTCCTGAGCGAGTTACCTCCTCACAGTACCGCAGGATTTGTTCCCAATGGGACCCATTACTAATTTTAGCAAAAGGCTGACAGTTTGGTAATCACTAGGGACATTATTAACTCAATGAACTGAATTTTAATGCAGAGCCACATAAAATACATCTCACAGCAAAAGTGGCGTCTGTCTGGGAACGAGCTGTTTTCTCAACACTGCCCTTGAGTGTAAACGGCACACTTATCCAAAGGTTGCCAACGGTTTAGCTTCTCGAGATTCAGACATAAAGCTGTTCTCGCATTGTCAACAGCGACACAAAGATAGTATCTGTGCTAAGCCCCTCTTGAATGTGTCTCTCATTCTCTCCATGAACTTGGCAAGGCAGGATTAGCCAGTGGGTCTAATTTAGCCTTTTTTCTAAATCCTATTCAACAAGACAGGGGCATAATGTGTGAACAAAAAAGTGCAAACACTTATATAGGGGAATTGGTCCCAAATCAATTATGAGAATCTCAGTCCCCTTCCTTTCCAAGAGTCCCAGCGCTGTCAGCAAGGCCCGAGCCTTGAGCTAACACAGAGCGTGATGGAGGAACCTGAAAAGTGGGTGAAAATGGAGCAATGTAGACCCTAGAGAGGGGCTCTGGTTCTAGATTCATATGAAAAACCTTTAAAATGACAGGAAACGCACTTAGAAAAAAGTGTTGCATGAGGATAGGTCAGGATAGTATTTGAATAGTTACTCTTATGAAAAAGAAATATACTTAAAGTTCATTTTATTAAGTATACTTAAGTAATTTTCAAGTATATTTTCAAATATACTTTATGTAATAAGTATATTAATATCAATGTACTAGTAGTAATCTTGTAAGTGTACTATTTTAATACTACTTGAGACTAAATTGGCCCACTTTTTAGTTTATAAATGTATACTTGTAAGTGGACTATAAGTGTAACAGTAGTTAATTTTAAGTGAACAAGTTCTCAACTACGTTTCTCATTTGTACTGCATCTGTGCTTTAAGTGAACTTATAAGTATACTTGTAGTTTACTATTTTAATAGTTGTAGTGCATTTTGTAGTTAGAAGCTATATTTTTAAGTATAATCTATCAACTGCTAGTTCAGTAATTTTATACTGAATGTATACATAGCATCATATTTACAGTTTACTATTTATACATTATTTTTGTACTTTAACGATACTTTAACTATATTTTCCTATTTATCTATTAATTTTTCTTTCGAAAGGGAACTCTACATCCCCTAGAGGCCGCTATAGGTATTCCCTCATAGTGACCCCTAGGGGACGCAGTGTCTCATTCCTATTCTCAGGGATCCATGGTTACATACGTAACCAGAGACATTTTTATACTTGAAATGTACTTTGTTTTTTAAAATTCAAATGACAGTTCTACATAGTATTCATGCTCAATTCAATTGTAATTCAAATTTAGAAGCTGAACTGTAATTTAAAAGATATTTTGATTCATTTTCTAAATTATACAGGACTTTCTTGTTATTCAGACAGCCCACCAGCAAATGATTATGAAAATAAGATGTTGTTTCATGTTTT
Source organism: Rhodeus uyekii (assembly GCA_037043235.1). Classification (NCBI taxonomy): domain Eukaryota; kingdom Metazoa; phylum Chordata; class Actinopteri; order Cypriniformes; family Acheilognathidae; genus Rhodeus; species Rhodeus uyekii. The sequence goes on from JAWRVZ010000018.1 coordinate 3,578,501, forward strand.
GTAACATCTCTAAACACCACGTTTACTGTATTAATTTACCAGTCAATACTTAAGTAACATGGTTTTACAATTTGATGCCATCACTGTACCACTATTCCACTATTGTGCTTTGTTTTTAGGCCTATCTAGTTTACTGCAAATGAAGAATTAAAACCAAATACCATAAATAATTAGATTTTTTATATGGTAGATGTAGTCAGGAGATTGTGAACTAGAAGTGTCACTGCTGTCATAAATATCTTTGTGTCCCCCATTACCAAAGTGCCCTCTGAAATGTGTTTCACTTTATCATTGCTCACTGTTGGTGTATAATTATGGTATATTTGTTTGTCACCGGCCTAGTATCATGCTCATTTATTTAATATTTCACACTTCTTCACCCAAAGGCAAGCCTTTGCGGACTTGAATCGACTTCTCGCTCTCTTCTTCGGTCGCCCTTCACAGAGCTCTGGTCATCTGATGAAGTGTGGCGGTGTGTGTTTGTGTGTGCGCGTCTGCCTCTCAAAGTGGTCTGTGATGCATGGCGACGCCTTAATTCGATATTTTGGTGTGTGTGTGGGTGTGTGTGGCAGTGAACTGGGCCAAGAGAAGTGCAGAGAGAAGGAATAGGCAGCGAGTGAATTCAGTCGACTCAGCAGCATGTGTCGAATGGAGTAAATTAGATCTAAACTGAGAGGGAGAGTAAATGAGAGAGGGGATATATTTTATTAACAGCGACCTTATGCTGGCTACTATTACTGTCTGCTTTGACCTGTCTGTGTCCCTGGACTTCAAAGAAAACTTGATACAGGAATATGGCGAAGGCCGATTTGAAGTTGAAGGAAATAATGTCTGAGAATGGCCATAGCTGAAAGTTCATTTTTGACCCAAATGGCTTTACGTCACTTGCCTCCAATAGACATTTTAAAGGTCAAAGGTTGCAAGAGTAATGGCCACATGGTGCAATTAATGTTGGTATAATGGTGGCCACTTCCCTATCTTTCTCTGGTAATGGATTTTAAATGACGGTGGTTTCCACAGCGCTGTGAAGAACGTTTCATTAAACTGGAAGAACATGATGAGGATAATTTATCTCATTCTGCTTTTACATTCGTCTGGGATTTTTTCGCCCATCTTCAGATGTTTCTTGGTCATTCATTTGACTCTTGAGGAATGACTATTGCTGAACACCAATCTTATGAAAACAGTCTATGAAAAATGCTAATGGTCTTCTAAATGATGGAACTCGCACATGGTGCATTTGATATTCAGCGAAAAATTTGCCATATTTCACAAGTATGTTTTTGACATTGAAGAAAGAATAGGAGTAAAAACAGAACTAAGCAGGTCTCCATTGTGGAAAGATGAATAGTGTCAAAAACAGAATAGCGGAGGACTAAGGTCTGTCTTGTGTGACGACGCTCGATTTGATATGGTGTCATGGACGTGGCGGAGGGAGGAATTTTTTTCACATGTGTGAAAAAGGCAGGGGCCAGGAGTCACTCTGGCGGGATGGCACTAAGAAAACATAGACATGCATTCAACTATAAAATATTGGGCTAATAATCCCTCACTTACAGGTATTTTAATCCAACGTTTAGTTTACTAATGTAACCCCCATTCCCTGAAGGAAGGAACGGCGACATTATGTCAGAACTGATCTGACGAATTGGGATCTCGCCTGAGATATGTATAATTGAAAATGCATCTTTAAAGAGACTACAAAAGACTGCCAATCATGTACATATTGAGTTCAATGTTATGTTATGTCACTATTTCCATTTCAACTTGGTCTTCTAGCCAAAAATAGTTCTCTTTATATAAATATGAACAATGTTCTCTTTTGAATCACATGTATGAATACAAAATTGGTTTTATATTGAAACATATTTAATTCTGAATAAAAATTTCAGGAAGTTTGTTATAATGTTTTTGAAAAAAGTCCTTTATTCTCACCAGTTGTAACTTTTGGTATTTTTGAAGAAACTTTTATACATTTTTAAGGATTCTTTGATGAATTGAACGTTCAAAAGAACAGCATTTATTTAATTTGTAACATTTTGTCTTTTGTAACATACACGTCGTTACTGTCACTTTTAATCATTTTAATGCGTACTTGCTGAATAAAAGTATAACTTTTTAAACAACAACTCAGACGACTTTATACCTCTGTATACCGTATGCATTTGTTAAGCTCACAAAAGTGTATACGTGTATATTTGTGCGCGCATATATGATGTGATCTGACACATTCATTTGATGAATGTTTTGACGCTGCTTGAATTCTTTCCATACTGATTTGTTTTAATCATGTTGTGTATATCCGACTGTTTCACTATCTCTCACAGCCACAACATGCCAATCTACTGTCCAAAACTACTTTTTCCATGATTGTGTTTGACTTGCATCAGGCAGCACAGCAGGACTCCCACAAATGCTAAAAGTGAATTTAAACATTTAAGATTAGCATATACCCTACCGTGCTAAAGTTTGGGGTTAGAAAGATTATTTTTATTTTTTATTTTTTTTTGGGAAAGAGATTTATACTTTATATAAGTACAACATTGGTGATAATAAAGAATATTTCTTAAGAACCAAATCAGCATATTAAAATTATTTCTGAAGAATCATGTGAAGATCACAGAAAATAAGTTTTAAATGTATACAATTTTTAAATATATTAAAGGTAGGGTAGGCAATGTTTTTTCATAAACTCACTTCACATCCTGACAACAATCAGTAATAGAAGTGGTAATTTAACACCGTCTCTCGTGATGCTTTGCAGACTCTGCTCTGATTGGGAATGTTCATGCGTTTTGGAGGAGCTAGTTTGATAGCCAGTTTGAAGTGGCCCACCTTACCTTTAAAATATAAAGTCATTTTAACTGTAATATTTTTTTTACTGTGGTTTTGATCAAATAATTGCATCTTTTGGTGAGCTAAAAATGAATTAAAACTAGCCACAAAACTCCTATTTTAAAATATTTTTAAGAAACAAACACCCCAGACATTTCAAATAGCCTGACTAATAGTATGCCCAGGCCCAGTTTATTGTGGCTACAGTCCCCTTGTTCCCCCAATAGCGCCAATCCAAGACATGGGAGATAAGTGACAGTGTTTTCTTACTGGCAAGTGCTGAATGAGAAGTGACTGAAGTGAATTGTTGTTTTTGGAAGTCCTGAGAAGAAAATGTTCTGAGAGCTACAAGTGCAACCTCTCTTTGAACTTGAGGACGGGATTGTCTTGTGGGTTTTAAGGCTATAGGTGGTGAGAGGGTGCCTGGGAAACAGGGAGGGGTGGTGTATATGTGTGTGCGTGGGCACACAATTTGCCCGACCTGACAAAGCTCTCTTTGTTTAAAGTCAGTGCCTATGGGGAGATGCGGTTGAAAGAGACTCTCTAGGAACAGAATTCAGCAAGTCTTTGTAGCTATTCCTTCATTTTTATGTGATAAATGGCAGACTGTGTGCTGTTTACAAAGGGAACTGTGTGCATTGGGGGCCAGACTGTTTGTAATACTAGTTAAGCTGGTTATGTTAAACTAAACCGTGTATATTCTCTCACCCTACACAAATTATAGTTTTATGTTTGCAGTATACAGTATTAGCTTTGTATTTCCACTCACTCAAGTCATTATTTGTGTATTGGATGGTCACTTAAAGAGACCCGTTTCAAAACTGCGTGTCTCTCTTTCTTCTCATATATTTTATTTAAATTTTTTGTCCATGCAATGAAAGGTGGGGTCCAAAACAACATTGGTCCCCAATTACTTTCAGCATATGAGAGAAAAAGAAAAGAAAATCATGTAGGTGAGTAAATGCTGACAGAATTTAAATTATTTTCACTTTTTGGTAATCTATTACTCTAAGCTTAAGATATAACTTTTTAAAAACTATTTAATCATGTGCCAATATGAGGATGATTGCAAACCGTCCTAAAGCAAACAGCTGTTTTATCTAATCCACTGAGCGGGAACTAAGTTTCGATCACCTTAAAATGTTGCCCTTGGTTTGGCAACCTGTCTGAAAACAAATTACCCACATTCACATGCTCGTTTTTAAATGACAATGTTTATCCTTAGAAAGTTAGCTTGTGTGCAAAATATAAATTATTCCTTCAATACTGGGTATGCATCAAAGAACACGTTCCCAATTATTTTTTCTATATCCTCAGGCCAATTTTTTTCTGTTTTCTTTCTTTTAATCTTCTTTTTTTCCCTCTCTCACAAAACTCCAAAGGTAATTTAATCTATCTTTGAAAATAATAGTGTTTTTTTTTTTGTGCATTAGGACATTCAATTACTTTTTCCTCAAGAAAAGGCTCCAGCTGTCTAGCCTCGCCACGCTTAACGGTTTTCACAGGTAAATTTTCAAGCCTGGCCCAGGCGTACCTGTGAACAGGTGACTTTGCTCGCAGATGGAGGTTTTGTTTCCCTTGAGATGCTGTGCTGTGTCGTTTGCATCTTAGCCTCATAAATCTTTCATAAAGGATGTCAGTTTTGCTTACACGAAGCGAAAGCAACTGCCCCACAGGATGGAAGAGAATACATGTGCAAAATGCGTGATTCCCACAAACCGTTGTGTACACCGCTGTCGTTTGAGTTCACTTGGTTTGTGTCCGGCTGAAGTGGCGTTTTGTGCACAAAGCAAGACCCTTTGCCATCTCGACTGGCAGACCAAACCAGGTGTTCAAAAGAACTTATTAAGTCTATTTCTTTCCTTAGTGCATTTATTCATAAGTCTTTTTGAACCATAGCTCTCTCTCTCTTTCTCTGTAAAGTGTTGGATAAATGTACACTTTGTTCTTGCTGATGTTTTGGTGCCAGCATTCACGGGGGTGTGCTGCTATAGCGGCGACTGAGTGTCTGATCCATTGCTCATATTTCTTTGATCATTCCATCCGCACAAAACAGATTTCTAGCAAAGTGCTTTGCTAAAAGAGTGCACTTGTACCTGATTCACATTAAGCCGCTGTTATTGTGTGTAAACTTCACTTCAAAAAACAAAATGTTTTTGTCATTCATTCATCCGTTCATTGATTGACTCACTCTCTCACTCGCGCACTGAGAAATGTTCTGCTCATTATCAACATGATGATGTTATTGATTTCTGCCACCGGCCTTGTGGTATACAAATTTAGGCATAAAGTGCAATTAACCTGGTTTACTGCATAGATGCTCAGTCTGCCAGGCGCTGGTCAGCCAAGCGAACGGTTTAATCAATATTCTTTACTTTTATTCCTGTTTCTTATTTAGCTGGTGGATGTGGATCTCTTCCACTGAGTGGCTTGGTATTGTATTAGGGTCAGAGTCTGGCTGGTTAGCATTACCAGTTAGCACCTGCTGGTGGACACCATAACTGCACAGTAAACTAATTTTGAATATAACTTATAGTGTAAGATGAGATAAGATTTTCCTTTGCACCATATATGCAACTAATTAGCATTTTTTTTTTTACATATTCTTTTTATGAATGGTTACACTTTTTAATTTTTACTTTTCATTTTAGCATCAACATTTGTGAGATTTGATTTCAACACTTTTGAGCAGAAATGTGTGTTGTTCCTAAAGTTTTTATTAAATTAAGAATTATTATAATTCATGCTATTATTTTTTTTAAATATTTTATTAGAGCAAACATCTTCATTATTCATCAAAACCGTTTCATTATTCATCATAATTATTTATTCATCAATATTCTTCATTATTCATCAGAATTTGTACATTTATTATATCTATTTCGAATCACATTCTAATAAATGTACATGTATTGTCTAATTCTGCAAATCAGATTTTAGATTTTACAATTTTCTTTATATCCGTGCTTTGTGTTGAGTTTAGCAAATGTTTCCAATAACTTTCTTTAAAATATTAATATATTGCGTGATACATCTTTATTCTCTACATGCTAAAGTAATTTCTACAAACACTTTTCACATTCTGTGATGACACGTTTCCACAGTTATTAACATTGTAAATGTAGCAAGTTTTTATATTCTGGACAAATGAATGAACATCTATAACACTATGTTTTGTGTTATATTACCTTGACATTAATTTACAAAAAAAAAAAAAAAAATAGGTATTGCTGTGTCAGTGTTTCTAATACAAATGTTGAGGGCATGAAGGCAATTTACCGTCTTTCCCTCTCCTGACCAACATAATTTATCCCTCAATATTTTTGTCATCTTTTGTAACGTCATAGAAATGTAGTCATGGATTTTTTTGTATTTGAGCAAATTTGAACACAAAATATTTTTGTTATTATATTTGTTATAGTTTCCATTCATGTCAAGTCAAGTCAAGTCACCTTTATTTATATAGCGCTTTTTACAATGTAGATTGTTTCAAAGCAGCTTTACAGGAAAAACAATATAAACTAAGTTTGTTTGGCTGAACAGAAGCCCCAAACGAGCAGCTGAATCAATACAATTGATGAATTTTAAGTTTCCCCAACTGAGCAAGCCATAGGCGACAGCGGCAAGGAACCAAAACTCCGGCAGGTGACGTAACGAATGAAGAATAGAATGGAGAAAAAACCTTGGGAGAAACCAGGCTCAGTCGGGGACCAGTTCTCCTCTGGCCAACAGCCAAACAGTACATGATTATTATACAACAATTCAAGTCCAATATGAAGTCCAATTTGGTCCAGTTAGAGATGGGTTCATGATCGTCACAGGGGAGGGTCTAGTAGAGTCACGATCTCCGCAGACACCCCAGGGCAGTGCTGTGCTCGTGTCCAGGTCCTTCATCTGATCTGGATACGGCCCGGATCCAGCTGCCCACGGTAACCTCGGAATAAACAGAGACCAATATCAGCGTAGATGCCATTCTTCTTCTGATGTATCGAGTACATCAGGTGTTATGGGAATGTTCCCGGTTCCGGCTTATCTAAATTATGCAGCCTAACAATCATTTTACATGATTTGGATTAAAAATGTATGTATAATGTGTTATGTGTATGCCAGGTTGAAGAGATGTGTTTTTAGTCTACATTTAAACTGACAGAGTGTGTCTGCTTCCCGAACTGTAATAGGAATACTGTTCCAGAGTTTAGGAGCTAAATAGGAAAAGGATCGACCGCCAGCAGTTGACTTCGATATTCTAGGTATTATAAGCTGGTCAGTATTTTGGGATCGCAATAGACGTGAAGGACTATAATGTGTTAAGAGATCGTTCAAGTACTGTGGAGCTAAACCATTTAATGCTTTGTAAGTAATTAGCAAGATTTTAAAATGTATTCGGTGTTTAATAGGAAGCCAGTGCAGGTTTGACAGAACTGGGCTAATATGCTCATACTTCCTGGTTCTAGTAAGAACTCGAGCTGCTGCATTTTGGACCAGCTGGAATTTGTTTATTAAGCGTGCAGGGCAACCACCTAGTAAAGCATTACAATAATCTAGCCTTGAACTCATGAACGCATGAACTAACTTTTCCGCATTTGTCTTAGATAGCATATGTCGCAATTTAGATATATTTTTAAGATGGAAGAACGCCGTTTTACAGATGCTAGAAACATGGCTTTCAAAATGAAAGATTGGTATCAAAGAGCACACCCAGGTTTCTAACTGACGACGAAGACTTGACAGAGCAGCCATCGAGTGTTAGGCAGTAGTCTAGATTATTATGTGCTGAACTTTTTGGTCTAATAATTAGAATCTCTGTTTTTTCAGAATTAAGCAGTAGAAAGTTATTAGTCATCCAATTTTTTATATCAGTTATGCATTCTGTTAATTTAGTGAATTTGTTCGTTTCATCAGGATGAGAAGAAATATAGAGCTGAGTATCATCAGCGTAACAATGAAAGCTAATGCCATGCTTCCTAATAACTGCACCCAAAGGAAGCATGTACAGGGTGAAAAGCAATGGTGAAAAAAGCAAAGCATGTACAGGGTGAAAAGCAATTCATCACAGTACTTCCACTACTGAGAACCCCTGAAATGAGAAACACATGCATTTTAGCAACACATGCAAACTTTTCAATATTCTCCTGACAACTTCAAGCCCTATACTTCCAGATGGTCCTGCATAAGTCGAGCAAGTGGCATGAATTTGAACGCAAACACTAACATACAGTATAGCTCTCTCCAAGTACCTAGAACCTCTTGGTTAGGACACCCCATTTGGGAGAAGAGAGCCTAAAAACATTCACTAATGCTGCTTGGCTTGAGCCATGTCCCCAGACTCTGAGTGACAGTAAATTACTATTGATTGTGTAGTCGAAGAGCAGGGGTCATTGCCCTGCTAAATACTAACCCTGTTCTAGGGCTATTATTAGTCAGTCCCTCTTGATCTCCCTCTCTCTCTCTCCTCTCGGGAGGTTAGGTGTTCACTATACAATGCACAGTTTGCCATACTGTTATCTCAGGAGACTGAGACGGCCCTGTGGCTGGACACTAATTTACGAGGAGATGCTTATCAGCTTAAATTAGGAGGAAGAATGAAAGTCGAGACGAGATAATTGTTTTTGACAATCCATGCCTTCCCACAATGAACTCTCCCAAGAGGGGTTAGATAGTACACTTGGCCCCTGGAGAGTTTCTGTGCATGTGCGTGTTTATGTGTGTGTGCACTGGTTTGACCTACATTATGAGGACGCAAACCATTTTGGTATGTACTTGGGTTGCAGGACACGCTGATGTCCTTATAATTAAAAGATAAAATAAACTCATTATTTTCAATATACAAATGCAGAAAGTTTTCTGTGATGGGTGGGTTTAGGGATAGGGTTAGTATAGGGGTTAGAATATATGGGTTGAACAGTATCAAAATCCTTACACATATGGAATTCCCCCGTAATCCACCTATAAAAAGATGTGTGTGTGCCATTTATCGGAGCAAAATTGGAATATATTTAAATTTATCGATTACAATATCTTGGCATTTCAAAACAGACAGCTTTGATTATTTTTTTTATTAATTTCATATACATAGGAAATTGGCCGATACGATAACCGATAATTCTTTATATTTGAAACCCGAAAACCGATATATTAACCCAAGTATAGTTATTAATATTTTGCTTTGCTGTTTGATCACTGCTGAAGATCATCACTGGAACAATGAAGCACTGTGTATTATTATCCTATAGAGATTAATCAGATATTTATACTACATAAACTTAATATTATGACTAAAAAATACGCAAATGCAAATGTAACAATTTGTTACAATCAAAATGTGTGACATTCTGTGGACACGCTCTTTCCCCAGCAACTAAACCCAAGGAATTCACAACACTTTATTACTGTTGCACCCGGATGGCGTGCGATGCTGAGAGGAATGAGGAGAGGACTTTATTCAAAAACGAAAACAAAACACTTCAAATATAACAAAACGGCACACTCTCTTGTGCAAAAGCTGAGGAACATAGAGCAAGTAGAACTGCATCCACACACATAGCAAGGACTATCAACGATCACAACGTCAGGACAGAAGACATAACAAAGTCAACAACGACAAAGACAAGGGAAACATGAGGGTTATATACACAAGGGAATGATGAACACCTGGGTAGGCTAATGATTTAGTGATGACAAGACAGGTGCAGGAAGGGCATGGGGAGATGCACAGAGGGGACCCGGAAGTGAATTATGACATGACTGAAAGGAAGTGTCCCAATGACACACCAGACAGGAAGTGACAAATGACACGACACACAGGGCTAAAGGTAACAATTGCAATAGTGTTTTCATTATAATGTTACAATGTACGAATGCACAAGTGAATTTGACTGTGCTAGTCATATCAACTTTGAAACACGAGCGTGCAAAGAACTCACAACATTCTTTTATAGTCGTGTTTTCATTATAATTGTATGTAGCTTATATGACAAGTTTGTGCTGTACATGTCACTTCACTGTACCTTTCTTTTCAAAATGATTCCAGTCATATTTCAAGCAATTCAAACCCATCATGGTGAACAGTTGCATCTGAGGCATCTCAGCTGAAGGAAATAATAGATTATCGACTTTAATATGTCATCTGATACCAAAATTATGGTGACCGATATATTGTGCATCCCTACATATGCATGATTGTGGGCTACAGATCTAATATGTGCTCATAATTGAAGTAGTCTGTCTTCATTCACACTTCCCAAAAAAACAAAACACACAAATGGAGACCAAAAACAAGTGTGATTTAATTAGTGTGAGCTCATATACCCAGCTGAGTAAATCTGCTCTTGCCGATTGCTTCAATCCCACCTGTGCTATCTACATAATGATCCCAAAAAGCTTTGGAATCTGTGCCAGTCATTTATCTAAGAGATCAGTTAACTGAGTGCAAAAAACATCAACTGCAAAGCGATAGTTTACCCCAAAATGTTTTTCAATCGCATTGTGTGAAGAACAGAATTCATGTCATTATTTACTGAAAATCACCCTCTGTCAGCAGTCAACCACTGTAAATGAATCATTAAGCCAGTGAATTGAAGATAATGGAGTAGTGAACCCAAGTGCAGTCTGTTCACAGTGAACCAAAATTCAAATGTGAAAGATAAACCATGAATTAAATCTAAAACATGAAAGAAAACAAATATGAGCTATACTTGACTCGAGACAATAACCTGTAACATAGAAACCTTTCATGCCATATCGTAATTACCATAGTCTTGAGATGACAACATGTACCATTCTATTGAATACAGTATATGTTCAGGTCAGTCATGTGGTATAAATAGTAGTTCTCAGAAAATTCCCATCTTACAAGCTGTAATTATGAGCTCTGCGAGAACGTGAACATTTTTAAATCTCATAATTACGATATTTAGTACATGGCATGAACACACCTTAAATACATTCAGGGGATCATATGACTATGACAACCAATGAACACCTCACATTACAATTCACATAACTCACAACCACATTACAATTAACCAATGAGAACATGCCACACAAAACAAGCAGGAAACAGAGGTCAAATGACCTGATCAAAGGAGGGGAAGAGGGTGTCTAAAACCATGGCTACATCCAAAATCTGAGCCCATGAAGCAGAGATCTAGAGCCACAATTGGTAGGCCTACAACGCTCAGGTGCTGCTGAGCTCTAATAGTGGCTGGGCTAGCAAGCCAGCTCTTTGCAGCTGTTCTTCTAGTCCAGAGAAGAATGGAACAGCACTCAAAGTTTGTGGCGCAGAAAGGGGGTTCGGAGGAACCACTTTTCTTACAAGTGGAGCTCACCGGAGTGGAGGCCATATCTCTCTGCCTGGACAAGGCTTGTACAGCCATGTCTAGCTTGGGAGTCAGGAAAACTCCACAGCCCTCACACCTACCAAAGTCTCAAGGGTTCAAGCAAGAACTGAGTTGCAGTTCCGCTTCGCTCAAAGGATAGGGCCTGAAACTCCTGTACTTCAAAAGCGCAGCTGGGGCTCTCAGGGCGGAGGTCTGACGACACCTTTACGCGTCGGACAGGAAGACAAGAGCCTTTTTCCCGCACATACTACTCGCTTAGGATCACCGAGCGGAGCTCCTTGAAGCGGTGGCCTTGGTAAAGAAGAATCTCATGTTGAGAGGAAGCCTACTACACCACGGTGAGGAGAGCAGTCGTAGTGAGGTCGGAGAGTGATAAGTAGGAATAGCCCTCTCAAGACCCCAGGCAGCGCAAAGAGGTTAGCCGAAGCCAACAAGTCGCAAGAAGGTGTGCCTGAGGGAGTGTAAGGGAGCGGAAGCTCCACCTGTGCTTGGTGTGATTGTCATGAGAGGAACACACTTTCTTCATTTTACCTTTCCCTGTAGTGTCCGTGTTTCCCCAACAGATGACACACTCCAAAGACATTGACCCTTGTTTGAGTGTGATGTGTTACTCTCTACTTCACTTTTTTCTCTTTTCACTTTGAGCCCTTCAGGAAAAAACGATTGGATCGAAGAAAAATGTTTAATAAAGAGTGGACAACTAAATATTTTTTCGCTGAAGTCCGATCAAGGGCTGTATATCTGATATGCCAAGAAACTCTAGCGGTTTTTAAAGAATACAACATCAGCCTTAATTTTGCCACAAAACATGCTAACCACACTAGCAAACAATCTCACAAGAACGGCTCAGAGATTGACGGCTTTTTTACAGACTCAGCACAGAAGAGGCTGACTTTGTTTGGCTTAACGGATGTATGTGAACAGACATTCAGCGTCATGAACATAAGCAAAGCCCGTCACAGATCCAAGTTAGCTAGCCAACATCTATTTTTCAGGCTTTCTGATATGCAAATTTTGGTAGGCTTCAGCTTCAGATTTTCATTGGTTTAGCTGCACCTATCAGGAGTGAGCACATCTAGCGGCATCACCATTGGTTGGGCTGTGTACCTCTTCGCTGTGATTGGTGTATGATTCCCTGTGTTTTTAGGCTGATCTGCATCTCTCTTACGACGGGATTGAACACCACTCTCCAAAGGGAACGTCTCCAGTTACTATCACGATCTCTGTTCCCTGAGGGACGGAAATGTGACATTGCATTAATCGCTGTGTTTGCCGCTTGACCAGCTGTGTATGGTTCATTCATGATTCTGACGGTATTGCTGCGCTTATGCCATTTATACTGTCTATCAGCCAGAGCTGCATCGCGTGACAATTGGCCGGATGTCAAGTTGTCAAGCTATAAGGTTTCATAAAGTATGTGAAAGGGAGGAGTTCGGATCTATCGTGAGATTCGCCACAACAAAACTAACTCCAGACTTTGATGCACTTGCAAAAAAAGGAGGTCAACAACACTGTTCCCACTGAAACTGAATGGGAGTTTATCTACTGTGTTGTATTAAATGTAATTAATACATATGGAAAACAATTTTTCAATGAACCCGACAGATAGATGTTTTGGTGTCTGTTAAAGGCCAAAATCTTTTCATGCAATAGTTTATATTATTCGCACAAACACACCGTCCTTCTATTCTGGCCTGGCCCCTCTGTCAAATTTTAAAAACCATTGTGGCCAAGTCAAAAAGTTTGCCCACTCCTGCTCTAGAGCATTTGTCAGGCTTCTGGCTAGAAAGGAGCCTACCACGCCATACAGGAAGCCACCATCTATCGGGCGAAGGCCAGACACCGCTTGCCGTCGTTAGGCTATCTCGGGTGGGCGGAGCTCACTCAGCACCCAAACCCGGCATACCAATCTCACCACAGGGATAGTGCCGGACAGGACACTACTTCTAATTCTGTTCGAAGAAACAAATCTCTGCCATGAGAGGAGATCGCTCTAGCTACCAGCTCTAGGGCAGAGGCCTCAGCTTTGCAATGCCCCAGGAGAGAGGGAGGGAGGAGCAGTGGCCACCCCAGACAGGGGGGCCTAACTACACTCGCCACTGGACTGAGTAACAATAGAGAGTACCAGGGCAGAGTTATCTTGCCGAGCTTTAACAACACAGACTTAATATACAACTTTAAGTAAGAGTTGGTATTAAGAGGAGCATAACAAGTTTCTAAATTAGCTTCAAAATATGGAAGAGACTTGAGTATTGAAAAGTGAGCGTTTCATACCAGCATTTGCAGTCAGTTTTGGAAATCTACCTGTTGGTTGAACTGTTAAACCTTGTTGACACCAGCCTAGAAGGAAAGTCGTTTTAGAAGCAGATTTTAATCAGCAATGTGTGTTAAAGTAAATACATTTTGATTTAATGCTGACTTTAAGTTTTAGTAATGAAAAGATTCCCACACAACCATTTCCGAGTTCACTGATGGCTGTTTTATACAATTCAAAAGAGATTTTTGTGGTCTTTAAGCGATATGTTGTGCTTTATTGTTGCATTAATTCTTTGTTATTGCGTAAGCAGCTGGTTAGAGCTGTTGCTCCTCGCTCGCATCACGTCTCCTCTCATTATGAATCTGTGGTGTGATGTGAACTGACAGACCCTCGGGACTAGATATAGATCTGCCTATCCATATGTTACACACACATACATAAACCACTTACGTGAGCATGCAAGTAAATATGTACAGTCACTAGCAAAGCTATATGGAATGACTAGCACTAGCTTTATGTGTATTTCAATCGTTAATTCTTTTCATTCAGTATTTTCAAGCTCAGCAGAAGGTGAAAATGAAATGGAAGCAGGGACGTTTAGACAAAGGGATTGATGGCGAAAGAGAGGTGACAGAGAAAAATGAGAACAAACAGAGACCATTATTCTTACAGAAAATCTGTTTTAATGTTGACCCGGTGCCGCATGTTTTAAAAAACAAAACAAAATGAAAGGAATATTATAGATTCAGTATGAGTTAAGGTCAATGATATAATATTGTTTACCACAGGAAATTGTTTAGAATGAAAGCATTAGCTTCATTCTATTCTTAATTCTACGCATGTCCCTTAGCTTCAATTCAAGCAACAATTGTAGTTATAGTAAGGCACGTAAAATTGAAGTAAATCGATTAGCAATGAAAGGTAAATGACATACTGTGTAAAACTTTAATATGACTTAATGTAATAACACCTAAATATTGTAGATTTAGATTTATTGTAACATAAAATTAGTGCAATAGAACTTCCTAAAAGATATTTATAAGGTTCACCATTATAAGCTTCACCACCTAGAGGATGATTTAAACCTTACAGCTAAATTAAGTGTAAATTATTAGTAACGATGTTAAAAACTTACATAATCAATAATCCATATACATTTTTAATAACATTATAGACGTCTTTACTGTCATTATTAAGCTAAACATCTTTCCTGAACAAAAGTAAAAATCTTCCTGCCACCCACAACCTACTGACATGATTTTTTTGGGATTTAAACCAATGCAGTTGCCTTAATATAACACCAAATGTATCTTTTTAAAATGAATAAGGATAAAATCTTCATTGGTACTTCATTGTACTTCATTAAAATTTCATTGGTAATCAAAATTATGAGAAAAATGCTGTTGTTTGAGCTTAACTTTAGCATTCCTTTAAAGTTAAATAGATCCTCTGTATTCTCCAGCCAGATGAAACCAACGTGGAACGAACGCAACAGGAGCTCTAGGATGTTCTGGTGAAAGTACCAGTTGAAAAATTTATTTGTTTGGAAAGTGAATACAATATCAAAGTGACACTACTGTGAACTATAAAAAAATAAATAAACTGGACTGACTGATGCCCATCTCCAGGCAATTGTCAGGGTGTCCACTGCCAACTCCCTCAAAGCAAATGTGGTTCATCCATCTCAGCAGAAACATTGCATGCTGTCAGGCAGCAACACCAAATAAATGTTGAATTTGGCCACTGGCTCCCCTGTAATCTAAGTTTAAGACCCTTGGCCCATATGTTGCTGCAGATTCAAAGCATTTACACAAGCTTGGCAGATCCGATGCATGATACTGTATTACCATGTCATGACATGTTGTATAATTCTAGACACTAATAAAACTTTTTGGGGCGAAGTATTCATGAGAATGGATTATTCTTAGTGTCTAGACATTTAAGACCACAGGCTAATAATTTGTCTTCAAATATCCCAAACCACCATGTCCTAAAGGCTTGTCTATTTTTGTCTTTGGAACTTTTTCTGTTATTCAAATTTAGATTATTTCCGTTTTTTTTTTTCAGCCCATATTTCAGTGAATAGTTCATTATTTGCATCATATGAGTCATGCTCCCAATAACTCATATCAATATACAATTTCGTCTGTATTGTTTTTTTTTATTGTATTATGGTAGATTCATCTGTCTTGTTGCAAAACTAGTTTTAACATGAGCAGTCCCAGATACCAAATTTGAAATAAACCAAAACAAAATTGCTACTGCATATCTCTGGAAATACACTCACCTAAATGATTATTAAGAACACCATACTAATACTGTGTTTGACCCCCTTTCCCCTTCAGAAATGCCTTATTTCTAAGTGGCATTGATTTCAACAAGGTGCTGAAAGCATTCTTTAGAAATGTTGGCTTATATTGATAGGATAGCATCTTGCAGTTGATGGAGATTTGTGGGATGCACATCCAGGGCATGAAGCTCTCGTTCCACCATATCCCAAAGATGCTCTATTTTGTTGAGATCTGGTGACTGTGGGGGGCCATTTTAGTACAGTGAACTCATTGTTATATTCAAGAAACCAATTTGAAATGATTCAAGCTTTGTGACATGGTGCATTATTCTGCTGGAAGTAGCATCAGAGGATGGGTACATGGTGGTCATAAAGGGATGGACATGGTCAGAAACAAAGCTCAGGTAGGCCGTGGCATTTAAACGATGCCCAATTGGCACTAAGGGGCATAAAGTGTGCCAAGTAACATCCCCCACACCATTACACCACCACCACCAGCCTGTACAGTGGTAACAAGTCATGATGAATCCATGTTCTCATTCAGTTTACGCCAAATTCTGACTCTACCATCTGAATGTCTCAACAGAAATCGAGACTCATCAGGCCAGGCAACATTTTTCCAGTCTTCAACTGTCCAATTTTGGTGAGCTTGTGCAAATTGTAGCCTCTTTTTCCTATTTGTAGGGGAGATGAATACCCTCCTCTACAAATACCCGGTGAGGTCTTCTGCTGTTGTAGCCCATCCGCCTCAAGGTTGTGCTTGTTGTGGCTTCATCAATGGTTTGCTGCATACCTCGGTAGTAAAGAGTGCTTATTTCAGTCAAAGTTGCTTTTCTATCAGCTTGAATCAGTCGCCCATTCTCCTTTGACCTCTAGCATCAACAAGAATTTTTTGCCCACAGGACTGGATACTGGATGTTTTTCCTTTTTCACACCATTCTTTGTAAACCCTAAAAATGGTTGTGTGTGAAAATCCCAGTAGCTGAGCATATTGTGAAATTATAATAATATAGGGTTAGGGTTAGTGTACTAATTATAATAAAGATAATAATCTTTTATATTGAAATAATATATTATTATATTTTTCCTGCGACAATTGTACATATACATGTGCAAATTTATCACTGTGTAATTAAACTTTATTTTTGTGGTCTATGGACTGCAACATATCGGAATTTGACTGGACTGTCAAACAAACAGCCATTGCTATATTTCTCAAAAAAAAAAAAAAAAAATTAGTGCTGGAAGGCATATGGATCGTTTCGGTCCATGAAAATATGCATACCATGACCTTGAATGGACTACTCCTAAAAATCCTAAGATAAACTGTCCTGTGGTCGCATTTTGTGGTAAACAGTAAAGCTCCAAAAGTTCATTTGTGGCAGGTGCATATAAACAATAAAACTATCCATTGTTGACAGTTCTTCTCCACATGCTACACTTATCTGATTTATTTGTCCTGACATTTCAGAGGTGGAAACGAGCTCTCATGCGGATGGAGAGTCTGAACACAGGTTGCGGCAATGGAAGTCTGTGACAAATTTAATGTCTGTCATGTTTTGATTATGATCAGAGTTAATTAAGGCCTTTAAAAGCCTGTCGTTTTTAATTAGCATTGTGCTACACAGCACTGCTTGACTAGAAAGGGAGATACAGATAAAGCTTTACTGGACAAGTGCCGATGCCTGATACGTCCGTGTACTTTAACCTTTCATTCGTGTTTAACACAATGAGGAAAATGAGCGATACAGTCACCCTGTCAGACTGGGAATCTAAGCTAATCTAAGCATTTCATAAAATTGTTCTTTCCCAGGTATAGCAGACAAATTTTCAGGAAGAAATCAGAATAATTGAGCCATAGCGACCTGCTTTTCGCAAATAACCGTCTGTCCACTCACTGAGCCACACAGCGGGGCCTTTGCTTTCACCAATCAGAGTGTTAATGCCCCCGAACATCAGTGTCATAAGCCATTAGATGCCACTTGTAAGGAAAAGAGGGGGAAAATAGTGTCATGTGGGGGAGGGTGTGGACTAAAATGGGGAAGAGGGGTAGGGAAAGGGATATGAACGAGAGTGAGCGAGCCAAAAGAAGAGATAACAGGCCAATTTCCTCCGGTGTTAATAAGCAGATAGCACTGCAGTATTGCAGCTCGTTAGCATCTTGCTATATTTAGCCACCTCCTCCCTTTTAACTGTGAGCTAACACATCCACGGGCCAGCAAATGAGGGATTAAGGGATGGAGATACGGCCACCTTTCCTTAGCATCAGCATTATAAATCTCGAACGCTTGCACATTGAAACTCGCAGCTCTTCCCTGAGAGCGCTAGCTGCTTTTCAAAACCGCTAAAGACGAGTGCAGTACTTAAGCAAAGCTGCCATTTTTCCCTTTTATCATTTTTTTTCCTCCCAGGCTTAAAGCTGATATTCTTATCCTCCATATTTCAGAATTTTTATGGATTTATAGAACTCGCCCACTGACTGACCTAAACCTTTCTTCGGGTTGAGAGTGAGTTTGCGTGCCTGACTGAGGCAGGTCGGGTCGTACCGATGCCATCCACCATCTTTACTCCCTCAGGAAACAATTTTAGAAGGTCACTTGGTGTTTGCAGTGCACGGGAAGAGAAATGGAGCAATCAGAAGGACATATCTCCTGCCTGTGCCCCTCAACCCACCCATCCACTCAAGACTGCCACCTGAAACCTCCAAGGCTAACAACAGGTTAAGGAAAGCTCAACCTGACAACACGGCAAACAATGACTAGGATGCATCATTCAAATTTAAGTGCGAAACTGAATATATAATGTTAACTGAACATTGTGATAATGAAATATCCATCCATAGTTAAAAATAAGTCCTAGTGTATGTATATACATATAATATATTTTTTACATGTGGGTGTCAAGTTGCACAAGAATGCAAAAGAAAACCATTATAAAAGTTAAAAAAGTAACCCATACGTGCGCTATATTCTGATTTCTTACTAATTTCATAACCATCATAGTCCGCGGGCTAATCTGTTTGCACTCATTCCACTCAAGAATTACTTGATTAATTAGAATATGAACTTCTGAACCAAATCATTATTTATGATCAAAGTGCTTAGAGAACAGGACATTCATTGAAGACTCTGAGTGAAGGCTTTGTGGCATCCCTAAAAAATTGACAGTGAAATGTGTTTTTTTTTCCTTTCAAAGGATTCAAACTATTCAAACGATTCAAAAGATTGATTAGGACTCTTTATTAGCCTTTGAAAAGAAGTCTCTGTCTAATAATGCATATTCACAGCCGTAAACAAACTAAATGAATACACATTCTATCAGGCACACAAGATTCGTTTCTCTCCTCTTTTGCCTTTGATTTATTTTCTCTATTATTTTCACACACCCATTCTTTTTTCCTTTATTGTGTTCCTTTATTATCTCTTCGTCTGTCCCTCTGCATGCACTAAAATACTGTACTCCAACAGGTGTGCGACCAACTTCTCTTTATCTCTTTCATTTCCACATGTGCTTCCACACACACACACACACACACACACACACACACACACACACACACACACACACACACACACACTGTATGTGTACTGGGGTGAGGAGTCGGGTTCTCTCACAGACACTGGGGACCAGAGATAGCACTTGAGCTCCATTATCTGAGAGCAGTGGCTGCTGAAGCAGAGAGCAGGGAGGAGAAAAATCAATCCAGCCCTAGAGCTCCACTCTCAGCTGAACCCCCCCACCCCCACCCCCTCCACCCGGTCATATGCAGGTGCAATCCCTCTCTTCATCTTCCTCTCTTCCGTACATCCCAACAAAGCACATTCCCCACCCCAACAGACGCACACAAACACTTTCCAACCCCTCAGCTTGCTGGTTCAGTGCAGCTGTCACTTTCAAGTTCTTGTTGTCCTAAAACCTGATTACGTAGAGGGCACAATTCCACATCTTCATGTCTCTTGAGGTCCCTCCCAACACACACACGCTCACACATATAATCATCCATCCAGCCTGCCTTCGAAGGATCGTTCCTGCAATCATATCGTATCTCCAGAATCATCCGCTGCAATGCAATTTAGTTTTATCTGTTGAACAGCCAGTGGGAATTTGTCTTAAATATCACCACGTTTTGTTTGGTATTATATCAGCTCAAAGGGACACCGTTTACTGAGCTCATAATGTTTTGCTCTGTTAATTTAACAAGATATATATAATGAGAAACTATAACAATGCACTTTTAATTAACAAGGAAAACATTTGATTTTAATTTATATCGTATTTTTATTTATTTAATATATTTGCATATATACACATTCTTCAGGTTGAGATTGAGCCAAAGGTAAAAAGTTGTAGGTTCTGAAACTGTTTTGTTGTTTTTTTAAAGATGTCTCGCCAAGGCTGCATTCAACTGTAATAATGTGAAAGATTATAATTTTTTTATATATTTTAAAATATTATTTATTCCTGTAATGGCAAAGTTGATTTTTCATCAGCTGTTAGTCTCCTGGGTCACATGAAATTGACACATCAATTTAATATTCTGATTTAGACCTAAAAACGTTTTTTAATGGAAAAATTTATAGAAATTTCAACAGTATTTATTGGAAATAAAATAATAAATTTATAAGACATTTATAAAGATTTCCCAGTCTGTACAAAGATTTGTCACGGTCGTGGCGTGTAGAATGAGCAGATGAAGGAAGTACAATATAACTGCCTTTCAATGACAATTGAAGGATGTGTGTACACTACAATGTTGCACAACAGACAAGGGAAAAAGAATGAGGGAAAACAAGGGGATTATATACACAGATGATGATTAGGGAATGAGACACAGCTGATAAGACTAGCAAGGTGGTTGACGTCAAGACAGGTTGACGTCAAGACAGACTGAGATGACAATAGGAGAGCACACAGGGAACCAAGAAGCAAACAAAGACAGAACAGAACTGTTACAATTTTCAGAGACCTGTGTATTTTCCATATTGATTGATTATTGTGGTATCATCTGTTTCAGATTTAACAAGACCAACTGGGGTTTGTTGCTTTGCATGTCTTTTAGATGACCTTTATGTAGACAATGGGTTTTATGCTCAACAATCTTCTGTATTCTGTAAAACAGGTTGCATCGCTTAAGGTTCAGGTCTTTAGTATGTACTTAATTAAATATAAAACTGTTTTACTCAAGATGCCTTCAAAGGAGCTTCCAAAGATGAGCATAACCGATGACTTTACAATATTAAAAATGAATAAAACAACTGCAATAAAATATCTAGATTTAGCTGATTACCTTAAAAGTCCACATTACCATCAGTTCATACTGCTATTAGCAATTTCTCTGACAAGCAGTTGCAAAGAGATCTGTTTTCCTGTTTGTTCATGTGACATTTGACATAACCTATTCTTGGACCATAATAAGTGATAAACCAAAATATACAAGTGACAAGCTATGGGTGAATTCGCAATGGCATACTAATATACTGCTCAGCTATTTCTGTAAGGATATGGCAGAAAACGTCTCAGGTTACGTATGTAACCATAGTTCCCTGAAGAGGGAACGAGACGCTGCGTCGAACGCTTGGGGAATCCTTGGATGATGTCCGCGCGAAGCACAATATGTAAACTTCCGGCGCGCGCGCGCGCGTGCGTGAGTGACAGACGCAGATCGGTGACGTCACGAACCAGTTGATAAAAGAGCGCCGGAACCCGGAAGCGGCAGCTTAGAGTTTGTCTGAAGCAAGCCCGGAAGGCGCGAGGAGCTGAGGCCAAAGACGCAGCGTCTCGTTCCCTCTTCAGGGAACTATGGTTACATACGTAACCTGAGACGTTCCCTTTCAAGGGAACTCGCGCTGCGTCGAACGCTTGGGGAACGATATACCAACGCCACCTCAGTGACGAAGGCCGACGAGTGTCTCGTAGCTCACTACGAGAGGACCCGTGTTCCCGGAGCGGAGTTGAGGTCAAGCTGGTAAAACCTCAGAAAAGTATGCGGGGAAGACCACCCTGCCGCATCACAAACATCAGATAACGACACACCAGATATAAGGGCCTTAGAGGCAGCCACGCTCCTAGTAGAGTGGGCCCGGACCCTCAGAGGCGAGGAGGATCCGGCCGACTCGTAAGCCAGGGTGATAGCCTCAACTATCCACCTGCTTAAAGTAGATTTGGATGCAGGGGCCCCCTTGGGGGTCCCAAAGCAAACAAACAACTGGTCAGACTTACGCCAAGGGGCAGACCTATAGACATAAGTGTCCAGTGCTCGCACTGGACAGACCTTGTTTTTAAATTCCTGGTCCTGGTCACCGAAGGGGGGAGGGCAGAAGGCCTGCAGTACTATAGACCTGGCCCCATGAGTGGGCACTTTGGGCACATAGCCTGGCCTGGGATGGAGGAAGGCTTTCACCATCCCAGGCGCAAACTCAAGGCAAGAGGGAGCTACAGAAAGCGCCTGTAGATCCCCAATTCTCTTTAGCGATGTTATAGCTAACAAGAATAAGGTTTTTAAAGTGAGGAACTTTAGTGGAACCTCATCCAACGGTTCAAAGGGTGCCTGGGACAACCCCTGGAGTACCAGGGATAAGTCCCAGGCAGGAACCTTGGTCTGGACTGCAGGCCTCAGCCTAATGGTACCACGGAGGAAGCGTGTGACGAGGGGGTCCCGGCCAATGGACACGCCACCCAGAGGTACGTGGTAAGCCGCAATGGCAGCCACGTAAACCTTCAGGGTGGACGGGGACAACCCTGCAGCGAATCTATCTTGCAGGAACTCTAGCACTTTGCCAATGTGACAGGTAACTGGGTTCACCTGCTTCTCGCTACACCAAGAAGTGAAAAGTCTCCACTTCAGGGCGTACAGCTTCCTCGTGGAGGGAGCTCTGGAGTGGAGGATGGTCTCAACAACCTCGGTCGAGAGACCAGAATCTATGAGCTGGGCCCCCTCAGAGGCCAAGCCCACAGTTTCCAAAGTTCTGGGCAGGGGTGAAGAATCGAGCCCGCTGCCTGAGACAGGAGGTCCACTCGAACTGGGATCTCCCAGGGGACCCCGTCCAGCAGGGAAACAAGATCCGCAAACCACACTCTGCCCGGCCAACGCGGAGCAACCAGTGTGAGACGGACCTTGTCCCGGCGAACTCTCTCCAGAACTCCCGGGAGCAGAGCAATCGGGGGAAATGCGTACAGACATAGCCTCGGCCATGTCTGGACCATGGCATCCAGCCCGAGTGGGGCTGGATGCAGGAGTGAATACCACAGAGGGCAATGCGTTGATTCTTCGGACGCAAACAGATCTACTTGTGCCCGGCCGAATCTGAACCAAATCTGCTCCACCACCTCTGGGTGGAGCCTCCATTCCCCGGGCCTCGGCCCCTGTCTCGACAGGACGTCTGCTCCCACATTCTGGGTCCCAGGGATGTGAACTGCCCGTAGATGGAGCAGTCTCCCTTGGGACCAGAGGAGGATCTGCCGCGCCAGTTTGTATAGTGGTCGCGAACGTAGACCCCCCTGACGATTTATATAGGTGACCACAGTGGTGCTGTCGGTCTGAACAACCACATAATGGCCCCTGAGGTCTGGGAGGAATGCTTGAAGCGCCCTCCAAACAGCCATCATCTCCAGCAGGTTTATGTGCCAGGACAACTGGTGTTTGTGCCACAGACCCTGGGCAGAGCGATCCCTCAGGACCGCTCCCCAACCTGTGAGGGAAGCATCCGTCGATAGCATGACGCGTCGACAAGGAGCTCCCAACGCAGGTCCTTGAGACAGAAACCAGGGTTTCTTCCACATATCCAAGGCACGTAGGCATCGCCGCGTGACCTTGATAGTGCGGAAAGGGTTGCCCGTCGGGGAAAACCCTCTGGTTCTGAGCCACCACTGTAATGGCCTCATGTGTAGCAGCCCGAACGGGATGACGCTGGAAGCTGCTGCCATGAGGCCCAGCACTCGCTGAAAGTGTTTTACAGTGATGGACTGGCCTATTTTGACTTTCTTCACGGTTGACAGAATCGAATCGATGCGGGCGGGGGATAGCCGCGCCGTCATCGAAACCGAGTCCCATATCACGCCTAGGAAGGTGGTTCTCTGAAGAGGAGAAAGCACACTCTTCTTTGCGTTCAACCTCAACCCCAGCACTCTCATGTGTGCGAGAACAACATCTCGATGCTGAACCGCTAACTGCGGCGACTGGGCAAGAATCAGCCAGTCGTCGATGTAATTCAAAACTCTTATGCCTTGGAGGCGCAACGGGGTTAGCGCTGCGTCCATGCATTTCGTGAAAGTGCGGGGTGATAAAGCCAGGCCGAATGGAAGTACTTGATATTGGTACGCCTTCCCCCCAAAGGCGAACCTGAGGTACTTCCTGTGCTGTGGAAGGATGGAAATATGAAAATATGCGTCCTTCAGATCGATAGTGACGAACCAGTCCTCGGATCTGATCTGTGCCACTATTTGTTTCAAAGTCAGCATCTTGAATTTTAGCTTCATGACCGAGCGATTCAGAAGGCGCAAATCCAGGATTGGCCGCAGTCCTCCATCCTTCTTTGGAACGAGGAAGTAGCGGCTGTAAAAGCCTGACTCCCTGTTTGAGAGAGGTACATGTTCTATGGCCCCTTTCCTCAGTAGAGAATCTACCTCCTGCTCCATTACCAGAGCCTGCTCGGGGTCCACCACCGTGGGTAGAACCCCATTGAACCTGGGCGGGCGAGACCCAAACTGGATCGAATACCCTTTCTTTATAATTCGCAGGACCCACTGAGAAACCTCTGGAAGACATGTCCATGCCGGCAGAAATTCTACTAGGGGAACCAGCCTCTCGAGGCTGGCCTCTGGTGTCTGTGTAGCACACCCGCCAGGGCCCGGTTTTCTGGGGAACACCTGGAGTGAATGCTCTAGGACCCTCCTTGGAGGGGGCGACCTCCTCAGTGCAACCGGTGTAACGGGCGGCAACTGAGGAGGGTTGCCTCCAAGAGGCCCGGCGCGTCTGGCGTCAGGACCTCTTCGAGGTAGCCTTCTTGGCGAGGATGACGGTCCTCAGATCCGTCCTCCTGCCCGAAGGCTGAGGCTGGGAGCGCCTGCCCGACCCCCCGGTTTTCTGGGGAGGTTGGCGGGTTGAGACGCTCTGCCTTTGAGCGGCCCGCTGCACATATGAGGAGGCCTGGGGCTGTGGCTGGCTCACAGCCCCAGGCTGAGGGCGGCGAGGCAGGAGTACATTGAACGCCACCTGCTGCTTTGCCGCCTCCTGGAACTTCTCGACGACCGTTTTCACCGAATCGCCGAAAAGCCCAGAAGGCGACAGAGGGGCGTCCAACATAAAATTTTTCTCCTTGTCCTTTAGAGACGTCAAATTTAACCACAGGTGCCTCTCCGTGGCCACACAGGCTGCCATGGAACGACCAATAGAGGCAGCCTTCTCCCTGGTGGCCCGTAGGGACAGATCTGTGGCTTTACGTAGCTCAGCCACAGCCTGTGGACCAATGCCTCCGCCCTCATCGAGGTCCCCCAACAATTCTGCTTGGTAAGCCTGAAGCAGGGCGGTGGTGTGAAGACACGCCGCTGCCTGGCTAGCTGCAGAATATGCTCTGCCCACATGAGCTGATGTAACCCGCATAGGTTTAGTGGGCAGCACCGGGACTTTAAGCGATGACACCGAGGGCGGAGAGAGGTGGCTCGCAAGCGCCTCCTCCACCTTCGGCATCGCGCCATAACCATACTCTCGCGCACCAACCAGAGTGGCATACATATTATTTTGTGGCGTAAACACTCTGGAGGTGGCTGGCCTCTTCCAGGATCTAGACACCTCAGTGTGCAGATCCGGGAAAAAAGGCAGGTCCCGGCGAGGGGGAGGGACCCGCACTGGCAGAAATCGTTCATCCAACTTGCTTCTCTTTGGACGAACGACAGTGCTTTCCGCTGGCCACTCAATACTTAACGTGGCCACAGCGCGAGTCACCACCTCGAGCAATTCCTCATAAGCTGGGGAGGAGGTTGGCGAATCCTCACTCTCCGCGTCGACACTAGCAACGTCTAACTCCTCGGAGCTAGACAATTGCAGTGCCGGTGCTTCAGCTTGGTCGGAAGTAACCGCCCTCGAGCGTGCTTCCGAAACCATGCATGAAGCACTGGATCCACCGGGTAAGGGCTGAGATAGGGGAGCGCCCGTCTCAGACCCCGCCGTCAGGTCCATTTGCGAACCCCATGACCTAGATCGCCGCAGAGCCTCAGCTGCTGCGGGACCCGAGCCCTGGGGAACGCGAGCCTGGCCGGTCTCAGAATCAAAAACCGCCAGGCGTGAGCGGAGCACCCGCAGCGGTAGTTGGCTGCAGTGATCACAGTCAGCACTCACGAGCGCTGACCTAGCATGCTCCGCTCCCAGACACATTACACATAACAAGTGCTCATCTCCCCCCGAGAGGAAACGAGGGCAAGGAGATGCGCACTGTTTAAATGCCTGGTTCGCCATAAACATAGATATTGTATATAAATATATATGGGAGATCCCTGATTTTTAAACTAGATCTGGGTTTTTCTCTCAAAATAACCAGCACACTCAACACACTCTCACACTGTGCTTGCGAAGACAAACAAAGCTGCCGCTTCCGGGTTCCGGCGCTCTTTTATCAACTGGTTCGTGACGTCACCGATCTGCGTCTGTCACTCACGCACGCGCCGGAAGTTTACATATTGTGCTTCGCGCGGACATCATCCAAGGATTCCCCAAGCGTTCGACGCAGCGCGAGTTCCCTTGAAAGGGAAAGTAATATTTCATTAATAATGATTATATGGTGACTTGATTACTGTTTTTATATAAATCTCATTGGTTCAAAGTCCCACTCCAGATAACTGTCTATTAATTATCGATTTGATTAACTTTGAATGACCACATATTGTTTTTGCGTACTTCTCACTGAACGGATGTGCTGATCTCCTGAAAAGGATTTGTAACGTGTACAAGTTTTACAATTTCTCAGCTTGTTTCTTTTCTTTAATATTTGTGACTCAACATGCTCTGACAATTTTCGACAAAGCTGGAAGTGCGACATTTGTTAGGAACGGACAAACCATTACCACCCATTAATGCTGAATGTCATGCTAAGTATCACCCCCGGCATGATCGGGTCATCGAGGTTAGAAGACAGTCCTGTCAAATCACACTAAATGATAATAATAATGTGAGAGCACTCTCACGACTCCTGACATTAACACTGCCGGACCGGACCAACCACTGTGAGAACTTCACCCTCATGCTGCCATTAGCGTACATATCTTAACTGCAAATTTATGTAGGATCTCTTTTATAGCTATGTGACGCTCCGTAGGCATGGGAACACACAGAGAGAATGAGAACGAGACAGAAAGTCAGAATGGCAGCACCATGCCCTCTCTGTCTCTTATCTGATCGTGTTCTATGCCAGCTGGCATTATCGCTGTGGCAGAAGTGCCCTTGTCGGTTCGGGGCAAAATACAAGCATTAAACAGCAGGCTCCCCAGCAAAAGAAAGTAATAATAACTTCAGTTTATATAACTAATTTAAATGGAGCTCAGCAAAAAACTGTCTTCTTTAAACGCTCTTTGCTACTTTCTCTTTGTCAACTGCCTAATGAGCATGGATGAAAAGGGCTTTGTTAAAACACTAGCATAGCAAGAATACAACACCACTGCATGTCTGCGAGGATATTTTAATGCCCTGCCGAGTTTTAGCACTAGGCCGGTAGACTGCGCTGGAGATGTATGAATTCTTTTTGAAATGAGCATTGAGCTCTAATAGCCCCTGCTTGTTTAAGAAGAAGCGATATAGAGCTAGCTCTGGTTCACGGCTAGCACGCTGCTTCTGAGCGGCTCACTGCTGCTTTGACACACAATGGCTCAACCCCCTTCTTTCACTGCCAGGAAAATTACAGAAGGTTTTTATGGAAACCGACTTGAAAATCGCACACTTGAATGATTTAAGTGTTCAAAAAAATATTTTGTTGGACCAGAGTGCGACTTCTAGCATGTAGACTCTTTAGTAGTCTGTGGAGCTTCTGAAGACGCTGCTAGTTAGCTAACGGATAAGCTAGCTTCTCTTTTTGGTTTGAGTTATCGAATGCTACTTCTAATCATGTTTCCATGGTTTTTTTTGCTTTTGTCTTTCAAATGTCTGGTTTAAAAAAGCATTCGATTTTCTTGTTAACACACAGCAGATATCTGGACAGCGCTTTCGTGAACATTTCCGCCCAGTTCAATGACAGTTGTTTATGTAGTGTAGGAATTACACAATTTGCAGGTTTTCTCATTTCTACATCCAGGTTCACTTGTACTGTAAAGGAGGTACAAGAAAATGAAGTCATGACATTACAAAAAACATGCACTTTGTTAGCAGCTAACCTAAGCTACAGTATGTCACCAAATGTAGGCTGAAAAAGATATTGAAAGGGCATTGCATGTTTCTACAAGCTACATTTGAATGGCAATTAATTTATAAAGATGATTCTGGATCCAGATAGTGTTACATCTCTCTCTCTCTCTCTAGGTTTGTTGTGCTTGTGAGTAACGCTGCAAACTTTGACCCAACATTTTGTAATTTATATCTCATATGACCACATAGTGCAGTGGAATCCGGTTATCTCGACGGCCTCGGGGGTTGCAAAAAAGCATCGAGATAACCGATGATTGAGAACCAACAGCCAATATCGCGATTTATTTGATGAAATGATCGGCATGCTATAAAAATGTACGCACACTGTATATGTTTGCTAACAACAAAAGGCATATGTGCACCAACTAACAGCAGAGATTTACCAGTATACAATAAAAAACACCTTCGATTCTCGATATAAACTTTTAATTATATTCTCCAACATTGCAAACACAATTTCGCTCACAGCGTAAACACTCATAACATATTCGTGAGGTCATCACGCTGTACTAGATTGCATACTTTCTTGCGTTCTGTGCTTTCTCAACAAATTTAGCTTCATCCTCTATTTGAACAACCGGATTCATTCCGCAGCGGCGCTGAGCAGAGCGCACTTCAGAACAAAAGTAGGATGTGTGTTCGCGTTCATCTAAGCCTCATACTTATTGGTTGTTACTGCTCGTTACTGACCAATGTCAAGATATTTGAGAAAACCAATAAAATCAGAGACGGCGGGCTTTATGTGCACACGGAAGCGGATGAGGCTTTGGGATGGGACCCACGGCAGCACTTGCTGCTCGTTGAGAAGCGTAAGAACGTGAATGTGCTTTCACTTCAGAGAGTCGGCTGTGAGTAAAGCGTCACTGACAGAGCGAACATATGGACCGCGATCCACGTGCAACGCAAACTCAGCACATGCGCAGTGAACTCAGTACTATATTCAGTCACGACATAGCCATGTGAAATGCCGAATTTGTGCTCGAGATATTAGTGTTCGGCGACATTAAAGAATCGTCATAACCGAAAAGAAAATGCTAAGACAAATAGGGAGTTTGGCGGTTCCACTTCAAAAACGTCAACATAATAGGATTGGCGAGTTAACCGTGAGTCGAGATAAGTCCATTGTAATAGTAATAATAATAATTCTTTATTTAAATTTTTGCCAACTTGTGTCATAGGCCATACAGTAATTCTAAAAATGGTTTTATTCACCTTTGTAACTTTGGCTGCTATAAACACTCTAAAAATCACTGTGAAAGAACAAAGCGAAAATGCCACATAATGGGCGTAATGAACAGTCCAGAGAGTCCAGCATATCCGGTGAGATGTACTGTTACAGATTGTTATATACAGTGCTAATCTTTCACCGAGAGAAAGAGAGCGAGAATACGTTTAAGAATTCATGTCCTTGTACAATTTGTTCCTGCCTCAGGCCTTTCATGTCTCCATTTCAAAAATCAAGTCCAAAATTGAAACCAAAGGCACATTGACAGGCCCTAACACCGACCCACTATCCTCTCATGATAGAGGGGGAGAACAGGAGTGTGAAAGGAAACTAATGGAGCTGCCCATCCTTTCCATTTGCCTCTCCTACCTGTCTTTCTTTCTCATCCCTCTCTCACTTTCTCTCTCCGCCTCCTTCTCTGTTTCTTTCCCCCTCTCTCTTGAGTTTACTCATGGGTGAAATGAGCTGGTGCTAGTGGAGTAGACTGATATCTGTTCCAGTCTAACCGAGACTGAAAGTGTCTCAGGCTCTGTGTGAGTGATGACGCAAGCTAAGGTACTCTTTCTCCCCAAGTGTGGCTTATTTCCCTTGGCTTATTAAATACTGGCCTGCAGGTTGAAAGGCAGTAGTATAGAACAGTGGTACACGACCTGAAACACTCAGGGCTGTGCATTTTCCCAAAAGTTTGAAACAAATACTGAGCATTTACCAAATGCAGGGGTGTCATGCTTGTCTTTTTTTTTTTTAAGGAGCACTAGTGGCTGGGTTGAGATACTGTAAAATATATAGTTGTGGTACAGTTTTCATTGAAAAATGAATGGTAAAAGGGATGTAATATATTTGTACGATATAACATACTTAATTCCTATAGCAAAGGCCAATCAGCTTGTGCCATGCGATAATGATGCACATGCTTTCTATATGTGAACTGTTATATTGCAAAAATATAAATATATTGCCTTGTAACACACTGGGTGTGAGGATTCTCTGCTGTGTAAGACATTGAGAGATGTGAGATGTATGCATGTTTTGTTTGGATAGGATTGTGGGAAATGCAAAGAGCAAAAATAACTGCACTTTTAATTAGCGTTCTGTAAATTACAAACAGTGTGACAACCACGTCAGACCACAGTGGTGCAGTGTTATGTCGTGGTACATTTCAGTGCGGTCTGAGGCTTTTTTCTTTTCTTTCGTCACATTCCCCCTTTTCCTGCCCTTTCCAAGACTGTGATATTCCCTGGATAATATCTGCTTGCAAGCAAGTGCTGTCATTAAGAACAATGGTGTCGTTCTCTATTCAAAAGGAGGGAGGAACTCAAACAATTCTCCACGATTGTTCCCAAATTGCGCATTTGGGAGAATCACGCGTTCTCATGCTTCGGATTCTCCAGGGAAGACTTCGATCTGGGAGATTTTTTTCCCTCTATCCATTTCAGATTTAGAAACATGCCGTTCATCTAAAGGAAAAACTGAAAAGCTATTTTTGCAATCCCAAGAGGTAGCGCAGAGTGAACCACACCAGCCGTGAAGTCTGGTAATATTAGTCCGATGCTGCTATGGCCACTGAATTGAGTGAATATGCTGACTCTCTCTTTTGAAAATTGCATTTTTGTGTATTGGACATTAGGTCGGCTGGATGAAAAATCAGCTTCTACATGAAGAAGCGATCGGTCAACAGCAAAATGAGGTTTCCCAAGCTGGAAAAGGGTTGATATGCAAGCTTAAAGAGTTCCATAGGCGGAAAATTTTGATATAATTTAAATCCATTAAGGAGCAATATCTGTTATCCACTTCAATGTTAGAGCTCTAGATTTACAGCAGGGCTGAGCCAATTGTGTTGCATTAAAGGCTGTAGGGGCTTATGTTATTTACAAGCTCAGACTACCAGAGATTTGCAGCTGCAATAGAAATAATGCTAAGAATTACAATATTGAAATGCTCGTCTTCCAAATTAGTTTAGCAACTTAACCGTGCAGAGCATTGGCGGGCATGGTGTCACTCTGAAAGTAGGAATTTTTTTTAAATACCACTTTGTTTGTTCTGTAGTAATGGCAGGAGTAGATGCTACAAAGCCTGATGAGGTTATAGAATCTGACAGGTAGATGCTTATTACCTGCAGTGATAATACATTATAGACCAAGCCCCTGTAATTAAAAATGCCACATAGATGCGCTGATGTTGTACGACATCGTCCTACTAATAATACTATAATCACAGACACCAATATGTCTTTTTAAAATCGTTTTTGGCCTTTTATATATTTCCCCATTTTGATTACAGTAGTGGCGTTTTTTTGTTGTTGTTTTTTCTGTGGGTTTTTTCGAGTGATTGTAAATATCTATCTTGGAGTTTTGTAATAATTTATTTGTTGTAATCATTGCTAGGACCATAACTTTGATATGTTAATTAAATATAAATTAATTAATAAAAAAAATATGTATATGTATAATTATAATTATATATTTTTTTAATAGTTTTAAAAATAGAATAATGTATTTAATTATGTCAAAAACATGGCACTTTTTATGACTTCTTTTAACTTGTTACAACATCTTAAAAGCAGCTGTTGAGTTTTCCTTAGAATTCGTATTCCACGAACATTCGACGCACGCCCGACGCATGAATCACTGACGGAGCGCGTCTAAACACGCACGCTTTGCGAACTTTCCACGTACAACCCCTTTCAGAATCCACGATGTCAGTGGAATGAACGTGATACATGCGCAGTTCATGCGAATTATGCATACAACAATGATTCATGTGTTTCCGCTGTGTGACTGGCCCTTAAGGTAGTGAACGGTTTGTTTATACACTGATTATATCTTCATATTATTAGCTGTATTGTGTAATTAAGTTGAATAGAAATTGTGATTTGATTGACAGCCCTAATGATTGCATCATGCCTACAATGCCTAGATGATCTATATCCTTTTTGTGTGTACGTGCTGAGAGAGTGCGTGTTATTTGTGAACTGGTATGCTTCTGGCCTGTGAGTGGACAGAAATCATACTTATGCTTCAGTTTGTGAGCCTCACTGAATGTTTAGTCTAAATGAACATGGTTTTCATTTGACCTTTCCTGCAACTTCGAGCCCATTATCTTGTGGTCGCAGGAAAAGTTTTCACCTCTGCTTACTGAGCTTATCACCCATGTCTCATCACTTGTCGTTTTCGCCATGATGGACTGACTGACCTCTGTCCACTTTGACCTTTTTTATCTCTTGCTCTCTCTCTCTCTGTCTACATTGTCTGGATTGATGTGGACTTTATCTGGCAATGCAGCTCTGCTGGGTCCATGAAAAATAACACACAAGATTATAATGCATTGAATCAATCATGTATAATGATGTGTGTGTGTGTGTGTGCATGCATGTTTTTGTGTGTGTGTGTGTGCGTGCATGTACTTAGAACACATTATTAGGACAAGTAATGCAACACACTGTGGAATCAGACATGATATGTTAAAGATATTTTTCCGAAATAGAAAATGGCATCTCTTTCACAGTGCTATGCTTCAGGCAATATTAACGAAAGTCCCTTTAAGGCAAGTCAGTCCACTCGGTTGCCATTTTGGCAACACCCTCTGGCATCTGTTTTCTTATCTGAACAGTTTTTTTGATTATGAAAAAAAAAAGAGTTTGTCTGAATATGTTTCAATAACTTACTAAATGTCAAATTCAGTTTGATAAAATTAATTGCCTTAAATCAGGCTACAACTTTATTACACTCAGACATACATATTATTTATTTATTCAAGGCTATTTTACTAATGTGATTGGCTCTTTTATCTGATAGGCCGAACTTCCTTTCTTCAAGCCACCAAAATGTTGTGATTTTTCTTATTAATTTTTCTACATATAGTCTTTCTACTGTCTCTGTTATTGATCTGGATCCATTTCCTCATTACTGCATCTGTAAGTTTCATTTCCGTTCTCCGTCCAACTCTTCTAAAGTTAATTAAAATAGTACCATGCCATCGCATTTTGTGAAGAAAAAAAAATCAGTTCATTTGGAATCACCACACATTAGTTCTGCCCTGTTTTGTTGCTGAAAAAGACGATGCCAAGAAAATTAGTTCCTAAACAAACTCCCTGCTCTTTAAACACTTGCTGTGTTTTGCTTTGTAATTAGTTGGCCCCATTTTGGTTTTTCAATTATGCACGCTGGATTCACTAATTTTAAGAACACTGTGGCAGCTTTTGGATAAAAAAACCCCAGATTACTCACATTTATGTTTACAGTCGAGCATAAGCATACTGGTATGTTGAGGTTTTCAGTTTTTTCACAGTATTTGAAGGAGACAGTCTCATCACTGAATCAGGACATTGTATTTAAGAGTCTTTTTATGTATCTGTACACGCATACACACTATTGGAACAGGCGTTTTTGGTTTACTTTCATACATGTATGCATGAAATACATACACACCTTTGTCCATCAACATCTATTTCTAGTCCAGGTTTTTCTGAGGTAAGATGCACAGGGATATTTAAAAAGATATCTTTTTTTGCATTAGATGCAATGGACATTAAGTTTATATTGGGTCAATTAAGGCTAAAGACAATTTCTTGACTTTTTTTTATTCTGGTAATATAACCATCTTTTCACCTCATTAGTGCTACCTTGTCATTGGTAAAGAAATTCTGTCACAATTGTTAGACAATTTTACTGCACATGGGTGGTTTTCAGAAATGTACAGACAATTTAAATATTGATGGTCAGACACTAATAATGAGGAAATGTGAAAGAACCTCAACTGCTAAGTGTCACACTTCCATAGTCTTCTCATTTGATTCTTTAACAACCCCAAGATACAGAATATGGCCATGTGAGAGGGCTTATGTATAACTGACTAAAACAGAGCAGGGGAAATATACAGTATTTTTTTTTCCTTTCTAGAACAGGCTAAAATCTGTCCTGCAGTTCCCCTGGGGTGTGTCTTTTGCTCTGGTTAGAATTACATTTTCCCAAGATCATAGTACATGGGGCCAGATTCATGGGCCAACAAAGACACATGCCCAGGGGCCGCTAAATACTTGGAGGCCCTAAAAAATACATACTGTTTGCTTTGTTTTTTTCACAATTTGTTCACAATTTGTTCACAATTTTTCACAATTTTCTTTGTTTGTTAACAATTTGCTTTGTTTTTTTCCCCTAGCTATTCATTAAGCAGATGTTTTGATCCAAAGTTTGACTTTGCTTTGAGAAAAAGTGAACAGAAAAAATTATGAACTAAAATAATGAAGTTATTTTTTTAAATAACATAACACAAATTGAATAAGACAGCCAATCAAATAAAACAAAATCCCGGTTAGAAATCAGATGCACCAGATTCCATTATTAAAGTTCCAATAAGACAAAGACAAGCTATCAATAGTAACACAGTCCCCAACATGTCTAGTAGAAGCAACAACAGCCTGGTAAGTGACAGTCCTCCAAGACATGTATCACCAACACCGATCGGTAGCAGAACAGGGACAGCAGAGGAGCTCCTACATTACTGTTTTTAAAAAAAAAACAATGCCTTCTACTATTGAATCATTGGGTAGGAAGGAAGATAATGTCCATTGGTGCGAGAAAACTACCGACCCATCGCTGCGGGAGATGTCAATATAGAGGCAGGGAGAAATATTCTGAGTTAAAGAGCGACATCTGCATTTCTTAACACGGGAGATATATATTGAGCCACAGTCTGTGGTCTATGTTGAAAGAGCTAGTCATTAATGATTTACTCCAGGGTTTTTTGAGGTATGAGCAGATACTGCTGTTTTTCCTGTATGATTTGTATTATATGTTATATACTCTTATTGTCTTTATTATTATTATTATTTATTATATTATTCTATATTCTATAATATAATTGTAGGTGTCGCCATTCTGTGGTGATATCACGTGAAAATGTCTCTGCCCTCTTTGTGTGATTAACAAAATATTTTATGTTATGAAGGGTTTTATTCATTCAGGTCATTGAGGAATATCTGGGGAAAATAGGCACAAATTTTGGCACACATTTGATGAGCACCGGAGACCATAGTAAAAGCCCCTCCAATGATCTCTCAGTATGCCTCTCATCTCTTCACTCAGGGGGTCTTTAACAGTAGGGAGGGCTCTTATACTTGAAAGGGTCTGTATTAAAATGCTCTTTTAGTGAATGAATTTCTGCTGTCTTAAGCCGATTGAGCAAAACAAATCTCTCTTAAAGCAAAATCTGGTGGCAGCAGGAAAGCATGGCAACAATAGCAAGCTGAGAGACCAAGAGAGAGGGAGAGGAAAAGAAACTGGAAAGATATGGGTGGCTTAGAATGGCAAAATTGCATATTGAGAATTGAAACTAAAGTTGAAAAATAATGCACTTAGAGTCAACAATGAAGGCCCACTTTGTGGCCTTTAAGTACAGACAAGCTGTTTTTCAACTGTCGCATCTTTAAGTTGATTAGA
Source organism: Rhodeus uyekii (assembly GCA_037043235.1). Taxonomy (NCBI): domain Eukaryota; kingdom Metazoa; phylum Chordata; class Actinopteri; order Cypriniformes; family Acheilognathidae; genus Rhodeus; species Rhodeus uyekii. The sequence goes on from JAWRVZ010000018.1 coordinate 3,614,269, forward strand.
GCAAAGTTATTGGCCTGATGTCTGAGAGCTAATTTAGCATGTGGGTATATTATATGTTAATGGATTTTTATAGCAAGGTAAAAAGTTCAGTCTCTTGAGGGACAGCTATATGGAGATTAAAAAAGTGCACATTTGATAATCTATAAGCCAAAGGCTGCATCTTTGTGAGTTAGCATGCAATTGGCAATACATGTGCTGCTTTGGATTCCAGGCTCATAAAGATTTTAAGGGAAGAAGACTCTTTTAATGAGGGACACAATACGCCAGGGGTGGATGACCTCGACACATCCACATTACATGCTTTTTTAATGCAGCTTTCTTAACTTCACTCTGTTGTTAAGTAGCTTTATTTTTGCAACAATCTTTTCTCACCAATTGTTTGCATATTTTTTTGCACATAATCCTTGATGATAATCAACTCTCTTTATCTTTTTAGACTCTGAGGAAAACATTTAAAAACCCATGAAATTGCTTGACAACCTCAGTTTTCTTTCATGTGTTGGTTTCCTGTTTTGTGCAGAATATATTAGTTTTGTCACAGCCATGGATTGTAGTTGCACCGTACTTGAATTTAATGAAATCTTGACTGCTGATGAGGTACATACTTTATGTATGCGTAGTATAAATAGACCTACATTCACAAACTACAGTGGACATTTTAGCATTGACCTTTAACTATGATGTACTGACAATAACAAAAAACTAAATTATAATTGATATAATTTAATCAACTTTAAAAACATGTTTGATGTACATAAAATTATTGAACATACACTTAAAAACAGCCACCAGGCTCAAAGTGTCCACTGGTTACACATTTCAGAATCTCAGGAGATCCAGTCATCATTCACCTACTATTTTCTTTCCGGAGGGCATTTGATTGGACAAAAATTGGTGTGGTGCAGCATGAGTCATCATTTTTTAAATGCGTTTGTATAGTAAAAGTGAATTTGTCACCATTTAGCCTACACTGTATGATCTCAAAGCTAACACACATTGAAAAAAACTCTAATTTTGATCTATTTGATATGGAAATGATTTTGTGTGAATTGCAAGTTGATACACAGTGTATGTCCTTGAATGCACAGAATGTCTTTGACCATTTTAAATACGATGGCAATTCCCATGTTGTGTTTCTTCACACCAACTGTCTCGTTTCCTTCTCCTCCTCTCTACCCGCTGTGAATAATAGCTTCCAACCGCAAGAGATAAGATGCGATTTAGAGGAACGGCTGATGCCTTTGTTCTTCAAAACATTGTCAATGTTGTTTGGCTAAAGCTTAAAGCTGGACACATGTTTTAGACCTTTTCCTTTTCTGTCATCCGTTAATCCCCCTGCACCTCCCTCCCGCCTCCGCCCGCCTTCAATCAAGGTTATTTTTCCTGTTCTTGAATATCCTACTCAATATCCTGATCCCTCTTCATTTTTCTTTGTCTCGTACTGTCCATAATCAGCCTCCACTGTCATGCATCCATCTCAGATTTGTCTCTTCCTTATAGAGTCTGTCTTTGTGTCTCTCTTTCCATCTTTGAGGTTGCAGCTGGTCAGCTGGGCCAGGGAAAATACGCCTGTGGCTATTACAAGCAGCTGGCGTCCAGAGAGATGGACAGGGAGAGAATGGGTGAGGGAGGGTGGCGTGGTGAGACTTCAGTTCTGCCTTCAGCACATGCTGAGGGTACCAAATTCAATTTCATCTGCCTCACTACTTTTAAATTTATGATTAAAGACATGGCAGAACATGTCTACATTCATGTAAACACCCTTACAGTAATTCTATATTACAATGTATGCAAAATAGCTATGGTGCTAATAGCTAATGCTTGCTAATAGCTAGCTAATGCTTTTTAAAATAACCGTCTAAATATAGTTATTTTACTGGCGTCTCTCTGGATACATTTTGATACAAGCTGAACAATGGTTTACACTGATTAAGCAATAAAAACTCTATTCTAACCACTTTAACTCTCAGTAAACAACAGTGTTACTGTTAGCTTCAACCTGTTATCGCCCATTCCAGGTAAAGTAATAAAGAGGAAGTACGCACATTTTTTTTTTGCAATTTCAGTTACTAAGAAATGACAAGTAAACCATTGAATTAAACAACATTTTGAAATGGAAAAACTGAAGTAAAACGCTTTCCTATCATCTTTGTTGTTTGTTGTTTAAGCACTGCTTTTTTTGCAGTGTAAAATTGATTCTGTCTTTGAGTAATTGTCGCTCCATATTTACAAGCACTTGTTGCTTTGACTGAAAAGTGGCAAAATGAATGAATGCAAAATGTAAATGCAAATGAAACATTAGTTGTGTTGTTGATAGACGTTTTGACAGCTACAAACACGGTAAGAGTTTGAGTTTTTTTGAAGTGGAGCTTTTGTCCTCCACACCGTTTAAAATATAATTCTTCACAGTACAATTAATTTCATATTCAGCAGCATGATGTTCATGCATTTATTAATCAATGCAAATAGCACATGATTAAATCTATAATTTATGTGTACTTCATAATTTGCAAAGATTTGTTTTTCAAAAAACTAACAGCAACTTATAGTTTTGTTGTGGATGATTCTTTTTGCACATCGCTGTGTTAGATACAACATGCGCCGTTTATTTTAGGAAGACAGGAACTGTCTGTTCTGTTAATTTATAGTTTCTCTACAAGAGCAATTTAAATGCAAGTTAGCTGTAACAGCTTCCTGTTGAGGGCTCTGTTCCTCATTAGTATTCAGTTCAATCATGCAATTCGCCCCAACCAAACCGAGACAGTCATTAAATATGTTCTATAGTCTGAATCTCTTGCTCAGTAACACCTGTTCATCTACTATCTCCCCTCTGTTTTATCATAATAAAGCCACTGTGGGTGTACGTGGGTGTTTGTGTATCTAAAATTGCAAGTCTGCATGTGACGCCCCCGTCGTACCTCGGCGTGTACTTGCATATATACGTGTATGCATGCCTCCGCTCTAACTTTCACTATCTTTCTCTCAGCTGGAATTCCGTTTGTTCTTCACCGGAATGAAGCCGCATTGATTGTTGGCTCAGATGTCGGGAACGAGGGGGAAAAAACTACAAGAAAAGACTAGGGAGTGTTAGGAAGAGAGAAGGAGAGAGTGACAAATAGAGGAAAAGTGCTTACCTGTGCTGTGGCAGCCAGTTGCAGATCAATAGGCGACTTTAAGTGTGGAAAAATGAAGGGAAAATACAGAGAGCTTGGGATGGTAGAGACAAGCCACTGATGGGTACGTTTTAAGGGGGAATGACACTCTGTCATTTCTGATATGCAGCGCAGTTCTTCCAGACAGAGCTGTTATAAATAATTAAACAATGTCAACATAATGACCCTCAAGTTACACTGATTAATGGAGGTGAATTTCAATTATTCACATTTCATAGTCCCTATGTGTGTGTGTTTGTACTTTGGTCCTAATCATAAAAAGTAAAAATTTAGCAAAATATAAAATATTTAACATTGGGTTTCAGGCAATGATTCTCCAGGAGTCTTCATCTAATATCAGCTGCTTTAACAATTTTGGTCTTTCGCAACTTCTTCTGTGGCCATACATGATATATTGTTTAATGTTCACGTTGTCAATGGCATTCCCAAGCAGTGAGGAATTGCCTCTTGGCAAATAGCGGGTCTTCACAGGGATTGCCTGCCATTAATGGTAATGGAATACCATTAGCAGGCTCGACTCCAGTAGCAAAGAGGCTCTCTCGCCATTTCTCCCCTCCTTGTTTCTTTGTCTTCCTCCTGTTCCATATCTAAACAGACAGTAAAGAGTGGGTGGAGATGTGTTGTTAATTTGCTGCTGTTGTGTGGAGAGTAGGCTGCCTCCAGTGCTTTGTTTCACTACAGTTTGGGAATCTAATTGATATGTTTCTCAGACAGCGTTGCGGTGCTGTGCAGCTCCACCACAGGGGTGGTCTTCAGGTGGTATTTATGTCAAGTGGAAAACAATGTAGTTTTTATGAGCCTGAAAACCCAGAGCTGAGGCTCTGTTCCTCACCTTAAGGAATTGAGCTGGAAACATTTAAAGAGGCATATAATGAAATACAGAACTTTCTTACTTCTCTTAAAATAAAGTTTTATAGCATACTACATCTCAAACTTCCTGTTTAGTAGGCTATTTACAGGATGTAAACGGTTTAGAAAGTCACAACGATTCATATTTTAATGCATGGCAACATTAGCACATGCATTAGCATTAGCACATGCAATTATTTACTTTTCTTCATTGCCAGCATTAACATATATAATTAATATATTAGCACAAGGTCACCAGGTGTTGAGCAACTTCCCATTTCTGGTATAGTAATAAAGTGGAAGTAGAATAGATACTATTGTTGTTTAACACCTGAAGATGAATGTCATTCCAGTCGATACTGTATGTAAGTGAAGATAAGAGTAAATGTGCAGGACGTTTACCAAGCATTGTTTCTGGATAGCATCTGTAACTGTGTGATGTTCAAGTTAGGAATGACTGAAATTTACTTTAAACAAGGTCCCTGATCACACCGGTCTGACCTTCAAGTATAAATTAAATAAACATTGTCTGTGTGTGTGTGGGTGTTTTTTTTGTTTGTATATATCAACACGGGTACCGACCTCTATGGATTTTTCCTATTAAGTATTCTGAATAACTTTGAAAGAAAGGTCTCAACTCAACTTCCTGCTATGCTGCTTCATTTTAAATAACTATTTTGAGTCAGTAACATATTTTACTGTATCATAAGAACTCTAAATCTCACCAAGGCTGTATTTATGTGATCAAAATACAGTAAAATAATCCACAGGAAACATGTGCAACAAGGAGAATCACAAGGAGAAGGAAGATTCACTGCTGAACACACTTTATTCAAAAAGATGAAAACCAAAACACTTTAAATAACCAAAACTGGCACACATATGCAAAAAAACTAGAATCAGCATCCACACACATACAACGTCAACAACTGACAAATAACAAGAGAACACAAAAGGGTATTTATAAGAAGGAGAGATGGGAAACACCTGATGAGACTAATGAGGGCAGTGATGAACAAGACGGGTGCAGGAAGGGCACAGGGAGATACACAGAGGGGACCCGGAAGTGAAACATGACATGACTGAGACAGGAAGTGATAAATGACCTTACCGACAGGAAGTGCACAGATGACACGACAGACAGGAAGTGACAAATGACCTTATCGACAGGAAGTGCACAGATGACACAACAGAGAGGAAGAGCACAGATGACACAACAGACAAGACTAAGGGTAACAAATATAGTTTAATGTTATTTCCCTTTAAAAAAACTTTTCTTTTTTATATATATTTTAAAAAGTAATTTATTGATGTCTTCAGTGTCACACTATTCTTCAGAAGTCATACTAAGAGACTCTTTTGGTTCTCAAGATACATTTGTTAATATTATCAATGTTAAAAACAGTTTTGCTGCTCCATATGTTTGTGGAAACAGTGATATGGCTTTCATAATACTTTGATGAATAGAAAGAACATCATTTATTTGAAATCTAAATCTTTTGAAACATTATAAAGGTCATTACTGTTATTTAAAGTCAATTTAATCCATTCTAAGTATTATTTCCAATACTCTCTGACCCTAAGCATTTGAACAGTAGTATTTGAAACGTAGGAAGGCAATGGCGTACTGTAAGGCTTTTTGACCTTTTGGGTCAAATGAGTTCAATTTACGGTTTCATTTAAATTCCCTCAACTCAACAGGTAATTAATTCAGAACTGTATTAGTTTGAATCTGTGTGTACTAGTTTGTCATTGTATTATGGGTCTGAAATTAATTTAAATGTAACACATCCTGCAATAACTATGCCGGCAACTGCTTAATGATGCATGAGTGGATCTAATTTGAAGGACACATACACACGACACTAATGCACATATGTACACACAGATACACACACTTTAATCTGAGCAGCTCAGTCTCGTACTGAGAGCAGCAGGAGACAAGATCTGAAGAGTGCAACGTCACCAAACTAATTAAAGCCGAGTGATTTCCCGATAACATTCTCTTCTCAGATTAGCAGTGAGGTCTGCTGGGGAGTAAGAGGAGAAGGAACAAAAGTGTGTTTTGAGTTTGTCCGCCAATGTTTTTGCTGACTCAGTAGGTATAGATGGCAGCCAGAAGCCGTGGATCAACCTGTCAAGGCTGTGGAAGAAAAAAATATAGAGGAACAGTGAGAGAGATAGTACTTTCAGAGCCTACATATTCCAGGCCTGCATGATTGACAGCAATAGTTTTCAGTCTGGCGCGTCGGGTGTTTAAATTCATTAATATTAATTTGTTTGATTTCCAATGTGCTATATTTATGTGACACATTTTATTAGTTTGTGATTAAAAATGGTCAGGGCATACTTCAAACGAATTATTTTAGTGCTTCCTGTGCCCTCTTCACTAGGGGGGGTACCACATTCATTGGTTCATGTTCAACAGTCACTGTCCTCTAAGATCGAAAGCATGTCAGGAAGCGGGCCAGCTCGGTCTCACAATGAATGTCACATTCTTACATATTAGCAGATGGCTTTGGATAATGTGATCACTCTGTTTACTAACAGGACCTTGGAATCAACCGAGGATGCTTGCCAGCACATACTTGGGCAAATGCACTAAAGAAATATGTCGAAAACATTACTGGTATTAATACAGAAGAAAACCAAATGCTCCATTTTTGAGTTTAGTGCATTCTGGAACCCAGTTAAGCATAGTTTAGTCTTCATTTAAAAACCCAAATGTAATGGCAGAAATTTTCACAGTATGCTTCCCGTTACATTGGCATATGTTCATATTAGACGTGGGCAGTATACATTTTTTTTTACAAACGTTTGGTTGATAGTGTTTTTGACTTGTTTTTGAATGGAAGTTTAACATTTTTTGCCCCCCCCCCCAAGTCTTTGGCACTATTGAAACATTGCAAGCTTGGCACACCAATACTAGTTCAACTATGTGAGATTTTTGGTCAGACTATCTGTTTGTTTAGACTGTTATTTTGTTTTATTTAATTTATATTTTATTGTATTTTTTTATTTTAAAACCCTTAAAGTAAATGTAAATCAGTTTCACATATACGTTTTTTAAATTAAAATTTTAATGTAAAAATTTTACAAACATTAAAATTTTAATTTTTGTGGAATAAATTTATGTAGCAACAATAGAATAGAATAGAATATTAACGTCTCAGGAACGAGACGCTGCGTCAAAAACACTTGCCAAGGCATTCCTCTAGCATTTTCGATGCAACTCGAGATAGCATGAAAGGGAACTTGGAATTAAACAAAATATAAATATTAGATGAAAATCTTAAATTAAATTTAGAAATGTTGCCTTGTAAAATGATTAAAACTAAAATGGAAATTTAAATAAAACTAAATATAAATTAAAAAAATGACCAAACATAAAACTACTCATATTAAAATAAAAGATAATTAAAAATATTATCAAATGCTATTATAATATATACTGTACATAATACTAAAATGACACTGATACTTTCTGACAAATTACAGTTTTTAATTTTTTGAGTGAAATGTGTAAGTAGATGCAGCTCTGTATATCCTGAGTGATGATAATTGCAGGTATATTATCATAAATTTGTTACGGTTAAATTCTCCTTTAAGGCATATAACCTTTTTTTTCAGTTCCAGAGATATTTTGATCATAGCATGCACCCTGGACACACGTTCACATACTTGATAGATGTAGTACTATGGATTCACCACTATTTCTCTGCCCGAGTGCAGTACTGCAAGCAAATCAGCCAACTCTTGGGAAATAACCTGCTCTCCTATGGCCAATTAGTCAATTAATTGCTTATCAGATCCAATTTATAATCTCTTTAAATGAAAAGACATGTCTTTTATGTTCTCTCCCACATCTCCCCCTCTGTTTTTCTTCCTCCGTTTTTTCCCCCCACAGTTCCCTGTTCTCACCTGTCATTTTTAATCTGCAAGACTGAGGCATTTAATTGTTGACTGAACTCATTTTGTTCTCGATGCTTCCTTTTGTCTTTCATCTCCTCATCATCATCAGCTTCCGAGGAGTGGTGAAATGGATTATGCTGAACCTCACAATAGGAGCCTGCCCTGAACCCCTGTCACCCTCCCCTATTTGGGGTAGCGGTGCCAGGTAACCTTTTCTGTGACCCAGTAGGAGGTAATTGATGCGGAACATTGCGTTTTCACATCCTGTCAGGACTGAGCAGTACTGACATCTCCTTATTGGATCAGACTAAAATAGATTCACACATAAAATCGCACACATGTGGATATCTGTTGTTCAGTGGTATAATAAAACTGAGCAACATTAGTCTAATTCTGCATGAATAAAAGCGCGTGCGTGTGTTTGCTACAAATGCACAGTGCCTTTTATTGTTTTGCATACTAATAAAACAAGTCTCAATTGTAAGAAAAAAAGACTTGTAGGTCTATCTGAATGCACTTATTGCAGTTTTTTTTAAGGAATTGAAAATTGATTTTTTTTTTTCATTGGCTGATTAGTGAAAAGCCAATATTCCCCACAGAGAGAAAAAAGACCTTTGCACTACTGTTGAATACAATTTCAGTACATAATTAAAGAAAAACAATTAAATAGACCAATACATGTGTTGTCTAAAGTCACATGCCAGTCACACAGCCGATCACGCACAAATCACTCACAAATCACGCATAGATTGGGTTTGTGCGTACTTGTGCGTCGAGAAATTGACCAAAGTATTCCGCGAACATTCGACGCATGCCCGACGCATGAATCACTGACGGAGCGCGTCCAAACACGCACGCTTCGCGAACGTTCCACATACAAGCACTTTCAGAATCCACATTGTCATTGGAACGTGACACATGCGCGGTTCATGCGTGATATGAAGGTGGGGTGTCAGTGGACGTGCGCAGTTTCGAACCAGTTCCGATGCATAAGCACTGACGGCCGACGCGTGTCCCGCGCATAGTCACGCATACTCGACACATAAACTACGCACGGCGACTCATGAATAACGCACACCGACGCATAATTGTGCGTGGTAAAAATTTGAACCGTTCAAAACTCAAAATCACACACACAAGCCACCTTCAACGCACATCCACTTACAATCACTGATGGTCCACGTTCGTTCCACCGACGAAATACGCATACGACGCACGCTCCGCGCAGAAATGAAAATCGGTGCGTAATTTGTGCGTGATTCATACGTTTTCGCTGTGTGACTGGCCCTTAAAGATGGCTGTAGCAAATTGTGGATTTTTAACAAAAGGAAAAGAGGTGGACAGAGGGTTGACATTAATCAAGTTTTTTTCAGGTGCCAGCTATATTTAAAATATTTACTTGGCTGAAAATTGCTCTCCATTGCTCTCAAAATCAGTGTGAAATGATAAAAGTGATTTTTAAAAATACAGTAATCGTGAAGGAATGTAAATGTTGAGTGCTTATAAGAGGCAAATTCCCTTTTTTCCCATGTGATATATATCAAAACTAATAAAAAAAGATGTTATGCCTGGAAAACAAGGAATTCACGAGCTAGAAGTGAGGCATAGTTGTCATATCTCTATCTGGATGTGTCCATATATGATTGTGTATTTTGCTCAGGAGAGGACACAAACTGTCAGACTGTGCGTGGGTATGTGTGCTTTTATTGTCCTCCTGAGAGCAGTCCGCTTCACAGATGAAGGTTTAGCTACTCTGCAGGGGTCTATGGGATCACTCGTTCATCCGAGAGAGAGAGAGATAGAAAGGAAGAGAGAGTGAGAGAGTACCAGAGGAAGAGCACATGTAGAGATGTAATAGGGGACTTTTTAGTTTAGGTTTAATAAAAACTCTAAAGACTTGTTTTGACATAATATTATACAAACGCTTATGGTGAGGTTGGGTTACAGGTCGGATATTTTTTTTTTTTGTTGAAAGAATGCTTATCAAAACTGCATTCATTTGATGTAATATTGTAAAAGTGATATTGTGAAATTTTATTACAATTTAAAATAACTGTTTTCTATTTTATATCATTATTTCTGTGAATTTTTAGCAAACATTACTCCCCTATCAGAAATCATAATAATAGAAATTCCAAAAGAACAGCATTTATTTGATATTTTAAAAAGATTGTTAATGGTTTCTGTCACTTTTGATCAATTTAAGTAGTCTTTGCTAAATAAAAGTACAGTAATACCTTGGTTTACGAGTTTAATTTGTTCCAAGAGCGAGCTTGTAAACCAAAATGCTCATACACCAAAACAAATTTCCCCATAAGAATGCACTAAAAATCAATTCATTCATTCCACACGACCACAAATGCCCATTTTAAATATTTTTTTGGTTTTACCCTATTAATTGCAGTTAAAATTGTAACCATTAAGATCTCATATAAATACTAATTAATAATTGACAATTAAACTCTAAAAATACTTGACAATTTACTGTAATGCACTTCAGGTTTGAGCAGCCTGCTTGGAGGAGAGAGAGGAGGGAGCGGGGAGCGGGGAAAGCAAGAATGAAAGCAAATGAGTGAATTTATTATAATAGTGCAGAAAACAAACGAAGTGATAATCCAGAGTTAAAGTCGTGGAACATGGGAGAACGAATGAACGAATGAATTCGCGGGAGTCGCGAACGAACAAACTCCCACGGGAGCCGCGAATGAAAGCGGGGAGATAGGCAGATGATGTGAGAATCAGGTGTTCAGTGACCACACATACACACTCAGGCAGAACTAGGAGACACTGAAATCATGAACCATGACAGTTACTGCTTAGAGGTACTGTACATGTATATTTCACTATGTGAACAATAGCGATCACAATTAATTAATGTTAAGAATATGAGTTAAAAACTTATGTAAATCACTTATAAAAGTATGCACTGTGGTGAATGATGCAGCCAAACCAAGCGAAGCTGAGAGAATGAATGAGTTAAGGGGTGATAAAGGGGTTGGAACCTCCTGACTGTGTTATGAGAGGCTGTCATTAGGATATTTCCTGTAAAAATGCGCACAAGGATGCTGAGCGTTAGGACTTTTTCCACACAAAATGCGCATGGGTGAGGGAAATTTTTTCTCGGACACCGATACAATGCTCGTACATTGATTCGACCCTCCATGCTCTTACACCGATTTGCTCGTATACCAAGTCGCTCGTAAACCGAGGTATTACTGCATTAATTTCTTTTAAAAGAGAATTTCTTATTGACCCTAAACTTTTGGACACTGGTGTATTTCATTTTGATTCGGATGCTCTTTTCCACAGGTCAAGGTCAGCTGTTGCATTCACGCGGACAGGAACGTGGCCTGATGTTTTTTGTAACATTGTGACCAAATCAAGCCAGAGAACAATACAAAATCAAATGCGTTAATTTATGTATAATTTCATCTATTGTAATTAAATTACAACCTCAGTCCAAAAATTACATAAGCAAGACATTTTAATTTACTCAAATCATCTCTGTCGACAATTACTGAATATTATAGATGGTTTAGGAAGCGGTAGAACGAGCGCATTGTGCATTAAAATGACATTTTTAATGTTACGTTTATCTATTGTTGATTTATAATCCACAAAGAAATGACAGCAAAAGTCAGAAAGAAAGAGAAACAGAATGAGAAACCGAGAGGACGTTCATTTTGTCCTTTTGATAATTGTCTTGTGCGTTGATAACCTGCCCCCACCACAGGCAGGTGTAATTGCTTTACTCTTTCAATAACAGTGCATATAATGAACCCTTGTACCTTCACAGAATGACAGTATGTGTCATTTTCCATTCTCTCAATGTACCAATTTTATACACACACACACATATTCACACACTTATACAGAAGAACCTACAAACACACACATTTATTCTTACCTCTGTGCTAGTGTTTAGGTTTCCGCCTCAAGGGCTTTATTGAGATGAAATGTCAGTTTTAATGGAAAATGTGATAGAAACAATATAACAGAACAGAATATTGCGTGTGTGTGTGTGTGTGCGCCTGTGTAATAGAATACTGGCCCTCCATGCCTTATTTGAGAATAGTTTCCAGGCATAGATAAGCCATTGGTCTCACTATTAGAGTGAACATACATTTTGGCAGAAGTCCACTCGTATGCATGTGTGTGTGGGCCATCATCAAACAGGAGAGTCCAAGCACTGTAGACTCAGGGGACGGGTGGGAACACAGTTAAGATGAAGAAGTCATTTTAAGGGAAAAATGTCAGCGGTCGTACTTCAAAAGCTTTCGGGGGAAAACACACATCACTGCCGAGTGTGTGTTTCTGAAGGTCACAAGTGTACCTTTAGGCACAGGGAACATGCAGCTCATTATATGATTGTGCATTTGCAGTGAGTTCATTTGCCAGGCGGTCCTGCTGCCGCTGTGGCAAAATGAGTTTGAGGTGGCAGAAATGGCTGATGGGGTCCTTTTGTGTGTACACCAGGAGTGAATTACAATTTACATACTCCTGCTTGGTATAAAAGGTACATAGTTGGCTTGTTAAGTACAAAGGAAAGTACAAATGTTCACATAGTAAGACAGTAGGACTAAATTGGATGTCATAAGATCACATCTTGATTATTCTTTATTTCTTTTATGGTGGAATTCAGCAGAACTAGTAAAAGTAGTACCGTATTTTTCTGCATATAACCTGCAGATGTAGATAATCCGCAGGTTTTGTGTAAAAAAATCGTTGGCATAACCCGCACCCATAGATTTATGAACTTTTTTGTGTAAGTTCACATTTCGAATTTCGAATGTTGCTCGTATGACGTCAATTATCCATAACTGTTCAGGCTGGGTACACAGTGCTTATGTGCGGAATTCAAACAATAAGAAAACAAGCACAAGTCAGAATTGGAAAACAAAAACAAAAAGCACTTTCTCCCGCTGTCCCTTAAGAAGCGTATTCTACAGGTGTTGATCATCAGAGGAGATGAGAAGAGCACGCCCTCATGGCAGCACAGCCAATCACGTCTTCTTGCATGATTGACAGGTCAGACAACCTATCAGCGCCAGCTGTCAGAGTGATACAAGGGCCAGAGACAACAACCCTTGCAAGAAAGAAAAACAGAAAAAAAATACCGCAAAAAAAAATTAAAACCTTACGTCCTTAGGGATATGTGATATGCGTGATATAATGTGCGATATAGCCCGCACCCTTATATAACCCGCACCCCCTTGTGGAGTTCGTAAAATCTTGTATAACCCGCGGGTTATACGCAGAAAAATACGGTATGCTAGTAATGTACTTTAATTTCAGCCCATTGTGTTCAACAGCACACCAGCATACTACACTGTATATTGCGCATATTCCTGTATGCAAGGAATGCCTAAATGACAAAATTGCAAAAATGTGCTGTACAAGAGAGCATACTGCAAAGGATGCTGTATCCCACAATGCAGTGCACTTAACTTGACCTTCCATTCACTAATAATTCCAGTGAGGTAGTAACATGTGAGGTTGGACATCTGTTTCGGGCTGTTTGATCAGACTGCCAAGAATTTCTTTCTTTTTTTACAAAATTATATAAAAAATATAAAATAGCTTTTGATGAGTGATAAATGGTTTTAATGAATGGGAGAAAGATGATTTACATTTTACATTTCATGCATTTGGCAGGCGCTTTTATCCAAAATGACTTACATTGCATTCAAGGAACACATTGAATCAGTTATTGCTTTCCCTGGGATCGAACCCATGACCTTGGCGTTGCAAACACCAATGCTCTACTGATTGAGCTATAGGAAAGTAGCTCAATGATAAAGTGCAGCACTAATTAAACACTGTAATAAGGTTAGCATATTACCATTTGTAAAGTTTCATTCTTCAATTTATACAGTAAATCATAGTGTATTATATTTTGTAGTATACTGTACAGTTTTTTGCTTCTCCCAAGCATTTTTACCCTCGCTTAGCACAGGGTTTTGTAATAGTAAATAATTCCCTCTTTTTTCTGATCTATTATTTTAATCTGTTGTATGCATAACAGGGTTATTGCAACTAGCACATTATTGCCTACAGGCTCATATTTATTCATGTGCAGTTACATATCAGCAAGCCCTGAGCAGACAGTTTGTGCCCTTGGTTTAAGTAGTAGTTTTAACTATTAATTCACTACAATGCAACTTTAATCACATCTGTGTTGGTTTAACCCTGGCAAGAAAAACAAATCATTCTCTCAATGCCTTCAGTGGTGTTTAAAACCGTTACTCAAAACCAGGCTCGAGGTTTGAAACGAAGTCATTTTGTCATCTCCTAATTCCGAAATTCAGTTTTGTCCCTCTCATCGCCTTCAGTCACGGGAGGCTTTCATCCCTTTCCCTTTTTTTTTCATCACCCTCACTTTGTGTGTCAGGTGCGTGTGGTTTTGTGTTCTGAGAAGTGTCTGCGTTTGAAAACTGCTCGACATGTTTAAAAGCTTTGCCATTTTTAAGATGAAAGAAAAAAAAATGCTACAGCACTTAAGTACGGCCTCCACTTATACAGTTTATCTCTTCCACGACCAACCCAGGTACTCTGGTTGCACTCGTTCCTCTCCTAGGGAACGATGGCGTCTAAGATCAAAAAGAAATGTATTCATGTATTTTTCAGAAAGATAATAGGATGCATTACGGTCCACTGTGGCTTTGTTGGAAGTTTGCATAATCCTCACAGCAATATATTCATTACAAGGTTAATAATTTATTAGCAGTCTTGTTGATGAAATGCCTCCGAGACGCTTCAGCAAATGTTTGCTGTGATGTTGCCGTTCCCCTTTATTAGTTGTATTAGTCTTAGCTTAACCTTCTACTTTTTGCATCCATGCTAAAAACATAATAGTTTTGTTTATATAACTCATGGTGTTTTTTTTTTAAAAAAAAGAAAAGAATACATCCACATACAAAATGATAGTTAATTTTGTTGTTGCACCGATATTTCTGAAATGTGGGCGACAATTTAATCCAATTGTAACAATAGAAAATGGAGGGGGAAATTACCTGTTTGGATATTCAAAAGAATTCATTTCGTTTTTTGAGTGTGTGTGTGTTAGGGTCTTTTAGTGGACTCAAGGGACATGAGAGAACACAGATAAAGATGAAGAAATTATTTTAGGGGAAAATGCCAGGAGTTGTACTTCAAAGGGCTTCAGAACTGCAACATAGACCATTGCAAAACAGGGCTGTTTTCCCACTCTGAGGGCTTTTAATAAATGCATTCAATCTTATGCGTTTATCTCTGGCTTTATGACTTTGAACTGTTTCTCCCACAGGACCAAAGACAACGCAACAGCAGTCTAGTGTTATAAATTATTTATACTATCCACATGGATGAAAACAAGGAAAAGACCCCTTGATTTTGAGCGAAAATACAGGAATGCGTCACGCAAACCAAAAGACCCTCCGCTGACCGCCCTCGTTGACTGTACACTACTGTATGTGAGAGTTGCAGCATAACTGAGCAATTAACCTTCTTATCGTCTCAGAAAACAGGTAACAACCCACGAGACCTGTGAAAACAAAATAAAAACATGCAGAGCTCGAAATGAACAAACTGTTTCTTATCCCTTGGTTCTCTTTCCCAGCATTACTGTTAATTAAAGCTGTGCCATCTCTCTCTTACTTTGCTTCTGCTTCCCTTTCTCAGGATAAAACGTAATCATAACCTGTCATGTCCTTACTACATCAAAACGTTAATGTTTTTGGTCGCTTGTGTTTTAATGGTCCTGTCAAGGCTGAGGAAAAACTAAGGCATGCAGAGTCACAGATAACACAAAACGCCATAATTAGATTTCAGCTTATAAAATCATGATTTCCATTTCCTTCTTTGCTGCACCTTTATTTATTACCCATAAAAGATTTTCATAGGGGAAGCAAGTACTCTATTTCATAAAAACAGCTTTCAGTGCATATATGGGTGATTCTTCAATTAGACAGAAGAAAATCGATCCCCTTTTATGATTTTAAAGATTATATGCTTTTAAAATTTGATCTAGGATCTGAAAATATATTTTACTTTACCATTCACAAGTTTATTCTTTTTGTTTTATTCAGTATACTTCTCTTCTACAATGATGAATTAAGTTGATTCAAACTGACAGTAAAGAGTTATATTAGTATATTGGTTAAAAAAACATATTATTCTACATTTGACCATACTATTCTACAAAGAATTGTTGTCAATATTGATGATAATAATGAGGAATGTTTCTTGAGCATTCATTCTTGAGCAGCATATTAGAATTATTTCTAAAGGGTCATGTGACCGTAATGATGCTGAAAATTCAGCTTTGCCATCACAGGTTTTACATTAAAAAAGAAGACAATATTAGTTCATATTTTACAATATTACTGGTTGCCTTTCAAGGGAATTTCAAAGACACTTTGGGAACACTCTACGTGATTGCGTCAGGAAGCACATGTGTAATCGAACCAATCATTTGAAGAGACGTCAGAGGACTATAAAAGCTATAAAAAAACAACCAGGAACCACAAAAGCACATCTGTCTTATTTATTGTTGTCTGTCTAAATGAATAATAAAGTGTGAGATGGCGATCATTCAATAGTTTAGATTATGTTGTTAAATTTGTAAACTTTCCTTTGTGAGAGTGCGCTGCTTCAACTGTGCTTGAGTCATGCGTTCTTCTGTCCATGTGACCTGTCTTGTGTGCAGGACGTGGTGTTCGGGTTCTTACACTTAGGTCTAGGTCGGTTTGGATTTGGAAATTAATGCTCCGTGTGTCTGTCATCTGTGTTGAGCGCGTGAGATGAGGGTTTGCTCATTCTCGTGCGCTCCGTCTTATTCTGTCATTCTGGTGCGCTCCGTCTTATTCTGTAAGCATGCGGTTTCGAGTTAGCTAAGGCTGCACGCTCTCCTGTCCACGTGTGTTGTGTTCTATGTAGCACACAGTTCACATTTATACCGGCCACGTGCTTTCAATGTCATGCTTGATCTTGTGCTTTGTAGCTTGCAGCTTGTGTTCTTTCCTGCTATTGTTTAACCCCGCCTGTCTTGTTACCTCATTATTGGTTTGATTTGCCCCACCTGTCCTCCCTCATTACCTGCCTTGTTTGTTCCCTATTTATGCTCCTTGTGTTTGATGTCCTGTGCCAGATCGTCATATTTTCCCATTGTTTCTTTTCGTGTCAGTTTCCCTCCAAGGGGTAGTTTTGTTTGAATTTAGTTTTTTATAAATCTTTGCATCTATGAGTCTTCGCTCTTCCCTTCATCCCCTTCCCTCAAACCTGACAGAATATTTCTATATATGATATCTAATAAAAATATTATTTAATTAAATAGCTGGAATAGTCTTCTTTTTATCCTACATACGTATTTTATTACCAAACCTTCATAAACAGCCATTTTTTCCCTGTTCAAAGTTATTTGAATCCTAGCCAATTCATTGCTAACTTTATTACCTTCATTACCTTCATGCAAAATATCAAATATACAGACTATCACACATTATACCAAAATCCACTTGAAGACTGATCAAGGCCATGATTGGATCCACAGACTTGATAAATGTTTTACCAGAGGAAGTTTGAAAAAGTTTTCTATTACAAGTTTTCTTTTTCAAGATCAAAAGTGGCACTGATTGAAGAATGACCCATATATACATGAAGAAGGAAGATCACCTTGTGTCAAATGATCTGTTTTGCTTTATCATTGCATATGAAAGCGGTGTGTCAAATGTTGAGGGTGAGTCAGCAAAAGGTGGATTTCTTAGGTCTTGCTTTATAACCATTTACTTTAGAAAATTGCCCTTAATTCTGCACTGCTTCTGTCCAACCCCTGTAAGTTTTTAGAAAGTTAAGTAAATGTCAATTTTCAAACTCTGTGTTCATACTTTCCGGTTTCTATCTGCTCCATTGACCGGTTGTGGGCAATGTGCAGAGGATTAGAAAATCTGGATTTGGTCAAAGGCTTGTGTGCTTTAAGAGAAGATTGTGGTCCCATGATGTCTCACACATGGAGACATCAGAGAAAGTTCAGGCTTAACTCGCAGACAAAGCCATTCTCAGAGCGAGCCTTTCTTTACATTTTATCCAGATCAGCATATATTGACTTCGAGCTGACCGTACGGAGCTACTGTAGCCTCTATATTCTCTGCTATAATCTTCACTGCAAAGGTTATGGCTGTTTGGAAAATGTTAATGATGGGCCAAATGCCATAGACGTTCTGCATCATGAAAGATTGCAGAGTGTACAGTACTATGATAAAAAGTATGAATAATATGCTTTGAGTCTTTATTTACTGCTACATGACCAGTGCTGGTGGACTTCCATGTGATTTTGCTATGAACTTATTATAGCATCAGTCCTCCTGGAGCCTCGCTGAAGGGCATAACGCTAATGGATTCCTATAGGGAATGAATCTGCAACCACCAGCACTGATCCATAACTACCCTTGTTGGAAAGAGCAGAGATAATCGTGTTATCAGTGTCATCAATTGTGTTATCAGTGTCAAATATCTTTGTAACATATAATATTGTTTGGGGGGGTCTAGTGAGTCCTTCTGCAGGTTACCTCATTACGCCAGTTGGTGGTAGCAAGTGATTTATTCTCCTCTGGTTTAACATTGATTCATTACCAAATGAAACGACTTTATTTGGTTGAGTCATTGAATCATTATTTCAACTGATTCATTCAAAATAGCTTAGTCAATCAACAATTCAAAAATTCAGATTCATTTAGGAATGCAACATGAATGCACTTATTATTAAGCACGTATTTTAAATGAATATACATATATAACAGTACTGTAAATAAGCTTTAGAATCAATAGAAAAAAACGAGTCTACATGTGAGCTTAAATGTGCAATTCTCTCTATATCTATATCAATGATATTAACTAACTATTCAGCTTTTACTTTTACTGATATAGCAAGACTTTTATAGTTGTCTGCTTTGATGGACAGCTCTTTTCTTCCTGCTGTGTAAATTTGTTTAAATTCTTAATATTTTTCAATATTCTACTGAAGAGAGAAGTAGAACTGTTATTAGTGAATGAACGTTACATTTAAAGGTTCTCCCTTATACACTACTTTATTCTTGGTAAATTCCATGGCTCTTATTGAACATTATGTGAATCTTGAATCACTTGAAAATATTCATCCAAGGTAGATAATTTCAAGGGTTTCATTGAAAAGTAAATACAAGTGTAAACATGCTTTGATAACCTTCTGTCTTTTTACATTTACAGTTTCCACATGATTGAGCGTGCACATATACCGGCAGTTTCTTTTCTGTAGAAATTTGCATTAGTGTTTTGAATCACAATGTTTTGAATTTTCACACTTTGACACGGATCGTCACTGCTTGTTTAAAACACAAAAACATGCTCGGTTTAGATCTGAGGAGGCTGTGTTTAAAGTATGAACTGTTGCCCTGCTCAAAGGCCAATATAGTGCCCTCGGGCTACTCGCGGCTTTTGTTTTCCGCTTCTGTTCTCCAAATTGCTCTTCGTATTCAGCACTTCTGTTTCACTTTCATCATGACCAGTGAGAAAGACAGAAAGCGAGAGCCGCAAGACCTCAGAAGGGAGGTCTTGAAATGGAGCTTAAAGCTCTAACGATCTTTCTGCAGCCTGCAGCTTTTTCTCTTTCTCTTCATCCACTCCATCCTGTTCATTAAAATCAGTGCAGAGCCCGTTGGGACAGGCACAAGCAGGGCAATGGATTTCTAGCCATTTAAGAGTAGGCGCTAACTGAAAGAGAGCAGGGAGGAGAACATCGGAGGAACAGGATTTCTCAGTCAATGAATCAGCCCTAAAGATAAAGAATTAGATGTGGCGTTGTGAATATGTTGAGAAGATCAGTGCGACATTGCCTCCAGTACTTGTTAAATGGGTTTCGGTAAAGTTTTCGGAAGGATTTTTGACATGCCTCATTACTAGTGGCTTGTGTGTTTGTCTCTGCCTTTTTAGCGAGATAAGAAAGTGTGTAGCCTATTCAGTTGACCTGCACAGCCCAATTAGTCTTTTCTTTTTGTGTGTGTGTAAGTCATTATTTGTTTTTCTTCCTCCTGTTAATTTAATAAATATTTTGTGCATTTACTTTAAAATGTCATAAAATTTTCAAAAAACATGGTCATGGCACTCAGGAATATCAAGAGAAAATATCAAAAGACTATTTATTCATGGCTATAATATGATGTAAAAAGAATTAAAATGACTTTATTTATTTATTTTCTAATTTCTCGAATGTCTTGGCATGTCTTATTTTTTTGTGAAAGTTGAACTTTCCCACATTCAAAGAGCACAGAGAAATTGACTTTATACCCCATCTTTTCGGTGACAATTTGAATCAGAACTCAGATTTGTAGTTGATAATGTGTCAAATTACATAACTCACTGTATAAACATTTATTATTTTAAGTGTAATGTTAATATGAATGAGTCATGTTGGGTGAAGAGGCAACTTTTTTGCAGCTTTGTTTGGAAATATTTTCATTTAGAAAGTGCAAAAAAATCAGGAAACTGACAATATTTGTCATTAGTTGCGGGCTGTAATAATTGCACAAAGTAGGAGAATAAACAAAGTCTTTATGTCAATTTAATACTGAACACGCAGCAGAATCACAGAAAAACACAGCCACCTAAATATAAACAAGTCAAAACAAACAACTGAAGGCTTATATATACACGTCAAAATAAACAGAACAGGGAACAGGTGTTTAACTCATTAACTACTATGGGAACTAACAATAACAGGGAACTCAGGCAAAATAGGAACAAGGAAAATTAAACCAAAACACAATGGCACACACACTGGCACTGTTTAGGTCAGCCCATATAAGCCTTCGCCCAAATACGGTTCGTTTGGATCATTGTGAACACAAAGCCGCACTCTGGTGTGCAATAAATGTCTGTACTGAGACCGCTCTAAATGGGTGGTCTCGGTACACCCGTCGCCGACCCCTGGTTCAGTCCGTCTGTGGTGTAAAAGCTGCCAGACCTCGGACGAATCAATTACGACAACAACAACAAGCTTTATTTATAAAGCACTTTAAAACTACTGAAGTAGACCAAAGTGCTGTACAGAAAAAAGAAAATTAAAATAAATTAAAATAATAATACATTTAAAAAAAAATAACTTCTAGTGATAAAAGCCAAGGATAATGGGTGGGTTTTTAGAAGAGATTTAAAACGAAACATTGAAGTGGCCTGTCTAATGTGCTGTGGCAGGTCATTCCAAAATTTTGGTGCTGCCACCGCAAAAGCACGATGGGTGTATATGGACGAAGTTGCTCAGAAATGTATGGTGGAGCAAGACCATTTAGGTATTTAAAAAGGAGTAAAATAATTTTAAAATGAATCCTGAACTGTACTGACAGCCAGTGTAAGGAGTCTAAGATGGGGGAGACATGCTCATGTTTACGGGTTCCCGTAACCCAGTGCTTCTCAATTATTTTCTGTCATGTGATCGTACACGTCACAGGGTGAAGAGTTTGTTATCTGAACTCCATTTCTGCTGCTCTTGTTCAGTGCAAGAAAATTGCCCCCCCCCCCCCCCCAGGCATCGCTCCGCGCCCCCCACTATTTGAGAACCACTGCCGTAACCAGATGAGCAGCAGCGTTTTGAACCAACTGAAGACTGGCAACAGAAGACCCACTAACTCCCACATACAGAGCATTACAGTAATCCAGCCGGGTAGTAATAAAGGCATGGATTACAGGAAGTTCTCCAGTTTTATTTTTATTTTTTTTGAGCCAAAAATAGTGGCTCTTTAATAGAAGGGGTTAGTAGAACAGTTACGCAGTGCCGAAAAAAAGGAAAGAAACTTTGCACAAAATACATCAAATTGCAGATTCAAATCGTACAGTTTGCCATGAGTTAAATAAACTAATTATTTAAAAACAAATGGCCAGCACCAGGGTCAACAGACGCATGGGGGGGTCATAGGGCGTCAGTGCTCTCAGTGGTGTGGTGTGGCATTTGGGGTAAGGTAAAAACAACATTTGTGAGCACAAACCGAACTAACTGAAAAATGTAAGTTACTCAATATAAAGGTCTTGTTATTGTATAAAAGCAATAGCAAGCTGTACTGAGACCACTCTAAACGGGACCCCTGGTTCAGTCCGTCTGTGGTGTAAAAGCTCCCAGACCTCGCATTGCGCATTGTATCATCATACATAATTTTCTGTGTTATGGATGTTGCATTATACTGTAGTATGAATATACTGCAAGAGTGTATTCACAATGTGTGATATGAACTAGTCAGAATGTGCGAGTTCATCCATAGATTTATTGCTAATGTATATATAGTATTGCATATAAATTGTAATTTTATGTTTATATTGTGGATATACACAATTTAGTATCATACTGTATATGGAATATATTTAAGGAAACTAATCAGAACGGATAAGTTCACTGGTGTTCAGCTCTTTCAGTATGTATTGGATTACTTGATCAGTTGTTTCTATATTTCCTCTTTAAAAAGCATTGTTAGTGCATTGTTAAAGGTATATCATCAATTCCTCACAAAAGGAAATTAACCAAATATTATTTTTTTTCTCACTCTATTTTTTATTAAATATATGCAGCTGTTGTGTGCATAAGAGACTTCTTTCCAAAAAATCTTAGCGACCCTAAGGTTTTGACCATTAACGAGATGCGTTTCTTTGTATCACAATGTATTTAAAAATGAAATGAAAGTACATTCTTATATTATAGTATATTATATATTTTTGTGCTTTGCATTTTAAATCCCTATCCACTTTCATTGTATAGAAAAGCTGCCTAAGGACTTTTGCCTAAAGATTTTTTGCATAAGATATTTGTATTTCAGTCAAGCAAGAAAACATTAGAATGGCATGGGAGTGAGTAAATTGACAACATTTCAGTTTTTTCCATTTAATATCTTTCAGTGTTGTTTTTTCATACCCTATTTTCGTCAATAGCACGCTATAATTCTTTATCACTGACAAAAAAGCATTTGTCAACAAACATTTTTGTCAGTAAATTCGTTTGACAACATTACTGCTGATTAGACCCCCCGATGAGTTCTGAATAGCAAAATAAAATTGAATGATTCCGCATCCGTGTCTCCTTCTGGTTTCACAGGCCATTGTGTTTTGGAATGCTGCGGAAAAGAAAACCACTTGTAAGTCATACGCGGTCAGACTACCTTCCACTGACCTGGAGCGAGCGTTCCCTTGGAGGGAAATTATTCCTGCTCTCGTAGTCCTAAATACTTAAAGGTCCATCAACCGGGACCTCCAGCCAGTCAGGTGCAGTGTAATAAACCAGACGGAGGCAGGGAGGACGAATGTGACCACATTATGTCGCCCGCCCCCTCCCTGTGGTGAAATGGATTCACACCATTTCAGCCTCAATGGGCCCTTTGTGGATCTAAATGTCTGTTTTGAAATATGGAATATAAACTCTATCAGGATTGACAGCGTCTCTCTGCCAGCGGGTTGTAAACAGACCGCAGGTGAAAAGGGGACAGTAATGTTGAAATGAACCTCAAGCGGACTAACTATAGATGCAGTGGGACAGACCCCCTTTGGGCTTGAGGTGCACCTTGAGTGTATAACCGCTCTTTATGTGGTGATAGTGGGAGAGTTGCTTTCTTTTCAATGAAAAAGACATTGGATTGGTTGATGATGGTGGAAGGCTTGCCACTGGGTCTTCTGATGCAGTGTTACCACATGCTGGCAATTTTTCTTAGCGGGGGGAGGGGGAGGGACTGTCGTTTTGCTCTCTGTCTTACTGTCACCTATTCTTTTCTTATTTTCACTCTTTTCTCCTTTTCAATTCAGTGCTAGGGCTGCACGATTTATCAAAATAAAACTGATATCGCTATATGGCTTGTGTCTGCCTGATTTTGTGATTTCGAAATCAGGTAGACTGGAATTTAATTAAATAAATGTATGCGCTATCAGCTCCAGAATGACATTGTTCTTCCACATGCATGCGGCCCTTGATACAGTACTTCACATGCCGAGCTTCACTTCTCATTTGGCAGAAACCCGGAAAAACAAAAGATTTAATGAAGAAATTAAGATGTAAATATTAGTATTGTAATTTTACAGATATACCATGGAGTTCACTTATCTTGACTCACGGTTAACTCGCCAATCCTATTATGGCGACGTTTTTTTGAAGTGGAACCGCCAAACTCCGTAATTGTCTAAGCAATTTCTCATCGGTTACGTCGATTCTTTAATGTCGCCGAACCCTAATATCTCGAGCACAAAAGAGGGACAAATTCGCCACTTCACATGGTTATCTCGTGACTAAGATTGTACCTAGTTCACTGTCTCACGTGAATCTCCAGTGACGCTTGTCTCACAGTGCCGCGCAGCCGCAGAAGAACTTCTGTTCTGACGCGCGCTCTGCTCAGTGCCACAGCGGATTGAAAAACCCGGTTATTAAAAGACGGGACAAAGCCGAATTTGTTGAGAAAGCACATTAGACAGGCAGAACGCAAGAAACAATGCAATCTAGTACAGCGTGATGACCTCACGAATATGTTATGAGCGGCTTTGTTTACGCTGTGAGCAATCATTGTGTTTGCAATGTTGGAGAATATAATTAAAGGTTAGTGTTGAGAATCGAAGGTGTTTTTTATTGTATACTGGTAAATCTCTGCTGTTAGTTGGTGCACATATGCCTTTTGTTGTTAGAAAACATATACAGTATATGTATATTTTTATAGCATGCCGATCGCTTCATCAATTAAATTGCCATACTGGCTGTTGGTTATCTCAATCTTCGGTTATCTCGACGCTTTCTTGCAACCCCAAGGGCGTCGACATAACCGTATTCCACTGTACTATATAATGTGTTATATACTATATATTTATTAAATAACTTGACATTCTATTTGAAAATGTCCATTTTTCTGTCTGTCGCGATTAATATAAAACTCTCCTGATATTAGAGTAACAATTACAGAAGAATGAAATAAAACATATTTTGTTACATTTTTCTTTTTCATATTCAGGCGTATTCATCAAAACTATAATTTTCAACATATTCATGATCAATATTTTGGTCGCTGACAGCTTCACCAGATCCACCATCAAGTGCCTGTGACATTAATATTTAATTGCCTTCAGTACTTCCTCTGTAGTAAATCACTGAGCCAATTCTAGTTTTGCTAATTATACTTCCTATTCTTTTGTTTTCTGCCTGCAGTAGCTATGAGTGAAACGTCACTTCATCTTTGTTGATCAGATATTGCCACCTTGTGGAACAAACGTGAATTGTACTTATTCAGTCATCAAATATTCAATTGTTGTTCAGAAGAAATATACTTAATCTGTTACACACATCAGGTCATTAGCGACCCTATACGTTTTTTTGTTTTGTTTTTTTTTTACGAAAAATTGATTGGAAAACAGGCATTTAAAACAAATCTTATGTTGTTTAGAATATTTTGATTGAGGACTAGTACGAAGGCTGATGTCTAACTTAAAATGAATGAGGAGGTGGGTAGTTGGTAATGTCCCGGGTCACTAAAGACCCGAGGTATGCGTTTAAGGGTTAAACAAAAAATCCGAAATTGCTCAGCACTGAGAGGATGGGCCACACTCAAAAAACAAACAAAAATAATAATAATAATTTTCACTTTCCCTAACAAAATCACCTCACTCATTCTAGAAAGATTAATTCTGTTCAAGTCATCTAGTGAACATTCCTGTATTTCCTCATATTGCAATATACATATGGCAGAACTTTTTTTTTTCTTCAATATTGTGCAGCCCTATTCAACAATGTTTGGTCTTATTATGGCTGCGGCCCATCTGTGGGCAGTTAGAGTGAGTGGTTTGTCGAAAGTAAAAGAAGACTGCTCTGAAAATATCTCCCTCTCCCGCTCCATCACTCTCTCTTATTTTGTCTCAATTTCTCACTATCTCCCTGGGTCCCTCATTTGATGGTCTCTTTAGTACCTGCTCTTGCTTTTTTCTTGCAGTTATTTTATTTTCAGTCTCTCTCTCTCTCTCTCTCTCTCTCTCTCTGCGGTTCTGTCACTCCCACCCCCCACCCCCACCCCCCTTTTCTCTACCGCTCCTGTGGACCCTAAACCCTCCTCCCCTCCACCAGTGAGCGGTAATGACAGACATTTGTTTAATCCAGGCAGTGGGAAATGAGATTAGAGAGAGGAGAGGAGAGCTTACTGCACTATCTCCCACACTGTGCCCACAGGCTCTGACTGCATGATGAAGAAAGAGAGGAAAGAGAGGGCAGGGAGAGAGAGAGAAAGAGACGCAGAAATAAGACTGAATATGTATGTATATGCAATCATTTATTGACTGTGGGCCCTAAACGTACCCGCCGCGGAGACACCGTGCCATTGTTTTACTTTCAGTACTAACTCATCACTGTGGTAAAGATAATGATGTGATGATGATCAACCTTAGCAAACAATTTAACCGGCCGATATTTCCTCCCCAGTTTAAGAAGTTCAGCCATTGCTTCATGATTTGGGAGATGATCACTATATTTTAAGAGTTTTGTTTTGCTTGGCTGAATGTGTAAAATGCCAGTTCAAGCTGTAAGTGGTAATTGTAGAGTCATCACTTGAATTCACAAGGCACAGGACAAAAACAGGGTGAGCTGTAAATGTAGTTTGTGCCTACATAACATCTGCCTTTCAGCATAATCAGTTAGGACAAATGGACGAAAGTCTTATAATTCATATTGATGAGCAAATTTGATGTTTTAGATGAGGATGATTTTGCATTATGTATTTAATTATGTATCTTCATTTAATGCTTGCTTACAGTGTCCTTACAGTGTCAGTAAATCTGGAGTAATAATGATTATTATTATTAGTATTATCATATCAGTACTTTAAAACTGTACTAATATATGTGTATGTGTATATATATATATATATATATATATATATATATATATATATATATATATATATATATATATATATATAGTTGTTATTTGTTGTATTATAATGTTATTATTAGTATTGTTAAAAACTTTATGTATCAGCATTATGTATTAGAATATATATTTAATATAAACTATATTTACATTATAATTATTTTATTAACAACAAATATCAATAATGTTATGAGTAACTTTTAATTTTATTATTTCATTTAAAAAAATGGGGAACAAGACAATCTTTATTTTGTTAATTAACAATCTTGGTTATTTTATATAAGTGGTGTGTTGCAGTGGATAGCAAAACAAAATCATCCACATTACTTTATAAGTGACTTAAAATAACTATGTGACAGTAAGATATATGACTGGAGAGCTTGTGACTCTCATCCAATTTTTAATGTTTGTCAGAACAGCAGGCAACGAGTGAAAAATAATTCAATGATTATGTATAACGAAATCTGCTGATGAAGCTGTTGGCCCCCTACTAGCCCTTGGAGATCCCTCTCTGTTGGTAGTCAAGAGAATTTATGTTGCAGTGTGTATAAACACACTGTTTACCTCCTTTTCTTTGAGCTTATTCTTTTCTGACATATCTACCAGAATACCTTTCAAACACGGATGAGTTTTTCTCTTTTCAGCTTTCTGCTGTTTGTGACATTAGCGTGGGGGGAACCACAAACTGTGGCTGACTACCCTTCATTTCTAATTAGTCAATGATACGCATATAGAACACTCTCATCATTTTTTATATATTTTTTTGCATATAAAAACGATGTGCATATAAAAACGATGGAAAATATTTTGTGTGGTGCTGCCAAAATGTGTTGATGTGCAGTACGGACATCAAAACAAAAATATTTTCTCCTGAGAGAGATGAGGAAAGCATTTCTATACTGGCCACCAGTCAACACTGACGCAAGAAAATGTATCTCTTATCTCATGTTTTTCTTAAATCGTGTAAACCCCCTCTAAGGGAGCGTGATATTGCATTCATAGATGAAACTTAATAAAATGAGGTTCAGTTGATTTACTCATAAATATTGTTCATCAGCAGTTTCGCACCTAAAAAAGAATAATATCTTACCAGCATTGCATTAATTTGCTCCTGACAAAGCAGGCATATTATGAGCATCTTAGCTTTGCAAGAATTTATGCTTACTTTCGGCCAAAAATCGGCAAGCCATATGGTCAGACGTCTATGTTCTCTTAATTTGCAGAAGTTATTGAATCCAAAAGTCTGGATCAGCACCAGTTGTCTAGTTAGGCCTTTGTGCTGAGAAACACAATGTCAAATTTCACCATAAGGCTTTTATTAGTATAGTCTCTACGCAACTTACCGATTAAAACAGGTTATTATAGTATGTGATGAAGTATTTCAGCACAAGTTAGCTTTAAATATGAAAGCATTTAGTGATATGATGGACTACAGCTCATTTTAATGAGCTATATAGAGCAGTCGCCATGGTGAAATGCACAATCCCTTGATTCTAAGCTGCAAAGTTGGAATTGTCTTACTGTAGTTTATAACATAGAAAAAAAAACTTTTAGAAACCTTTTACCCCTGTGGCACAATACATGTGGCATTGTAATCATTTTTCATCTCCAGTTCTTCTTGCCAGAATAACTCCTCACCTCTTTGCAGTTCTTTTTAAATCGTCTGTTCCTGTAGCTAATATTGTGCTTTTGCAGTGTGATGTAGAAAATTAATAATAATATTATATTATAAATGGAACACTTATTAATATTTATAATTATGAAAAAGCTATATATCTTACATTATCTAAACACTGATGTAGGGTTCATGTAAACAATGGAGGACACGACTCCCCACTCTAAAAAAAAACCAGCAAAATCAAACTCTTTATTCCTCTTTTTTTTAAATAATTATATTTAATTACATTATATATATATTTTTAAATAATTATATATATAATATTTAATTTTTCCTGATTTTATATATATATATATATATATATGGTCTTTTTCAGCACCATTACTTAAGCTGTGTTGTAAAGGGTGTATCTTCCTTTATTTAGCAACTACAGGTTTAACAGGCCGTGTGCTGTCTTATCACATCATTCTACTGTGTCGTCTAAAGTGGTAGTTCTGTACTTTAGTATTTTGCTGGAGTATCAGAGCTGGCCCGGGTGCATCCCTTCAGTGCGTAAGACGAGGTGAGAGTCCAGCTGGGGAAATGACAGAACCAGCCGCTGATTGAACCACTGATGGAGACCATTTGAGCCTCAGCGCTGCAGCAGGAAATTGAATTACCCTCACAATCTGTTTGTGCTGTACGCGCATCCCTCTGTTGTTCCGTTACCTCTGCCGTGTGTGTGTGTATGTTTGTGGAGACTCTTTTCGATTACCTCGCTGAATGTGTGAAATCCTCCTGATCTGCTCTACGGTTGCACACGGCCGGATTTAACCATGTCACACCTACAGGATATTACCTCTTTTATGGTGTGTCACATGACAGTGAGGGGGTGCGCCCACAACTGCAAAGGTTTAGAGATATGAGATGATGCATGGAGGCTCTAGACCTACTGAGCCTGGTTATTAGATTGAAAGTGATATTCTTTGGTCACTTTGGACTTCATTTCAGAAGATGGCTTACACTTCTATCCTCGCATTATCCAAAAGCTAGATCCTCAAGATCAAACTCTGCCGGGTTTACAACGTGGATAACATAAAGCCTACACTGACCAGCATGCATTTTCTTGGAGTTCTCCAGCATAAGTATAGTTCATAAATTAAACTCACCCTCAAGTTTTTCCAAGTTTTCTTTTTCTGTTGAACATAAAAAAAGATATTTTGAAGTTGCAAAATAGTTGATGGACCCCACTGACTTCCATGGAAAAAAAGAGAGAAAAAACACCATGAACGTCTATAGGTACCACCAACTGTTTGGTTACTCACATTCTTAAAATATTTTCACTGAAGAAAGAAACTCGTATAGATTTGGAACAGCTTGAGGGAGAGTAAATGGACAAAAGGTTCATTTTTGGGTGAACAATCCTTTTAATAACCCTGGTGGGGACACAGATGCATCTAAAACAAAACATTTGCTAGAGATCAACAATTTTGGTCTTTTCAACAGGTTAAGGCAGGGGTGGGCAAACTACGGCCCGTTGGGCTTTTTAATCCGGCCCGCCGAACTTGTATGAAACCACCTTCATTTTACATTTAATTGCAATGTCACTCTGTCGCGGCTACAAGCGGCAGTGGCGCTGAAGCTGTGGTGGAGAGCAGGCATGTGTCGCAAACCCCTCTACACCCCCCCTCCCCCACCAACAATCGCGAACCGCGCTCAAAACGGATGCAAGCGGCAGTGGCGCTGAAGCTGTGTTGGAGAGTAGGCGTGTGTCGCAAACCCCTCTACACCCCCCCTCCCCCCTGCTAAAAATCGCGAACCGCGCTCACCCATCCTTCAGCCAATTTTAAGAAACCAATGTGTGAGCTGTGCTTCATATATCAAAATTTATAATAGAATATTTAGGCTTACCACAATTACCGTAGTCACTATTTTAGGCATCAACAAAATGTTTTCTTCTATTGTCAGTTCTTTCAGGTCAACTAATTTCTACGATTCTTTCGTTGCAAATTATTTAAATTTGACATTTTTATATAGCTAGCAACCTGTATAACAATACTGTTTAAGGTTATGGTTAGGGTTCGATCTAACAATTTAGTGTACTCAACTACTTCCTTGAGTACGGAGATTTATTTCCACCAGCACAAGAGCACATGTTTAGTATGTCCAATGGTATGTTCAATCTTGTCTACTTTGGCATATTTGCATAAAGTATATTGTTGGCTTAATCCTCTTGCACATAAGTAATCAGTAATAGACAACAGCAATTTACTAAAGCAAACACACTGTATTTTTTCCACTCTGACTTTGGCATGTATCCAGTTGACAGTTTTTGTGTCTGAATACATTATCCAAATTTTAACAAGAATCCAGGTACATGTGCTGATGTGGGAGGTTCGGGTTAAAATCTCCTATCAATGTAGTGACAATAAACTTAATACAATGTATTAAGTCCATTTCTAAAAAAGCTCAAACAATACATGCAATCCCCAGATTGACGTTTGTTTTCGACGACCTAACCCTTCAGCAGTGCACTTCTGCTTATTTAAGCAATCAAGAACCTTTTACCTCATTGTTATTCCGCACGCAACCCATTAGTAATAATTAATCAAAACAACCAAAAACAATAAAGTCCATTGTTGTTTTTCATAATCACACAACTAATTAATTTGTATGAAGCCAAATTTCTGACTTTCTCTCCAGTAGGGAGAAAGACGTGAAGGAACATGGAAATTTCTACTTCTCACTACGCTCACTCCAATTAATACAGAAATCCATGTGGAACGGAGTATTGTTTGTTGCCATTTGTGCAATGAATTATTCATGATTTGTTGTGGGAGTGTTTTGTCAGTAGATATATTTCTTTGCATCGTCTTCTTTCTCATTCTGTCTCCCTCTGCTTGTTTTAACAAGACCCAGCAGAATTGAGCATTACTTGTGCACTTAAAATGAAACTTTCGGGTTTTTTGGTACATTTGCTTGATCATTAGCTCAATTTTAATTGTATTGTTACAAGAATGTGCTCAGTAATGTGTTGAGGATCTTTGGAGACCTCACAGCTCTGTCACATTGCTACAAATCCCGAGCGCCGAGATGTAAAGCAGAACTTGTGTTTTGTACGGTTCAAAGGAAACATTCACAATGACTTCAGTTTGGGTATTTCATGCAGAATGCAGGCATTGACCGAAAACACAAGAAACAAAGAGAGAAATAAATTGCGATGACCTTTCTATTTCAAAGAGATATGAAAGAGTGCATGTATAGTCATCCAGCAAGAGTGATTTAAACACGTAACGAGAGCTCGTGACTCAAGGGAACAGACAGTGTGTAGACAGGAAAATCTGAGTGGGTCCTTGGAATGCTGAGAATGTTGTGTACAATTATTTTCTGCAGGCAGATGCTGTTTAATTGAACCTTAACGTGTGTCTGCATCTTGAATGAATCATCAGCGGAGGAACGTTTCTTAGTTCATTATTCAAATGAAGGAAGTATTTATTTTTAAGATTTCTTTCAGAGTAGAAGAAAGTTCCTTGATGTTTTACAGTTGGCTAAGTCTGCCCTGTACGTGCTGGGAGTCTGAAATCGTAACAGTGATTGTTAGTCATCTCCTGGTGAGCGCTACAAGGTTTAGGCATGGGCGAGAGTTCAGACACAGCGTTAGAGTCTGCATCCATGCCAAAATGCCCAGATTGTGTGCCAATGAGTCTGCGTGAAGCCTTGGGGAGGAGAGAGGAACTGCCTGATTTCGCAGCAGTGGGGGATGAGATACTGAATAAATGAGAAATTGTTATTCATGTAGAATAAAGGAACATTGTTTGGAAGACCTACAGCACTCTGGATTTTGTCTTTGTATGTGTGTGAAGTTTTGAAACATGGATTGCATACTCACAGGTGAAGAAATGCATGAACTTTGATACAAAACTGCATTTTTGTCCCAAAAACGATGCAGTCGGTTGAACTGGCTTGTTGAAAATCCAATTCCTCTTTCCTGTTTTGCATAGAGAGTGGAGTGGAACTCTGGAAGTATACAACTCAAATTAAAGGGAAAACTCAGTTCTCAGTTGTCAGAGTTATAATCGAAAGCATTATCACAGCACACGCTGTGATTTGGCAAGTTAATATTACTGGTTTACTGAAAAAAAATGTTTCTAGTTTGAGTTGTTTTGCTTCTCTAATAGAAATGGTTACAAGCAAAGCCAAAGAATTAACTTTTGCAACCCGAAGCAGTGATTCAGTGACTTATTTACAGTTTTTTTTTAATTACTTTAATAATGATTCAGAAGACTAGTCAAAGACAAAGACAGTCATTTGATTAATTCCTAAATTAATCTGTGTTTGAACAAATTGGTTGAATGAATGATTCTGTGACTCATATTTACTGTCATTTCAATTCAATATGTTTAAACAAATTGATTGAATAAATGATTCAAAACACTAAATTACAATCATTTGATTAATTCCTAATTGAATCAGTATATTTGAACAAATTGGTTGAATAAAATATTCAATGACTCACTCATTTATAATGATTTGACTTGAATGAATCCAAGGGTCTCATTTATAAAGTGTGCGTATGCACAAAACGGGACTGAAAATGTACGTACGCCAGTTTCCACGCAAAGGTTATGATCCATAAAAAACAACTTGACGGGAGAATGTGTGCACATTTAAGCAAACTTTGACCCATGACATCTGCGATTTATAAAGGGAATGTTCCTGACAGGTGTGCATACACACGGTTTTATAAATCTGAATAGTTTTTGCCGTAGAGCATTTTGGGCTTTTGGGCGCACTTAAACTTTTAGTAGTGAACCTACGCACAGTTTTATAAATGAGACCCCAGGTTTTTATTTTAAATTTTTAATGAATGAGACGAATTTAATGACTCAATCCAGCCACAATATTAGCACAATTATTTGAAATCTGATCTGTCTCTTGTGTCTTAAAGTGTAATGTTAAACATTATGTTCATACATAGCCAATTTTTTTTGTGCTGAATCCTGTTGATTGAGTGTACTTGCTAATATCTGTTGTGTATAAAAGTTGCTTTCTTCTAACCATCTCCCTGTTATCTCTCTTGTAGATACCCTGCTGTTATCTGGCCATGGTGAGTACTTGAGAAATATGTTCCCGGATACAGCTCTGCATGACTCTGAATGTGCCAGATCTCAAATGTGATTATTGTTTTTCAATGTTGCTCCACAAACGCGCATGACTCCATCCGACTGGAGCATCGCTGTGGCAGCAGATTTACTTTTATTTTTTTAAATTTACTTTGCATACTTTCAGGTCTGTTGGCTGACACGGCGAACCCAATCTTTGTTAGTGATTACTGAAGACCCACCTCTGCTCCCTTGGTTCTGTTCGGAGTTTCAGAGCTGGCACATTTTCCCAGCATGCTCGTTCAATCATTCTCGACTCACTTCGGTCAATCACCCCTTGTGGTTCTATTGTACGGTTCACACGCGTTCATTCTGGCTGTTTGTCAAAGATGAGGCGCTTGCCCAGGGAGTCACTGTATAGACAGACCTTTTTTTCATGTGCATTTGACTCTGTGGGGGTCCGTTTTTAAATTGCTTTTTTTTCTGCTGTTATAGAGCCTCACATTGCCTCAAATGAAGCATTGGAAGCACCGCACATGTGCGGGACATAATGGACTGTGTGACACGCATAAAGTCCACCTGCAGATCTGCAAGAGCCACAGAAAAATTACACCTGTGCTGACCATCTCTACATTCGTTCAGAGACAAAGAGAAAGAGAGAGATCAGAAAGGAGGGAAAAAAGCCTTGCAGAGTCTGCGCTTAAAGGGCAGTCCTGTCCTAAACTCGAGCTGTATATGTTTTGCACTCAAAGCACACTCGCCCACAATGCTTTGTGGAAACAAGATGTGGCACTGGGTTCGGTTTTTCCGTTTACTCTGCACTTTGCACAAGAATAGGATATGTGCAGGCCAGCAGGGTCTGTATTTCCAGGCCAGCACATTTTACTTTCTTTGCCAGTGATCTTTTGTCAGATGGTAAGCTGGTACAAATAGTGCGTTGCCCTTCAAGATTTCTGCAAATGCACCATAATGGATAATAATATGGCTCATGCAAGCACTTTGAATAGCTTGGAAAGGATGTGAAAACACTCTGTGGACCAGAGAACTTCTTTTATTTTAGTGTTTAATGCTTGTTTTGCTGTGTTTGTGTGGTATTCGTGTAAGCGATAGAATGGGCCATATGGTTGAAGGATGGAGAAATATGTTGACGGCATCTTCCTGACAACAGTAATGGTGACGGTCACTGTTTAGACAGCAGACATTATTCCTCCAGCTGCTTTACATGAATGCATTCGCACAAACGCGTACACTCTTCCCTCCTGTCGAGAGCCATGACTCAAAGTGCCTAGACCTTAGGTGCCGACATATACACATACCTCACAGTCACACTGTAGGTGTAAGTGAGTATATACTATGTACTGTAGATGTTGGCATACTCTGCTATACAGGGATACCTATTAGATTTCAAAGACCCAGATTTATGTATTGAAAATGGGCTCTACCAGTACAATACAGTAACTGTACATAACTGTGTATTATTATTAAACAGCAATTGGATCTGAACATTTTAATGGGTTTGAAAATGAAAACAGTGATGGAAAAGTATTGAAAAAAATCAATTCAAGTATTATCATTCAATAGTTTGGGGTAAGTAAGGGTTGTTGTTTTTAAAAATAAATTAATACTTTTTTTCAACAAGGATGCGTCACAGTAAAGATATGTAATAAAAGATTTATATTTCTTTTGAATTTTCTTTTCATCAAAGAATCCTTAATTGTATCATAAATTTGTGATTATAACGACATGATTCCTGAGCACCAAACTTATATTTTAGAGTTTAGCGTAAGACTGCAATGGAGTAATTTGCCATAAGAGCAATACAAATTTAAGTAGGTTTTTTAAATTTTTTTATGTAAATTATGGCTGACCTCAGACTTTTAAATGGTGGTTTATATTAAATGGAATATACAGTGTACATGGAAACACAATATCACAAATATATCATACTTAAAATATAGATTTCCAGGTTTTAATAATAATTTAAGAATGTATTTATTATTTAATATATTAAATATTTTTTATTTAAGAACTTTTTTCCTGACCTCTTTGTGTCTTTATATTTGAAGTTTACATCTGATGGCTCTCACATAGATCTCTTTCAGTGCAGTTAACTTGATAAGAGTTTTTCAAATCCGGTGTCGTGATTTACTCATTCATTCTAGACTGTCTTACAAGTCCTCGTGTGTCAAGGCCGTAGACGACCTCCTGTATCACCTATAGAACATGCTGGCTCTGCATTCACTCAAACACACTTTATATGGATGTTTTGGCTGAATGTTTCTCTCATTCTCTATGTCTCTCTCTCTTCTTACTGCCCCCTCCATTCTTCTCCATGAATAAGAGTTGATGGCTTAAACTAAAAGAATGAAAGCAGCAAAGGAGTCGAGTGTAAGAGAGATGGAGGAATGAAGATGAAAGAGTGAATGAAGGAGAACTCTGTGTCCTTGGCCTTTGTGTGGGACTGGCTGCACTCGGCGGTTTTGATGACAGAATGCTTTACAACTGTCAGCTTATGCTCACCTCATTACTCCAGAGAAAGCGACAAATTTTTTCGAAATCTTTTTTTCTAACAAGTTTCAGTTCGTTCTTTCAATTACCATTGCTCTTACATTTTGGGACCTTATCTTTGATGGTTTATTTGGGTCAGTTATAAATCCACTGACTATGTTGCTAGGCCTTTTTTTGAGGCCAGAAATTGTGTATATTGAGGATGGATGAACCATTCACATAAAAAGTTAATCGGAGAATATGTGGCTGGAAGTCCAGCCTATTTAGTTAAAAGGAGTGAATCGTATTTTTGAGTGCAATAAGTGGCCCAACCTAAAAAATTCATTTTTTTAAATAATTATATTTGTTAATATAACCAGGGCTTGACTCGTTCATTTATTCTTGAATCAATCATTCCTACTAGCCTACTATACGTCTTTTAATAAGGACTACGCTAACCCACCTCCCATCGCTCTCTTGTTTCATTTGCTTATGAATATCATTGGTGTTACAGGGCTTGAAATTCAGAAAATTCATGTGTAACAGTATAATTGATCCCTGTGTCAGGTCTTAAAGGGACAGCAGCAGCCTTATATACCTGCTGCCACATTATGAGATATAAAAAGTTTTTCCCCATGATATTGATGTCAAAATGTTGGCCAGTGAAAAACTTTAGCTTGTGAGCAAAAAAGTTAATATATAAAATTATAAATACCATTCCAATGATTGGCTTCTTTAATGTTTTTGTATGAAGTTTGTATGAAGGCTCCATTTATTTGATCAAACAATACAATAAGAACAGTAATATTGTGAAATAATATTACATTTGAAAATAACTGTTTTCTATTTAAATCTAATTTAATTTATTTGTGTAATAGGAAAGCATGAATAACTAAAGAATGTTCAGCATCATCGCTCCAGTCTGCAGTGTCATGATCCTTCAGAAGTCATTCTATGATGATTTGATGCTCAATAAACATTTTGTATTACTGTCAATGTTAAAAATGGCTGTGGTGCTTAATATTGTTGTGGAAAATATTATCTTTTTTTCAAGATTCTTTGATAAAAAGTTTCAGTCATCTATTTGACTCTTTATTTTTTCTTAACAATGTAAGTCTTTATTTTTTAAAGTGTTTTGATCAATGTAATGCACCCTTGCTAAATAAAATTTATTTCTTTAAAAACAAAAACAAAATCTCACTGACCCCAACCTTGAAGCATATGTCCGCCATCCGTCTTTGTGATGTTTCACCTGAATCACCTCCACTGCAAATTCTTTCTGTCCATTTTCTTTTCTTTGTCTTTCTCTCATTCTTTCTACCCCCTCACTCTCTCGCTGTTTAATTGCCGCTACCTGAGGTAGGCCTAGGTGTAATTGTTATAGTAGAAAGTGCCTTGGTCGGCTGGTTTTAAAGCCTTTTA
This sequence comes from Rhodeus uyekii, assembly GCA_037043235.1. Taxonomy (NCBI): domain Eukaryota; kingdom Metazoa; phylum Chordata; class Actinopteri; order Cypriniformes; family Acheilognathidae; genus Rhodeus; species Rhodeus uyekii. Next base: position 3,651,685 of record JAWRVZ010000018.1, read on the forward strand.
TCTGTAATCTCCCGATTGATTATGCTTTTTTTCTGCCAGCCGAGCAAATTGTTCAAACCCATCAGGTGCACGACGGGGGAAAAAACAGTGAAAGAGGATCTTCAGCTGTGTAACAGCCAAATCACAGAGCACATCGTCTAGAACATCAAATTTAGTGACAGACAACACAATGCTGCTTTTAGTTTACACATAAAGACAAATGAAACACAGATGTCTTCCTTGATTTCTCAAATATGGAAAAAAGGCAGAGGATTAAAAACTGTGTTATCTGTAATTTTAAAGAACCAAACAAGCAAATGATTTTTGGAGTCTAACTGTTGGCATGCTAATGTGTCAAAACATTATTTTGGCTGCAATGAATTGCAGTCAATGACTTCTACACCGTTATTGCAATTCTGCAGGCAGCCTCACAGTCTACCCAGCTTGATCAATATCTTATTCAGTGTGGTTGTATTTTTAATACAAAACAGTAATGAATTCCGCCACCCAGGGGACTTGGCGTAGCCTCTTATTCTGCATATCTGTCTCAAATGGGCCCTCCTGTTAGCCTGTCATAATGTTTAAAAAAATGCCATGGTAGGAAATGCATTAGTCTTGAGTATTAGATTTTAATACAGCGCTAAGGAGCGAATAAGAGGAACTTAATAGCTGAGGTTAATGTGGGTGTGATCCAAAACCAGTTGACAGAAATGAAGACAGATAACTAGAAATGTGCTGTTCATACTTAGTATGCTGAGTAAAATCCCACCCCACTGTTGGGTTTTCTCTCTCTCTCTCTTTCGTCATCTTCCCAGGAGAGCTATATCTGTCTTACTAATAGGTCCGCCATTGGAGTGGCTCTCTAGTAGTCATGCAGTGAGGTGAAACGTCCAATTTGGCTGCCTCTGGTGGGAGCACTGTCCAAACCCTTACCATCGTGTTAGCATTGTGGGATAGAGATGCTGGTTGTAGATTGGCAATGATATGACAGGTTCTGCCTCTGCAATTAGGGCAGGTTTTAGTGTGTGTGTATGTATGTGATTGTGTGGGTCAGATTTTGCCAACATTGTGAGGACCGAATTGTGAGGACCCACAAAGACAGTAAAACCTGAATTTGTCTACATAGATTTTATTTATGTACTTATACATTTTTATATACATATATTTATACTCATGTATGTATGTGTATATATATATATATATATATATACACACACACACACAAAGTAATACCTCGGTTAACGATTTTAATTCGTTTCCAAGAGCGAGCTCGTAACCCAAAATTCTCGTACACCAAAACAATTTTCCCCATAAGAATGCACTAAATTTCAATCGATTCGTTCCACGCGACCATAAATGCCCATTTTAAATATATTTTGGTTTTACCCTATAAATTACAGTTAAAATTATAACCATTAAGATCTCATTTAAATACTAGTTAATAATTGACAATTAAACTCTAAAAATACTTGACAATTTACTGTAACGTGCACTTTAGCTTTGAGTAGCGTCGCTGCTGGTGCTGGGGAGCGGGGCGGGATATTACTGCTTAGAGGGAGAATTTCCTACCTTCATTCTATATGCTGTACTGTACGTATATATTTCACTACCTGAACAATAGCGATCACAATTAATGATAACAACACAAGGTAAAACCGCTGTAAATCACTTATAAAAGTATGCACTGTGGTGAATGATGTAACCAAACCGAGCGACGCTGAGAGAATGAACGAGTTAAGGGGTAAAAAGGGGTTGGAACCGGGTGACGGTTTTGTGAGAGGCTGTCGTTAGGATATTTCCAGTAAAAATGCACACGACGATGCTGAGCGTTAGGACTTTTCCACACAAAAATACGCATGGGCGAGGGAATATTTTTCTCGCACACCGATACAATCTTCGTACACCGATTTGACTTTCCATGCTCGTACACTGATTTGCTCGTATTCTAAGTCACTCGTAAACCGAGGTATTACTGTATATGTATATGTGTATATGTATGTATGTATGTATGTATGTATGTATGTATGTATGTATGTATGTATGTATGTATGTATGTATGTATGTATGTATGTATGTATGTATGTATGTATGTATGTATGTATGTATGTATGTATGTATGTATGTATATATATATATATATATATATATATATATATATAGGAATACTGAATATAACATAGGGGGTTTAAAAGTTTTTTGAATGTTGTTTATTGAGGATTGAAGTAGGTTTTCTTTTGGGATTTTAATGAATATGTAATTTGAGGTGTGCCTTCAAGCGTGCAAAATAACGACCGGTGTCAGTGCAAATGGATTAAATGGCACTGGATTTGTAGCACAGGATTTATCAATCCTGAAAGTAATTTTAGAAACGGTGACTGTTGAACAAGTTGTAATGAATTAATACAGCAGGTATGTGATTGGTGTTGTGCTCTGTGCTGATATTTTTGGCAGAATTGAGAAGATGACTATTTATTTTATTTCAAATCAAAAAAGTAATTCAATAAAATAACGTGACGCAATATGTTAACTAGCATAATTAACATCCTTTATTTGGGATCTTAGTAAATTGGACCCCGCGGGTAATATAACATTCTTTGTATAGCTTCTCAGTATCATATAACAGAGTATATTTTAAATAATTCGTTGACACTCTGAGTATTTAGAGAACTTTCTTTTTTAACGATTTTAAAGAGTCACACATTACCTCACATTATTTGCCAACAGCTGTTGCCAGCCTCTGGATCACAGAACTTGCCGCTTTCTGAGAGCACCAGTGTGTGAAAAGTGTGTGTGTGTGTTTGTACCCATCTGCACGTGTTTGTTTGCACTGCTTTTGATTTGCAATTAAAAGCATCAGTCCTTTTGGCATCGTAAGCTCCTTAAGGAAATAATCTCATATATATAAGCACAGGAGGCATGGCAGATGGTGTGATAAAGGGTTACCACCAGTGAACTGTCAGTTAGGAACACAGATTTATAGTTTGTGATTCAACACTATACTTTCATTTAGCTTTCATACAAATGGAAGACCTTCCACTTCCTCTTTACTAGGATAGTAAGAATGTTGTTCTTATGATGAAAAGACCTAAGACAATGACACTTGTCTTTTATTATACAAAGAAGCACACTGGTAAATACATTTCACAGAGCCGCAGCTGCTCTAGAGCCGCACATCTGCTCTGCTGTAAGCCTGAGCTCCACATCCAGACTAGGAAAAACAGTGGCAAACTGCATTATGGTTGTCACTTAGTTCGACTGGGCACAGATTCAGGAGCTAAAATGAATGTGTAGATCTTAGGCCCTGCAATGAGGTGGACAGTGAAGGAAAAGACACTATTTAACTGTGAGACTGATGGATGAACAGCTTTTGGTTTTTACCTCAGAGCTAACACCTGTTCATGCGGTGGTCCAGGCTGACAGCTTTGGGCTTAACGGCGCTCTGCCATGTGGACTGTTTTTCAAAACAATTAATAAGCCAAATTTGGTCACATATTAATACATTTTTTAGCATTGTGATTTTTATCATTTATAACTTTCACAGAATTTAAAAAAGATAATTTAAAATGGTTTTATTCAATTATGAACTACAATACATGTATCGAGATAGCGTATGTTCAATTCAAAACTAAAAGAATTAAATAAAGGTTGAGTAGTTTGTATCACTAGATCTATTAGTGTTGGTTGCTGAACATTTTTTTGTAACATCTTTCAATGAACTCTTGTTGTTTTGTGATAGTAAGACCCGCCTTCTTTGATTTGATTGTCCATCTCTATTATTTTGACATTGACGAGCACTGTTTGTCTGATGTCAAAGCACAACTTTGACATCCTAACAACAAACTGCTTTACTCATTTTACACTAAAATTATAAGATTGCTCAGACTAAAATCATGATCTGGGGTGCAGTGGCTCCCGCGCTACCAAAATTAACATATGGTCAGGACTGTTGGCCGGTCCCTCAGTATAGGTGATTTCAGGTTTTACTATCCTTCGGGGCACATTTGGTCCTCAGAATTTAGGCAAAGGCTGACACACACACACACCAGAATTATTTCAGCTTCCCTGGAGTTGAAAGCTGCCCTATTTTCTTTGCTAATTTTGAATTTGGTCAAACATCCAGTGTTATGTTTGTGAATTTGATCTCGGGAGAGCTTCCTGTCGTTACACTTAAAGTTTCATGCATAAATTTCCAGAGTTTGACAAATTTGTGTCATTTATTATTAAATAATGTAGCAATTGCAAGATGTTTATGTTAAAGGGGTCGTGAATTGCTTTCTGAGGTGCTCTTATAAGGTCATAATTAAGAAATAAAAATAAATTTTCCACTCTGATTCAGTTATTTTAATATTATTAATACTGTTATTACTATTATAGCTATTGCTCACATTTTTTAAATATAAATGTATAATAGTATATTAAGTAGTAGTAAGTTTTAGTGATTTTGTTTTTATTTTTTTATTAGTTAAAAAAAATACATTATAGTTTTCAGTTTAGTTTATTTGATTTCGTTTGTTACCAAATGTTTTTTGGTTTTAGTTTAGTTACAAATAATAACCCTGCCCTGATTTTAGACCCCCGATTTAAATGGGCCATGTCTCCTTTAAGGGTGTTTTCACCCTTGGTTCAATTGCCTGGTTTGAACAGGAGTTCCATAATGAACCGAACCCAGACTGCCCTTTTTAAGCAGACTCTGGTATGGGGTTCAGAAAACAAACTAAACAAAATGAAAGTGTGAAAGCAACCTTGGACTTCGCCATTCTATGAATGGATAACATCTTTGCATATATGGAACTTTTTTAACCCTTTTTACAATTTTTGTTTTGTTTTACAGAATCATTGATTGATAACAGCTTTATATTTAGATCTACTCCTAATGCAAAAAAGGTTTCTGCCCTGAACATTGTAGCCCTTTTAACAGGACATTAAACAGCAAATTCAATGATCTCACCATTGCAACTCAACGTCTGTACTCTCACAAATGCTTTCATCATAACTAATACAGTGCAAACATGGTGCACAGTAAATAAGCGATTGATTGTGCATATTCATAGTACATTGATGTTAAAAGATCAAGGTCAACTTGATTTTTCAATCCATGACCCCATTAGAAAGTGTTTTTTCGGCACAACTACAACCAGTTTAACCAAATGGATAGCATGAAGTGGTGACAGGAACTCTAAAAAATAGCAATAATTAATTGCATGTATTTTAATAATAATAATTACAATAATAACGAATTAGAATGTATTTCTTTTGAATAATAATTACAATAAACAAATCTTCTGGCAAATGATATAGTTCATTAGCCAGCCTGCAGGCTGTTTGTGGTTGCCAGGCAACATTAATATACGACTCATCTGAAGATACGTGTTATCGCCTAAAGTCTGAACTTTTGATTTGCTACTGTGATTTAGTTTTGATCATGAACTTTTATTGACCTTATCTTTGAATTTCGCTTAATTTCCACTTGTAACTGTTTGCATTGTGTCCAGAAATAGAAAGGTTAAAGAGTCCATTTAGACTCTACGTTGAATACTTTCACTCCATCTGCTGTTTTAACACAGGCTCACACCTCTCTCTCTCTCTCTCTCAGAGGCGGTGCAGCATTAAGGCCTATGGAGATCAACTGTGTCCAGGCAAATCCCTACACAAATTAGATAGCAAAAGCCATTATTACATCCAATGTCTTCATGGCACTCCCAGCAGTTAAATTACAACCTTTCTGCTCCTGTTCACAGTCAAAGAACAAAAGGGAAACCATTTTCATTACTGCCAGTCTTTCCCTTTTCTCCTTTCTCTCTTGATAGGAGGAATCGGAACAAGCCCCGTTTATGAGATGCTTAGGTGGTATCACACATGCCTGTTAAGGCTTAAAATAAAAAGGATGGGGAGTGTGAAAGAGAGAGCTTTTCATAAACTGAATTATATTTCACTGACTCAAAGCATTGAGAATGCAAGCCCTGTTCTCACGCCTCAGACGGCTGGCACGTCACACACACACACACTTGAAACTCTTCACTTTACTTTCCTGTCAGGTTTTCTGAAACAAGTCATACTTCAGGTTCAAACTTCTGCTTTGCTGCTTTTGTTTAACAAGAGAAGCTCTCCACCTAAACAAATTGTCTGTCAGTCAAAAGAGAACTAAAGCTTTATATTGTGGATTAATGTATTGGGTTTTGGTGCAGACCTTCTTTCATTGTGTAAACATACAATACAGACTACAACGGCATTTAACATCAAGCTGTCATGAACGGTTTTACTTGTATCGTTCTAGAAAAAGCTGCCGCTTCCAACTTAAATGCTTTTTAAAAAATAGCAGTACTATAGCTCAGCTGTTTTCTTTTTTGTAGCTTTCCCAATAAAGTTTGACAACACAACTGTTTTTGTCACATGATGTGCAACTAAGGCATTGTTAAAACATGCCCTACTAGAAAGGTTTTACTGTCTGATCTCATTTAAGTCACACTTCAGGTTCATAAAAACGAACCCCAGAATTGCCTCTACAGCATTTTACATCATATTTTTGTATCAGAATATTTTGTTAAACACTGCTACATTTTCACTTTTTTATTTATTTACATAAATTGGTTCTCTGTAATTGGGCACTTTATTTATATTAATTATTAAAATGTATTACGGAATACATTAACTACATGTTTTATGAATCAATATAATATGACATTGTAATACAAATATGGATTTTATTGCTTATATAATATTATTATTGTTTAAATATAAAATTCATTTAAATGATACTTTTTAAATATTTATATATAATATAGTAATTATTTTAATTTAATAGTTAGTAGACCTATTTAAAAAATATGAGTAGATTTTTTTCTTTTCATTTTTCCAATTTTTTTCTTCTTCTGTCATATGTATGTTAATGACTGTTACTTTGTGAGCATTGTTACTAAAAGTTCACCCAAACATGAAAATTCTGTTATCATTCAGTTTTATCATTTATTTACTCATTTATATTTATATTAAAAATGGAAATATTGATTTTCAGAAATCTTTGTAATGTTTGTTTCTTATTTACTTCTGCTGTATGAAAGTAAAAACACTTTCTCAAAGCATATTTTTCTTTGTTTCATTGAATTTGATTGTATGAAAATTAGTAAATGATGACAGGACCCATCTTTGAGAGAACTATCCCTTTAAGAAATCAGCAGCTTTGTTCACACTGCACACATATCCAGTTTGGTTTTCAGATCCTATCCTTACAATTCATTCTCTTCACTGTCATCTTGGAAATTTGTTCAGACAGCATAGTCAGTATCTAGTGTATCTATATTGGTTTCTATAGTAACAATGTAAGCATCAGGACGAAGCTAAGAGACTTTCGCAGCAGCTATTTGCGTGGAAAGAGACAACGGAAAACAGAAAATATAGCTTCTGCTTGTGTCCATCAGGATAATGGGGTTTGTAAACATCAGATTTTGGCTGTTAACATTGTGTTTTTCTGCTGTTTAGACTACAAAAAATTAAATGGATTTGAGTCGGATGCTTGTCTAAACAGAGCCCAAGAATTTGGTCCGATGGATGTTGCCCTTTTCTTCTGGTTCTTTTAGCTCAGTAGACGACAGCGGCTGTCTCACAGATGCTGATGTTGCGTGCGCACAGATAGAAATCTCACGTCTCCCCCTCCCCACATTGACACTCTCCTCCTCAGTCACGCAAATGCTCCCATCACACCGCTCCATCTGCATCACTGTCACCGCTCTCTCCGTTCATCATTTCGGTTGGCAAGCATGCTCATACATTCATAGACTGCGTGCACGGATACAGTGCATGAGTGGGTATTTAATATGTTGGCCAACAGATGCACTAGTATTGGCCACAATATGTTGATGTAATTGATTTAAATGGAGAACATCTCATCTTCATTCAGCTAGAAGATGACGCGGCCTACTTTCTTGGCGTACCAGACACCGCATTTGCTTCCATCACTCTTATGACCTATGGCTTAACCTCTCATGTTTCTTTTCTTCTGGTTACTCTCCTCTCCAGGTTTAGCTTTAGAACATTCATGCTGAATGGGACATTTCTGCAGCCCAATCCGATTTGGCAGATTCCGTTAGGAAGGGATTCCAATTGCCAGCATTCCAGTTTCCATTGTGCAGGCTGTCCTCTCCGGCTGTTCCTTTGGTTGCGATGGCATCATTACTCATGTCTGAACGCTCTTTCTGGCTCTTGGTATTGGTGTAGTGGGCACGCAGGGGTGAAGTCGTGCCAGGGTTAGGCGCTGCAGGACAGCGTGACCCGCCAAAGGGCGGGCACGTGGAAAGGGGGCCTGCTGCAGCAAAGTTGTTCTGCCGGTCAGCTATTACACTCCATCAACCTGTCCTCTCTTCTGGGTGGCTGATCTCTTCATAAATGAATCATGTTACGGCTGTTCAACATAATTTATGTAACATATAATATGTTACTGTCTTAATTCTATTTGTCTGTCCATATGGTAATGATTATTCCATTGAAACAATTGGTGTTTCAAGGCGTGGATAAATTGCCACCAGCATGCCTCATTAATTTAAAATAAACACAACATGTTTTACATGAAATATTAACAGAGTGAAAACCAAAACCATGATGCATGTAGTATAGATTGTAGGGATTAGTCACAATGGTCAACCGATAACTATTCGTTTGTTTTTTTGCTATAATACCAAATATATGTAGATACATTTATAGATTTAATTGAATAGTTCATGCTAATTTCTTATTAGTGTAATATATATTGGTGTAATCTAACACACTTATATTGTTATATGTAATCTTTAGCAAATCTTAAATAAATATATATTTTCCATGCTGTATACTGTACATGTACATTAGTGTGATGCTTTGATTAATTTTGTAGTATTTAAAACAATTTACTTTAAAAGCATTTTTTTATTTTTAAACCAAGAATATTATATAATGCTGATATTTGTAACCAGCAATTCTATAACATGAAAAGAATTATAAAGTATAAAAAATAGAGTTTGGCTGAATCTTTTACATTGGTGTATTTCTATTTTTATTTTATTTTGTATTTTATTTTTTATTTTTTCCCAAGACTTTCTGCTTCCCAGCTTAGATGTTTTAACTGTTTTTACATAAATAAGGCATAACGCAGGTAAATCATATACGAAACCTAATTTTATATATATATATATATATATATATTTTTTTTTTTTTTTTTTTTTTTTTTTTTTTTATCGAACTAGTTTTTTAGTCTACCTATCGAGTTATTGATTTTGAAAATATGTTGTTTTGAATTCCTAACAGCCAGACTGGCCATGGTCCATTTTATCTGTGTATTGGCCGTTTCTGCAAGAACTTTGATAGATGAGGCGTACAATTACACCGCAACTGTTTATAGTCTCCTGTGAGATCCTCATTTGCCAGCTCATTTCCCGACTCGTGCTTTTTAAGGTTAGGTGAAATTTCCCTCTCTCAATTAGCAAACATCAAAGTGATATGCTAAAATGATATTTGACCACTGTATCTCATTTCAAAGGGCAAGTGTCCACACACGCACACGTTTCACCATCTGCTTTCGTTTACTTTAGAAGCCTTTCCCTCCTCCCTTGTGTATATACAACCTGATAAACGTGTGGTTGGTGGTACTCTGCTTTCCTCTCTTCTCATTCAGTCCATTTGAAGTTGCTTTTCAAGCTCATCAAAGATTCTCATTTGAGATACAAAGAGCCCTGCCTCTTGTATTATCCAGCCTGGATGCTTTTGGCCCTGCTGGCCTTCAGGGGCAAGGGCGAAGAAAAGAAGATCAGGCCACACGTTATTGTCCTTTCTCCTCGACCTTGACGAAATCGAGAGGTCCTGATCTCCCAACGTGGAAACTTGTTTATCAGAAATCAATAGCCATTCTCTGGCCTTTTCTAGACAAAGGGTCTAGAAAATAGTGGATGTGGGCGGTGGGGGAAGATCTCACATGTGGAGTGTAGCGTAGCATCTCTCCGTCCTTTTAAAGAGCGGTTGATCTGAGATTACGTCTCGCCTCTTCATTATGGAGAACACAACTCTTTACTCAAGGCTAATGCTTTAAAGAGGGGCAAAAGTTCAGAAGAGCGCACCGACCAGGCCTGTTTTGTTCTGGCTGCTTAAACGCGTGGGTGTTTGTGTGTGCGCATGGTTCGAATTCACACTTATTATCTTCCATTTTCAGATAACAGGCTGGCGTGCAGTAGTTTTCCCCTTAGAATATTACTCCAACTTTGAACTAAGTAAACACTGTAATCGCCATTCACCTAAATGCATTATGGGTATGAAGGCCACTCGGCACCGGTGGCCTTTGCAGACTGCGGTGAGCTCGGCTTAATCTTCCTAATGTCGAGGATGTTAAAGAATAGATAATGAATCCTCGGGGTGCTGATTCAGTGGAAATGAGCTTTACAATATGGCTGCCGTGTGTGTTAAATGAACACAAGTAGAGCAGGACGTCCAGCCATGAGTGTATAATTGACCACAGTGTGGGGGCATGTGAATGTACTTCAATAAGGCCCAAGTGAGCCTAATGAGCGTAAAAAAATACGTTTTTTTGTAGCATTGCTACATTTATTCTTAATAATAAGGTTATTAATAATGGGTGGATGAGTTATTAAGTTATTAAAGTGTCTGGTGACCTTCTGATCACAGGCCTGCAGGAGGATCCATTGTCTCGCCGCCTCCCTGTTTCTGATACTTTCTCACTATGTTAGTCGTAGCTGACGCCTTTACCCTTTGACCAAGGCTCATAACCTCAGGTTGTGTATTTGCCGTTGTTCTGTTCTTGTCTGGTCCTATCTAAAGTTTATAGGTTGTCTGAAGGGTCATTAGGGGATCTGAGATACCTTGTTCTTGCCGTGAGATCACTACGATGCACCTTTTATGGGGTAATTGTCGATTGAAGCAGTCCATCTCTCCTATGGGATGTTTGCAGCACTGATAAGGACTTTCTTGCCAAACAGCTAAATAATGATATTGCGTCTGAGTGGTAGACAGAGACAAAGAGATCAGCTCCGTGCAAGAGACATCTACCCGTAGGTTATGCACATAAACACAAGAGCAGACGCAGACCAAAAATTGCTTCGCATCAGCAAGTCGGTAGATAGATGATACAGAGGATGGATATCTGTTTCTTTCCCTCCAGCTCTCTTCCTCTTAAGATAACTGTGCGACAGGTGTCTTTACCTCAAGAAGGAATGATGAATGGCTCTGTTTCGCTCTCTCAAGCCTAAGCAAAACCACATCATTCCACAATGGCTGTGGCACATGCTGTCAATAACTTTTAGATGGCAAAAACTTCAATGTATACAATTCTTTTATCTATATGTATACAAGTCTTAGGCACGTTAGGTAGGTTTTAAGTCAGTCATTTAGAATAAAAATAAATGGTTTGTCATTACTGTTATTACTGTTACGGGGACACTGTACTGCAACGAGCACCGTCTTTCGGATGACACATTAAACCGAGGTCCTGACTCTCTGTGGTCATTAAAAATCCCAGGATGTCCTTCGCAAGAGTAGGGGTGTAACCCCGGTATCCTGGCCAAATTAGTCCAAATTATGGCTTTGTAACCATCCTAATTCTCTAATTTGCTTCATCACTTTGTCTCCTCTTCACCAATAAGCTGGTGTGTGGTGAGCGTTCTGGTGCAATATGGCTGCAGTCGCATCATCCAGGTGGATGCTGCAGCCTAGTGGCGGTTGAGAAGAATTCCCCCCCCCCCCCCCGTCTATGTAAAGCGGCTTTTAGAGTCTTTGATAAAGCGCTATATAAATGTAATGAATTATTATTATTATTATTATTATTATTACCTAAGTGCCTATTGCCCAAGACTTTTCCCCAGTACACTGTATGTGCATTCGTGCGTGCGTGTGTGCAAGGGAAACGGAAGAGGAAAGTTATATTGTGGAATGACCCAAAAAATAAACAGCAGGCATTCTGTGCTCTTTGAAATCATGAAAACTTTATGAAAGCTCTCATAACACAATTAAAATATTCTTCAAAAAATGTTCATTGATTTTTACATTAGAGGTGCTGAGGTCAATTAAAGGCTTAACATGAAGGACCACGGGAAACATAGTTATCATTAAGCACAACAAGCCCCTCTAAAATGTCAGCTCTAATCATTTTCTTAGACGGCGCATAATGAGCTGACATTTGGCATGGAGGTAGATAGGATTAATGCTGCTAATGGCTAAATTAAGGGTGCTAAGAGTCTGACTGAAGGGTGGGGTGTGTAAAGAGATCCCAAAATGAGCTTGATTTCTTTAGAAACACTTATTATGGAAACAGGGTACAATTAATCAGAAACGCTAGAGAGCATCGGGCTGTGACATATAGGGGCGGCACAGCTCACTGCTCACGTAACGTACACGTGCACACACAATGCAAAGAAGCGTGACACCCACTCATCTCTGTCTCTCAAACGTACAGCCTGATACACATACTGTGCTGTTGTTTTCCAGGTCTTTTAAACCCTGTAATAGTGGCACACCCCTACAGAGGGACTTTAATGTCAACTCTTCAGTCAGAAAGGTCTAAACGAGACCGATACTTTCATTCGACACTCTCTCCAGGCTGCCTTAAAATGTGAATGAGATGATTTGCATCGTGTGCTAATTAACAGCTTTAGTATTTGGATGGTCTCCAACACTGCAGAGTAGGAGGAGAACACGAAAAAGAGGATGTCTGTAGGTGTGAGAGATGGGGAAAGAGAGAGAGAGAGTGCAGGATGTAAGAGAACATATGCTTATGTGCTTAGTGGTGTGCAGCAGTGCGCTAATGACTTAACTGCTCCGTAGAGACAACACACTCACAGGGATATATGTGTGTGTGTGTGTGTGTTCCAGACTGTGTGCACTTTTCTGACTAAGGCTGTGAAGCATATTGAGGTCACATTCTGTGCATGTTTAGGTGTTCCAGATGTGTAAACAAATTGGTGGAGGGTTGGAGAAGTTCACTGTGTGAGCACCATTTTCTTGACAAATTGTCCACCTGTTGTGGGTTTTGCTTTAGAATGGTGTACCACCCAAGGGGTTAAGGCCTGGTTGGTTCGCATGGATGGATACCTGCTGGTAGATGGCAGTTTGGGGTCAGTAAGGTTGTATGTCTCTATACTCACATGCTTCAATCATTTGATTCACAATACAGCAAAAACAATAATACTGTTAAATATTGCAAAAACTGTATCCAATAACAGCTGTGCTGAGCAGAATAGTACAATTTTAAAGTTCTGTAGCCATTATTGATATCAAAAATAAGATAATTATTAGATATATTTTAAAGTTCTTACAAAAAAATTCTCGTCATCTCGCTAGGGAAATGTTTGGGACTGTGCAAGTTGTTGTGTAGCCATCAGCCAATCAGACTGTAAGGATGATATTTTCATGCGGCTACGGTAATTAGTTACATGTCATTAATGTAATGATGGCAAGCTGAGTACTTTTCAAGTGCCGCCTGAGCAACAGCCATTGAGACTAATAAGAATTCAAACTGGAAGTTTCTATAGATATTTATTTACGCGGGTTTTGGGTTGTTTGTGTAAAAAATCATTGGCATAACCCGCACCTTTATATAACCTGCACCCATAGATTTATGAACTTTGTTGTGTAAGTTCACATTTCGAATTTCGAATGTTGCTCGCATGACGTCAGTTATCCATAAATGTTCAGGCTCGGTACACAGTGCTTGTGCGCGAAATTCAAACAATAAGAAAACAAACACAAGTCAGAATCAGAACAAAAAGAAAAAGCCGTATCTCCCGCTGTGCAGCAGCACGTCCCTTAAGAAGCGTATTCTACAGGTGTTGGATGAGATGAGAAGTGCACAGCCAATCATGTCTTCTTGCATGATTGACAGGTCAGACAGCCTATCAGCGCAAGCTGTGAGAGTGATAGAGGAAGTGCAGCCAGCTGTCAGAGCGCCAAAGATAACAACCCTCGCAAAAAAGAAAAATGAAAATGTATTGATGTACATGATGTGAGTTAGTAAATGAGAATGTACATGCTCGAGTTTTTGGTGTCTTTTTACACAACAGTGTTGCTGCGATTTGTTTGAAGTGATCGGCATTCATCTAAAAAAACAATATATATACACAGTACAGTGTATGTTTGCTAACAACAAAAGGCATATGCAAAACCACCACAATAAAAAAACACCTTTGACTCTTGATACAAACCTTTAATTATATTCTCCAACAATGCAAACACAAAGATTGCTCACAAAAAACGAGCGTGATGCTACAGCGTGTTATCAGACGAGATCAACGACAGGAAGTGAACCGTGAGCGGACCGCGATCCACGTGCAAGGCAAACTCGGCGCATGCGCAGTGAACTAGGTACACAAATTAGTCATGAAATAACCACGTGAAGTGGCGACTTTATCCCTTTCGTCCTCGAGATATGAGATTTCAGCGACATTAACGAATCAACATTAGAGAATCGAAAATACCAAGACAAATAGGGAGTTTGGCGGTTCCACTTCAAAAACGTCAACATAATAGGATTGGCGATTTAACCATGACTCGAGATAAGTGAACTCCACTTATATATATATAAAGGGTTATATGTGGGAAAATACGGTATATCACAGGGCCAAATGTTCAGTATTGGTTGATCAATGTATATATACATACATAACTTTTCTCCCAATACAGATTCGACAAACTCCCTGATCTTGAACATTTGGCTACATCCTTATGTTTCAGAAATGAAAAATAAATTATTCTGCACTTTTCGGTTCATGCAACTCCCTGCAAGTTGTTAGCTAATGAGTTCCTGACAGAATTCATTAATTGTTCATTATAATAAATTAGTCCTGTAGCTGTTGTCTGACTTTGAGGAAAGTATTTTCTAGTAATATTCAGTTGAATGGTTCTTGGAGTCTGACCATATGTTCTTCTTTTATTTAAATATTGCAATGTGTGGTGACCTTTAGGGCTGATGTAACATTGCGTTAGCTCGTTGTTGGAGTTGAGAGAGTTTTAAGGTCAGCCCGTTCCCTTGACTCAAAAAGTGCGGTTTCTTTTTGTCTACCTGGCTTTCATTTCCCCCATGCACTTCTTTTTTCTCTTCACTATTCAATAGTCACCCTTCATGTCACTGCTTTCGTTACATCTCTGGTCCATTTCTCATTCCGTTTCACTCATCCATCCTCATTGTTAATTTTGCAGCCATGTCTTTCTTTTCACACTTTTTTTTTATCTCCTCCTTTCGTGTCACCCTCATCCTCTCTGTTTCCTTTCCCTGTCACACCGCGCGAAAGAGCTGACACACGTGTGCAAGCCTACCGTGGTTCTCACATTAATAACTCTGACCTCTGAGTTTGACTGAGATGTTGCAGAGAAATAGTATTTGTCAGAAGATTACATAGGTTGTATTTTATTCCTTCCCTGGTGACCTAAAAGCAAACAGAGATGGCATCATCATAACCTATAGTGTAGCCATTCCCTCCGTTCTTTCTGTCTTAAGGTCATATTGTTACATTTTTTAAAAGGTTATGCTGAAGATAGAGCGAGCGTGAGACAAAAAGAACGCTGACATTTGTACGCATTAGTGGAACATTTTCAATGGCCGGAAAGAGTCGTGAGTGTGCTGTTCGCCTATTCCTTTTCATCAATGTGAGATATATCTCCAGTTTTGGAGCCTTTTTTATTACTGTTATTATTATTATTATTATTTTTTCCCCCTCGCTCCGCTTTTAACAGCTGCAGATAATCGCTGTAATTCATAATGGCTTCTCCCATATGGAAGCTGTCATTCAAAGAGCTTTGGGGGCCGCCATTTAAATTTAATGGGAAAATATGGTCATGCATATTGCTATACCCACTCATTGATTGTATAATACATCTAGACAGAGCTTTCAACTTAGGCATATTTTCTTTACTTAACTGTATCCTTCTATACATACTTATTGCTTCTATGTATTGAGTATACAGTACATGCATTTCCTGTCACATCGATGTGCAATGGGACAAATGTACATCTCCATTTATTTCCATCCAAAGAAGTGCATTTATTGCCACAACAAAAACATGACTTTGTCAAGGGCCAAATAGTGATGTGAAAACAATTTCGTGAGACCATCTCCAAAACTACAAGTCTTGTGATGTATAGCTTATGTGTGTGGTTGTATATGTGTGTTTTGTAATCCTATACAATCCCCATGAGGAAAATGTAAAAAGGTTTTCTGTGGTAGGTTGGTTTAGGGGTAGGTTAGTGACTAGAATATACAATTTGATTATAAAAATCATGTCTATGGAATGTCCCCATGAAACATGAAAACATGTGTGTGCATGTGTTCATATAAAAAAGCAAGGATACGCCTAGTTTTAAGGTGTCCATTTTACAGTGTAAATATATATTAAGTAATAATAGTTAACAACATTGTGCATGCTATAGGGTTGGGGTTAGGATTAGGGTGTGTTTTAGGGTTAGTTATATAGTAATGAGAAGCTGAGTGTTTGAAACCAAATGAGTATATACAGTAATCCTCTCGCCACTTCGCGGTTCAAGTTTTGCGGTCTCAGGGCATCGCGGATTTTTTTTAAATATTCATACAAAAAAAAAAAAGCACAAATACCACCATATCGGCAGCCGTATTGCGGAAAGCAGCGTTGTTTCATTGTGATGTGAGAAAAACGGTTTCCCAGGATGCCAGTCAAAGAGCCTCTCAGAGGCTTTGTACACACACACGGGCACGTGATTGGTTCCCAGAGCGAAATCGACGAATGAGAGCACGAGTGGAGTGGGAGCCTCTTCGCCTCTCTCAGAAGCAAATTTTGACGATCATAGCGCTGATATCTGACGATGAGTCGCTTCCCAAACTGATTTAAAGGCCTCATTATACCAGTGCGGTAACACCATCATCATCATCATTGTTCATTATCACATTAATCGAACCGCACAGGTCTCAAGTTTCAAGATACTACTGTCATTGATGAGTGTAGAACAACATAATACGTATCGTATGAGAGAGAGAGAGTACATGTATAATATTAAGGTTTTCTAATTAAATAGATTTAATAAAAATAAATTTAAAGTATAAATATACATATTTAAAACATTCTGGTACCTACACACACATATACAGAAATTCCTAGTGGGGGGCAATCCTACTTTGCAGATTTTCACCTATCGCGGGGGGTTCCGGTCCACATTAACCGCGATAAACGAGGGATTGCTGTATTTGAGATTAGCATTAAAAAGTGTTTGTTTTGTCGAATTGTTATCTAAGCACTCGACTGTTCAGATAGGTGCATGGAAAGTAAAAGTTTAGGAAAGTGGTTTTGTACCACACGGCAACGCATTTGCTTTGCACTCTGTAAAATCTCAGCACGATCCCACACATTCACTCAAAGCTCTAGAATAAATACTTGCAGATCTGTTTGATTGCACTGTTTACATCCGTGGCCATGCTCGTCCTTTGCATAAGTGGCGTGCACACATCCGCGAGCCCTCGCATAACGCAGAGTTAGCCGTGACAACAATGACCATAATACGCTAGATTATTTTCACAAATCCACTGCTGCTTGTTGTAATACAGAATGAAATCCTGTTCATATGGGGATTATATAGTTTGGACCATCTTTCGATTGCAGGGGGAAAGTCAATAACACAGGACGTGTATCTCCTGCACCCCCAGGAGATGATGTTTATGTGGCTGGTAATCTTACTTATTGAATGAACTCTACTGGATCAGAGTTTGTGTTTGTCAGGGTCATGTAATGCTTATTTTAGACTTATTATCAAATTTGTGTACCGAGCTGTGAGGTTTTTTTCAGGGGTTTCGGTTGGATGCTATAGTTTATATCCATTAATCTATAACATATTCTGTGTGGGCCAACTGTATCAACAGCCGCCTTGAATTAATGAAGGACACTGTGTGAAGGATTTGCAGTGCAGAAGGTGTGGTTGCCCGCACTAGTGTGTTTTTCACCTCTACTCCAGTGCTGCGAGTTCTGATCATGGAACTATTCATTTTTAATGAGACAGGAACTCTGCTGAATAGAGAGGTGGAGAATGTTGTGGTTTTTTAAGTCACTTCACGCATTTCCTTTCCCCCTGCTGTACTTCTTATCTGTGTACTATTTCCTCCTATTTCATTTATCAAACCTCCCTCTCTCTCTCCCTTTCTCTCTGATTTTTTTTCTTCTTATTTTACTCTCTAAGACTTTCTGGTGATAAAATTTTAGTTCCCTTAACTTCAGCCATTATCAAAGCAAGTTTTCTTTTGTTGTTGTTTAAATAATCTCTCTCTCTCTCTCTCTCTCTCTCTCTCTCTCTCTCTCTCTCTCTCTCTCTCTCTCTCAGTCCCTCACTTGCTGCAGCTCATTACTCTGATTTGGCCGCATCTTTTGGCAAACACTGTTGGGCACCAATGACAACTGCATTTAAGAGCAGGGGCCCGACAGTGCCTCCTTACATTAATATTTTGAGCAAATAAAACTAATATATTTACAATTATTTTTCTAATTTAGCAACAGTTATACCTGCTGGGCTAAAATTTTAAGGGAGGGGCAATGTTTTAGCTCATTGAGTTTTGAATAAGATCTGTAAACAGGGTGTGAAATGTAGGTGAAAAATCACATGAGCGAACACTGCCTCCATGTAACTGGCCTATCACGTTTGCATATGGTCGAGAAAATGGCTTTAATAAGTGCAATTGGTCTAGATAGACACACACACACACACACACACACACACACACATAATTGCATATTACATTCATGCAAATCAAAGTTATCTTGAGCCAGGATTTAATTTTTTATTTTATGTTTTGCAAGCTCAGTTCAATTAAACACGCCTACAACCTTCATGACACCTGCTTGTCTGAAAAGAAAGTGTCTAATTAATAAGAAAATAACATCTAAACAAAAACTACATAAAATGTGCATTGTTACTGTATATTAATGAGCATTGTATCGGAGTGTGATAAAATATTTCCCTTGCCCACGCCCATTTTTTATGGAAAAGGAGATGATAACTGTGGAATTGAAAAAATAAATTATCGATAAGCATGAACAAGGTACGTGCGTTTCAGATCTGGCAAAGATTAACAACCGTCAACAATCTGTATGATATTAAAGAAAAAATATTAAATCAAAGTGATAGTGAACGTCAGTCAAGAGAGAGAACTCCAGACATTTTACCAGAAGTTCTAATGGAGAGAGATTCTCCCTCTATGCAGTAACTCCCTCCTCCTCCTCCTCCTCCTTAATGGTTAGAATTTTAACTGTAATTAATTGGGTAAAACCAAAAAAAAAAATTTTTTAAATGGGCATTTATGGTCATGTGGAATGAATCGAGTGATTTTTATTACATTCTTATGGGGAAAATTGTTTTGGTGTACGAGAAATTTGATTTACAAGCTCGCACTTGGAACAAATTAAACTCGTAAACCGAGGTGTTACTGTATATGTATAATAATTTTATGGAGGGTGCACAAGTGGGTGGCAACATTGTGAATCACTGAATCATTTGTTCAAAACCCTGATTCATTCAGGAAACAGAAAGTAACTGGCTACATCCAAAATAGAATACTTCTCTACTATATTGTAGGCGATGTGTAGGAAATGTGACAAAAAAAATTCTATATTGTATGAATATGTGTAGTATGAATGTAATCTAGATGTAACTACAGTATATTGGTCATATTGTTATTATCCTTTGACCTAACAGCGTTAGTGATGTCACTTCACTGCCATTCACAAATCCTCTCACGTGGCTTCACGTGCTGCAGTTCAAAATCGATGGAAGTAGTATGTCAGCTGTTACTTTTCACCTTTTGTTTTAACTGGTAACTGCCAAAATTGTATGTTTATTGTTTATTGAACATGTAAGAGCAATATCACTTGTAAGCATGTTATTGCTCTTAATATCATATCGCATTCGTGCAGCTTGTGTTAGACAAATTTGGCCTGTAAATTATTATGTTTTTCTCTTTGCCAGTAATAATTGGTCCAGACAAAACCAAAGCATCAAGCTTTGTGTGCATACTGCATCCCATATGTCTATAACCCAGAAACTTGAAATATGAGATGAAACTGTAACAATCGTGTTATACAAAAAACAAGCTAAACAAATCCAGACAGGAGACTTAATACTGAAGTCCACTGCACGGCACAGTCGAAGAGGCTTTGGCCTTGTTATTGGGCACTGCCGAGGGGCCCTCACAAGGAAAAAGAGTCTACTGTCTGCCACAGATAAGCAACATCTCGGCTTTTAGCACCTTTTTAACTATTTGGGTTTTGGTAAACTCACCAGGCTCATCCGACTGTGTTTGAAGTCTTTCTAGCCTGCTGACATCTTTGCTTGCATGCTAGCCATGATTATGAAGTCTCACAGGAGGAGGTTTTATGGCTAGTGACAGAAGTAAACCCACTTATGACGTACAATCCCATGTGGGGTGTCTCAGGTACTCTCCCTCCCCTGCTGTCTGACCATATCTTGAACCAAGTGACAGGTGTTTGTACACACGTGTGCGCTCGCTCTTCCTTTCATGCTTGTGTAAACTATCCTCCTGTCAGATTTGAGAAAGACGTTCTGACTTTGCTGTGGCTTTATTTTGCCTTCCTCCTCCTTAATCTGAGGCAACAGATAGTCAACCATCTCCACGTTATCTCAGAGCTGTTTCCTCATGAGGAGAAAAACAGCCCAAAGGAGGTGAGGCAGACAGACTGTTATAGCTAAAGCTCGGCTGGATACCTCTCACAGCACCAGAGAGACATGTGGTGCATATACAACTTACTAGGCATTTATTTGTTGACAGTGATAAAAGTTGTGAGGATTTTTTTTTGAGAGAGAGAGAGAGAGAGAGAGAGAGAGAGAGAGAGAGTAATACAAGGTTTGGGATGGGAATGGGAAAAGGTTGGGAGTCCTGACAAATGTACTCGTGCATTGACATTCCGTGGGATTGGTTTCTCTACGTTCTGAGCTGTTCGAGGTCTGTTTTGACAATGGGTTTTGCAGAGGTTTTGACAGCCCCTTTGCCAGCGGTCTCACTTGTCGACGATGAGGTGCATTCCAGTAACATTAAGGAGACAAGATATCGACCACTCTTTCTCTAAGAAATTTTTTGACACTGTTTCAGTCTCCTGTTCTGCTCTATACGCAAGTAGGCAAGCTTGCAGGAAATTCTATACACTGTTTCAGGGGGTATTCATTCACTGATTCACATGAGGAATTATGCAAATCAGGTAACGAAGTAAAGTATATGCTGGGTTTGCTATCTGAAAAAAACGTTCTGTTAAAATCACAGGTTTCGGTATTCTTGTTTAGTAGGGCCGTGTGATGTTCGCAACTTGGAAAAACAGGCAGAATTGTGGAAGCCAGTTGTGAAAAATGGAAAAACTGTAGAAGCCAGTCGTGAATTTTTGCTTTACTGATCTATAAATTTTTCTAATATTCTAATATAAATAATATATAAACTGATATACGGTATATATATGTGTGTGTGTGTGTAGATCAGTACTATTTGAATAAGAAGTCTGCATGTATCTGTGTGAATGAGTGACTCCGTTTTGTCTACTAGACATGCTCAAGCATGCGTGATCTCAATATTTGAAGACACTCCACATGAATTGGAACCAGAATTGTTAGACAGAACTGGATCCAGAAAATGTCTTATGATTCCTGACCCAAATGCTGATTGTATTTTAATTGCAACAAGTTGTATTTAATTGCAATGACTCCAATCCTCCTCCTTATAAGTCAATTCTGTGGAGGGTATAGCAGACTAATGCAATCTGGTGTACTTTACTCAGCTGTCTGCAACATTATTCTGCTGTGATCTATACACCTAAATCTGCTCTTTAAAATGTAGAAAGTGTTTTTGTCTACACTGGAAGTCTGAATGTAAGCCATCATTTGAATTACTACGGTCACGATCAATAAAAAAGGTTACACAAACATCTCATTTAAAAGGTGATTATTGCACCAGGTAGTTGTTTAAACAATTCATAATGAGGCCATTTACATAGGAATTTACATACTGAGGGAGGCACACTGAAAAAAAAAAATTCATTGAATTTGTTTTAAGGTAAGTGGTACCTTAAATTGATTTGATCTAAATTTAAATAAACACATTTAGTTGAACTTAGTCAATTTTATTATCATACCTTATCTCAATTAAACTTAGTGGATTTGAGTATTTAGGTCAATTAAACCTGAGTATACCTGAGTTTGAGTATAATACAATTGATAATTCTACGCTTATTTAATAATATTACTTCTGCTTAAATAATTTATTGATTTTATTATTTATTTGAATTATTTGATAAATGTTCAGAGTTATCTAGCTTAATGTGTTGTTTTCAAGGTATCAATACAAATCCAGGCCACAGCAGGTGAACGAGTTACATATTTACTTTATTACTAACTCTTAACACACATGTAATCCTTTTAATACCCACTTCTTCTTTTTGTAAAGTGAATCCTCTGCATTTAACCCATCCTTGAAAGGGAACGTCTGAGGTTACGAATGTACGTATGGCTTACTTCAGGTTTCCGGCATACCTTTATCACTAGCCCGTGATGTGCATTCACACTTTTTTGATTCGATAGTGCTTCACGAGACGATATGCTAAAGCATTCCCCTAGCGTTTCAACGCAGCGCGAGCTCCCCCCTCATGGAACTATAGTTACATACGTAGCATGAGACATTCTTTTGGCTATGCCAAATTAAGCATTTTGACAAGCTTGTGCAACAGACTTGATCTGTTTAAGATAAGATGCATATAACAATGTTTCTTGTCCAAAGTCTGCCATGGTTTGAGTGTCAAGAATGTACTTGTTACTCAAAAGCAGCGGTAAAAATTTCAAGATTGGGATGTACTGCATTGTTCTTTTTCGTTTATCATCCTAAATGTACTTTTGACAACTTTGAAATTCTGTCTGTAGTAAGACTGGCGTTTAAATGATGTGCCAACTGGACTACCTTTACCCATTGCATTACAAACTGGATTATTGATACACACAACAGATGCAAGCTCTTCAGTGACTGAAGAGTCAATATGCAAGTGAAGTCTAATCAGTATCTCGTCTATCACACTTCTTGCATTACAAAGGGAAGCAGTGATCAACAAATAAAATTGATTACTTTTGTGAATGTTGCATTTTTAGCGTATTTTATGGTTCTATTGTCACTCACAAAATAGGACTATACCGAGAAAACACCTTCAGTCTCCCATGGCAAAATAAAATAAATATTACATGATAAACAGCGGTTAAACAATTACAGAAATGCTATTAATTTTAAGTGTTTAAAATATAATCTTGTTTAACATGATGCAATTGTTCAAAATTAGTTTGTACCAGAAGTCACTGAACAGAGCAAATGTTATTTCATATAGAGTAAACTGGATTTAATAAATGTGACTGAAAACATAATATTTTTGATATGGCAATTGACTACAATGTAATCATAATATTAATTCCCAAGATTTTTGTATTGATAAGGATTCATACACGTTTGTGTGTCTAAAAGCTGTTCATATGTAAATAATTTATATTTTAGCAATATAATTGAGTTAGTACATCAATATTGTACATTTAATGTTTATGAAAACGTAAGTAAATGTACTGTAGATGTGATGTACCGTATATACACTGTACATAATAAGGTGTAAGGCTACTGTAAGTCATTTTTTCTGTCACCTAAACTTCTACATAAATACTCTTCAGAATCGTAAGCATAGGTACAGTATCTCCATTTACATTGTCATATCCAGAGAGGAACTGTGTTTTTGTGGTATTTGCTTGCTCGTGCCTTACAGTGACCACTGTGTTAATAAGAAACCATTAATCACGTACGCAAGGTCTGCTGCTTAATATTGCACTAACACCTGCTTAACATTTTGGCTCGTAGAATCGTGCATTTTGTGGTCTTATCTCCAAGGCCACCACAAAAGGCATTTGAAATATCTGTGACCCATGATCGTTCAATCTTCTCTATCCCCCTCTCCACACAGCACCTGCAAGACATGAAAAAGGGATAAAAGGAACATGCAGCTGTCAGCCAGGATCATGTCTACGTGTGTGCGTCACATTCTCTTTTTCTTTTCCACCCACCTAAGTTGGAGGCAGATGAGAAATACTATTTCCTTATTTTGAAAGTCTAACGGATAGCATTAGTCAATCTTCAGCGTTTAAAGGGAAATTGGTTTCTAGACAGATTATTGAATAAATAATGGAAATTACAATGCCATGATTTACAAATCGTGAAAAGTGTCAGCATTTCATTTAAGACTCCTGTTGTCTTTGCAGTGGTTGGGCATTGTAACCAATTACAGTCGTTTCTGTTGTGTGCATGAACAAAAAAGCACAAATGAAAAGCATCGTAATTCAGAATCATTTCAGATTTGCTAGTTGTCTCACCAATCGCTTGTAATGTATTATCCAATATACAAGGACGTAAGCAATGCGACAAAACCAGAATAGTGCCATTATAATCATGATGCAAAGTAAACAAGAGATTTATTGTTCCTTGCAAACAGCTTGGTTTATGATAATGGGAGTGTAAGCAAGAGCCCCGAACTGCACACAGTTAGTGAGCTCCAGTGGAGCGTCCAAACATTTTTATATGGGGCAGCCAGGTGGGGACAGTAAAAATCTTTGGGTGGCAAACCAAAAAGGCTGTCGCATGGCTGTGTAGCTTGCAATTTTGTTTGTTTGTTTTAGAATTTGATGAAGTCGACAAACCATGTAATGCAGAGTAAAAAGTCAACACTAGAGATGTATAGTTTGTTAATTCCTCATAAAATTTAATGAATCTATGCAATGAATAATGATTCATTTTTTCAGTAAAAAAGAAAAGTTGAAGTCACACCTTCTGTAATTCTAATTTTTTTATTTTTTTTATGTGTAGTTAATTTAACACCATTAATGTAAAGGAGCGGAATTGATTTAATTGTGTATAAAACCAGCAGTATTTAATTTAAATAATACGTTTATGCTTTTTTAGTACAATTTCCATGCATTTATAAAGAATTTAATGTGAACTTTTTGATCACATGAATAAAATCAATTGAAAGTGTTATTTGATTAGATCTATAGTAAAGCACTTTACCTTTTCCTGCATTTCAATCCAGTCTCTTTATATGCAAGACTCAGTAACTGCTCTGATTTAATAGGCAAATTAAAGGCTGTCTAGCTCATTGGATGGCCAGGGATATATTTATTGCATGTATTAATGTGTGCTACTTCCAGGCTGTGGTTAAAATGAGCTGAATGTTAGCAAGCTATTTATGGACTGATATGAAAGCTTTGAAGATGCCTGAAAATTGATTAATTTCAATAAGAGCGGTATATAAGTGGAATGTATAATGTCGAAAGAGTCTGGCCTCTATGCATGCGCTAGGCCGGAATTGTAAATAAGTCTTAATTTTTAATAAGCTCACATGTTGAAATGGAGGCTAATAAAGTTCACATCAAAATTATGCACTTAAATCATTGGCTTTCCAATGTAATACTGTATCGGAGCGAGAATTAGCAGGAAATAGGAAGGGGTCGACTGTGGTTGTGTAAGCCATTAAGTGTGTCAGGTATTATGTCGTTCTTTTCAAGCTTGACAACCTTAGCATTTTTCAGTCTCCCAGAAAACGGATTTTGCTTAGCTCTCTCGGCAGCGTTACTAGCACAGCAATCGTGTCTAATGGATTTTCCAGCTCTGCAACGGCTGAACACACAAAAAAGTTACGATGAGACTGTCAGTCAGAGAGGTCACACGTCCTCCTTAAACTTTTTTTTTTTTTGTGAGTGTGTGTGTGTGTGCTGCAAACGTTTATTTATTAACAGGGAGCACAGAGGACCTGCCAAAAGGCTCCGGAGCTGATGAGATCGTGTGAGAGGTGAGAAGCCTCGTTGAGGAATATGTGAATGTAATTTTGGACCACATTTTGTGCGAGATTGTGTGGGTGTGTATGTAAGACTCCATTGCCCTGATCATTTTGGAGGACTTTCAGACTGAAACGAAAATCTGCAAATGATTGCTTTATGAAAATGGAAATACAGCAGAGAATATGTGGTGTGGAATCATTCAAATTGTGCCAAATATGTGCTTTATATTGCAATAAGCTGACTTTCACACTAAAGGAGAGTTCACCCAAAAAGGTCATTTACTCACCCCGGTTTTATTTTTTTTAAACCTCTGATAGAAAAATTCTCAACATAGAAAATATGTATTTTTAAACAAAACACTCACCAGGCACTTTATTAGGTACACCTTCATAGTATCGAATTGGACCCACTTTTGTCTTCGTATTGCCTTAATCATTCATGGTGCAGACTGAACAAGGTGCTGGAAACAATTGTCAGAGATTTTGGTCCATATTGACATGATAGCATCACACAGTTGCTGCAGATTTGTTGGCTGCACATCCGTGATGCGAATTTTCCGTTCCATCACATCACAGAGGTGCTCTATCGGATTGAGATCGACTGGCGAGGCCATTGGGGTACAGTGAACTCATTGTCATGTTCAAGAAACCAGAGATAATATGAGATTTGTGACATGGTGCGTTATCCTCCTGGAAGCAGCCATCAGAAGACAGGTCCACTGTGGTTATAAAAGGATGGACATGGTTAGCAACAATGCTCAGGTAGGCTGTCGCGTTTAAACAATGCCCAGTTGGTACCCAAATTGTGTATATCCTCCACACCCTTACACCACCAGCAGAAGCATTAATCATTGAGCTGGATGGATCTATGCTTTTATGTTGTTTATGCCACATTCTTGACCCTATCGTAATCAAGACTCATCAGACCAGTCAACGTTTTTCTAATCTTCTATTGTCCAATTTTGGTGAGGACATTTTTTTTAGCTGATAGGAGTGGTGCCCAGTGTGGTGTTCTGCTGTTGTAGCCCATCTGCTTCTACGTTTGATGTGTTGTGCATTTAGAGATACTCTTTTGTATACCTTGGTTGGTAAAGGTGGTTATTTGAGTTACTGTTGCTTTTCTGTCAACTCGAAGCAATCTGGCCATTCTCCTCTGACCTCTGGCATTAACAAGGCATTTTTGGCCCACAGGATTGACGCTCGCTGATATATTTTCTGACCGTTCTGTAAACCCGAGAGATGGTTGTGTGTGAAAATCCCAGTAGATCAACAGTTTCTGAAATACTCCGACCAGCCCATCTGGCACCAACAACCATGTCACGTTCAAAGTCTCTTATATCACTTTCTTTCTCCATTCTGATGCCCGGATTGAACTTCAACAGATCACCTTGACCATTATGCCTAAATGTATTAAGTTGCTGCCATGTTATTGGCTTATTATATAATTGCGTTAAAATAAAATATTTGCTGTAAATATGAATCTGCATTGTTTATACTTTTTATCTTTTTCAAGTAAAAAATCTAAACCTTTACTGAAGTAAAATAATTAAAAGTGGGGGAACATCACATTGTGAAATAAACATCTCCAAATTTTGTTGGCCACAATTGTTGGCACCCCTAGAATTTCTTTTTTTAAAGAGTAAATTAACTTGTTAATTGTATATTATAAAGTATATTCCCATTAATATTTACATTTTTTGCCACACAAGGATGATTACGAACATGAAAATGTCTAACTATGACTTCCTGTTTCACAGGAGTATAAATATGAGGACGCACAAAGGCCAAAGTCCCATAACATCACAATGAGTAAAACCAAAGAATATAGTTGTGATGTGCAGCAAAAGATTATTGAGTTTCACAAAATAGCTAAAGCATTGCAAATTCCAATTTTCACCATCAGGGCAGTAATTAAGAAGTTCCAATCAAAAGGAGATTTTACAAATCTGCCTGGAAGTGTGTCTATATCGTCCTAATGCATGGCAAGGAGGAAATTTTGAGTGGCCAAAGACCCTCCAAAGATCACAGATGGAGAATTACAGAGATTAGTTCAGTCTTGGGGTCAACAATCCTCCTTGCTATCCAAAATCAAACACCATCATGTTCAGTTTTCAGAAATGGCTGGAATTTTGAAAGGGACCGGATTCTATGGTAAGATGAAAATAAAAATGTCACGGTTCTGTCTCTGTTTCCAGTGTAATTAGTGTTCTAGTGGACAGAACCGTGGCACTGCTCTCTCTCCTGTGTGTGTGTGTCTCGTTAGTGTCTGCCCCGCCTCCTTGTTTCCCTAAATCATTCCCAGCTGTGTCTCATCACTACCTTCCCTCATGTGCCCTATTTAATCCCAGTGTGTTTGCTGTCCTGTGTCGTGTCGTTGTCATTTGATGTCTGAGCCTGTGTACTGTTTCCCTGTTCCTGATTCTCCCCGTTCCATCCGGTTTGTTCGTTTATATGCTCTGTTCCATAGTTTGTTATGTTTTCCCCCTCGTGGGTTCTTTTCTTTTGTGAGTTTTGATTTATGTTTGTTATAAATAAATCCTTTCCCTGCATCCCTGAGTCCTCCCTTAAGTATTCCGTGACAGAACGACACGACCACATGAGGACTCAGCGGGGAAAGGGATCCCATTCTCCTCCAGCCACCACGGATTCCAGCCTGCCTGTTCATCTGACGCTGCAATCAAAGATTCTGGGCTCTCTTCGGCAACACGGGACGGACCTGAGGACTTTTGCCCAGAAGTTTGGCCTCAATGCAGCGGGGCTGGTTTCCGGTGAGGCAGCTCTTAAGGACCTGTTTAATTCTGCCCTGGATGAGCCCCTAAGCTCGAGGAGGATGAGGGAGCTGGACCATTTGGACTTTTGGGAGTTTGTGGAATTCCTCACCACACCCTCCATGCTTCCAGCCCCAGAGGAGTTTCGGGCATCTGCAGTGCCCCCAGTGCCCACTGCAGCCGCAAATCCTCGCACCCGGAGGAGGAGGAGAAAGAGGGCTTCATCCCCTTCTACTGGCCAGGAAGTTGCCCCGGAGCCCGCAGTCGGCCAGGGGGCAGCAGCACCTCTTATCAGCCCTGCCATGGCCAAAAGGGCTGTTGACCTTTTTTTTGTTTTGGCGGCCCTGCGTGCCTGGAAGACGCACGGGGCTGCCCACCCAGAGCCCGTGCAGCCTGACCCGCCGGCCGACCCAGAGCCCGTGCAGCCTGACCCGCCGGCCGACCCAGAGCCCGTGCAGCCTGACCCGCCGGCCGACCCAGAGCCCGTGCAGCCTGACCCGCCGGCCGACCCAGAGCCCGTGCAGCCTGACCCGCCGGCCGACCCAGAGCCCGTGCAGCCTGACCCGCCGGCCGACCCAGAGCCCGTGCAGCCTGACCCGCCGGCCGACCCAGAGCCCGTGCAGCCTGACCCGCCGGCCGACCAAGAGCCCTTGCAGCCTGACCTCCTGGAGCCTCCGCCGGTCGTCGTGCCAGAGCAACAGCCGGTCGTCATGCCAGACCTCCCAGAGCCTCTGCAGCCTGAACTCTGCCTGCCTGAACTCTGCCTGCCTGAACTTTTGCGGTCAGTCCCGCTGAACCCACCGGCGCTGCCTGCCCTGCCGGACCCACCGGCCCTACCGGAGTCCACCAGGCTCGCCCTGCCGGCCCCGCCGGACCCTGAACTCTTGCCGCCGCCGGACCCTGAACTTTTTCCGTCAGACCCTGAACTCTCGTGGCCTGATCCGCCGGCCCTGCCGGAGCCCACATGGCTCGACCCGCCGGCCCTGCCGGAGCCCACATGGCTCAACCCGCCGGCCCCGCCTGATCCGCCGACCCTGCCGGAGCACACATGACTCAACCCGCCGGTTCCACCCGATCCACTGGTACCGCGGGAGCCCCCCTGGCTGAACCCTCCTGTTCCCCCTTCCCTGGACATTAAGATTTTTTTTTTTTCCCTTCTCTGGCCCTGAGGACTGCCTTTTCAGTTTTTTGTTGTTGTTTGGACTACCTTGAATTTTTCCTTTTATGCACTGTCTTGAATTTTGTTGATATTGTCTGTTTGCTCTCTCTCCCTCCCTCCCTTCCTGGTTTCCTGTGATCTCTTGAGTTCCCTGTCTTGTGTGTTATGCTTGGTGGTGATGTCGGTGTTGGGTTTTTGTTTCATGTTGGAACGCCAGGTGGCGTTCCTTAGAGGGGGGGTAGTGTCACGGTTCTGTCTCTGTTTCCAGTGTAATTAGTGTTCTAGTGGACAGAACCGTGGCACTGCTCTCTCTCCTGTGTGTGTGTGTCTCGTTAGTGTCTGCCCCGCCTCCTTGTTTCCCTAAATCATTCCCAGCTGTGTCTCATCACTACCTTCCCTCATGTGCCCTATTTAATCCCAGTGTGTTTGCTGTCCTGTGTCGTGTCGTTGTCATTTGATGTCTGAGCCTGTGTACTGTTTCCCTGTTCCTGATTCTCCCCGTTCCATCCGGTTTGTTCGTTTATATGCTCTGTTCCATAGTTTGTTATGTTTTCCCCCTCGTGGGTTCTTTTCTTTTGTGAGTTTTGATTTATGTTTGTTATAAATAAATCCTTTCCCTGCATCCCTGAGTCCTCCCTTAAGTATTCCGTGACAAAAAATATATATATTTGGCTTCTCCTATGACCGTCCCTGTCCCCTAACTGGAACCCTATGGAAAATTAGTGAGCTGTACTGAATAGAAGCATCAACATGGAGCTGGGAATCTGAAGGATCTGGATAGATTCTGTTTGGAGTAATGGTCTCTGATCTCTGGTCGATTGTTCTCCATCAGGCATTATAGGAGAAACCTCAGAGCTGTTATCTTGGCAAAAGGAGATTGCAAAAAGTATTTAACGAAAGGGTGACAATAGTTATGGCCGGTGTGTTTTGGAGAAAAACAATTATTTTCCAATCAATGAAAGGTTAGATTTTTGCTATTTTAGATAAAGATCAAAAGGATAAACCAGCCAGATAAATTTTTTATTTTATTTTGATTATTTGTATTAATGATTCTTTGATCATATTTACAAGGGGTCCCAATAATTCCGCTAAACTATATTTATATCTTAAATTAGACTTTTCACTCCACATTTTGTCATATTTGTATCATTTTGGGATTCACAAGCTTATTTTATACTTTTGACCTAAAATATTTGTTTTGGAGATTTTTTTAAGTTAATATTTCTCTACTTTAACAACCACATGATATGTAGGTGAACAATTTTTGTTTTTTGTAATTGTTTAAATGGAGTGTTTATATGTTAAGTATTAATTTTAATTCTCTGTTTATTAACATGGTGTTTGGTCAACGTGAAAAGTTTGTGGTCTATGTGTGAGTTGTGACGATTTGATCTTTTCATTATAGTCAAGTCAACTCACCTTTATTTATATAGCGTTTTTTTACAATACATATTGTTTCAAAGCAGCTTTACAGAGATAACAGGAAAATAATGCAACAAACTTTGTTTTGGCTGTACAGCAGGTCTAGAAGAGCAGGCCAATCAATAATATTGATTAATATTATGTGTTAAATGTCCACAACTAAGCAAGCCAGAGGTGACAGTGGTAAGGAGACCCAAAACACCAGCAGGTTACAGAAAGGAGAAAAAACCTTTAGAGAAACATTGCATGATTATAAAATAGACACCATTTCAGGTCAGAAGATTGAGATCGGGATGTTTGGAGATCGGTTTCATGAAGCCTTCACAGGGTAGAGTTTAGTAGAGTCATGATCACTGCAGACACTTCATGGCTGTGTTGTGGTCGTGTCTAGGTACAGGTCTCTCATCTGATCTGGATGGGATCCGGCTGACTATGGTAACCTCGGGATAAACAGAGACAAATATCAGTGTAGATGCCATTCTTATTATGATGTAACGAGTACATCAGGTATTATGGGAAATTTTCCCGGTTCCGACGGACTGACCTAAATTATGCATCCTAACGATCATTTTACGTGATTTGAATTAAAAAATGTATAATGTGTTATGTGTATGCCTGGTTGAAGAGATGTGTCCAGATTCTTCTGACAGAGTGTGTCTGCTTTCCGAACATTTCTAGGAATACTGTTCCAGAGTTTAGGTGCTAAATAGGAAAAGAATCGACTGCCAGCAGTTGATTTTGATATTCTAGGTATTATCAACTGGCCAGAATTTTGGTATCGCAATATACGTGAAGGACTATAATGTGTGACTATAGAGCTCGCTCAAGTACTGGGGAGCTAAACCATTTAATGCTTTGAAAGTAACTAGCAAGATTTTAAAATGTATTCGGTGTTTAATAGGGTGCCAATGCAGTGTTGATATAACCAGGCTAATATGCTCATACTTCCTGGTTCTAGTAAGAACTCGAGCTGCTGCATTTTGCACCAGTTGGAGTTTGTTAATCAAGCGTGCAGGGCAACCACCCAGTAGCACATTAC
Source organism: Rhodeus uyekii (assembly GCA_037043235.1). Taxonomy (NCBI): domain Eukaryota; kingdom Metazoa; phylum Chordata; class Actinopteri; order Cypriniformes; family Acheilognathidae; genus Rhodeus; species Rhodeus uyekii. The sequence goes on from JAWRVZ010000018.1 coordinate 3,683,876, forward strand.
AATAATCTAGCCTTGAGCTCATGATCGCATTAACTAACTTTTATGTTGTTGTATTATATATATATAATTTTTTTTTTTTTTTTTTTTTTAAGATGGAAGAATGTGGTTTTACAGATGCTAGAAAGATGGCATTCAAGTGAAAGATTGGCGTCAAAGAGCAAAAAGAACATGTCCATACTGACGACTTGACAAAGTAGCCATCGATTGTTAGACAGTAGTCTAGGTTATTACGTGCAGATGTTTTTGGTCCAATAATTAGAATCTGTTTTTTTCAGAATTAAGTAGTAGGAAATTACTAGTCATCCAATTTGTTATATTAGTTATGCATTCTGTTACTTTTGTGAATTGGTATGTTTCGTCAGGGTGCAAAGAAATATAAAGCCGAGTATCATCAATGTAACAATGAAAGCTAATGCCATGGTTCCTAACGAAATCTCAAAGGTAGAATGTACTGGGTGAAAAGCAATGTTACTAGAGCCTTGAAGTATTCCATACTAAACTTGTGATTGATATGACATTCTCTTCATCTACTGCTATAAGCTGATAACGGTCGGATAAGTATGATTTGAACCATCCCAAAGCAATTCCACTAATGCCAACATAATTGAGTCTATTGAAAATAATTTTGTGGTCGATAGTATGAAATGCATCATACAAAGTGATGAGTGTTCACTTTAGAAGACTTAGTCTTCTTTTAAACTTTGTTCATCAAAGAATCCTTGAGAAATGTATCATGGTTTTTACTCAAAATGAATTTCAACATTGAGAGAAATAAAGAATGTTTCTTGAGTGTCAAATATGTATATTGGTTAAAAGTAGCTGATCCGCTAGTAACAAAGCACACTGGTGCATTGTTTGCGCATCTTGAGGTCATTTGTGGCAGAACGTGATAAAAAACAAATCAAGAAGACTAAGGCTGTTTCAAAAGTCACTGGAGATCCGGAATGGCCTGTAGTGAGCATGTCCTTTGGAAGGTCAACTTTATGATCAATGGATGAAAAAAGGAAATCAGGAAATCACAAAGAGAAGAAAGCAAACATACTGTGGCGCAAAGACGTGAGCATTTGACCTTTAAAGGGTTTTGTTCCGTGGTGAGATCAGAATCTGATAAGAAAAAAAAAACTCTTAGCAGTCATTGCACGGGGAGAAACCTGAGATAGTCAGGCGGTGGAGGCCTGTCACACCTATTGTACTGTTGGTCTTTGAGAAAACAATGAGTGTCCCTGTGGACCAGAGTACAGCCACCTGCCACTAAATGGCAAAGGAAGAGATTGCTTTGACAGTAACCTGCAGAGGGAGCAACCTTGGGAGTGTGTATTTGCATGTGTGTATGTGAATGTGTAAATTAGACGCAGAAAGGTCAAAACTCCTGTCTTATATCGTTCTTTGAGCTTACAGTCTCCAGCACTCAGCATGGTTTAGCAGGCAGAGCGCAGGTGGAAACTATATCATTGCATGCTGTGTTGTCACCTGTCATCTTGATCAGGTGAAACCGTCTTTTGCAAGTCTTTTTCGAAAAATAGGTCAGGACATTTTTGAATAAAATCTTTTATATTAATTAAATGTGTTCATTTTGTTTGATTATTGTGATTTTTGAAAATGAGATTTTTGTAATGCTTTAGCTGTAAAACAAAAAAGACAAGAGAAGTTCAAAAACAGCAAGAAGCTGTTGAAAAGGAACAATGCAGATGAATGTAATGTTCAGATAAACAGATATTTCTGGAACAGGCCACAATTGCTTCAAACGGTACCTCCAGGAGGCAAATATGGATTCATTTCTGAAAGGTGCGTCATTGACCGTTAGAGTGTTGCCGGTCTGGTGAGGGAAATATCGATTTTTTTTCCATCTCTTTTAAGGTGCTAGACAGAATATTTTGAAAATATAAGACAATGTAATTAAACCGTTTCACACTAGCATTTTCTCTCTGATCAGAGGTGGATGTGTGCTGATGAATAAGCAACAAAAACAAAAAAAACATTTCCTTCAAATTTCGCTCTAGACTCTTATAAAACTATTTTGCTTGGAGAATAACACTCATTTTAAATCACGAAAACTAGTTTTGTCATTCATTATTCACTTATTTTAAGATTATATGTCCATTTCCGCTATTTTCTCTCATTCACTAACCACCACTCTAACTCAAACCCTCTAGTGTCGCCAACTGTCCAAAGTTACACTCATGTTTATGCTAATAGCTATTGAACCTTAAGGGCTAAAAACTAAATTCTTTATTTCCTCTGAATCCTTTGTTTTTGTTTTGCAACCTCATGCACAAATTTTCCTAAGAATTTGAGTTTTCTCCAAGACCATGGCAACCAGATCATCTTCAGGCCAACACACAAAAAAGAAACATTAAAGTTAATTAGTCAAACCACTCTTGAATAGCAAGTGAACAAATTTGAAGAAGTGCATTATGTGGCTAAGTGAAGCTATATCCCCAAAGATTTTACTCTACTCAGAACAAACTTGGTCCGTATTATGACAACCACGACCTTAGTGTACCCTAGTGGTCAGGAGATATGAAAAATGGGTATTTTTTGCCGTTTGGATTCAGTGTGGTATGGCAAATCGAACAATACCCATTTAGAATTTTATCGTAAAATGCTATATTTTATGAATGCTTTGCCATTTTCATAGTTTTTATTATTTTCTGTACCTGCATGAACCCCAGTTTGGAAAACCCTACTTTAAAGAATCAGATTCTAAAACTCTCTACATAAGACAGTGTTTGGAAATAAATGTCAGCTGGTGCAATTCATTCTCAGTGAAGTCTTCCCTTAATATTTTGACTTTCTTTGAACATGCACCCATGTTTGCCTGTCAGCTTCGGAGAGGAGTATTTTTAATTGCCACAAAATTATAGATATGCATTGAATGGCAGTTTTCTGTTCAGAGCTGGTAAATATGTGACAGCGGGGACAGATGGGAGATTTAATCATCTGGACATAAGAAATCTTACAGTTATGAGTAAAAAGAAGTTTTGCATGAACAATTGACAGCATTAGTCAGTCCGACAGATTCTTGTGACAGCAAAAAAGTGAGAAACTTTAAAAAGAAAGATAACTATATTAAATACGATGGGTCACAATGGTTGTTAGACCACTACCTATTAGTGATGTTTATTAGTGTATCTAGATTATTTCTTACATTTGTTAACGTTGATATCTTTTAACAAAAATGTGCTTGGTTTTAGCTGTTAAAAAGAGAGAAGTAACATCTTTGAATTCTTCCCCTTTAAAACACCACCACTAAAGACAAACACATTTCAGTGGTCATTGAAAATGCATCTCATGCTGTTGATGAGTGTTGCATTTTTAAGAATGTGTCTGGAGCTCAAAATAGTTAAAATGTGTATTTTATGCTCATTTTAAAATGTAAGCATATGTATAAGTAAAATCCCCCAAAGAAACCTGATCAGCGAACCCGAAACTGGTCCAATTATACATATAGATAAGTCGAGCGATCGTTCAGACAGCCCATGAACCGGCTAGCTTTGAAAATATGTAGTTTTGCACAGCCACATGTTACAAAGTCAGTTTATTTGATGGAGGCTGTCAGACTGTTTTTGTGTTTTACTCTCAAACTGAGTCTCCAGTCAGCAGATATTTATAAAAAAAATATTTCTCTCTTCTCTCAAATCTGTATTTATTTGTATGAGTGGGCAAAAAATAAAAAATACAAAAAATAACTGGAAATATAAGGATGGCTATACACAACATCCACAGACCTCTGGTAGAAATGATAGCAGCAAATTAAAATTGCTGTTCCATTTAGGGAGTTGGGATTACTTGCCTTGAAGAAAAAAAGGGAAGAAAGTAGAGAGAAATGCTGAAAAAATAGTGTTAAAGAGAGATAAAGCCAAGCGGAGGGAAACGCAAATTAAAAGCTTACTAACATCCCAAAACTTCAGTCAGTCCTTCCTGACAGAAGCTTGCTGTGTATTTTATTATTTATCAAATTTGCCTTCTGGGGAAATATTCTGAGTGCCTAAGACTATTCAACACAACAAGGGAACTGTGAATTGGAGAATGCAAACATCCCAGCCCTCCATTTTCACTGGCTTTTGTCTTCTGAATAATCACACTTGTACTTATGTTCTATGAATAGGGATGAGTGCCTTGTCTATGTACATATATATCAAACTCTGTGACACTCTACAGCTTGCATTGATGCAAACAGCATGTTGAGGTGAACTGGCTTGCTGAGCAGAACTGTTTCTGTTTCTGCTTCGGCTTGTTTACCTGAAATCGTGTACCTCTGGAGAGGTGATCAACACTACAGTATAGCTTCTGGCTTCTGTAGTGTCCTTGTGCCACACTTAAATGAGCACCCAAGAAAGCCTCACGGCTGGTGTATACCTCCTTAAAACAAGCCAGGACAAAGGCCTGGAGAGACACCTACAAAAACGTGTCACACAATATGATAGTGATAAGAACATTATCTAGGTATTCTATTGTGGACTAGTTGTTCTAAGGAACAACATCTTGGTTTGAGGAAGACGCATCTTTTATAATGTGTTTTTTGGAACTTTGATGCCACAGATATATCATGATTGCAAGGAATCCTGTATCTAAAATATACGTACACAAACACAGAGAATGTTTACTCTAATGTTTAATTTTACTCTAAAAATTAGGTGGTTACAATTTTAATGCTACTGCTAGCTACTGCTAGCTAATGCTACTGACAACTCAAACTACTGTCAAACTACATAATATTATTCCCCAAAAAACAATGTAATAGAGACATCACCCTTAAAAAAGCCTAACTAAGAGTGAGCTGGCAAAAAGACAATGCAACACAGCTTGTAATATATAGAATTTATTTTCAAGGAAGTACAGTGTCTGTAGCCCTATTCGGACAGTAATTGTTTCTCATGGGGATGTATAATATTTTCAACATTTACAAGGGCTAGTCTGTGATTTTATTACCATCCAAATCCAGAATGTCAGTGTTTTTCTTCCCTGCCCCAGCAGAATTGCCTACTGTTTGGGAGCTGTTAACATAAGAAAGAAAGACAACAAAAGCATTTGAACATTTGAAATGGAGTTTTATTGTGGCAGCAATTGATGCAATTAAATTTTAAAATATGTATTATATACATTAAAAATATAAACCAAGCAGCTTTGTTTATCTCATGTAAAAGCTTTATTTATCTAATGCATTTGCAACTTATTTCCACTAATTTCCATACTTTTAAAATGACATCCATCATTTGGAGATAAAATGCAAGGCGGAGAATCAATTAAAATATAGCTTGTCTAGCTTCATATTTTTTAATAGATTTAAATTTGGAAATAATAAATAGTACAGTAATACATTAAGATACGAGCACCCTGGCAGACAAGTCTTCTGAGATACGAGCAAGCCTTTGAGCACATTTTTGCTTTGAGATACGAGTAAATATTTGAGATACGAGTAGATTTACAGATCCCGACGCTAGTTTGTCGAGCACTCGGTTGCAGCTCAAGCCACCTCATTTATGGGGTAATTGCATATGAACTCCACTAGAGGGCCACCTTGGTTTTACAGCGGGAGGTTACCGGGGGCGACGAGTGATTCAGGTGTATTAAGCTGGAAGTAGCACGAGTTATGTGTGTTCAATAATAACAAATATGAGGTTTTGAGGCATACATTATTGTGCGTTTAGTCTATCCAGTACACTACACGGGAAGAAACACTACACTTCCGTATTGTGTTTGCATTATCTACGTTATCGCTCCCTCCTCCTCCTCCTCCTCCTCCTCCTCCTCCTCCTCCTCCGCACATGCCGCCGTTAGCCGCTACTGTATCGTCTGTCTCGAAGGTAAGAACCTATCTTTAAAACCACATTTTTTTTTATATCACAGGAATCTTTACATACATTTTTTTTTGTTGCGTGTGTATGCCTCTATAGCAATTAAAAATGTTTTGTTTTTTTCTCCATTATTAACACTAATAAGGTTTAGGTTTTTTAGAGGGCCGAAACGGGTACATTTCTTTCAGTTATTTCTTATGGGAAAAATTATTTGAGGATTATGCTTGTATCTCAAGGTATTACTGTACATTTCACTAGTATTTAAATTAAATATTAATTTGTATTATTAATTTTATTTACAGTAGACAATCATGCAATTAACTGCGTGAACAGCGCATTTCTGGGTTCGTAGGATCACTAAACTCACTCCTCCACCTTGAATAAATCACCATCTGAATGCATGAGTTTTATCACTGTGCTGCATGCTAATTTATTTTTACAGACATCCACATGAGAAACAATTACCATCCAAATAGCGCTTATGGATATAGCAACAGTAACGTCTTCAGCTTGAGATCCTTTCAAGCTCAGCTGGTTATATCTCTTAAGCCTAGTGGAGAATGTGTTATGAGCAGTATGATAACCATATTCATCCACATAGTCATGCAGGACCAAAGCACAACCAAAACTATGTTCTTCCGCAAAATGCATGCACTATTTTTTTAACAGTAGAATAAATGTCATAAGTCCCAGTATTTATATATCCTAGTCTTTAGAAGGAGACATAAATTAAGTTAGCTTTGGTTAGTTTTATTACAATTTAATTATTTACATTTTTAGCACACACTTATGGCTCCCTTTGGAGTTTTAAAGAATTCAGGTATTTGGGTCAAAAATACATACCTCATGACGTGGGTGGCAGTGGTGGCCTAAAATGGTTAGAGAGTCAGAAACTGAAGCTCGTGGGTTCAATTCTCGATACCAGCAGGAAACAACTGAGGTGCACTTGAGTAAGGCATCTAACCCCCAATCGTTCCCCAGGCACCACTGTGTGTTCACTGCTCACTACTAATGTCTGTGCACTAATTTGGATGGATTAAATGCAGAAGACGTATTCCAACTATGGGTTACCACACTTGGCCTTCACATGTCATAAAAAAATTATTCCTAGATGTCCCTGTGTAGCCAGCTGTTTCTTTACTTAATAGTTATTAAGTTAAATAGTGCCGTTTATCATGTTTTCATTTATGTTGTGTAAATTAGATAGTTTGTTGTAATTAGTGTAAATTGTTTCTCTGCTCCATTTGTTACTGCCACACTAATTACATTGTGTCTGTGAACTGTTTTTTTATCCAACGTTTAGAATAAAAATAGGTTTATAACAGGTATGTTGCTTTGCATTTTTGCACTTGTAGTACCAACATTCAAACAGACAATATAAAAATGTGAAAATAATGGTAGCCATTAACAATGCACATTTGTTATCTAAACTATGCAGCTTAAATGCAAATGGAGCGTGAATAAACAGCAACTGAGTAAAAGTCTCTTTTCTCTCTTTTTAAATGAATGCTCGAGTGATTTGGGATCGGCCTATTCAAAGGGTTTTGGTTCATTTCAAGTTGGACGTGATCAATTGAGTGAGCGATTAACTCCGTAATCTGTCCAAGCATTTCAATCGGTTCAACTGATTCAGTTTCAGCTGATAACTTGGGTTTAATTTAGTCCAGTCTGTGAAATGTGTTCAGCTAGTTTATTAAAAAGAACCAATTCAAAAGAACGCTCCCAATAGGATGTCACTGTGACTAATGTTTTCGTAAGAAACACACGCCTTTCTTTCATGCCGATGAGGTGTATTAATCACTTTGACACCTCCGACTGATGTTCGTTTCCCACTCTTTTAATTGTTTCCACTTCTCGAACTTCCGCACAACTTCTTTATCTTGTGTCCGCTCTATTTTCCTGGGGCCTAAACCACATCCTTCTATACTTTGAGCTTCCAATTCTGAGATAAGAGAAGGAAAAGTGTCTCCAGCAGCACATCAACACTCGATGCCTGAAAACACGGCTGTATCCTTAAGGCAGATCTCTCTAGCCCTGAGGGCCATTTTATCCAAAAGATGACCACAAAATATGCTTTTTACTGTTTCATCGTGGTTTGTTGTTTTATGTTATTTAAAAATGGTTAAAAAAGAAAAACATTTCGTAAATAATGTTAAAATAAAAAATAAACAGGCCAGTGCGTTAGTATTATTAACAATGACCAATTCTTGAACAGCATTTTTTTTTTAAATCTCGGTTAATAAATACTATTGTTTATTTGTTAATAAATGTACTTATACATGCATAAATTCACATGTATCAACATATAGAATCTAAAGAAGTGGAACCATATATAGGAAATATGTTTTAAAAATAGTATTCTATATTCATATAGAGTTCCAAATATATATATATATATATATATATATATATATATATATGTATATGTATATGTGTGTGTGTGTATATGTATTTGGAACTCAGAATTGATGTATATAAGCACCAAATCAACAATTGAGAAGGATATCAAAATAGAAAACAGTGATTTTAAAATGTAATATTTCACAATATCTGACTTTATGTATTTTCATCGACTAAATTCAGCCTTGGTGAGCATAAGAGACATCTTTTAGAAACAAACAAATCTTAACAACTTTTGAGTGTGTGTGTGTGTGTGTGTGTGTGTGTGTGTGTGTGTGTGTGTGTGTGTGTGTGTGTGTGTGTGTGTGTGTGTGTGTGTGTGTGTGTGTGTGTTTTCAGAAGACCACCAAATACAACTACTATATGCTATAGCATTCAATCACCATATTGTACCATACTCAAGTTGTGCTTGTTTTTGCACAGTGGGATTATTTTAATGAATGTATGCTGTTAACATTTGATTGAGTTTATAAAAATAATTAGCTTGCAATGTAAGAATACATTGGTTTTTTTGCAGTTATTTAGTGGTGCCATGACCCTTATTGAAGCAAATGCACATGTGATTTCAAGGTTCGTGCTGCTTCAAAATAATTTTTAAAACAGAAACTAGAAACTAGGCTGATTAAACAGTATACTCAAAATATACTGTCACATGGCAGCTAGGAAGGTTAAGATGGCTGTTCTCAGTCAAGTTCAAAATTGCCAAGAGGAGAACGAACAGTACAGTTTGTGCCAGAGGTACATTAGATGTCATACTCCAGGCCATCGGTCTGCGGTACTCAGAAAAAAAAGGTTCAGTTTGTAGTTGTGATCTCATTTAAATGTTTTTGTCCTCTGATTTGTGTACAAAGTGTCAAGATCTGGTGATTAAGTTCTCCTTGGCACTGCAGGACCTAGCTGATCAAGGCTAAAGAGTAATTGCTCTCAATAGCTCTTTCAGACAGATACATTAGATAACAAAGGGTTGGTAGATGCTTTTTACACCATATTTGTATCTCAGGCACCTAGCAGCATCACACAAAAAGTGCTGTGTGCGGAAGAAAAAACAAGTGTTTTAGTTCATTCGCACTAATTAGCAGTCCAGTCATGTGCTTTTGTGAGGAGGATTTGAAGCATGTCCAATCTCTCTGCCTTGGCTTGTTTTCCTGACACAAACTACCCCTCAAACTCCAGACCTATCAATACACGTTACAACTTGTTAGATTTTGTCATTACGAAGGGAAAGTTGCGAAAACCCGTGTTAAAATGTTTATTCAACATGTCTTGAGCACACAATATGACAGTCACATTCGCAAATGTCATATTACTCGCATGCAGTACAATTTCACTGTCATGAGGCGTCGAAGAGCATCAGGAGGTGTTATACCACACTTCTCTTCATCAAGCAGAACTGCCGTTGTCAGAAGTGACAGAATGGTTAGGTCCAAAACAGTTGTGCTGCTTAATGTTTTTGAGGAAACTGTTTTTCAGGATTCTAGAATGAATAATAATAAAAAAAAAACATTTACAGTAATACCTCTAGATATAAGCATAATCCGTTCCAGGGCGGAGCTCGTAACTCGAATTGCTCATATCTAGAATCATGTTTTCCCATAAGAAATAATTGAAAACAAATTAATCCGTTCCAAATCCTTAACAATGGCATAGACACACACACACATACACACAATTGTAGTACATGTATGCAGTATAAGGATTCATGTGATATCAAATCAAATGTGGTTTTAATTATAAGTTTTTTGATTCCGTATCGTACCTTACACAAACACTACGTAACTTACTTAAACATAAATGAACATAACTGAACTTAGCTTATGTATTTTTTTTTTACTTTTCTATTTTATATTATTGTTTTGCTTTTTTATTTGTTTTCTTAATTTTTTTCGCCTGACTACCCTCACCTTCACTTTCACTTGGCACAGATCTTTTAACTAAATACCAAGCGAGGCAGATTTGTTTCTGTCTCCCTTTAAAAATAAGTAAGGCACGGGTCGTCAAAAAGTGCCGAAGTACGATCAGTAGACGATTTATAAGGGTGTTTCTGCCACATAGCCATCACTTCCTTAATTTCACTTGTAGAAATGTTTTCCTCTGGTTCACCCTCTTCCTCTTCACCCCCCCCCCCCCCCCCCCCCCGAGCTCTTGCAACACCTGCGTATGTTCCATCGTCTGCAGCTCGATCAACTCCTCAGTTGACAGTCCCTCCTGATGCTCCTGATCACTTACACGAGCACCACGCTCATATTTATCCACAATTTCATGCTTAATTTCCATGGTCATCATGGGTTTCTTCTTCTCACTACCATCCTCACCACTCACTTTCTTAGAACTCATCACTATAATGAAGAACAATGCTCAAAATAGAGAGAGAATCAGCTGCTCGCGGGCGAGGTGTACAGATGTCCGCAAATGCGTGAAGTGAACGAGAGTCGGCATCGGCGTCAGTACGCGTGCTTGTATCTCGAATATTTACTTGTATCTAGAAGCAAAAATCTGCCTGAAGGCTTGCTCGTATCTTGGAATACTTGTATGTAGAGATGCTCGTGTCTTGAGGTACTACTGTATTTGAAATTGAAATCTGTTGTAGCGCTATAAATGTCGTTACTGTCACTTTTGACCAATTTAACACATCCTTGCAGAATATAAGAATAACCCTCCAAAAAGAGTATTACTGGCCCCAAGTCTTTGAATAGTGGTGTTAAAACGAACATCTGATCTCTCTGCCACGGCTTGTTTTCCTGACACAAGCTACCCCTCAAACTCCAATGTTTACTCAACATGTCTTAAGCATATAATATGAGTTACATCTGTGAATGTCATATAACTCACAAACTCGCAGTACAAATGCTCTAGCGGCACCGACTCGGAGTGTTATAACCCACTTCGCTTCATCAAGCATTGTCAAAAGTGACAGAATGTTTGGGTCAGGGGGGACCCACGTGTGTGTGTGTCTGAGTTCATGCGCGTGTGCGAGGGTAACAGTTTGGTGCCCTCACTGTCCCCCCTGTCTTTGTGTTGTGCGGGTCTGCTGGTCGTACAGAGAGTTCTGTGCCACCGTACATTATTCCTCCGTCAGTCAAGCGGAACAATGCAGCCCTCCGGTACCAGACCTGAAGACCTTGCCACGTGGATATGTGTGTATGCTCACACATACATTTGCACTGTGTATTTGTGCAGTTGTGAGTGTTGTGAATGTCATGCCCCTCTTTCACAGCACTACTTAGTATGGCAGGTGGACTTTATCTGGCAATATCAGGCATGGGGTAATGAGAACGACTGCAAAGACATTAACACAATACCTTTTATATTGATTCTCCAAATCATAGCTTAGACAAAATAATTGGCTCCGCCGATGACTTTAGGATGAATGGATAAAGAAAGAAAGAGTTATGGTCAAGTCAGGATTTTTTCCCCCCATTGATTTCCATTTTGCATTTTTCATGGCCTATTTGAAAGCTAGTCATCTGCTAAAAGTCTAGTCATAGGCAGGTGGTATTTATAATTTAGGAGTTGGGGATCTTCTTATTCCAGAGAGCATTATATTAGACGAAAACTGTGTGTAGTACAAGAAGCTATCAATATTTTTTATTAATTTCCCCTCAGAAGAGAGAGAGAAAGTACATTTTAAATGTGTTTATCTATTAAAAGGTCGTTTACAATACAAGTTTTAGGTGTATACAATCATGTAGATCAGAGGTCCCCAACCCCTGGTCAAAGTGGTACCGGGCCGCGGACCGATCCGTGAATCAAATGGATGTTTTTGCGGATCGAATCGGTCAACAATCTTGAGTGCGCAAAATTATCGTAAGTTTACCGGTCCGCGGCACAAAAAAGGTTGGGGAGCACTGATATAGATGTATATGGTGATATAGATGGTGAGCTTAGAGCTCACAGACATCAAGTAAAAACCACAATCCGCCATCATAATCCAGTCCATATTGCAGGAATTGTTTTTCCACTTATAGTTGATTCTTGATGTTGTGAGACGGCTTCATCTTGAGCTCCAGGTGACCCTTGCACACCTGTCTGTGTCCACACACTAGCCAATCAGGCGAAGTATATGTTGTAAAGCTCCTGAGTTTGTGATGTTGGTCTGTTTGTGAGTGCAGGGCTGAATGACCTTCAGGGGAGCCTGTGGAGAACATCAAATGCTGCAGCTTTCCCGGACTGTCTTAACCTGTTCTGCAGTTGAGCTCTTCAGGCCTGCACAAGAAACACCTCACAGCCACTCAATCCCCAGGATCATATAGTTACATCCATCTATCCATCCTTCATTCCTTCCACTAAGTTGCTAGTGCACTGCGATTCTTGTGTTCCACCGGTACACCTGTACACACTCACACATAGACACAGTCATCTGGTTCTTAACTTTCTTATTTTTTACTTCTTGGTCAATATCGCTCCTTCATCTCTTCTTACACATTAAACCTAAACATTCTAAAATCTGAATTGCAGTTTCAATAATGCTGTAGTGTGCAGTCTGAAACGTCAATCGATAATTGATCTTTCCTGCTGTTGTTTTTATTTATGTGTGCTGTGGTTAAAGCTTGTGACTTGAATTAGAAATTGTAACTATATACGATACTGGATTTTTGTACTTCACATGGCCACATTTCAGCTTGTTTTGAATTACTATTCCAAGAAACTCCCACATGTACCGAAAAGGTCTGTTTTATTGGCTCAAACTTGCCACAGTATAACAGAAGGGAAAAATCAACAGACTGTCAGTCTGTGTTAAAAAAAATCATTTACCCTTTCTCCTGGTTACACTGATATGCCAGTAGGTTATAACAAGTGGCTATCTTGATGAGTGAGTCACTCATTTATTCATTCATTTAACCAATTTATTCAAAACTGTACTGAATGATTCATTCAGTATCAAAACAAGTTACAACTTGAATGAATGATTCAATGAGTCATTGAGTGATTCATTTAGTGATGCTGTCAAAATACAGTAATACCTTGGTTTACGAGTTTAATTCGTTCCAAGAGCTAGCTCGTAACTCAAAATTCTCGTACACTAAAATAATTTTCCCCGTAAGAATGTAATAACAATCACTCGATTCATTCCACATAACCATAAATGCCCATTTTAAATAATTTTTTGGTTTTACCCTATTAATTACAGTTAAAATTATAACCATTAAGATCTCATATAAAAAAAAACTCAAAAAATACTTGACACGCTGTAATTTACTGTAACGCGCACTTTACCTTTGCGTAGCATCTTTTTTCTTTAATGTCATACAGATTGTGGACGTCAAACGGTTGTTAATCTTTGCCAGATCTGAAAAATATGTACCTCGTTCATGCTTATCGCTAATTTATTTTTTCAATTCCACAGTTATCATCTCCTTTTTTGTATCTTCTTTCTTACTCATCTTAGGGGCGATTGTCCATATGCTTTACTGTACAAAAAAAATGCGCACAAAGATGCTGAGCGTTAGGACTTTTACACAAAAAATGGGCGTGGGCAAGGGAACATTTTTCTCGCACTCCGATACAATCCTCGTACACCGATTTGCTCGTATACAAAGTCACTCGTAAACCAAGGTATTCCTGTAGCTAATTCATTTAGGAATGAAACAAGTTTTGAGTCTTTGAATGATTCATTCAACCAATTCGTAAATTGTTCAGGAATGAAGCATACTATTGTGTCATTATTGTATGTTGCTCACAATTGTGCAGTTCGATTCTGCTGTATTTGGAGCTATTTTTACTGCCAGTGAAAAAATTTATATTTTAAAGTCTAAAATGTGATGTTCAAAATGTCTCTGTAATGTAAGTTACTTCAATATTTACATTTTGTTTATTAAACTGCTGGAGAAAAGGTACTACTTTCATAGACATACTGATACTACAATAAATTGTAAGTTACTTGTTTTCATACACATTGAAAAGACTAGCATAAACACATTTGTGGTGTAGTTGTCATGTCTCTATGGTCAATATGCATGAAAGGATCAGTAAATGGCCTGTGGGTGGTGTGTGGGTGTACCATCCGAGGCTGAGACTAGTGGGTGGATTTCTGTACACCCTGTTTGTCATTATGAAAAAAGAGAGAGCCAATACAGAGAAAGTATGAATTTTGGAATTTGATTAGGCAGTCACTTTGAGGATCACAACATTAAGTTGGCCAACTCCTGTGAATCCAGTGTTTTTCTTATGCAAACACCCAAAGTTTAGCCTCTGTCCCCTGATCCACAGGTTTACTCTGTCTGTCAGTTGTGGAGTGATGAAAAGCCTTCAATAACAATAATTAGCTCGTTCCATTAAAGCAAATTAGCCTAATTTACAAAAACATTGACTGTCGTTGTTGCTTCACAAAAACATCCATCTCTCTTTTTTTATCATGAGTGTGTTTTTTAATCTTTCCCTGCTGGCAGATGTTTTTGTTGATGCTTAAAAAATAAATTAACAAATTTTCCATCAACAACAGGCTGCAATTAGTGCGTTCAGACCATTTGTGACGTTTGCCAAATAGCAAAATCCCTTTGATTCTTGATTTAAATCTTATAGACATCTACAGGAGAACTGACAGGTTTATGATTCTCCAAGTATTATGCACTTTGCTTTGTTTTGAGTAGTGAGCTTTAATTCTGAAAATCTTCCCCTCCCATTTGCAATTATTCACAGACAAAACTCCGGAGCATCGAGCGAGCCATGGCGCAATTGGTGAAATGGATTCTTCGCTTTATTTGCCTGTTGTTTTGGTGCATCTTCTGGCAGGAAACCATGTGATAAATTGGATAGATGGGTTGATAAAAAGCTTGTCGTGCAAGATATTTCATGCCAGAATTTTTTTTTCTTTCTTCAACCATTTTCACCCAGCACTCTTAACAAGTGACTTGGTCCCGCAGTGATTTATGAAATCAATTTGTCTTGTTATCAGCAGGATTGTGGAAGAGAGATAAAATCAGTAGGAAGTGATTTTAGTTCCATCTTTCTTTCTTTTCAATCCTGAGGGATGAAAGAGATGAGAGAAGCGGCACTCAAATCTATTTGAAATGCTTTGACCCTCTAGTACTGGTAGTCTGTGAAGACTATGGTTCTGAACAATCTGCAACTGAAGTGTCTCTAATACATAGGGGAGATTGGGGCTAGTCGTCACAAGGGCTATATCTCCGTGGGTGTAAAATTGTGCACTTTCTCTAGTTGTTTTATGTTAGTTTCAAATACCGAGCTCTTAGATTGAAATCACTTTTATGATGTATATTTTAAATGCTACTTATACATTTAAATAACTTTGAAAAGCAATTTTTAAAGCGATTGCTGGACCTGATTCTTTTTCTTTTTGTCTTTTCGCATAGTTTATCTTTTTTTTTTTTATTATTGTTTTACTTCTGAAGTATTGCTGAAAAGATTCAAACATGATCTGAGTTGTCCGAAACATGAGAATGCCAAATATTTAGTTGCTTCAAACACAATCCGAAGCGTTTACATCTTGTCATCTCGTGTTTTGACAGATGGGAGTGCTGTTTAGTGCATCTGACACGTGTTTTCCTCAGTGCATAACTTACATTATATGGTTATATCCTTATCTGTAAATGTAAAAAAAGCAAGCATTTCCCTTTGCATATTCTGACAAGTGAGTCTTGTTAAACTTCACAGATTCAAACAGACCGATGGAACTCAGTAGAATAGGAGCACAATAATTCTGACTAAATTTTGCCTAAATATTTTTTGTTAGAAGTTAATTGTAGGTTAAGTTTCATTTACATATATAATATGAATATACATATTTCTGAGAAAACGCAGATTGGTATAGCATATTAATGTAATAGTATAATTATTATGATCAGACGAGTTATGTTCTTTTGTTTATTATCGTTTTTAATTGTTATTTTATTTCTGCTTTAAGAAATCAGTTGTTTTTAGAATGTAATGTTTGTATTTTAACTATTTGCTGTATTGTTTTCATAGGCTTTATATTACACACTGTTTGGAGGGCAGCATTTAAAATAATGGATTAAATTAATTTGTATTTAATGTATTTGATTTTTCACTCGATTCATTGATTTGACAACATGCTCCGTTATTGTCAGTGTGTTCACTGAACCGTATCTATTTTTTCCTTAGCATTAACAGTGAGAATGTTAAATAGCGTTTTATAAACAAGATTCTGTGTGCACTTTCAAAAATTAACTTTAGCTGAGAAACATTTACTGTGTACAAATTACCCTTCGTCTCCCATATACTTAGAATATATATAGATGGTCTACTAAAGTTGTATGACTGATCTTCTGGTGTAAAAGAGCTGTAATATATTTAAACTGTGATTAATCTAGACATGGCACATGGCTCTCTCTCTCTCTCTCTCTCTCTCGGTTGCTCGCTCGCACAGTTTAAGTAGAGCTGAAACTGTGGAACTTTCCCTCAGGTGTAACTGAACGGACCATCTGCTGTTATTGACCGGAACCCTTTCCTTTGCGAGAGAAAGCATATGACTCACTCATACTATTTTCTACCTTTTTACATTTTAAGAGAAACAGAATTGCAACATTTCTGCTGCCAGAGTCATTTAGGTCATGTTTTGCACATTAGACAAATTATATCTTTTGATAAAATGGAAAAAATGACATATTACCAATGCATTGCTTATATTATTGGATATAGACATAGCCCATTATTTATTGCATACATAATTTTATTTATGTATTGTTTTTATATGTGGTTTTTATTGAAGTATTGAATCAATAATGCCCTTCCTACCTTAACTGTAATAACTAGAGTACGGTATATATATTTTTTTATACAGCCATGATGTTTCATTTAATAAGCAGCCTAGCATAGTAGAGAAGATAGACAATGACAAATGTGGGTGCAAAAGCAATGAAACATATTGGCTGAAAATAAGATCTTTTTGAACAGTTTTTGCATCTGTCAGCATTGATGGTTTCGTTGTTATTTTGTGTTTTTCTCACCCTTTCCCCTCTCTTTCTCTCTTTCCCTGCAGTGGAGTTCGAAACCTGTCAGCAAATAGAAGAGGTTTCTTTTGAGACCAATGACCCAAAGTTCAGCGTGCGGTCGGATGGCTCTCTTTACGCAGAGCAAGATGTGACGAATCTAACCGAACCGATTCAGTTCATGGTGACAGCCAGAGACAGCGCAGACAAGTATATCTGGGAGACCACTGTTAAACTGGCCCTCTCCAGACACCCACTATCTCCTTCTATTAACCAGGCAAGGACAAATGTGTCATTTATATCAAATACTTTTTTTTTTTTTTAAATCAATTGTCTATGTCAGTTGTATGTTGTTTTTTTTAAATCAATTTTGCAAATCAATTTTTTATTGGTCAGGTGTGTTATCTTTTTATTTTATATATTACTATATTTATGTATTATTGATATTATATGTATTATTTATAATGTACACTATAAAGTTGTTCAAGTGTTCACAAGTTTGAGGTGGGAAAGATTTATTTTATGTTTTTGAAGGTCTTTATGTTCACTAAGGCTGCATATTTGATCAAGAATACTCGAAGAAACATTAATATTGTAAAATTATTTTTATATTTTTTGTAAACGTGATTTTTTTCCCCTTTATAATTATTTAATGAATAGAAAGTTCAAAAGAACAGCTTTTATTTGAAATAGAACCTATTAATATTATAAACGTCTTTACTGTCAATTTTAGTCAAAATTGTCCTTGCTGAAAAAACAAAAACTTACCTAAACTTTTTTGTTGCAATGTATATAATTTATACTTGTCTATAATATAAATTATATATGCAACCAATCAAAAGTTTGGGATCTTTTTTAACATACTTTATTCAGCGAGGATGCTTAGCCATCACATGCCCTTCATCACATGTAAAAAATAACGTTGTAAAATATATTATAATACAAAACAGTTATTTTAAATTGTAATAATATTTCTTTCTTTTTTTAAACTGTATTTTTGATCTAAGAACTGCATGGCTAGCATAATAGACTTTTTCCAAAAAAATTATCAAATCATATAACCCCAAACTTTTATTTAGAATAATTTAATTATTTTATTGTTTGTATAGTTTTTTGTTAGTTATGGCAGTTCTTCAGTCAGCTCAGTAATGGAGTGCAATAAACAATATACATTGATTGAGTTCATGGTTTAAGGGGGGTTTAGGGGAGGTGATGTGCCGTCTCAGTGTAATTATTTGCCCATATTGCAAGAGCAAGAACGAGATTCAATAACAGAGGAAGATGTTATTACGTTTAAGCAATCATCAGAATTTGAAAACTAGTTAGTTTTTAAATTGATTACATTTTGTTTCTTCCTTCTCGTGCATGTATGCACAGACGCTGCTATCACGTGTGGAGCGCTTTTACAGGGTTCGCGCAAGCCCTCGGCAAACATACCAAAAAATCATGATCTAATTATGAAAGTGAATGCTCAAATGTAATTTTTATACAAAAGAGGAAAGGAGTAATATTTCATCCAAGTCATTTTCATGCAACACGCACACACACCTTCCACGACGTGTGCTTCTCGGCAAGTATCATTAAACTTTTAATACATGTGGCTGTCATGCTCATGTCCTGTGCTAGAGCAGATGAGGTGTACGGCTTTATATAGATGTCTTTCCCACTGGCATCGGACTGTTTCTGCATCCAAAGTGACCTAGAAATGCCAAGCAGAGAGGCAGGAATCCAGGTCCTCTAGGGATCCAGGAGTCTGGTCTGGCGAGCCCTATCCCTGTGTCCCTAACCCTGCACATGTCCTCTCCTTCTGCACGACCATTTAGTATTTTAATGATAATAGTTCTTGTTGTAATTACTTAGATAATATTAGATATTTTAGATAATTATAATACTTTTTAATAGATTAGCTTGCAGTGCTTTGTAATTACCATGGTCTTTAATTATGATAATCATGGTGTCACGGACACCTGCCTAGTCAGCATTCCTTAAATACAAGCTTCACCCTGCAAATCACTGTCCGGTCTCGTCACTGACTGCCAGACTCTCATGCCAGCGACAACCCGTGTTGACGCCGTCATTACCGACCCCGATTGTCCAGGATCTCCTTCCGTGAACCTTCAGGCATTCTTCCCGTGATCTCCAGCCCAGTATTGTCCACTTCCCATCAGATAAGCCTCTCTGCCGCTACCAGTTCTTCTCTACACCTTCAGTCACCAGCTACTTGCTCTGAGTTTGCTTTATTCAATAAACATCATCACCACTCACGTCTGTGTCCGATTGTTTATCATGACAGAAGACCGGACCACCCAGCAGACCCAGGCGGTAACTGGCGAAGCATCCGCCGCGGAGAGTAATCCACTTCTCGATGTCATGCAGGCTTTCCACCATGTCCTTCAAAACTTTGCCTCTACATCTGCCTCACCCAGTCCCATGGCCCGGCCAGCGCCCTTCAGTGGTAAGGCGGAGGAATGCGATGGTTTCCTATTACAATGTAAACTGTATTTTGAAATCAATCCCCGACAGTTTGAAACTGAACAAGCCAAGATTGCATTCGTCATATCCCTCCTCACCGGCCGCGCGCTTCAGTGGGCGCGCGCGATCTGGAACTCTAACGGCCCTGTCACGCAATCATTACCTGCATTTCTCCATCATTTCAAGGAAGTTTTCGGCCATGCAGCTGATACTGTATCCACCAACGATCAACTCCTCCGTTTACGACAAGGAACCCAGTCAATCCAAGATTATTCCTTGCATTTTCGCACCCTAGCGGCCTCTAGTGGCTGGAATGAGGCGGCACTACTGGCTGTTTACCGTCAAGGACTTCAACCCAACATCCGTGCTCAACTTGCCATTTATGATGACCGTTATGGCCTGGAAAAGTTCATTCAAAAATCCATTCTAGTGTCCCAAAACCTCACAGTCTGTTCTCCAGAAACCCCGATGTCGCATTCCCCGTCTCCACTGAAAGAGCCTAAACCTCCAGCACCAGAGCCCATGCAGGTCGATCACTACCGCCTATCACCATCAGAGCGAGAGAGACGTATCCGATTGCACTTGTGTCTATACTGTGGTGGTGAGGGCCATCTCCGAGCTCAATGCCTGACCCGACCACCACGCCCAGGGGTGAGTACAATCCACACGGCATCCATAATCCACAAAATGTCTTTAACAAAGGTTTTAGTGACTTCTGCTAATCTCTCTGTTCCAGCCACGGCGTTGATGGATTCAGGCTCAGCTGGCAATTTCATCTCCACCAACCTTCTGAATAAACTGAAAGCCTACAAAACCCTTCTTGACCACCCCTTTCGTGCTCATAACATCCTTGGAAAACCCCTGGGCCGCGGGTACATTCGGTACGTCTCGTCTCCTATCCACCTGCAAATTGGATGGCTCCATCATGAGGAACTCACCTTCCTGGTGCTGGAGGGATCCACTACTGACATTGTCCTGGGGCGCCCGTGGATGTCCAAACACTCTCCTCTGGTTAACTGGAACTCAGGTGAAGTCTTAAAATGGAGCCCATTCTGTCTTCAACAATGTCTCTCTACTGTTCAAAGGAACCCTACACCTGCTGACCAACCTGACATGGTAACTGAGATACCACTCGCCTCCACATCCATCGAGAGTCCCCATAACCCATCATGTCAAGACATCCCCATTGAATACCGGGCGTTCCAGGACGTGTTCAGCAAACGGCTAGCTACAGAACTTCCACCTCACCGGCCATGGGACTGTGCACTCGACCTGCTGCCTGGGGCAACGTTTCCCCGCGGACGCATCTACTCCTTGTCCATCCCGGAGCAACAGGCCATGGATGAGTATATAAAGGAGGCTCTACGTCAGAAGTTTATCCGTCCATCTACTTCCCCTGCCGCATCAAGTTTTTTCTTCGTGGGCAAAAAGGACGGAGGCTTGAGGCCCTGTATTGATTACCGGCACCTAAACTCGCTCACCATCAGGTTCCGATACCCGCTACCCCTGGTCCCCGCTGCTCTGGAACAGCTGCGGGGGGCTCGCATCTTCACGAAGCTGGACCTACGAAGTGCGTATAATCTAATCCGAATACGTGAAGGAGACGAGTGGAAGACCGCGTTCATCACGCCCTCTGGCCATTATGAATACCTCGTCATGCCGTTTGGTCTGTCAAATGCTCCAGCTGTGTTCCAGGGATTCATGAACGAGGTATTCAGAGATTTCCTCAACATCTTTGTTATTGTCTACCTCGATGACATCCTCGTTTACTCCAAAGACATCTCCGAACACCATCGACACGTCAAGCAGGTCCTAGCTAAGCTTCGAGAACACCATCTCTTCTTGAAATTAGAGAAGTGCGAGTTCCTCCGCAGCAGCATCCAATTCCTTGGCTATATCATCAACCAGAGCGGCGTCAAGATGGACCAGGGGAAAGTGAAAGCGGTGCAGAACTGGCCACAACCTACCACAATCAAAGAATTACAGCGTTTCCTGGGATTTGCCAACTTTTACAGGCGGTTCATCCGGAATTTCAGTATAATCAGTGCACCCTTGACATCATTACTGCAACATGGGCCCAAGTCTCTGTCCTGGACACCTGAAGCCACCAAGGCCTTCCAAACCCTTAAGGCAGCCTTTTGCACGGCTCCTACCCTCACTCATCCGGATCCCCAGTTACCGTTCATAGTCGAGGTCGACGCGTCCTGCACCGGGGTAGGAGCCGTGCTGTCACAGCGGCAGGGTGAGCCTCCAAGACTCCATCCATGTGCCTACTTTTCCAAAAAGCTATCCCCGGCGGAGCGGAACTATGACATTGGGAATCGCGAGTTGCTTGCCATAAAGTTGGCATTGGAAGAGTGGAGGCATTGGCTGGAGGGGGCTAACCATCCATTCCAGGTGATAACCGATCATCGAAACCTAGAGTACCTGCGGGAAGCAAAAAGGCTCAATCCACGGCAGGCTCGTTGGGCACTCTTCTTCACGAGGTTTAATTTCACCGTGACGTATAGACCTGGGGACAAGAACCAGAAAGCCGATGCTCTCTCTCGCCAGTTCACCCCTGACAATAACCCACAACCGCCTGAACCCGTGCTCCCTCCAGCCTTGATTGTTAGTCCCATCCAATGGACAATAGACCACCAGATCGCCGAAGCAACTCGCGAAGAACCAGCTCCGCCGGGGGTCCCTGAGGGGCAGCTCTACGTACCATCTCGACTCCGCCTGCCCCTCATGGATCAAGTTCACACGTCTCCGGGCTCTGGACACCCAGGCAGCCAGCGAACCCTCTCGCTCCTACAAGATCGCTATTGGTGGCCCAGAATGGACCGCGATGTCTCCCAGTATGTCAGAGGATGCTCAGTCTGCGCCACCACCAAATCACCACGCCATCTTCCAGAAGGCAAACTCCAACCCCTGCCGATACCCCGCCGACCCTGGTCACACATTGCAGTGGATTTCATGACCGATTTACCACCATCTGACGGCAAGACATGCATCCTTGTAGTGGTAGATCGGTTTTCTAAAGCTTGCAAATTGATACCCCTCAAGGGCCTCCCCACGGCTTTGGAAACGGCGGAAACCTTGTTTCACCAAGTCTTCCGACACTTTGGCCTCCCGGAAGATATCGTTTCCGACCGAGGACCCCAATTCATTTCCAGAGTCTGGAAGTCATTTTTTCACCTTCTCGGAGTCTCCGTTAGTCTGAGTTCAGGTTACCATCCCCAGACCAATGGCCAGACTGAGCGGAAGATCCAGGAAATTGGGAGATATCTGAGATCCTACTGTGGCCACCAACAAGACACCTGGAACCGGTTTCTTCCGTGGGCTGAATACGCCCAAAACTCACTAAGGCAAGAGTCCACACACCTCACACCGTTTCAGTGCATGTTTGGTTTTCAGCCACCGTTATTCCCTTGGACAGGAGAGCCCACGGAAGTCCCAGCTGTCCATCACTGGTTCCAGGAGAGCGAGAGGGTATGGGATTCAGCTCACGTTCATCTGCAAAGGGCAGTCCGTAGGCAGAAGATCCAAGCTGACCGCCGACGCCTTCCCACACCACGGTACTATCCCGGTCAACTCGTCTGGCTATCAACGAGGGACATTCGCCTACGGCTGCCCTGTCGCAAGCTGAGTCCCCGCTTCATAGGTCCTTTCAAAGTGGTGAGGCAGATCAACGAGGTCACTTACCGTCTTCAGTTACCCACACATTACCGAATTTCCCCGTCATTCCATGTGTCTCTCCTCAAGCCCTTCACTAAACCTCTGTTTCCCTCATCCACAGAGTCTGGTGTTGAGGCTGTACCTCCTCCTCCTGTTGACCCGGCGGACCAGAACATTTACAAAGTTTCTTCCATCTTGGACTCTCGACGACGGGCCGGCACACTGCAGTACCTCGTAGATTGGGAAGGTTTCGGTCCCGAAGAACGCTCTTGGGTCAACCACGATGACATCCTAGATCCAGAGCTCCTGCAAGAATTCCACACCAACAACCCCAACCGTCCAGCCCCCCGGGGTCGAGGCCGGCCCCGTCGTCGTCCGCCGCGGTCCTCAGGAGCTGCCCGTGGAGGAGGGGGTACTGTCACGGATCCAGCCACACCCCTCGCACCAGACTCATTCACTTCTCACTCACGATCCCAATCACCAGAATACTGAACACCTGCACCTGCCTAGTCAGCATTCCTTAAATACAAGCTTCACCCTGCAAATCACTGTCCGGTCTCGTCACTGACTGCCAGACTCTCATGCCAGCGACAACCCGTGTTGACGCCGTCATTACCGACCCCGATTGTCCAGGATCTCCTTCCGTGAACCTTCAGGCATTCTTCCCGTGATCTCCAGCCCAGTATTGTCCACTTCCCATCAGATAAGCCTCTCTGCCGCTACCAGTTCTTCTCTACACCTTCAGTCACCAGCTACTTGCTCTGAGTTTGCTTTATTCAATAAACATCATCACCACTCACGTCTGTGTCCGATTGTTTATCATGACACATGGCATATAATAAACGTACCATGGCATTATCATCTCTTAAAATCATTGTACCTTTTTTGTATGAGGTGGCATGTTACATTAAATCATTTTTGCTGACAGGAAATTTGACCTCCCTAAGATGAGACAATGTAGGTTTTGTTTTTATTTGTCCATGCCATTCTTTAATCTATTTTGGCCTCTCGACTTGAAATACAGATATATTTAGAGTCAGAGCTTAGGTAAATTAGCATAGAAATTAGCGCTAGATCAGCAGAAGATCAACACCATCTTAATAGAACACGTATTACACGCACACACACACACTTTGCCATAAAAGTAATTAAAATAAGATGTCTCAATGACAACATAAGCCAGTCTTTTGTTACTTTGAACTAGCAGAGATGATTTAAAAGACATTAATATAGAAGCAAGCTTTCATCAATTGTGTATCAACAAAGATATCCCTTGCATTCTTTGTGCCTTTGTTGAGCTTAAATGTCAGTAGGTTGCATGTAGTTGACTATTAACATGCATGGTGTTTGCCTGGATTGAATGCCTTTTATTGGTTTGATCCGTGTGCAGCTTTCATTTTAATCTATTCTGTTGTATCTCCATCTGGGCTGACAAGTTCCAGCGAGTGCTTTAGAGTTCAGACGTTGCAGACGTTTTGTCCCACAACATGTTTTATTGAGCAATGTTTCTATGTTTTTGGATGGTTCAGGTCTAAAAATACCCAGGACTGTTCTTTGGCTGGCATTTAGCAGGAAATTAGCTGCCCAATGCTGGAGTTTGGCATTCATATTTGCTGGGAATTATGTTAAGCAGCCATTAGTTCTGTTTTCCTTTAAACTATAGAAGTTCAAAGGTCTCGTTTTTGATAAATAAAAGACTCATAAAGGACTCATTAGTTCAGAAGTTGAAGTTCACATATTATGTGATAAGTTTTGATTTCATGAAAAGAAAATGTATGAAATGAAAAGTTTCATTTGTTTGGAATAAAACAAACTTCAGTTCAAAATATTATTAAATGCTATAATATTATAAATCATTTAAAAATAACTCTGACGCAGGACTTATTTGACACAATTAGTGAAGTGCTTTTGCAGTACTAATTCTAAATTCTTTACTCTTGTCTTTTTAATAATGGGATTTCAGTGAAAATCCAGGTACATTTCTGTTTTTGGGGCCTGCTGCAAAAGTATCAAATGAGTGGCGTGTGGCATACTGGCGTGTAATGGAAAAACTCCAGACAGGGTTGCGAGCAGTGCAATGTGGCCCTATAGAACAATAACCTCCAGATGTCTGCTGCAGAGCTGCAGGCTGACTGATGCCCAAACGGGTTTCTTCTCAGCGGGGAGGGATGGGGAGCCAGCTGGCAGGGCTGGTTCTTCTGGAGCTACGGGAGCTCAGGGCAATCCAGGCAGCCATTTCACACATGCTGACTCCCGAATGTGCCCACACACACACACACACACATGCATGCACGTATACGTAGCAGCACATTCCCTACATCTGCCGCGTGCCATCCCACAACACAACATGCTTGTTCTAGTTTATTCTTTCCTCACTGTCTGTTGTAATGGGTGCAGTGCTTGTTGCCTTACCAGAGGAATAAGCCTTTTCATTAGGCATGCTGTTGTAAGTCTGTGCCTTCCATTGGCGCCGCCATGCTATGGTGCATCAAACCAGCCTGGATCTTCCCATGCTGTTGGCTACACATTCGGAGGAATGCTTCTGTGGCGCCAGTTAGAGCTGATTGATAAATCAAGGTCTTTATCACAGCTCCCAATGTCCTGTTTGTCAGCAGGCAAAAAACGATAGAGATGGAGGGAGAGACAGATCGAGTAGATGAATACCCCGCGTTAATGAACAGATCTGTGAGGGGAGAGATAAGGCTTTTGTCTGTGTTCGACACATTCGACTGGTCGCCGTATCTCTGAAGGTCACGTTGCTGACCGAGCATGGGTGCTATGAAATCCATTTAATTTTTACCGAACTTCTTTTTTTCCCTTCAATTTATTTAACCATTTGGTTATATTTTTTAATTCTGTTTTAATGGATTAATTTTTATTTTAATGCATGTCTGTTAATTGAATTCATAAATTCAATGTAATGATTTATTTAAACGTTTACAATTATGTTTTATTGATTCACAAGTTCTTTGTTGCCCGTTTTATTTTGGATATATGATTTGCATTTACATTTATGCATTTGGCAGACGCTTTTATCCAAAGCGACTTGCATTGCATTCAAGGAACACGTTGAATCAGTTCTTGGTTTCCCTGGGATCAAACCCATGACCTTGGCGTTGTAAGCACAAATGCTCTACTGATTGAGCTACAGGAAAGATTTATTGCTTTTTTATCAAAACTTTGGTGATTAAATTAAGGCATAACACATTAGCACTTTAATTCATCTTTCAAAATGCTATCAAATGAAAATGTAACATTTCATTTCGTTTTTTGGCAAACAAAGTAAATTTTAAACTTAAAATGAAATGCGGAAGAAAAATTGTTGCTGTTATTATTATTATTATATACTATAAATTCCATTTTTCACAATTCCGCATCACCTATTGCATCCCTAGGCATCACCACGTGCCGAATTGGCGGTGTATGCAGGAGTTTTGAATGCCTGCTTATGATTTGTCTTTTGTCTGGGAGGATTATTTAGCCTTCACTGCTCAACTTGATTTCCCCTCCATCTCTTTTTTTCATTCTCCTTCCTCTTCTTCTTTCTATATTTCACCCCCTTATGCACAGTAATTCCACCTTCCGCCCCCCAAAAGGTCTCGTTGCAGCTTCTCTCTCGTGCTGCAGCAGGTACCTGTGAGCTTCGTGGATGAGCAGAGCTGAGGCGGAAGTGATTTTATCAGCGCTTCACAGCTGCCCTCCTCGCTCGTTCATGGCTCCCTCCCTGCCATGACACAATCCCTCCATTTTCCGAGCCCCTGCAGCCAGAGCCATCAAGCTGTGAAAAATTAAAACAAAAGAGGAAAAAAATACAATATGTTTGCTCAGATTTGCCTCACATCTGTTCGAGCTCTTCTGCCGACAAACCGTGTTTGTGAGACATTGATAGGCTGACCTGCCTACGCATGCTTGAGTTGGCAGCCCCTGCTGGGGGACGCGAGACAGACCGAGAGAGAGAGAGAGAGAGAGAGAGAAGACTGGGATTTGGCGAAAGCGCCTCGGCTCGAAAATGCAGTGCCACAGACGTTGAGGTGTAAAGGGAAGAAACAGCAACACAGGATTGCATGAAAAGCTGACAATTCAGAGATGAGTGCTAAAGACATTAAATGAACCGCAGGACAGTCCCCTTCCCCACACTCGCAGTCAGCTGCTGTGAAAAACGCTGGCTGTTTGATTGGTCGCTTCAGCCCTTTCCTTGGCCTTTGGATGAATCAAGTAAGGGTCAGTGGCAGCTCTAGTTTTTCTTGTCTAAATTATTGATGTGGTATTTCATCAATCTTTTTCATTGGGCACCCATGAGGAAATGTCATGGTATGCGTCACTGTGGTATTGCTGTGTTATAAGGGCTGGTTTACAGAGACCTTGACGTGATTTGTCATTTTGAATGGTCGTTTTAGCAGAAACCCCACAGCTATGTTTACGATCCTGGCTTGGGTCTCAGGTGCACATACCATTCCACAACTGTTTCGTATCATTACCTCTCAAATAATGAGTGATTAGTAGTAATTGGACAGGTATGTACTCCTAATAAAGGTGTTTTGTCTCTTCAAACCTTCTGCTGTATTGCTCTTTTATAACTCAGGAGACTTAAAATAATTCTCAGTTGTGATTTAAAATGTTCTGTTTCCCCTTCCTTTTAAACAGTGCTAATATTCCATCATGTCACATTTATTAGTCAAGTTTAGACAAATATTGTACTTTTAGTTAGACAAGCAGGTTTGATTTTGAATATCAAGTAGTTTGTTAATTAACCCACCCAAATCAGTTTTGTTATATCATGTGGTATTATTACCAATCATATTTGTTAAATGAAATAAAGGTAAAATAAAAACAAATATTAGAAATGTTTAATGTTTAATTTGAAGTACAAAAATAACTAAAACTAAGCCTAACACATCTTATATGAACTTAATCAGATATATAAACATAAATATCTGGGGGGGGGGAAATTTGGTCATGTCATTGATAAATTGAGAATTTGGTCAATGATAATGAATCGATATTGAATTGAATTGATAATGAATGATAATGAATTGTCTCCTACTGGAAATGAATGAATGAATGGAATCAGTGAATCAGTGAATCAGTTTTTGGCATTTGTTATCCGAGAAACTTAAAGGAATAGTTTTACTAAACAATATAAAATCCATCATAGTTTACTCACCCTCATGCCATTCCAAATTTTTTGGACTTTATGCAGCAGAGCTATTTTGAAATATTTTATTATTATTAATTTTTTATTTTGTTTTGATATCAATGGGGTTCAGTGTTGTTTAGAACCTTAAAGATTGTCAGTTTACAAAATTCTAAATATTCAGAATGTCTTATTTTGTTTCTTGTCTCCATTTGATCTGTTTGCTGTGCATGAAAAAATATTTGAAAAATTAAACAGAATTAATTTATGATTTTTCTTTTGATTTAACATGATCTTATTTTTAGCGTTAGCTTCTTTGAAGTTTCTTTTTAATGCACCTTCTTTGTGTGTGGATTTGAAGGTCTGCTTCATATGGAGTCTATGTATCTGTTCTCCACAGAATGCTGGGGATGGTATTTATGGCGGATCCTCCCACAGCCACTATCAAAATCCCAGGCTCATTACGTTTCCACGACAACACCAGCGAGGCTCGTCCAATGGGCTGCGGCGACAGAAGCGAGACTGGGTCATCCCACCAATCAACGTGCCTGAAAACTCCAGAGGACCTTTTCCTCAAGTTCTTGTCAGGGTCAGTAACGGTTCCTGCTTAAAGCTTACTTGTTATGAGCTGTGTTTTTACAAAGAGTTTTTTTTTTCTCAAACACACAAGACCTTAACGTTTTCCACCTGCTTTGATACCTCCATAGTTTTTTCTTCACGATCATATAGAATATTTGACAGATGCTGCTCAGTTATTAGTAAAACAGATATGACACTCAGCCATGAATGAAAAGACTCAATTCTTGGCAAGCTGTGTCTTTCAGAACAGACAGTTCCACAACTCAAGTTTCACTGTGTCCCTTCGAGACATAAAAGAACAAGCTTCTCAAGTCTCCTCACAGAAGCTTTTACTCTTTTTTTTTTTTTTCTTCACTATTCTGAAAGACAGAGCTTTCCTCGCCACATCTCTTGAACCGCAGTGAAACCTAAGAGGTTAAAAAGCAGTATCACAGGTGAACATTTTCAAGAGCCTTCATTCAGACAGCTCTTCTGCGTCTGCCGCTGAGAGCCCTTCTAAGGTAAGGAGAGGACTTGTGCTCCCTCTCTGAGTCGAGGGTTGATGAGGAAGGGGCTCAGAGGTAGATTGGCAGAGGGTATCAATATCTCTCATCCATCTAATGCTTCTACAAAGCCTCTACTTAAGTTTCTCCAGCATGAGAAGAGAAATGAAGTTTGCGGAATCTTTTGTATCATAGATATAGGGTTCACTGCTAGGTTACATGTGGCTGTGTAAGGAATAATGTATGTCGCTAAGTTTGCCGCCACTCAAAATTTAACCATAAAGGGTTTTCAATTTCAACTCAGGTCCTAAATTTAAAATGAAAAAGAAATTAATATACAGTAGCTTAGAATGGCAGTTTTACGGCAAATTTAATTAATTAAAAAAAACTTTTGAAAAGACAGACAGACAATGGATGGATGGATGATAGAAAGATAGATAATTGATAGATAATTGCAGCAGTATAAAACAGTAATGCATTATTATTAATCTGAAATCAAAATCAAAATTAGTTAGCTAACTTATTTAGTCACAATCTAACTTTTTTGTTTTCTTGCATTAGCTGGAGACATTCTAGCTTCTACTGTATATGAAAGGTTTTAATGCAATCTACAAATCCATTTGTTATCTGTTCTGCCAGTTAGTTCTGCCAAGTTATGTTGATATGAAAAGAGAAAGTGAGAGTGATGGAATATAGTTTATTACAGAGTCGTTATAGTGCAATATTTAATTCCATTTTTGACCAATCAGAACTGAGCATTTAAGAGAGCATTGTGTAAGATAAATGATGTGGTTAAGGACTATATCGGAAGATTCTAACTAGGATATTATGGCAGCAGGTACTCCAAATGTTGAAGAGGATGTGTTCTCACATGAGTTTTTATAGAAACCAGGACAAAAACGCAGCCACCTCTGCGGTACTTTGAGGTGTGTTATCCATGCCTGGGCTCCTCTGGGGTTCTACAAGCTTAAGTTTGTGTTATCTGTCATTCAGACTGCAGTCTGGCCTTAGCATTCTGTAGACTGTCCTCATAAACTCCCTCATGGCCACTTGTACCTCAGATTACACCCATGGATTACTACAATCTCTTTCCACCGATGCACACGCAGACACATGGACATCCCTTTAAACCACCCATATGGAAAGATTAGAAAACCTGGGAAAAAAGCGTGGAATCCATTTGAGAGGTTTTGATAACCCTTCTCACCTCTAGCCTTAAATGTTTGGCTTTAGAGACCTGGGTCTGTGGGTGTGTGTTGCTGGCATGTTCTGTAAGGCTTTACTATTGTTGGCTATTTTCAGGCAATAAAAGATTACTTGTTGTGGCCATCACTAGGCAAGATCCACACTATGTCAAAACAAGATTATTATGTACCAAAATAATTATAAAAATGAAACTTTTAAAAGCTTCTTTTTCGGCTCTCTGGATCTTACATTACATAGAGAATTCAGAATTTCGAGGCTTACATTCCATGTCGAAAAACCTTTGTGCATTTCTGAACAGTCTCTATAATGTAGAAGTCTTGTAGTACCAAGGACATGGTATACCACACAAGACTCTGAATTTTTACCCATAAATTTGCACGTTTGTTTTAAAATTTTGAAGCATAATCCTTGAAATTCACATCTGAGCACATTTCACTCAACATAGCCTAGCCTGACCCATTTTTTAGCTCTCAAAATTTGTGCTCATTCCTCACAGAAGTAATCAATACACTTTCTGACCTCATAGGCATAATTATACAACAAATAATTATATGTATAGTAGTGTTTCAGAATATTTAAAAATATTTATCTAATTATTTGGCTACGGGCAAAGCTAAGTTTCGTAACTTTATATTATTATTTATAAGTTTAACTTGAAGAATATCCGTTAGATGCAGATAATGCCGATCTCTCGCTCTCATAATACTCTACATAGTACAATAAGCTTCAATTATGCAACTCATACAGCTGAATCACAGCTGTGCTGATATAGAGCAATATGGCATGGCTACTCGTGTGCTATTTCTCATGTATAAAACAAGAATTCCTATAATTCAGAGGTTAAAAACCTCTGTTGTAGTCTAATTACCCCAATCACACAATTGTCATTTTTCTGCCTATTGTCTTGAGAGGCACAGCACCGAAGGACAACAGAGAGATTCAGTGGCATTAATAAAAGCATAGCAGCATTTATTCTTGTTTATATTTCCTACATCCCCAATTACCTACAAAATTCGAATTCCAATAAACAATACATCCCCACAACACGCGCAAACAAAATGAAAGCGGTGAATTCTTAATTTACTGACTAGCTCGAATCAATTTCCATTCTCCCATATTGGTCCATTAGCTCCGAGGGGAGATAGGGAAGCTCAGTGCACCTGGCCAGCTCCAGTATTCATATTGTCTGTGTCCTATTATTTGGTGAGCAGCGCCGGGGCTTTGTCGTCGCATGGATGATTTACAGAACGAACTGCAAAGGAGTATGTGCGCTTAATGCAGCTAATGGCTGCTTCCACCTGACAATGGTACTCTGTGATACCTGGATCTAGGATCCAAGAAAAGAAATGGAAATGGATGTTTTGCGACATTAAGCTTGGACATGTTTGCAACATGACGCTTACCTGCTTATTTTTTAGTCCCTCAAAAATAGCATAGTGCAGTATATGAAATAATAATGTTGCTGAGACTAAAAACAGAGAATCGGGAACAGGTTATGTTTAGAAAATTAACATCTTCATCTAAAAATTGAAATTCTGTGATAATTGATTTAACCTTATGCAAAATTTCTACCACTGAAGGAGAAATTGTGAAGAATGTTTCTATGCTCCTTTCCATGCAGTAAGAGTGAACTGGAACTGAAGCTTTCAAAAATGCAAAAAAATGCATCCTACATATGAATTGTGCATTCATAAATCGCTGATTTATACAACTGCATTGAACCTACGTCGCAGCCTGACATGCCTGGGGTTCTGATAATAATGCTCGGTAATATTAACTTGCACGTTTTTAAATACGTGAAATATTCAGTGCTAAGAAACAGTATTTACAAGGTTTCAAACATCCATTCAAACATTTGTTTACACATATTTTTGCATTTTATTCTGGACTAAAACATGCCAGCTGGGAAAAGGGATTATTCCCAGTTGTTATTATTATAATACATTTTTTATTATATTATAATTTATATTGTAGGCCTCATTTTTTTGTAACACATTTACAGGTTTCTCTGAAAGCAATGTTTAAATTACTTTTTTCTTTTTAAATTTAAAACTTGCTATTAATAAGTACATTTATCTTTATACAGAACATTCTTATTGACATCGCTGGAATTGGAAAAACAGTCTTTGTTCAAATGTTCATTCACTGGAATGGGTCAAGGGAAAAGCTTCAAGATCTTAAAAATGTATGGTGATGTTTTGGTGAAATCATAGGTAGTGAGGGCCCCTTTTGAAACTAGTTAGGACCCAAAAATGAAACAACGCGTCAATTCTATACTTTGTATCCATTCTATTGCATTAATACTGTGGGTTACACCATCAACATGCCCATGGACATTAACTACTAGTGGTCTGCATGTGTAATTGCATGTCGACACGGAC
Source organism: Rhodeus uyekii (assembly GCA_037043235.1). Lineage (NCBI taxonomy): Eukaryota > Metazoa > Chordata > Actinopteri > Cypriniformes > Acheilognathidae > Rhodeus > Rhodeus uyekii. Next base: position 3,716,894 of record JAWRVZ010000018.1, read on the forward strand.
AACTATGCAGACGTATAAATGAAAAACTATGAGGCTATGGCATAGGTCCAATGTCGAAGTATAAATCAGCCTTAAGAGGTTATATCAATAAATCATTATTTTAAGTTCGATCTTTTGTTGACACTTTATTACAGTGTCCTTGTTACATGTTACATTTATTTATTGTTGAAATTACTATAAACTGTTCACGTATTTATTGCGATACTATATTCAGCCGATTTGCATCGATTCACCAAACATCAGTATTCTAAAGTGTTAAATTTCTTACATTTTTCAGTATTACTTAGTTATTGACACGTTAGAGTGTTATTAATCACAATAGGTTGCCGCAGGTATGAAATCACTTCCAGTTCCATCGTCCCGAAGGCAATGCGTTTTTTTTTTTATGGAATTTTGGATAAATGGCTGAAATAAGGTCTGTGGTGAGCACAAGCTTAACACACTTTCACATTTTATCTACGACATAAAAATACATCAGTATTACCCCTATAATTAAAGCTGTTGCATGTCTTGAAAAAGGCAATTGCTAACAAGTGGCTAAAGACTAAAGAGGCTGTCTGGGACATTAAACATCATCACACCAAACAGTCCGCTTTTATCACCTCGTTGTGCTTATAATTGTGCTCTTATAAACTATTCTAACTCAAACATTCTAGGAATTTTGTTTTCGATAAAATCTGAAAGAGTTGTCGGAAGCTTAGTCATGGTGACATTGAAGTCGTGGGACCGTGGTGTAGTTTGTTTATAGCCTACCCTTAGCTTTTTACTTCTAGTTAATGCATTTAGGCTTCAAAATTCGTAAAAGTTGTTCATTTGTGAAAATTATTTGATGGACAAAACGTTGAATTATCATAAACCTGTTAAAAAAAAAGAAAAAATGCGCTCAATGCACAGATGCTGTCTCTCAAATGCATGCAATTCATGCAATGAATTCAGTTCTCTTTCAGCTTATTGTGCCTGAATGGTCAAATACACACACAAGCAGTCTGTTATGTCCTACATGAACTTAAAAAGTTGTGAACAAATTGGAAGTTTAACAGTATATTAGATCGGTGCATTTGTTCTTAAAAGTAAACTGTGAATGAATCGCTTATCTTTATTAGGAATCAATTTATATTGAATGAATACAGTGAACACTATACAGTGTTTATTTTCACATTTGATTATTCAATTTCTGTAGTGTTTCTCAAAACATATTAAATCAAAATTGTATTTTTTCTATCAATGCATTTTATTTATGTACAAAGTGCGTGTAATGATTGTAGTCAGCTTAAATGGCAATTGCTTTATAATATTGGCTTAACAAAAATATACAGTTCATTTTTACTTTTAGTCCAATTAAACTGTCTACCGCAGACAAATAAGAAAAATAACACAAAACGATAAACTACAATCAAATCAATCATATATTAAATCAAAATTAGATTTTTTTTTGATTCCCTTGTAGTTAATTAATATTACTCCATACTTAAATGTTTAACTGCATTGTAAAACGGCGACCTTAATAAAAAGTGTCACCAAACTTTTTATTGAATTATTCGATCAGGTTTACAAAACAGATCTAAGTAAGTGATTCATTTGAAAATTGAACTGATCCCCCTCTTAAGTTCAACTCACTGGTGCAGTTGTTAACAGCTCACTCGAGGTAAAGGATTCAAAGTCATATGGTCCTCTTTACAGTCTCATCCAGGTTCGGAACAACGTGAGAGTGAATAAATGTTGACAGAATTCAAAATTTAGGACAAGCAGAGAAAACAGACTTGGCCAACATTTTTATGCAGTTTTGCCATATGTACAATCTAAATAGTTTTGCGGTGAACTCCTTGGGCATATCAATGAAAGACAGAACTTTAGATATTCTGTTTTGACTGGAGTCGAGATATCTGAGGGCGATCACCCACACAAAGGAGACATCAAGCTCTAATCTAAGCTGTTTGCTATGTGATTACACGTCTCTACCTCAAGCAAAAAATCCAGTGTGGTAGAAGTATAATTAGATCTCATGGAATGCTCCTTGAATAAAACTGGCAGTCATACATAGCCTATAGCATTACATCTAGTGTAAGTGCCCTAGTGGGGCTCTTCTATTACCACCTAACTTAATCAGAGGCAGTAAAAGCATGGGTCAGAGGGTAACATATTCAGTTGAGTAGAGAGTCTGAATGATCGTTATTTCTCACGTTGGCCTTGAATAACTGCCGTTAAATAAGCAAGACGTATCGTAGCCGCCTTGTAATGTGAAACTTGGCTCAAGTGTTAGAAAGTTCATTTGTTGAGTACCGAACTTCCTTGAATGTGGGCCCACACGATTTCAGCTTCAAGAACCTGCGCTAAATGGCTTAATGCAGCGACTTGTTTGCATGTGCGTGTGGGTGTATGTAATGTTAGCTTGGAAAGTTTTAAAAAGTATATTATTGAAATGAGAATGTTATGGACTGATTGTTTCTAATACACTAAGAAGCTATTGTGTTAATTTAGCCTGTGAGAAAGTTGCATCACTGAATGCTTGTCGCTGACCTCCCTCATGTCTCCACTGCCCACACAATCCTCATAGTTGTATGCAATGTTTAAACATGTTCGTTACATGTGTGGACACTTACGTCTTTAACAGAAGAATAGTTATATTTAATCAGAAATGCAGTAAAACTGTGAAATATTATTGCAATTAATATATTAAGCATTTATTCCTGTGATGGCAAAGCTGAATTTTCAGCATCATTTCAGATATTTCTTTCTTATTTTTATCAGTGTTTAAAACAGGAACTTGGAACTGATTATTTGATGAACAGTACAGTAATTCTTCGCCACTTTGCGGTTCAAGTTTCGCGGCCTCAGTGCATTACGGATTTTTCTAAAACATTTATCGATATCGATAACCATATCGGCAGCTATATTGCAGAAAGCAGCGTTGATTTATCGTGATGCGTGATAGAAACGGTTTCCCAGGATGCCAGACAAAGAGAGAAACTCTCTCAGAGGCTTTGTACACACTCACGGGCACTCAGACAAGCCACGTGATTGGTTCCCGGCGCGAGTTCGACGAATGAGAGCACGAGAGCAGCTGATCCTACTTTGCAGATTTTCACCTATCGTGGGGGGGTTCCGGTCCACATTCACCACGATAAACAAGGGATCACTGTATTTGTTTGACATACAAATCTTTTGTAACATTATCAATGTGTTTACTGTTAATTTTATTTATTTTAATGCATCTTAATCTCACTGACAAATTTTGAATTGTTGTGTATACAATTTGGAGTGTAAACAGTATCACTCGAACAGATCCTTAGCCCTTTTCAGAGGGTTTGTGGCGAAAACACTTTTTATTTTGTAGCTCGAAAAGCTATAAATTTCACCCAAGAGATTCTAGAAGCCATTTGGAGCCTTATAACGCTAAACTAACACCCCATTAACCAGTGACATCATTATGATAGCCATGATTCGCTCCATCCCCCTTATTAAGTCCCTCTCTCGTCTGCATCTCTGGCTCTTTCTTTATTCTCTATCCCTTCCTGCCTCACCAGTGCGCCTGACATTTCTCCCTGCGTCCATTCTTCATACTGGGTGTGTGTGTGTTTATAAGAGCATGGACTAGAGAGCGAAGTGAAAAGATGGGTGAGGTGGATGGCTGCGACTAGCACAGTAGAAAAAGTGCAGAAGCAGCACAATGGCATCTCCTTCTCCTGCAGACGTGTAGAGGTTGTCTCTCTAATTACCCAGCCCCCCCCCCCCTTCACGTGGCTGCCCCACCTCTTAGCTTGTACCCAGGGATTTGTCCATTGTGCTTTTCAATAGACACAGCGTGATTGGACTGAAAGCAGTCATTAGCCTGTGCCACTGTCTCTGGGGTCCTTGCGCTTTTATAGAGAGAGAGAAAAAGAGAGTCTTATGCCTGGAGAATACAGTGGGACTCTACTAGGGAATTCATAAAGGCTCTATTTGTACTGTTCACCCATTGTGCTGACTTTGGGAAATTAATGTCATTGTTGATATGTGGAAAACTCCCATAATTCCATGAGTATCCAGCTATTCAGCAGCTAACTATTTTAATTGCAAAGCTAATGCTGTAATTGCATTTGTGATTCAATTCTTAGTACCCATTAATATTAATTTTCTTCCTAATTATCTAATTTCAACACCATTCCGTTCCTTTCCTCATGGATGGGAAAAGACCTTGTGGAGAATATATGTGTGAAATATAGTTCATGTTGTTTCAATCTGTACAGTTCTTTTCAAACGCTTTGACGCCTGTGTTTGGACATTTTTTAAGTCACACAAGTTTATTATTTCCTTTGGTTCACACAGATCTATTAATTAATTACATACAAATTGTCAAACCAATTAGCAAATGATGCTAGAATTTTTATAGCATTAACTTTAAAAATTATTTATACTGCTAAAAAGGGAACGCTTAAATCACACATTGAATCTCAATGAATAAAATATTCAATTTGTTTTTTTTAGTAAATCGTTATTTATATACAGTAATACCTCGATTTACGAGTGACTTAGTATATGAGCAAATCGGTGTACGAGCATGGAATGTCAAATTGGTGTACGAGCATTGTAACGGTGTGCGAGAAAAATATTCCCTCACCCACGTGCATTTTTGTGTGAAAAAGATCTAACGCTCAGCATCATCACAAGCATTTTTCTGGAAATATCTTAATGACAGCCTCTCATAAAACAGTCATGTGGTTCCAACTACTTTATTACCCCGTTAATCATCACAACGACTGTTACATCTGAATATGATGAAACTTTATTAACGGAGCTTGTGTTACCAACACGACACATTGCATACTAATGAGGCTCACGTGTTTTCTCAGTACAACCCAACGCACCCAGGAGGTGATGACGTTCTTAAAGGGCCATACACTTTTAGAGAACAGCATACTTATAACACAGTTATAACTCTGTACAGATCATTTGACACAATGATCTACATAAGTGATTTACAGTGGTTTTACCTCGTGTTGTTGCATTAATTGTGATCGCTATTCTTCATGTTGTAATATCATTACAAATGTTGAAGGAACTAGTTAATCTTGAGAGTTGAGTTGTGAGGGATGAGAACAGTGTTGCCAGATTGGGCGGGTTGCAGCCCAATTGGGCTCCTTTTGGTCACGTCCAACCGTGAAAAAATGCATTGAGCTGGTTGCATTGAGCTGAGTTTAATTGTGAGATCTTAATGGTTATAATTTTAAATGTAATTAATAGGTTAAAACCCAAAAAATATTTAAAATGGGCATTTATGGTCGTGTGGAACGAATTGATTGATTTTTAGTGCATTCTTATGGGGAAAATTGTTTTGGTGTACGAGCATTTTGGGTTACGAGCTCGCTCTTGGAACAAATTAAACTCGTAAACCGAGGTATTACTGTACATTCTAGAATTTAAGAATGAAATAATGTGACAACAACCAATGGCAACCAAAATCATCAACACACTGAGGGCTGGATTCAAAATCGTAAAAAAAAAAAAAAAAAAAAACGCTGTGTTCATCACAGCAACTCATGATGTAAGTCAGTTGTGTGTATGGCCCCCACGTGCCCGTATGCACTCACAACAATGTCTAGGCATGTTCCTGATAAGATGTGGGGTCCCCTCCTAGACCTGGATCAGCTCCTGGGCAGTCTGCTGTGCTACTTGGTGGCTTCTGAGCATCCAAAACATGATGTCCCAGAGGTTTTCAATTGGATTCAGGTCTGGGGAGTGTGAGAGCCAGTCAATGGCATCAATTCCTTCCTCATTTAAAAACTACCTACACACTCAATCTACACGATGCCAGGAATTATCATGCACCAGGGCCCACTCTACAAGAATAAGGTCTGACAATGGCTCTGATGATTTCATCCTTGCGCCTAACAGCTGTAAGGGAACCACTGCATAGCATGTGGAGGTCTATCCGACCCTCTAAGGATATTCCTCCCCAGACCATTACTGACCCACCGCCAAACCGGTTATGCTGGATGCACACCGCAGAACATTCCCCACGGCATCTCCAGACTCTTTCACTTCAGTCACATGTGCTCAGTGTGAATCTGCTCTCATCCATGAAGAGGGATGGGGCACCAATGGTGGGCTTGAATTCTGGTGTTCTCTGGAAAATGTCAATTGAGCTGCATGGTGCTAAGCTGTGAGCACAGGTCTTACTAAAGGACGTCGGGCCCTCATGCCACCCCCGTTTGGTCAGAATCATGCACACCAGTTGCTTGTAATGTGAAACTTGGCTCAAGTGTTAGAAAGTTAATTTGTTGAGTACCCAACTTCCTTGAATGTGGGCCCACACGATTTCAGCTTCAAGAACCTGCGCTAAATGGCTTAATGCAGCGACTTTGCATGTGCGTGTGGGTGTATGTAATGTTAGCTTGGAATATTTTAAAATAAAATTTTGTATGGCTCTAGCAGTGCTCCTCCTGTTTCTCCTCGCACAAAGGAGAAGATACTGATTCTGCTGCTGAGTTGTTGCCTTTCTATGTCCATGTCCAGCTCACGTTGTGTAACAGCCTGTTTCCCGGTATCTCCTCCATACTCTTGTAACTGTGCTGGAAAACACTCCTGGAATACGGCGCATCCATAGGAGATGGAGACACATACAAGATGGCTGCACACTTGCTCCAAAAGCTATAGCAAAACATCCTTTCTTTAAAATGGTTACATTAATCAGGTTTGCTATATATATTTTTTTTTTATTAAAGTGGAATTTAGTTTACTAAATGTACACTTGTCTGACTGATTCATTTCCACTTTAAGTGTCAACATAATGACAAAATATTTCTAACATTTCTAGATTCTGTTATTTTATTACATGCAAAAGCAACAGGCTCCCACTCTTTTTTTTCCCAGTGTGTGCGGTCTTCTGACGATATTATTATTTTATTTGTCTACATCATGCAGTTATTGGCGCACTCCACTCTTCATCTCCTGTTCGTCTTCCTCTGAGAATGCAGTGGTGAATTCATGCAATTTGATTTGGGCTGTATCTGTGCAGATGGCTGTCTCTCTTCATCCTTCTCCTTTCCTCTCGTCTTTTCACTCAGATGGTTATTTTCTCTTCTGCACTGTCGCTCCCTCTCCCTTTCTTTCTCTCTCTATGTCTCAAAATAAAAACAACTTTCAGGGGAGACAGAGAAATCGATCACGTTGACAAAAGATCCGCATGACTGCAGCCCTGGCGATGTGGCTCATCTTTCAGTCTTTCTCTTTATTCTCCTTGTGATAAACTCCTGATATCGGTTAGCTCTGTGATTACGTACTGTATTCAGTCCGAGCAGCTTCCCTGGTGAGCATAATCAGCATAGCTTTTCAATTTCTGTCCGTGTCTGCTGTACATACCTTCATTTTACACTTAATCAGTGTCAGAGATTTTTTTCACCCCATACCTACAGAACATGGAACGTGGACACTTCTCTTAAATTACACTCTGTATTATCTGATAACTCGAAGTCACATGAGGTTACGATTACAAACCTCGCCTTTATAGGTACAGCCAGCACTGTTGGAATTAAGGCCGGGCCATTAATCTCACTACAGGACCTGAGGAATTACAGTCAAATGAGGCAGAGCTTTCAAGAGTCAAATAATACGTGTTTCACTACATTGGAATAGAGCTGGTTTAAATTTCGAATATCAGTCTGTCTGAATCATCCCCTCATGTTCCATTGCCCCCTCATTTATATAGATGGAACTCCTCTTCATGCTATCCATACCCAGATAGAGAAAGCAAGAGACAGGGAGACAAAGAAGAGGGAGAGAGAGAGAGAGAAAGAGAGGGAGACAGCAAGAGAGAGTGTAAGTAGGGAAGAACAAAATCCATATTTCAAAATCTCTCCATATTCCTTTCCAGTTCAGGCTAGAATCCATAATAAAGTAGCCTGTGTGGAACAGACAGTTTCGTCTGTTTCTAATGGGATTTAAGAGTAAGAGTATTTGACTGACTCCAGCTTTCACTTGAGAAATATTAAACCTGAGCATCCGGAACTCAATCTTAAAGACGTCATTCATGACTTCTTTTTCATACATATTCCATTTTGTCTTCATGTAACCCATAAGCAGGCTGAATTCATCTCTGAAGATTGCCATATAATCCTTTGTACATTGCCCAAACCTTGCGTGTTTGTTTATTAAACAATTTGGCTAATTTAATTATGATTTCAGCTATAATAGTGTACACTGTCAGAAAAAACAACATCTTTGAGGATACAACAGGGACAGTACACACAAAAGGACACTACATCTGAAAGGTTTATATTAGTACCGTTAGGATACATATCATTACCCATTAGTACTTAATGCACTGATATGCAAGTACATTTACTGCACATAATAGTATCTTAAGGGTACACAATATTACCTAAAGTGTACATTTTATTACTACTGGTACTAATATGGGTACTTTAGGAAATATGTCTCTTTTAGAGTACATAAACTTATTTGTACCTTAAGGTAACAAAAGGATACATAGAATTTTTAAAATTTTAGTACTAATTACTACATAAGTTAAAAACATGTACCTTAAGGGCCCATATTAGTGTATGTGTGTGTGTGTGTATATATATATATATATATATATATATATATATTTTTTTTTTATATATACATGAAATCACCACAAACTCGTTATAGTCAATCATGCGAGTTCGGTGCATGCGCAGTGAACTAGGTACGATTATGAGTCACGAGTTAACCATGTGAAGTGACGAATTCAGCGACGAATTCAGTAAATATACTAGCATTGATGAACTAATAACAAACACCTGTGATGACTGATAAGTGACGGAAGGGTCTAGAACAAAAAGAACATGTGACAACCAAAGGAAAAATAAGAGTCCCGAATGAACAGTGCTGTGACACTTAGTACATAATGAATAAATATTAGCACCATAATGGTACATTTTGGACTAATTGGTACATAATGGATACATTTTAGTAATTAGTACTTAAGTGCCTAAATTCATTTTAGGACAGGTACATAATAATATCTAATGTGCATTTTAAGGTCCTTAAGGTGCTAATATGCTGCCTTTAGGAAGAGATAAGGTATAAAGGCCTACCTTCTCTGACAGCGTAAAATACGCAGGACCATTCAACATGTTTTACCATGTTTATATGCAGATTTTCACAGTTTCCCTCAATATATTCAAAACATATTCCCTGTGCACTCACCATAAATAAAAGTAAAACATAAAAGCACTCACCATAAAAAAAAAAATACATAAAAGCTGCCTTTAAATTTTTATATGCAAGTGATGAATTCCAGAGGTATTTTACTTACGAATGTTAGCAGATCACATAGAAACATTTGTTTTCTTCTTCTCTAGTCCGTCTCAGTTTGAATGGCTCATCTACGCATTTGAATTTGTCCGTCATCGACACAGAACCTCCATCACCCCTGACAGGGCTTTGAGGAGATACACCATCCAGGATCAAAATGTGACAGAACGCCTTGAGAACAGTGAGACAGCTTGTTGGGATATCACCTTGATGTTAAACATATGAAACTATGTTATGATTCCGAGAGTTATAAAACTGACAGAAGTAGACTGCTGTCAAATTTATGAACGGAGGATGCATTTGATAGACACTTCTTGAAGCGATGTACTGTAGGGTAATTTGTTTCAAGCTGCTTCGTTTTGGTCATGTATTTATGAATCGAGAGAGTTTTATTGTTTATTACTTTAATCCTTGGCCTTAAAGGAAGTAACTAATCTTCTAAATGTGCACACCTATTTCCTTCTTGCATGGTCTGCCAAAGCAATAAGTTTCAACCGTTACACAATGTTTTCAGCTGCTCTTTCTTTTCTCAATAAGTCCTGGACTCTGGCTTCTCATAGTTTCTTTTTTGGTGCATTGCTCAGCCTTTAGCATGCTGGCAGGAAGATGATTCATCTTTGTGAATAGTATCCATCTGTCTAAGGAATATTGGACGGAAGACAATTAAACTAAACAGCAGCCCTGGTCTCCATATAGCCAGGCAAGGGCTTGTATTGAGTGTGATGGTTCTACCACAATATGTAATCAGAGAGGCTTCGTAAAGACACGCATACGCCCACAAATGCATTCAGGCCTGGCTGAATAGCAGAACACTTTGTAGTTAACCACTTTGTAAGAACTTTAACTAGAGTTGCAAGCTTTCAGCAAGTTATACAAGTGCTGCCACAAATGAAACCCTAATATCAGGTGTGTGGCAGAAAATAGCAGCACTGAAGGACACAAAATCACAAATTTGACCGACTTGACTGAAATGAGACTACCGGACTGCATTACTTTAGTTATCGAAGCAGCCTGTAGGAAGCTCGAGGTGGCCTGTAAGTTGGAGAATAGTGCCTGACTGAGCGTTCATCAGACTGCGCCCATTGACCAGCTCATCAACCTCCTCACGAAGCTCTTGACTCTCATAGCCTGCTTGAACGCCTCAGGTTTTCATAGGAAGAGCAGACAGTGCCAATAAGTTGTAAAACGAGAGTGCAATAATATAAAATCAAGAAAAAAAGCAATTACAGGATGGGCAAGAAATATGATGGGGCCATCAAGACACTTTAGTTAAGTCCAGCTTGGCCAATAGAAAAGAAACTTACTTTTTGGGCCTCAACTCCACATTTCAATGAACTCCAACAGGTTTTTTTTTAATGTGATTTGGTTATTTATTGTTTTTTTTATTCTCTCTCTTAATTTGAGTTTTCATACTTTGCCGGTTGCACATGTGAATAACTTCAAATAACTTGAAATTAATAGTACATTTGTTATTCAAATGTTGTCTGTTTCATTATGCCGAATCCCGAAATGAAAAACGGCAATGCAGAGAAAAGCTAATGAAGGATTCAGTCTCTGATGTAAAAGAGCATTACGCTGTATTTTGAGCGTTCCCTGCACGTCATGAGGTTCATCTCGACTGATATGCCGGTAGCAACTCTGCAGTAGCGGGTTCCACTCCCTGGGAGCATAAACTGATTAAAATATAACTTGAATGTCTCGGTTTGTCGCTTTGTATTAATGCCTTTTCTGTTTGTTACAGTTAACATGTTGCTGATCAGTTATTGCCCTAAGTTTAAAGTAGTTAAACTACAAGATGCTATTCTTTTGAAACGTACATTAAAAAGTAACTGCAGCTTCACATAAATATTACACTTTTCAGCTTTATAATTTAAGCTGAGACATTTTTTGGGCACATTGAGTTTTGAATGAATGATAGGATTCCGCAAAATGTTTTTTAATAGCACTTTAATAGAACTTTATATATGTGATTTGAAAAGTAGTGAACAGCATCATTTAACTGTTGTAAATGCTGCTATAATAATTTGCTGCTTTTTTTAATGCAGCAACTGTGTGAAGTGCAAATAAAACCCTAACCTTGTACAGTAGAACCCCGACTTACGAAACGCTCTACGTACGAAAAGTTCAACGTACGATAAAAGATTTCAGGGTTTTTTTTCGCCCAAGTAACGACAGAATGATCGAGATGTAGGGCTTGGAACGGATTAGGCAATTTACATGTAAAAGCCTGACCAAATTACGAAAAAAATCGACTTACGAAGCCAACCTCGGAACGGATTATTTTCGTAAGTCGGGGTTCTACTGTAGTTCCTGTACAATGACAGTAAAAGATAAAAGGTAAAAGGTAGCTTGTTTCTGGAATATCTACTATCAAATGACTGCAAGAAAATAAATGTATTTAATAGTGCCACTACTTGTAATGAGTTACTCCACGGCACTGGTGCTAATCCCTCGCCTGACTCCATTTGCTCTTTTGAAAGGGGCTGTGATACCACCTCTCCCAGGACCGTAAAGCTCGTCAGAAAAAGGCAGAAGTCACTCTGAACCTGGCCTAGAAAAGCAGCATTTATCTCCAACATGATATCTGCGGAAAGAGCACGTTCCTCACGTGCTAGCCTTCTCCCCCCTATTCACCCCGCACTCGCTGTAATTCTACAACTAACGAGTGGGAGGAAGATTTCAAAAATTGCTTTTTGTCATTAGCACTGAATTCAGATGACTCAATCAAGCCCAGGGGACTTAACGAGGGCACGATCATCATTTATTCAATTTAGTATTATAAAGAACATTCATTAAACTGGGAGTTTGGGGGTCCGGGGTTGCAAACGTGACACATCCTTCCAGGCTCCCCATGGGAGGAATTTTAAAGAGACTTTTAAATGTACAAGGGACCTTACCTCCTTCCCTCTGGGACATTTAAGCGTATGTGTCATCGGGATGGCTCTAGCGGCGAATGTCGATTCATCTGAATCAGAAAAGGTGGATATTCTAGGTGTGTGTTCATGGTGCACCATGGCTGCTGAATTATTGAGCAGAAAAACTCTCTTTGATCCATGCTATGTAGCCCACATACCAATCTCTTACCTGTCATCCTCCCAGAAAGCCATTCATTTTTCAAATGTTTGCAAGGAGGATGTTGCTGTATGTTTCTTTTTTCCACCGCAAGAAATTTCCAGTCCTTTTCAGGATCTAAATTGATATGTAGCCAACATGTTCTTAGCAGAATACAAAGAACTATTTCTGTGATTTCTGATTTGATTGTCAGTTCATGCAGGAATGTAGTAAGATAAAAAAAAACTGAACTTTGATTCCTGGCTTTTTGTCTATTCGAAAAAACATTGATATCGAATGCAGGCTCGAGCTGTACTGAAAGCTACCAGGAATACGTTTTATTACCAAATCAATATACAGACTCTCAATGTCCTGATCTGCGTATATCTTCAATGTTTTTAGCAGCCGTTTAAATAGAAAGAGAACTTTACCAAAGCAGAGAGAGTGGGAGAGTGAGGTTTAGTTATTGCACCGAAAGGTCATGTGTGGGAGTTCAGTGTCTGAGTGAAATGAAGAGAAAGCCATCACGCTTAGTCTGCGGAATATGTTATGCAAAAAAAGGACTGTAGCACGCTCACCAGTCATTTCACTTTCACGCATGGTTTCCAGACCCACGGCTCACGAAATGGGTAGGCGGGGTGTAGGTTTTATATCCCGTGACTCAAACGCGTCAGGGTTTACATTTGATTGCTTCAGCACAAAATCCCCTCACATCAAATGTCTTGCGCATCGCAAAGCCCAGTGACACACAGAAACATGGACATAATTTTGAATCTGGTGATATTTCATGAAGCGTTGCTTAGCTTGAAAGTGGAGATGCATAAGTGGGCGCATAAAAGATATCTCCACTCTGCTCTAATTTTTTACCTTTGTATTCCTGATTATGGAAAAGTAAAATTTAAAAAGTAAAATTTGTAAGGGTGATTATTAAATGGTGAAGTCAGAGGTGTAAACAAAAAAGCACATTGCAATGCAGCAATATCTATTGCTATATTAGCAGTGTATGGATGTCATTTGGATGTCACAATGGATGCACATATACACTCATCTAAAGGATTATTAGGAACACCATACTAATACTGTTTTTCTGAACTAGAACTGCCTTAATTCTACGTGGCATTGATTCAACAAGGTGCTGAAAGCATTCTTTAGAAATGTTGGCCCATATTGATAGGATAACATCTTGCAGTTGATGGAGATTTGTGGGATGCACATCCAGGGAACGAAGTTCCCGTTCCACCACATCCAAAGAGGCTCTATTAGGTTGAGATCTGGTGACTGTGGGGGCCATTTTAGTACAGTGAACTCATTGTCATGTTCAAGAAACCAATTTGAAATGATTCGAGCTTTGTGACATGGTGCATTATCCTGCTGGAAGTAGCCATCAGAGGATGGGTATATGGTGGTCATAAAGGGATGGACATGGTCAGAAACAATGCTCAGGTAGGCTGTGGCATTTAAACGATGCCCAATTGGCACTAAGGAGCCTAAAGTGTGCCAAGAAAACATCCCCCACACCATTGCATCACCACCACCAGCATGCACAGTGGTAACAAGTCATGATGGATCCATGTTCTCATTCTGTTTACGTCAAATTCTAATTCTACCATCTGAATGTCTCAACAGAAATAGAGACTCATCAGACCAGGCAACATTTTTCCAGTCTTCAAATGTCCAATTTTGGTGAACTTGTGCAAATTGTAGCCTCTTTTTCCTAATTGTAGTGGAGATGAGTAGTACCCGGTAGTACTGCTCTTCTATCAGCTTGAATCAGTCGGCCCATTCTCCTTTGACCTCTAGCATCAACAAGGCATTTTTGCCCACAGGACTGGATACTGAATGTTTTTCCTTTTTCACACCATTCTTTGTAAACCCTAGAAATGGTTGTGCGTGAAAATCCCAGTAACTGAGCAGATTGTGAAATGCCACGCTCAAAATTGCTTAAATCACCTTTCTTTCCCATTCCGACATTCAGTTTGGAGTTCAGGAGATTGTCTTGACCAGGACTACACCCCTAAATGCATTGAAGCAACTGCCATGTGATTGGTTGATTAGATAATTGTATTAATGAGAAATTGAACAGGTGTTCCTAAAAATCCTTTAAGTGAGTGTATCTTGCCATTTTAGGAAGGGCACTTACTTATTATATTTTTATACATTTCTATGGCAGGTCTTTTATTCTGCACTTACACTCCAAGACTTAATGCACAGATCATTTGACAAACAGTGTCATCTGAAAATATTTTTTATGAAATCTGAAAGTTTTCTGTCCCTCCATAGAGAGCTACACAACTGACATTTTAAAAAGTTCATAAAGAGATCACAAAACTAATCCATATGAATTGAGCAATTTGGATTTGGTCCAAATTTCTTGAAGAGATATGATTACATTATATATGAATAACAGATTAAATGTAGGCTTTTATTCACATATAAACATTCATCAGCAAACATAAATTGAACTCAGACCAAACCTGCTTGACACATGAAAGCAAACCTCTTACGGAAGCTCAAACGTGCTGCGTAACACACGAATGAACCTCATTAGTTCTTGCTGAAGCTCAAATGTGCTGCGTAAAATGAGAATGAACCTCACTGGTTCCTGCATATCAAGCAAGCATGCTTGAGCTTCCATTTACCAAAACTGATGTATGACTTGATGAATGTTTATGTAAATAAAAGCCTAAATCCAATATGTTCATCATATAAAACGATTGCGTCTCTTAAAACTATATTGAACTAAAACAGTCAATTCATATTGATATATTTTACGATCTCATGAACTTTTTGAAGCATCTAAGTGTCAGTTGTGTCCCTGTAAATACAGAGACATAAAGCTCTCAGCTTTCATTAAAAGGATCTTCATTTGTGTTCCGAAGATCAATGAAAGGTTATGAACAACAATGTTTGGGTGAACTAACCCCTTTAAACATGGTTATAATCTATTTATAATCAATAAAGTTGTCTGGGTTGTGAAATGTATCTCTTAATGACGTTCTTTTTATACATTGTTGTTCATAATGAAAGGATTCACAAGGATGCTATAAATCTATGCAGAATTCATGCTGACCAAAAACTCTACCGTTAAGTGTGGATTCTGACTAACTGAACCACATCTGATTAGCCATTGGGTTCATGCGCTCAACAGATATGTCTGCGATTATCCTACAAAGCTCAGTGCTGCAAAAACACATTCTTAACCGAAATCTTTGACACTCTTCGCAGGGTGCTTACACAAACACTCACAAAAGCATTTTAAAGCTGACAATTATCAGCGGGTTTATGTACTGCAAAACGGCGAGTATCGTTAAATGATCAAATAAACTTAGCAGGACTAAGATTCATTTTGGCGGCCGCCAATATACACAGAAAACGCAGGAAAAACCTTGATATATATCACATTTAATTGATCACAGAATGTTTTTTACAGCCTTCATTTTTCACACAATTCACCAATATAATGGTCCTCAAACATGTTATCTGCTTATACAGCTGATTATACCGCAATTATTCTTGATTTTTCTAGTCTTGTTTTTCTTAAGTAAGTGTGTCTGATCCACTTAGAATGAAAAGATTAAATAGGCCATAAACTGTGTTCTAGTGTTTTTATAGGACAAGCTTTTTGTTACATAAACAGGCTAAACATGCTTCAACAAAATCTGTTATAATCGCACTTTTGATGGGAAGAACCATTGTGAGAAACATCCTCTGTCAAACCAAAAGCATAAAGCAGATTGATATCCAGATGTTTAATGTCCCACGGTTCTGCAACATGTTTCTTGCTTCAGTGCAAGAGAGAAGGAAAACAGAAGAGAGAAACGTCTCTCGCACTGAGCCATGCCATGGTTAATGATGCCAAATAGAAAGACGGAAGACAGAAAAGAGATGGATGGGGGAAGAATGAGAGAGAATTGTGTATGCATCTGTTCTTTACATCAAACAGCGTTTGGAAGAAAAATACGAGGGCGAGGATTTCATAAGCGGTAATGATCCAGCTTCAATTAAAAGTAGGCCAGAAATGTCAGATTTGCCACTCATTTCGTCAATCCATCAGTAAATGGAATTAAAATGGAATTAGTATGAGTTTTTGTTACTGACATCTGCAATTTCTGTTACAATTGCATCATAATTGTTATTTTAAAAATAATGCCTGTTTTTAGGTTTCCTGGCCCCTCCTACTGCTCTCCCATTGGTCAGATTATTTGATGGCTCCGCCCACATATCACTGACTTTCTGTGTTGCATTCAGCTCCACCGTGATTAAAAAAAAAAAAATCTGACTCGTAGCGATTTTAATTCTTGTTTCTTTTCATAAATCTGAGATATAAAGTGACTTAACAGAAAAAAATATACACACTTTAATAAATGAGTCTATGCCGCTTTAGTCCTTTATCATTCTGTCTGTTTTCGTTATTCTCAGGCCTATTGAGCCAGGTTTGTATGGCAGGCAATTGTCACGCAGCTGAGAGAAAGTGTCTGCTACAGCACTATCATTGTGATCAATGGCCCATTTCACTTGGCATCCAACTGTCAAGCATCAAACTCTAATGCTGAATAGTATTTGCTGTTTGGGAAGCAACAGTGGCTTGACTTTGATTAATAAACAAGCTTTTGATGCCACATTTCACTGCCACATTATCCATCTTACTTTTTTCAAATTTCCTGATTGTACCAAAGCCTAAAGATTGGATCAGTTGTGCAGTGCAATTATAACTCAGAAAATATGAGCAGCATCTATGTTTCTGCAAACTTTAAGCATCAGTGGATATGAGATGGAATGTTTTCAGAAATCATTCAGACATTGATTACTTGAATATGTAAATGATCTGATATTTGTCATGGAAGTGTGTAGATTTTCAAGGTCTTTGGTTTGATCTGGTCAGCAAATAATAAAATGCATCTAACCAAACAATCATACATTTATTTAGGACAAAGAAATTGTCTGTATTTTGTTGGAAATTAATTTTTACTTTAATAATATGGCTATAATGTATCATTACTCATTGTGCCATTTTATTGCAGATTCGATCAGACCAGGACAAAGAGATTGAGATCCGATACAGTATAACAGGAGCCGGAGCAGACCAGCCTCCCAGTGACGTCTACATCATTGATCCTGTGACAGGGAAAATGTCTGTTACTAAACCTTTGGATCGAGAGGAGAGAGCCTCTTACCATGTAAGTGATTCTCTTTCCAGAGTTGGCTTGAGAAGATAAATTTTTTTTGCCCTATTCAGATCCCATTTAAAGTGGAACTGGCCTCAACCCCATTTAAGAAACACACTCCAGTTTGCAAGAGTTAATAGCCTTTTGCCAGTTGGAATAAAACTAGAACTGAACTGGCTGGTTTGAATATATGTAGTGATTCCGAAAAGTATTTGGACACTTTTAAAAGCGCCTTTGCATTATAGAACAAAGTAGTAAAATTAAAACAAAAATCTTATTAAAGATTTATTAAAGAAACACATTAATTTGTGTTCCGAAGATCAATAAAATCACTGACAACAATTTTGGGGTGAATTAACCCTTTAAAAATTGTTATAATCAATTTATAATCAATAAAGTTGTCTAGGTTGTGAAATGTATCTCTTAATGACGTCATTTTTATACATTGTTGGTCATAATGAAAGGATTCACAAGGATGCAGAATTCACGCTGACCAAAAACTATACCGTCAAGTGTGGATTCTGACTAACTGAACTACATCTGACTCTACACCGCTCAACAGATATGTCTGCGATATCCTACAAGGCTCAGTGCTGCAAAAAACACATTCTTAACGGAAAGCTTTGATACTCTTAAACAAAATAGTAAAATTTAGACAAAAAAATTTTTTTTTTACTTATTTGAACATGCCCTTTTCCTCTCTCTGAATATACAAATTTGGATACTTTTGTATGTACACATTTTATGGGGACATTCCACAGAAATATAGATTTTTATATAGGGCATATTCTATCCATAACCCTCACAGAAAACTTTCAGGTGTTTTACATTTTCAAAAAACATAATTCTGTATGATTTGTAAGCTGTTGTCCTCATGGGAAACAAAAAATGACAAGGATTTTGGATATTGGAGTGGACCTGAGCCACACAAACACAATTAATTAATTGATTTACATTTAAAAAAAATATTAAACCAAGTAAGCTCTGCAAAAAAATACAAAACCTTTTCCAGAATGAAACCAGTTGGTCTCAGTATTCCTGCAATACCAGAGGCTACAGTTTCAGGACCACAGTTCTAGGAACACATTTCCCCCCCCATTTCCCATTGTTGTCCCCCCCCCCCCCCCCCCTTTTATTATTTTTTTTTAAGCAATAGCAGTGTAAAATTTTAGATGACTTACCTATTCAATTTTGCATTTGAAATATTATTTTTCAGGAATGATTTAGTCACTTATAAATAGTTATGATAAATTTAAAAATAAATATTTAATTGATATAGTTTCCTAACCAAACCCTAACCTTAAACACAACCATTGGTAACCTCTTGAAATGAGGCCCTATATTCTGGTTTAAAATTTCAGCACCACCATACATTTTTCAGTGTGGAATCAAAATATATTCTATATAAGTAGGAGTCTTCTTTTTCATGAGCTGCAGCTCGTCATGGCACTTCTCGTCTAGTGTGTGACCGACTTAACAAAGTGCAATAAACTATACAACTTTTTGCGCAATTTTTTTTTTAAATAATATGGAAACAAATATGAGTTTATGATGCAAATTAACTGTTTTTCCACAGCTAAAATAAGTGGAGATGCCTGACACAGAAAGCATTCAAAGACCCCCTGTGGTGGAAATCAAGTGTTTAATGTTGTTTGTATGTCTATGAGGTGTTTTTAATATGCTTTCAGACAAACGATGTGCAAATTCATAAGTCAACATGAGTGTTTACTCCTTAAAACTGCAGTGAACCAAAGATTGTCTCAAAAACGTGGTTTGAAATAGCTGGTGTTGAAATCATGTCAACGTGTGTACGGGCTTCAGCATATTATGCATTACTATACTTTGAAGCAGTGGAGTCTCAAGAGAAGCCAGGTTATCCCTGTATATTTTTATGTTGATATGAAAAATTGGGTACTTTTAGCAATATAACTGGTGAATTGTGTATATTATGATAAACTATATCTCTTTCCCCACTGACGTTCTGTGATGTTCAAAGCATTTCATGGAGATTTTCTGAAGGCAAACTGAGATGGCGAACGGAAACATGGTTTGTGTAACTTTAGCAAGACATTATTAGCTGTTGAGTAACATAGTCAAGCGTAAGGCTAATCATATTAATTACCGTTATGTGCCTGATGTGGAGGCGGGGCTAATTAGTATATTCATGAATCGACGTATACTAAATGAAGCAAGGATGTAGAGTTGCATTCAAGCTAATTTGACATGAAGGAAGTGAAGACATTTTTTCACAGGAAGTATGTCTTGTTGAGCATCGAAGATGACAATTACTGACTACAAGGGGACTGTTAAATACATATTTCTGTTAAATATAAATATATTTCTGTGGGTATATAGTCTTTGCATCTGTTTGTTTTAGGTTTAATTCAGGTCTTTCTTGGAGTAGAATTGTCTAGGTGGCGCAGTCACAAAAAATAAATCCTAGAAACTTTTGCAGAAATATAGTTAGCAGTCCAGTTTTGAATGTATATTACTATTTTTTTAAACTTCAGGATAACTTTTAATCAGATCTACAAACTCAGAGGTCTGACTTGATTGCAAACCTGATTGGTTTCAGAAAGCTGTAGCCATCAAAACAAGTGCAGTTGCCTTGTCAGCCTTTTTAGATATCAAAGACAAAACTACAGACTTAGTAAAGCTACAGCTTGTTAAGCAAAGTTTGCAGAAATCTTAAAATCCGAACTTCATTGTGCAATTAAGTCTATTCAAACTGCTTTCAATGCATTAAAAACAAATCGTTTCGGACCTGCTGGCTGGCGTCACTTGTTAAGAGTGCTTTTTTGTTTTGTTTTTGTTCCGCTATTCTGTTTATGTGGCTCTTTTTCTTATGAATAATGTGAAGAAGAAAAGCTAGAGACAAAGAAAAGAACTGCTTTGACACGTCAGGGTTTTTTTTCAGTTAGTCAAACTGTCAATTAGACGAAGGTTCAGTAGCAATGTGCAGATGAGAGAGCGAGAGAGAGAAAGGGAATGAAATAGTGTTGAATTGTCACAAGTGATGAGTATGCAACTCCCAATGCTTCAACTCAACTGGGGAATCAAATCAAACAGCGACCCTGCCCCCTTATGTTTTTGCCTGTCACCCCACCCCTGTCACAAGAGAGCTGCCAGCCAGCCTTCCTTCCACCACATCTTCCCCCGACTGTCATTCACTCACACTCTCCTAACACAACACATTGCTTTTGATTCTCTGGGTTGTTCCTTACAATTATAACTGCCTCTTTATCTCAGCTGTTTCGCAGGAGGTGTCAATAGGCCCTTAGTATATATTTAGATCAGCTATAAAACGAGGCCTTCTCTCTATGCGGCTCCTACTTTTGACTTATGCCTCCCTTTCTCTCTCACTCCTTTTTTCTCTTAACTTTGCGGTCCATTGAGCAGTAGATGATGTGGCACCGTGCGTCTACCTATCAGTCTAAATTACGGCTAGGCTTGTCTCACCAGGTGTGTGCGTAAGCGTGTCTGCATATATGAATAAGTCAGCACCCGCGGTGGTTAAGTTAGTGGCTGTGTGTGTGCGAGTGCATACAATTTCTAAACATAGTAAGATGCCTATGGGGAGGCATGATACTGTAGGCCATCCCAAAAGGTAGGCAACTTAATTATGCTGTCTCTTAATGACAGAATGCATTGCGACAAGCTCAGTGAAAAAATGAAAATATGTCATATATATTTATCATTGTAAAGTATATATAATATATACTCTAGTGGTCAAAAGTTTAGGGTCTTACAACTTTGAAACAAGTCTTATCACCATCTCTTATGTATTTATTTGGTAAAAGATGTACAGTAGAACCCCGACTTACGAAAATAATCCGTTCCGAGGTTGGCTTCGTAAGTCGATCTTCTCGTAAGTCGGTCAGGCTTTTACATGTAAATTGCCTAATCCGTTCCAAGCCCTACGAAAACACCACATTTAATTTTATAATAAAGCTAAAATACACTCACCATACTGTCTTCCCTTTCACTTCAGCAACAATATTCACATCCATGGCTAGTGATTAGAAAAAAGTTTGTTAACCCGGCAGAAAATAATGGCGATGCAGCACAATGCAAACAAAACTTGTATACGAAAGTGCGGACGAACTTTAGCGTTAGCGTAGCACAGATGAAATGGGAGAGGAACGGCGCTACGCAGAGGCTGGTCGGAGCGATGCTGACCAATAGGAGAGCAGGATGCTGCAGCGAAAGCTAGCGTCCGAACGGGGAGACAGCCAATGGGAGAGCGGGACGATTGGCGCGAGTTTACGGGTCAGTGGCGCGTGAATTAAAAAAAATGTCATTTTGTTTTTTCGCATCTCGATCATTTTGATCATTTAAGTCTTTTATCGTACGTCGAACTTTTCGTACGCAGAGCGTTTCGTGGTTCTTTCAGGGTTCTATTGTATATAATAGGTTAAATTATGATTATAAAAAGTGTTTTATTTAGTTTGCTCATTCATTCACTAATTAATTTTTCATTTTTATTATTTATTCATTGATGATAAGTCTATGTACGTTTTGAAACAGAGCTAATATGTACGAGTCTGCGTGTGTATGAGTGTAAATGCATGTTTACTTTCATTTAGACGCTGCTTGTAGTCAGTGAGTCAGGACGATAGGCGTAAAGGTTAAGTGGCCCCTCGGGTCTTATGCGGCGGTTAGCTTATGCAGCCCCTCCATTACTCAGCATAGCTTGAGTATCCATGTGACTCCTCATATCTGATATCTGCTCACTATTTGCTCTGAACAGGCTGTTCTAGTGCAGACAGTCCAGATTTATACACATGGCTTTTCACGGTAACGTATGAGGAGGCCGATTCTATTAGAGCCTTCTGGAGTATTCAATGCAATGCTTATTTCTTGGGCCAGAATTTGTGTCTCTCCGGTGCTGCAGTTGAACGCAGTCATGAACTTATTAAAAGGGACATCCCCCTGGAGCAAGCTGAGGTTAACAACAGTGATGGCTCATGATTGTCAACAATTGTGTTAGCAGTAGTGATGACTCCAAACCAGCAACTGGATCTTTAAAGCTCAGCTTTAAGTCGACATAAAATGAAAATGGACTAGATTTACTTCCATAATACTTTCATAATGTGCTCTTATTGTGTAATTTTCATTATGAATGTCATTGAAAAGATTATAAATAGAATTTTAAAAATTGTTTTCGTAGTAAATTAAACATTTTGGGTTCAGTAAGATTTTTAAATATATATTTTTAGCAAAAGTCTCTTCTGCTCACCAAGGATGATGATCAGATTATGAAATTTTAAAAAAGACAATAAAAGCAGAGGTTTTGTGATGATTAGAAAGTTCAAAATAGCATTTTTATACAGTTTTAAACGTATTTACTGTTACTTTTGGACAATTTAATGCATCCTTTCGAAAATAAAAGTATTGATTAAATGTTTTTTTTATTCTTACTGACCACAAAACCTTTAAACTTGAATCTAATAATTTGCTCTGCCATTTTATTTGAGAGAGACAGGAATGTACAGCAGATTTTTATGTTGACATAAACCAATAGATTTTTAATAAACTTGTATATTGATTTTTGTTTGTCAGACCTACATTATGTAAATTCCCTTTTAAGTCTTTCTCAAAGTTTCTCCATGATTGGCCCAGAACTGTTAAAACCTGGAAACGGCAAACAAGCTCAGTTGTCTCATTAAAACAAGGAAAGTTTACTAACAGTATTGATTGTGTTTTTCAAAAGTGAGTCTGTGTAATAATGGCCACTTTCATAATATTAATGATAAAGGGGTGCAGTGGCGGTACAAATGACTAAAAAAAGCTTAGGAATCACTGCCCTTTATTAAAAATGACCATGGTGAATGTGCTGCAGGCATGACACTGATCCTCTACTCTCATTTTCCCTCATTTTGTTTAGTTTTTCTTCACTGCCCACAAGTCTCCCACCACTAGAGTGTGTTGTAGAATTTAAGAGCTGATGGCTTTGACACGGTGGCAAGAGAAGAAAATAAACAAAGGGATAAAGAACTATTGGAGGATTTTCTGTTTCTCTGCCCATCTCTCTCGCTCTCTCTCTCTCTCTCTCTCTCTCTCTCTCTCTGTCGCTCTGTCTCTGTCTAGGTTTCGGTTCTGTCAGCTAGCATGTTAATAATGCCATTAAGCCACACATTTGCAGTCTGCACGCTCTCATGGGTCGACAGATCAAAGATCCAGTGTCTCAGCCACTAACAACAGACAATCTCGCACATATCTACATGCTCACACACACACAGCTAACCCATGCAGAATGTTAAGCACAGCAGCTGAGGAAACAGATTTTCCTGTTGTGTCTCTTTATTTATTTGTTCGCCTGACAGTTAGTTTTGCCGTGCACAACAAAAACTGTCATCTTGGCCAATATTAAATGAGAGCTTTTGGTGGCAGGTGTCGAAATACTGCACAAATGCATATAGAATGTCGATGCTCCTGTGTATAACGTATGGAGCAATGCAACCCTCTTATTTGGGATGTAATTCCGGTGGGGGATTTTAGGATAATAGTTTTATTTAGTGCGTGCGCATGTAATTCTGTAGTGAATAAATTCTAAGAAGAGAATTTGGAGTTAATCCAGCCTTAAACCTTTCCTCTATCCCTCTCTTTTTTTTCGCTCTCGGTCTCTTTCTTGCACTATCTCTTGCTCTTTTGTTTTTCATTTCCCCCTCCCTTATCCTGTTTCCCCTGGGAATGTTCTAATACTAAAAAAAACTTTTTTTTAAGGGGTTGTTTATCTGAATTAAATAAAGCTTTATCTTGCCTCACGCTTTTTCAAAGATCTAACCAAAATAGTTAAACTCCATCTCACGCTCTCTTTCGTTCTCTCTGAATTATAACTCATGGATTTCAGATAGGAACAAGGCAACACTATCCCAACGGATCCTGTATCTAACATGTATGAAATATGAATGTAATTTCCACTCAGTGCCTCCACCGAGTACACTGAGATCTTTAATGCCTTTGAGTTTCTTAAATCTGATTTAATATCAGTGCTGTGCTTTCCAGAGAAGTCTCTGCAGAGGTGAAGTTATGGGCGAATTATGAATTGTTAATTAATGTCCTTTTATTGTTGTCTCATCCACAGCTCAGAGCCCATGCAGTGGATATTAATGGGAACCAAATGGAGCCTCCTATTGATCTGTACATTTATGTCATTGACATGAACGACAACAGACCTGAGTTTAAGAATCAGGTCTACAACGGATCAGTCGCTGAATGGTCCAAACCTGGTACGTATCCACAATTAAGGTTATGGTGATGATTATACTCGTGCTGATGCAAAGTTGTGATGACATGTTTAGTTTATAATTTAATTTCATATTCCATCAAGGAAAAGCATAAACTAAAACATGGATTATGCCAAATTATCAGCAACAATATTGATGTTGCAATGCTGGTAATGAAAATGACTGAAATTATCATCACCAGCTTATGGTTCCACGTCATCCAGAGGTTTAATATACAGTATATTCTTTGTAAAATGATTTGGTAATATATTGAGATCACACATGCTATATATGTATATATATATATATATATATATATATATATATAATGTTGTATTAATTTCATTAACTGTAGGGGAATTACAGTTACGACCCGAAGACCAGATATGTTGAATGAATACCAGGAGTCAGAAGTGCTGTCAATAGAATTTTTTTTTTGTGAAGTTTAGTTTGCAGTTTCATCAGCAGAAGCCAGCTGGGAGTTCGTAGGCCGCCTCACTTACAATAACATTGTTACAACAATTATACTCTAACAGAGGGTACTAACTACGTCAATGATAACTGTTAAATTATTAATTTTCTACTTTTATTTTTAGAATATTAGTTAACATTATTAAGATTATAATTAAGATTTAAATTTAAATTTATACTGTTATTATATTGGGCAGCTACAGATAAACTAGTAGCTAGACAAATAACCAATCCTGATGGTGATGTCAGTACACGCACTCTACTAGCATGGTTGTATTTCACAGTATTCCATGCCGAGAACAGTTTGTAATTTTGCTGAACCAGTTTTAAGTGGAAATATAACTGAAACCATTCCTTACCACTCTTAGAACCGTTTGGCTTGATGGTGGAAAAGCAGCTAATGATCAAATGTTGATTTTAGATTTGTGTGCACATCAGAGAATGAACAGAATATATGCACAGTGTGAGATTATGCGGTATGCGTCAGATTATTATCACTATCATTGTAATAATTCAAGACGAACAAGGGAATCTCATGCTTTCCCTTAATTATCAACTGTGTACCCCATGTGAATCACCCCTTTCTGTGAACATTTCTTCGTGTTCTTTAAATCAGCGTTCCCTTGGTGTCAAACAAACACAGGTTCAGATTCTTCCTTTATTCTCAACCTCTTCGGTTTGTTAGGCATCAGAGTCGACTGGCTGAGCAGCGAAAGCATAGATTGTGTCCAACTTTTGTAATGTTTCGGCCCAGAAAGCTGGCCTCTGAGGACAAAACTTTAGACTTTATTTTCTTGAGTTCTCCTCAAAGAAAACTTGATTCTCATGGGAATTCATAAACAAAGAGAAAAAAGTGTAGCACAATATTTTCTGTTTCCCTTCAGTAGAGCGTGGGTCTGCGCCACGCCAAACAAGCACTGCAAATTATCCATGGAAAACGGACGCAGGCTGTTCCATTATCCCTCTGCTGTCCATGCTGACATCCTCCATGTTTTGTGTGAATTAAATACATGAAGTCCTCGCAAATTCAAGCTAAACTCCGCTCTCGGCCCTCGTGAGACTGCGGTTAATCTCATTCCCTTGAAAATGGCCATGCCAATATTGGCCGTTGATCTTCTGCGATCACAAGGAATCAGCAGATGTTTTGTATATTTTAAACGTGAACGTTGAAGGAACATGTTTATCAGTTAAACTCACCAAGGGAAGCTTAGACCAAGCAGATGCTCATATCACAGTGTCTCTGAAGTATTACAGCGGATTTTCCATCAGCCCCTGCACTACAGGCCATGTTCAAAGAGGAGCATGCAGGGAAGTGTCCTTATCACCAGCCACAGATGTATGTGAGCTTATCAGATCAATTCAACAGAGGAAACCAACTTTAAATGATACATTACTGATTTCAGTGCCAACGAAATACCTTTTTGGAGGTGCAGACACAGAGTAATTGAATTGTGTTCGTTGCTTCCTAAACACAAGTAATCACCCAATTACTACGCATTTACAAGACTGATCCAATTTAAGTTTAATCCAATTTATCTGTGATTCAGACCTGGATCAAATTAAAACGGTTTAGTGTGAATCCAGCCTTTTTTCCATGACTGCAAATGAGAAGTCTAAAATAAATGAAGTTAATTCTTTTGTTTTTCATGTCAGGTTAGGTTTTCAGTAAAAACAAAAACAAAAGTGGAAATGAAATTGTGTACTAGTCGGCTAAGTCAACCACTTGTCAGCACTGTCGGAAGCCATCGAATACTTGAGTGCACAATAACCATACAAGCCATGCACGTCTTTCTTAACACAACTTTTTTATGTTTTTACAATACATAAAAGGTATCATAAATCATGAGTACTTGGGTAATTGGGATGTTTTTGGCAACCGGACTAGCAGAAATCAGGAACCTCTATTTATTTCAAGACAAACATTGATGCCTGTTTTCCAATTCTCTATTAAATTAATCTTTCAAGAAATTCTCTTACATTTTGTCTCCATTACACTATTTGCTCTAAAATACTTTATCATGATAGTAAAATGTGTTGCGAGACAATATAAGGAACATTTTAGATAATATTACAACACCAGAACACAATATGGGCTTGATGAATGTATGTTATCAGTGTATTCAGAGAGAAATCTACATTTTTGGCTCAGATAAAGGGGTGTGGTATGATATTATAAAATAGATGTTTGCGGTGTATACAAGTTTAATTTCTGTGTTTAATTTACTCAAGACTACTTAGAAAACCAGTCCTTATAGATTTTTTTAGGGGCTGGATTATCCTGTTTTAGTGTCAATCTATGTAGCAGTTAAGGCTTCTCAAAGACATAAAAAGTTGTCTTTTACAGTAATTAACCACAATTTTTGCTTTTTGTCCTCAATATCCTATTGAAAATTTGCATGCCAAAAAGTCAGCTGCAGCAGCACCACACAATGATAGTGTTTAGAAACTTCATATTTGCGAGCTTAATCCATTAAAAAAAAAATTTGTTGCCCTGCTATATTCAAACTATTCTCTGTTGTTTTGCATTTTACAGTCCCCAAAATTCAACATTGATCCTGACTTGTATTTGAATCCCTGCCTCATATTTGAAATTCCATTCTGTTCTCCCGCCTAAATAACCAGCGACAAGGGGATATTTTCACTGTCTGTTGCAAAGAAAAACAAGCCGCTGTTAAGGAGCGGCACAACTAGAGAATTTAGCTTTCACACTTCCAGCTCACACAACCGATAAGGAAACTTGCTAACTGTGGACGATAGGACGCTACTAGACGCTCAGCCTCAGACAGCTGGCCATGGGGGTTAATTAGGCCCTGACGTCCACGAACGAGAGAGGAGAAGAGAGAGGAAAAGCGAGTGCTGAGAGGAGAGAGGAATGTTTCAATCAGTTTAATGGACTTAAAGTAGGCGTCTGCCTCTGGCTCTTTTTAGCAGGAAAAGTCATTTGCCTCTTCATAGTCCTCAAAGGACTCCATATGGCTAAGGCCCTGACAAAACAGATTTGCTTTGAAAGCCTCACCGTGAGGGTGGTGTGAGACAGTGCTGAGTGTAATCTGCAGTGGAAAACGGGGTGATAACAGCTTGGAGAGCTGGTTTAGTCTGGCTAGCTGCTTGTCTCGGATGGACAGCCATGTATAGAGAGCTTTTACGTTGTATTTTCAATGTAAGCACATTGTCATCCAGCTGTACCGTAAGCAATTGAAAATTGCGACAGAGTGGCGGGGAGATGGATTTTGCGTGTTCGTGTTCGAATGAACACTTATTTTCGCATCACACAGCCTTGAAATGGGGAAAGATTGGAAAAGATAAGCTGCTTTTAACCGAGCCGGCGCTGCAAGGGTCGGTTTCCATTCTCAGGCTAGTTATGTTAAACTTGTTAAAACTAATGACTCCCCAATTTCTTATATACCTGTGAAAGGGAGAGGCTCCCGACCAGCATGCGTCTAATGAAAGGAGGAATTTTGAGCTTCAGTGGTTTAAGTCGAAAAGCAATTACAGCATTGAATTAGTTTTCAAATTAAAAAGCAATTGAAAAGGCCCAGGGGTTAACTGTTTCCTGCATGGTCATCTCTCTCACTTTTACACATAAAGAGCATTTAATCCTGCTACAGAATGGCACTCATTGAAAATTGAAGGCGACAGGGTTGACATGCAACTCTTTTGTCTTCTTCATCCCTCCTCATGTGCTCGCTCACTCTCTGGTTGTTCAAAAATTGATGTAGCCCTATCAGAAGAGGGCTTAATTGTTTTTCTTCTCCCTTCGCTCATTTCTTCCTTTTCCTCTTTCTCATGGGGCGTAGTGACAGATTCTGCTCTGAAACTTAATGAACTTTGAAATGGAACTCTCAGCCACAATTATCCGCTCGTAGGTATGTTGTCACAAAATGATGGCACTATCTCCACACGATTACAGCTGGACCAGAGAAACTTGCAAACGCATGAGGTCTCACACGCGGCTAAACGTGTGGACACTCCCCTTGGCCCGGCCTTTCTGGGTCGCCGTGGCCATTAATATTAAATGACAGAAGTGACTGGAACACAGGAGCGACAGAATGACATTAACGCGGAATGACAGGGTGACATTTTGCCCACGTCGCAAGGAGGTTTATCCTCCGTTTTTCTATTTGGAGGCCCCTAATTGCTCACTCACATTTGAGATGGTGTGAGACAAGCTCTCAGAAATCGATAAACATGTTTTGGGGACTAAAGGCCAGACGGACCCCCTCCTGCATCGTCCGGCACCTGACGCCTCGCGTAAACATTTCACACTGTTGATTGCTGGTTTTAAGCATGCAACTTTGAACAAATAGAGGCAAGAGAAAAGGCTTTTTTTTGGTCAGTTTGTCAAATCATAGTTAACTAACTTTCGTCAATAAAAATAGTATTTTAGTTGATAATGATGCCCAAAATACTGAAAATATGTGTCGTAACAAAATTTTTATTAAAAATATAATACAAATTTGACAAATAGGAACAAAATATATTGTGTCATAAAATACATATCCTTACATAAGTTCACCTAGTAAAATTAAATATAGAACAATATTTAATTTAACATACACATATTATATATACATGATCATATAATCGTAATTTATCATGATTTAACATTTAATTAAATATTGTAGTACTAAACTATGTTGTACGAAAGTATGTATTAAGCAAATATAAATATATTATTAGTATTATTACTAGTCATTTAAATGAGTCCATTTTTTTATGATATTTGTTCTGACAGGTAATTTGTTTGTATTGTCTTCATTGTTGTTTACAAAAATACCAATCATCAAAAAGCCCTTTAAATAGGACTTATTTACAAAATAATTACAAAAAGCAGTTTAAAAAAACCCTCAGTAATTTCATTTGAAGTTTGATACTGTCCGCACAGCTACAGCAGGACTGAGTGGTAACGAATGTGACAGAGGCGAGAGAGGCAGATGGACCCTCATTACCGAGCAGATTTTGTATGGAGAGCAGAATCAGGGATGATGAAGATGAGACAGCTTAGGTGAGAGAGACCGCAGGATCAGATGTGACGTTTGGACATTGCTCTGACACCGGGAGCAGCACACAAATTTTGAATCACTGATCAAATAGCCACCACTTGTCCATGTTTGTTCTTATAGCGACTCGGACAAACAAGCACAGCTGCTTTGTGACAGAAACCGAGCGATTATGCATGCATTAGTTTTTCGATTCACGCTTGTTTACCTCTCTTCCTCTGCAGGCACTTCTGTAATGCAAGTAACGGCCTTTGACGCCGACGACAGCACCACGGCAAACGGGCTGGTGCACTATCGCATCCTGAGCCAGACGCCACACATTCCCATTCCTAACATGTTTACTATTAACGGAGCCACAGGAGAGATCAGCACCATCGCTTCAGGCATCGACAGAGAGGTTAGTCTCGTCTCTGGTTTTGACGTACAAGAACGCTTCCAAGAACCTGCTACCGTTTTATTTCTCTTTCAAAGAACTGTTGATTGGTGTGTAATGGGTTTTGAGTTCTCACCTGGTAATGGATTTGAGTGTACGAGTCTGTGTGCTTACATACACCTTGCCATTCCGGGAATGTTTGTCCTGTCCTCCCTTTTTTGACATAATTACTTCTCAGCTATGGTGTGTCTGAGCATACTTGGTGTGGATGGTCCCAAGTCTCCTGTGAACAACATTCTGAAGATACACTCTTGCTCTAAACTTAATGATCAGCCTGTCCTTTGAGCTGTGTGTGACCTTTTCAAGTTGAAGAGCAGATATCTGCCCTCCTAGAACACCACATCAGAGCAGGACAACAGCTACAGCTTTCAATGACTAGGATGCTGAAAATGCTGCAAATATCATTGAATTTCAGTTCGCATATCGTCCTGTGTAGTGTGTCGAGTAAGGATCAGTGCATTTCAAAGACTTTTTGCATGCTCTTTGGGCTAATATCACACACAAACCCATCCATTACGAAAAATTAAGCGGTTTTACACATTAAATCTGCCATAATTTATTCATCCTTGTTTCTTTCTTCTGTGAAAACATGCAGAAACAGTCAGTGGGTTCTAACCCAGCTAACGGGAAACGTTCTCAGAGCTTTAGTTAACGTTCTGGCAAGGTTCTCTCAAAGTTACGTTTTTCCTGTAGCATTAATTATGTTAATGTTCTAAAAATGTTAGCACATCATTACATCGACATGAAATGTTTTTTTTTTTCTTGTTTTATTTGGATATTCAAACATTCACATAATTTTTGCTAAGTCATAAAATGGAATGTTTCCTTAATGTTTCACATAACCAAGACAAAAAGTTTATAAAACATTAATTGTTTTACTTCAGAACATACAGTTCTGTATTACAGAATATTAATTTATTCAATATTTTAACCACATTAAATAATTAAATATTTCCCCAAACAAGTTTTAGAACAAGCAACTTTGTCATAATTACAGCAGAAATATCAGAAATATCTTAATATGTGAATATTGTACATGGGCCTTTGAGTCTAATATTGTTTTGGGGCCCATTTACTTTAATTTCATCTCTTTCACCTGTTCCTCAAAATCATACTGGTTTGGAACAACATGATTCAAGACGATGCTATGACAAAATACAACTTTCATTATCCTCAATATTTATCTCGGTACCTGCCATTATTCCATACTGAATTAAAGTATTTGTTTGATTCCCTGGAAAGAGTGTATTTTTCACACTCAGTATGCAAATTGGGATTCAGCCTCCGTTTCATTTGTGGGATTTTCAATCTTGTCCTCTGTTGCCCAACAGAGTTATGTACATGCTCTCGAGTCTTGTTATACTTATTATTTCCAGTCCCACCTAGAATTAATTCAGCTAATCACTGGAGTCTCCTTAGTGTCTGCTTTAGAATGCAGTTGGCTTCATTTTCAATACACGCATACATTCACATACCCACACAAATGAACTCTGTGGGTCATGGGAACAGCTTTCCCATAACTCATCAGAGTCTTAGAGCCTGACCCTTCCCACCAGACGTGTTCTCCACTTTAACCTCTTCATTAATCCCCCTCTCTATCGCACACACACACACACACACACACTCTCTCTCTCTGTCTCTCTCTCTCTAACAAACACAAGCACACACACAGTTGTGTGCTCCTCCTTAACCTCCCTCTGCTCCACTAATGAGCAGGGTCATTCAGAGGTCCATTCAATTTATCCCAGAATGCTTAAGCGGACCTGCGGGGAAGTCTTTCAACTTCCCCTTTATCCATCTATCTATCCTACGTGATCCCTTGCTTTCTCTTCATAGATTCTAGTCCCATTGTCATTAGCGTGATATTAAAATATTGAAATTATTTCTAGTTCTAGTTTCTAACTGGAGACCACTCTGTCTGGTTTAATTATATGACAAATAGTCCAGTTTGTGAAGTATAATTGATGGTGATGATAATTCACATGCATCACGTGTAAATATTATCAGTTACTTAGCCAGAACTACTTGTTATATAAATATTTTTATTGTGTAATAGTGATGATAACAGCAACAATGATTACTAAAGTTAATTACTAAATAATTAGTCAATAATTACAAAATTATTACTAAAGTAAATAATAACTAAAGTTACACTTTAGTGCCAGAACTGTTTGTTAGAAAATGTATACTTATAATGTATAATTATGTCAAATCATAATAATAACTATACCATCATCATCATCAAGATATTATCAGATACACTTTAGTGCCAAAAGTAAAATACTTGATAAATAATATAAATAATACTTGTATCATTATTATTATTATGATTCAGTCGCACTTGAGCTCTAGAACCGTTTATCATGTAAATCATTTTGTTTTACTTTTAATAGTAATAAAATAATATCGTAATACCTCAAGATACGAGCATAATCCATTCCAGGGCAGAGCTTGTAACTCGAATTGTTCGTATCTCGAATCATGTTTTCCCATAAGAAATAATAGAAAACAAATTAATCCGTTCCAGATCCGTAACAAGGGGAAAAAAAACATGTTTTTATTGGTTTAGACACACACACACACACACACACACACACACACACACACACACAATTATAGTACATGTATACAGTATTAGGATTTGTGTGATATAAAATGTGGTTTTAATTAAAAGTTTTTACAGACAGTAACGGCAGGTGCGGAGGAGGGAGGAGGGGGTTGGTACGGAGACACTTCATATTGTTACTTACACGAACACTACATAACTTAAGTAAACGTAAATTAACATAACTGAACTTAGCTTTATAGTATTGTTTTACTTTTTTGATTCGTTTTCGTACCTTTTCTTAGCTTTTTTTGCCTGACTACTCTCACTTTCACTTTCACTTGGTGCAGACCTGTTAACAAAATACCAATTGAGGGAGATTGGTTTCTGCCTCCCTTTAAAAACCCTCTGCTACATAGCCATCACTTCCTTAATTTCAGTTGTAGAAATGTTTTCCTCCGGTTCACCCTCCTCCTCCTCGCCACTGCTGAGCTCTTGCAACACCTGCGCATGATCCATCGTCTGCAGCTCGGTCAACGATCGACAGTTCTTCCTGATGCTGCTAGATCATTCACGCGGGCACAGCGCTCATTTTTATCCACAATTTCATGCTTCATTTCCATGGTCATCATGCGTTTCTTCTTCTCACTACCATCCTTACCACTCACTTTCTTAGGAATCGTCGCAATTATGAAGAATAATGCTCAAAATAAAGAAAAAATCAGCTACTCGCGGGTGATGCGTACACTTGAAGTGAATGTGCGTCAGCATCGGCTTTAGTACGCGTGCTGGTATCTCGAACATTTAGTCGTATCTAGAAGCAAAAATCTGACCGAAGGCTTGCTCGTATCTTGGAGTACTCGTATGTAGAGACGCTTGTATCTCGAGGTATTGCTCTACATGTATACAGTATAACGATTCGTGTGATATCAAATAAATTTTGGTTTAAATTATAAGTTTTTACAGACAGTAGCGGCATGTGTGGAGGAGGAAGGGGCATGGTAGATAGACACTTGATTCCATATGCAAACACTACGCAACTTACATAAACTTAAATTAACATAACTGACCTTTTTTTTTTACTTTTCTATTTTAGATTATTATTTAGCTTTTTTCGATTTGTATTCTTTAATTTTATTCTCTTTTCTTTCCTTTTGTTCGCCTGACTACCCTCACTTTCACTTGGCGCAGACCTTTTAACAAATAACAATCGAGGGAGATTTGTTTCTGTCTCCCTTTAAAAATAAGTAAGGCACCCGACGTCAAAAAGCGCCGAAGCGCAACCAGTAGACAATTTATCAGGGTGTTTCTTTTCAATGAAATCAGAAACCTTCTGCCACATAGCCATCACTTCTTAAATTTCACTTGTAGAAATGTTTTTCTCCAGTTCACCCTCCTCACTACTGCTGAGCTCTTGCAGGAGGATTTACGTTCTTGATATTTACGTTCTCACGCCGGCACCGCGCTCATATTTATTTACAATTTCATGCTTCATTTCCATGGTCATCATGCGTTTCTTCTTCTCACTACCATCCTTACCACTCACTTTCTTAGAACTCATCGCTATTATGAAGAATAATGCTCAAAATAAAGAGAAAATCACCTACTCGCAGGCGATGCGTACAGAAATCAGCAAACTTGCGAAGTGAACGTACGTCGGCATCGGCGTCAGGATGCGTGCTCGTATCTCGAATATTTACTCGTATCAAGAAGCAAAAATCTAGAAGCCCAAAAGCTTGCTCGGATCTTGAAATACTCGTGAAAAATGAAAAAGCTGTATTATTGTTAAATTACCCAGTGAACATTAGTTGTTTGTATCAAATCAATGTTGGTGGTGTCTTATTAAAATAAGCTACTTTACAGTCATTGCGGTTATTTTACCATGCTTAGGGGTGTTTTGACAATGCAGTTTTATTATAGTCATCGTCATCATTCTGGCATCTTGTTTCACTTGTCGCATAAAGTTCTCTACCTTTCATGCCAAGTTAGATGACGTTTGCTGTCATCACAAGATTTTCTATTTTCTCCCTTGACAAGTTATCATAAGTCTATACATGGAGCAGTGACTCCTGTTAATCCAATGACTAAGACTGACTGGCTGGCTGAGGAGGTCTCTTCAGGAGCATGAATGTGGGTCGTAGTGCCTACTGCAGGCAGGTAATCTGTCCTCCTCTCAGAACCAAAGAGTGACCCTCATTAATCTAATGCAGTGATTGCACTCTCGTCCACCTGTGCTCTCTAATTAGAACTAGGACAGACTTATGTGTTTACAAAGCCACATCGCAAATGGAACAGTTGGAAGATTTTCAACATCACATTTTCTGTCAGTGAAGACGTTGTTGGATGAGACTGAAAGGAATAGTTCACCCAAAAATAAAAATCCTGTCATTATTTACTCACCCTCATGTTGTTCCAAACCTGCATAACTTTGTCTTACTTGAAGCACAAAAGATGATGTTGTTGGACAGAATGTCCAAGCTTCTGTTAGCCATAAAATGGTGGTGGATGGTGATTTATACTGACACGCTACAAAAAAGAAAAGAAAAAAATGCTTTCATTTTTCACTAAAAACTAAATATTACTACAGGCTTGGAAAAACATGGGGTTGAGTACCAAAAATACCAAAAAGGGGTAAATGATGACAGGATTTAGTATTTGTCTGAAATATAGATAAACTATACACAACCATTCAAAAGTTTTGTGCCAAAACAATTTTAAGCATATTTGCTTTAAATTGATCAAATATTTGCAGTAAAGAAACTCAAGCTCCACATTGGTGGCATGGTAATGGTGGCCATGAGAGCTCACCGCTCTGCAACGGAAGAAAATGCATGCAAATAGAAAAAACGAAGCATATTTTTTCAAAGCATATTGATACTGTAATATCTTAAAACGCTTCCAATACTAATTTTCTCCAGAATAGATACATGATACCAGTTGCTTTTTCTCTCTCTCTCTCTCATGTCTCCGACAGCGAGTTGACACACAAAATGGATTTGCTCCGGATGAATATAGTTTGTGTTACAGGACTTGAATTTTTCATGAGATTGCATATATTGCGAGTAAATATACTTGTTCCTCATTTTGCACTTCCTGATTTTGAAGTGCACACACATAAAGTTCTAAATTTTAGTACAACATTTTTGCTGCTTCGCTTACGCAGTCAAATTCACACAATTATTTTAGAATGCAAGTCTTGGCGAGTATTCACATAAACAAAGTCAATAATGTATTAAGTAAACAAAAGTTGAGAAAGAAAATGTGTGTATAACAGTATAATAAATCCAAGCATTGGTCTTAAAGTGACAGCAGCCTAATAAACTCAAGATAATATTACAATTATTTATTTGCCGATTTTTCTCCATGGTATCAATGTCAAAATTCTGGCCAGTGAAAATGCTGAGTGGCTAATAACTTTTGAAAAACACCAGCCACAGTAGCTAGTGAGTAAAAATGTTAATGTAAAGCCCTGTTGATAACACATGCACTGCAGATACGCAAAACTCAAGCAAAAAATAAATACTCACAACAAACAAACCAAAAATTCACCTTTCAGGTAATCGACAACCACCGACGTGTAGACATTGAACAATAAGCGAGGTTTGTCACTTGTTGGGGTCCCCTTGAAACATTTCCATTGTGCTCTGTGCTATTTGCAGCACGTTTATGTATTTGGTTGCAAATATGAGTATTTGCATTTGCCTTTTTTTCAGTTGCAGGGCGTTGAGCTCTCTCGCCACTGTACATAGTTGGAGAAAAAACGTTTCAAAGATTATGGGAAACAATAATTCAATATTGTTGAATAGACTTACATGAATATACTCCCCCATTTCAATGGGCGGCGGGCAACTGTCTACACATACATATACCCATCCTGAAATTTTCCGTCTCCTTCACACACACATTTTCTCATCAGTACCTGTAGTCTAATTGGAATATTTATGCAGTAATTAGTGGGTTGAAGAAGCCGGGTGCAGTTGCTTGCAATGGTGGGAGTTCACGTTCACTTTAATGTCACACACATCTGATCAGGTTTGAATACCAATTACCCTCTCAAACCGAGACCCCATCACCTCTACACACCTCTTAACCTGCTCGCCATCACCTGTCTGATTACAGCAGCTAACAAGGAGCCCCTCTCCCCGTCTTTTTGCACTGCATGCCTTTTACTGCAACTGTCATCTAGTCTTTTGCCCCTCATGGAAAATATGTCCATCGTATGCACTTAACAACCAGCCTTTCACATTCCTGTCATTTTATTTCGGATCTTTTCTCTTTAATAGCATGAATCTATAATATCATACAGGAATTAAATGGAATTGGTTGTGTGTGGTTTTAATGGGTTTAGGAAAGAAGTTGAAATTAATAATTTTTCCACCCTCATGTCATTCCAAACCCTTATTTTCCTATCTGGAACACAAAAGATTGGAAGAATGTGTGTGCTCCTCTTTTCTATACAGTGATGGTGGAACTGTCAATCTCCAAAAGGACAAAAAGATTTAAAAAGGGAAAAAAATTAATGTTTGAAAGTGAATAGTGTATGTAATTTTACTGTTGTACTGCAAATATTTTGATAGTGCACTATTACAATATATATATTTTTTTATTTATTAATGATATTAATAATAAGGGTCACTTTAGATTTCGATTCAGTTCTCACTATTAACTAACTATTAGCTATGACTTTTTTTACCTCTTAATTACGATTTATTAATAGTTAGTAAGGTAGTCGTTTAGGTATTGGCTAGGATTAAGGGATGTAGAATATGCTCATGCAGAATATGGCATTAATTTGTGCTTTATAAGTACTAATAAACAGCGAATGTCATAGTAACATTTTCTGTTTGGCCAATAAGGTCTTTTATTTTGACATTCAAAAAAGTAGAAAGGTGGTAGACCTATAACAGCTTAGACAATCTGTTTTAAACATTTCCTTTTGTGTTCCATGAAAAACACAAACTCATCCATTTTCAGAAGATGTGAGGATGAGTAATGATGGAATGTGAATTTATAAGTCAACTACCCCTTTAAATCCTGTGGTGCTATTCAACTTAATGTAGCATAAATGTTCTTTTCATTTGTTAGATGTATCATGATGTATTACAGTGTTTGGTCACGGATTTGAATCACATAAAATCAAAGCACTTAAAAGTTCCGCAGCGCCAGTACTGTATTGTTTGTCTCTCTCTGTGTGTGTGTGTGTTAAAAGCCCTGCATGTCTGTCTCTGCAGCTCTGCGAGTCTGTTCGAGCCAGATTGTCCAGGCTGTTGCTTTTCATTACCTGTCTTTTGTCTCTGCCAGAGGCCATGTGGTCTGTGCGCGTGTGTGCGCTTGCCTAGTAGTGTCAGGTCTTGGTTAGAACGTGTCCACTCTGCCGTGCCTGATTAGGGAATCGATCGGTGTGAAGTGTGTGTGTGTGTCCCAGACATTCCCAGATGATCCAAACCTTCCTGTATGTGTGAGATGAGAAGAATCATAACTTCTGGTTGCACTCTTTCCGCTATCATCTCCTCTACTGTCGCTTTCCTCCTCACCTTCCCCTTATCACCTCTCCTCTTTCCTTCTCTCCCGAGGGAGCAAGTGATGTGTCGGGGAAAAGTGAAGTCAGGGCCCGTTGGGCTGTGAAATGCTCCTCATAACAGTTGAGTCAAGCGTATGAGAGACTGTATGGGTGAAACTCGTCTCTAGTTGGATCTACTCTCAAGTCCCCAAGATTCTGCCAGTTGTCCTGAGGTGTAATCGCTTTACACTCTCTTCAGGACTGGAAATGTGTTTAAGCTCATGTCTTGGTGTCACGTTCCCATCCCTGCAGCTGCCGCTGTATGAAAAGTGTGCGAGATTAATTACACACTGATTTGTTTCTCTTGTTCTCTGCAGAGCATAACCAGAGGAGACAGTATTGATATTTCATTATGGTGTTAATAAAGGTCAGACGCTATTGAGTTCTCATTAATAGAGCCGAACTGGGCAATATTAACGAGAAGACGCAGGTTTTAATGACTCTCAGTGTGTGTCCACGGTACTCTGTAGTTCTTTAAGTGCTTTAAAACTGTGAGCGAGTCCCTGACCTGCCTCTTAAATGCAACTACCTGAGGGAGAGAGAAATATGAATGGATAGTTTGAAAGACTCACTCTAAATCTGTCCAGTCAGTCAGTCAGTTATTAAGTTTTTGTGTGAAGTTTCCCACTAAGGAAATATGTTTCAGACGGGCTTCAGGGCATTATAAGGTCTCGTCAAATGAGCTAGAACAAATTAAAGTGAGCATTAGATATAACCAAATTAATATTTATTGACTACATTGAATATTTCCGAGTAGAAATGTTATCAGAATATGACAAAAATGGATTAATCAACATAGGTACTCATAGGCGCTCTACATAGGCACCCACTCATGTGACATAAAAAATATTGATCAATAATCTTTGTAGATAATACTGTACTTAATTGTACTTAAAAAAAAATCCAAAGATGCATAAAATTGATCAAAAGTGAAAATGGAGACATTTACACTGTTACAAAAGTAACAGTAAATGCTGATCAGATTGCTTTCAATTCATAAAATTCGTCAAAGAATCCTGTGTGTGTGTGTGTGTGTGTGTGTGTGTGTGTGTGTGTGTGTGTGTGTCTGTGTCTGTGTCTGTGTGTATATATATATATATATATATATATACACACACACACACACACACACAGGATTCTTTGACAAATTTGATTAATATATTATGGTTACACAAAAATATTGTTTTCGGCATTGATAATACAATATTTTTCTTGAGCATCAAATCATCATATCAGAATGATTTCTGTAATGAAACAGCTTTACCATCACAGGAAAATATTAAATTTTTAAATAATATATCATATTTTTACTGTATTTTTGTTCAAGTAAATGCAGCCTAGGTGAGGATCATTCAAAAACATTAAAAAGTCATATCTTATATCTTATATATTTTAGAAGTCAACGCTGTCTATGTAGGCAATACTGTGCCAGAAAGTCAGAGAAGGCATTTCCCCCCAATGTTTAGTTATGATGGTCATGGTCAGTCATCTCCTAAAAAAAAAGGAAAACATCAATGTAAACCCATCAAGATCTCCAGCAAGGTCTTGTGAGGGTATTCATTTCTTTACAGCAGCAGTTCGCCACCTCCCTCCAAGATACCCGTCCCCCAGACCTGTCTCAGTGGAACACTGACTTGTCCTTGACTCCCCCTACTTCCTGTCTGCAACAACAGAAGGCTTTCGGCCAACCGGATTAAATACGGCTGGAGCTGAAAGAGGCAGAGGAGCAGCTTTGGCTAATCTCTGCCTCCTCCCAGTGTGGACTAACTGGAGTCAGATTCACTCGAGCATGGATAGGGGCACAGTTTCAGATCTGTGCCCAAAGGAATGTTGGCCATGCAACAACAAACTCTTCGATGCGTGTGTGCGCGTGCGCATGTTTCAATCCATCTGTTGCCCTCGCAACCCCTGCTTTTCATCCGTGGTAACAAATAGGCAGGTTCATGTCCGTTGATGAAGAGTTGTTTTTGCGCTCTGATTATCAGTGTGTATATGCGTGTGGGTGTGCCTCTTTCCATAAATAGTGAGTGACAAAGTATCAAAGCAAAACAAAGCTCACAGTAGCCTCTTGTCCTAATTAACAGAACAGCCTGCACACAAGCAGGCAGACAGACAGATGTATCCCCTGACGAACACAAAGAGCTGCCATTCCCCAAATATACACAGTCTCAAAGTCTTTGTAAGATGGCTTTGTTCAGGCTTAGATGCCAAACTTCTAGACCAGAGATGCCCAAACCAGGGCCCGTGATGACCTATGAGGAAAAATATAGCCTAGAAAAACAAACATGCCATTGAAGTAGATGTGTGTTGACATTCGGTAATGCTGTTTATTGCCTGTATAACGCACATTGTGTGCCCCATCTGACTGAGAATTGTGTGTAAGAAAAAAACTGCAATGAGAAGTATGTCTGACGGAGGGTTTTATGGTCTATTAGGGTCTAATGACTAAAAGGGTGAAAAAAATTATCTATCTGATGATGAAAGTGCATTGCAGAATTTAATAATCTCTTTTGTGTATTATTACAGAGGCCGTCTTCGCGTACATGTGCGATTGAGGAAACACTTGCACGTTAAAATTTAAATTTCTGCATTATCCATAAATGTGTCCGACAGGATTTAACAAAGTTTTGTTTCCGTCCCCATGCAGACACTATATATTATGCATATGTGGGAATTGAATGTA
Source organism: Rhodeus uyekii (assembly GCA_037043235.1). Taxonomy (NCBI): domain Eukaryota; kingdom Metazoa; phylum Chordata; class Actinopteri; order Cypriniformes; family Acheilognathidae; genus Rhodeus; species Rhodeus uyekii. The sequence goes on from JAWRVZ010000018.1 coordinate 3,758,307, forward strand.
CAATATGCTGTAATTTGATTTGTTTATTCAGTGTTGTGTAATAGATAATGTGTAGTCAGAAACAAAATAAACTAGGACAGGGTGCAACAATATTACAGTAATATTAATACTGAACTGAAGTTCTCCGATATCTTTTTAAATGCAATCAATAAATGAAAGCAAGATGGCAGCAGTCGTGTTTGTATGAATCAAGATGCCACGGACGACAGTGAATAAATAAACAAATTATCTGATTATCATATCATATGTTATCATTTCTGTACAGTCATTCCCAGAAGTGAAACTTGTCCTCGGGAAAAAACGTCTTCATGAATAAACAATAAACTAGATTATTTTTCTCCCTCATAAAAATGCATAAAATCGTTGGACCTGAAGTCCTCATTTACCTTTGTGGTGTTTGTCTCTTCAGTTGAGTGAAATGGACATGTTCTGTGTTGTTTCAGAAAGTGTCTCAGTACACCATCATAGTGCAGGCCACTGATATGGAGGGCAGCCTGAACTTCGGCCTGTCCAACACCGCCACTGCCCTCATTAGCATCACCGACATAAACGACAACCCTCCAGAGCTGGATGCTAAAATGGTGAGTACCCTACGACTTAAACAGAGAGCATTTACATGTCATACGATGTATTCCAAATCATATTAAGCTGCCTATATAACACATTAAATGTAAACTGCATACACAAAGACTCTTCCAGATGGATGGAATTTAAAATGATGATTATAAATGAACCTAAATTAAAAATACAGATACAAACTTTAAGTTGATATCACCATACCCAGTTCATTACATTAATAATCACAAAAAAACATTTGCTTTTAAGGTTTTCTGAAATATTATGTGTAAATATGCAGATGCATTGTTTTAATAAATATGCACCAATTTGCATACATTTCCATAACAGAAACCAGAACGTTGAATAAAGCCAGGTATAAAATTCTTGTTTCGTTTTGTTGACATATTAGTGAATGGTTTTTGCAGAGGGGATTTAAATGGGATATCTTTTTTTATCCCTAAAGCACATGCAATAACGGAAAAAATATATAAAATCAGACAAATGATAAATCCCTTTGTAAAAAAAAAAGTAGACTGTTTTTGCCTGTGGTAGATTATTTTAGCCATTTTTACACATATTAGAGTGGCATTCTACTAACATTAAATTTTATAGAAAATATTTACAATGGAGAGCCAAGCCTCTTTTTTTGGATTGCACTGTTATTTGCTGCTTATGTAGAGCGTGCCAAATCAGTCACTTATGAGGTGCCATGATGGCTAGAATGCTCCCTTGCAAGATTAGGTTTTGGAACAGAGCTATAGTCTGCCTGTTTGGACGCTTCCACTCCTCATTACCCCGATTTCTGAATTCTAACAGTGTCTTGATACTCATTTAATTCACACAATACTGTCTGACAGCTGGAGAAACCTACTGGAGCTGTGAAACAAAGAGAGATTCACTAAGAGCAATGAATTCTGGGAGGTGACGAGGGAAGAGATGGAGTGAAATGTAGGGTGTAGGGAATGAGAAGGATGTGAGATCAGGTGCTCTCTCTATCTCTCCTGTCCTCGTGCCAACTCTGTCCCTTAGGTGACTATAGTTCCTCTTCAGGCATCTGGCTTCAATCCCCTCTCATCCACTCATTTTTTTTCTCTTCTTTCCTCCCCTACATCCTCCATCTCTTGTTTTCTTTATCTCTATATCTCTACACCTCTCTTTCCACATTTACCAGTGTTTGTTTCTGTCAGCCTTCATCTCTCTCTCCTTCCTTCTCCGCTTAACCATTTATCTCCTTCCCTCGATCCTTCTCTCTGGCTCTCGGTGTCTATCTCTCTCTCTGTTTCCATTTATTTCCTGCTATCTGCCATCCCTCTTTTATCGCTTTCACGCAGCGCTCATCTCTGGTGCCCTTGCTTTCTCTCTCTCATTAAGTAATATCCCCAGGCAGGCCTCTTCTACAGCATCTGATGCTAAAGTATTCTGAATTATTTTGCACATTTCTTTCTACCTGTAATATTTATTTGAAGGCCAAACGATACTTAGTGAATCAGTATGACATCTATCATCTGGCATCAGACGATCTTACTGTTCGTTTTAATTGGTGTCATTTTATTCTGAAATGTTACTTTTTGAGAACTAGATGCTTGTGGACAGGTCTCTCCTCCCATGTTGGTGGGTTTAAGATGAGGAGCTGACGGGGTGGAGACTGCCTATGCCCATAGTGGAATCCTCAAAGAATCACATGGTCGGGGTCAAAGGTCTTTCTTGGGGTCACAACTCATCACCCCTCACTTGAGCATGAGTGGATGAATGAGCTCAGATGAATCTTTCTTTAGTTAAAAGGATAGTTCAGCCCAAAATAAAAACTGTCATCATTTACTCACCTTTATGCCATTCCAAAACCATAAGACTTTCATTTATCTTCAAAAGAAATGAAAATATTGATTAATGAAACCTCTGAGATTTCTGTCCCTGCACTGAATCTTTCAAGGCTCCTCAAGTCTTTCAAGCTTCAAAATGTTCATAAAGACATTGTAAAGTAATCCATATGAATCGAACAATTTATTGAAGAGATATGATCACTGTACATGGTGAACAGATTCAGGCTTTTATTCATAATACAAGAATACGGTTTTTGATGTGCTCTATATATGTGTATTGATCAATGTTTATATGTGAATAAAATGTAATTTGTTCATCATGTCTCTTCAAAGAACTTGGATTAAACCACTCAATTCATCTGAGATACTCAACATAGGCTCGTTGGTAATTCGTGCCTCTACCTACATTTTTGCAAAGACTCCAAAACTGTACCTACACATACAGTTTGCTACAGTTTACAGCTAAAATGACCCCAGTGGCAGTAAAACACCAACACATTTTTAGTCTTTTTCACATAAATTAGGCAGATTATCGTGATAATGAAATAAATTATTATTTCGTGTCGTTCCTTGCACAATACTATACTATTACCTCAAAATGATTTTACCTTAACACATGATTGTAAACTAATACATTTTGGCATTTGCATCACATAACAAGCTCCTTACATATGGATTTACTGATGTAGAAAACTTGTTCAGTAGCTCAGCTGGTACAGCATTGCACTTGAGATGCGGATCTCGCGGATACAAGTCCTGTAAAGAACAATTCAGGATAAGAGATATTACAATGGCATGGCTCAAAATTCTCATACACCAAAACAATTTTCCCCATAAGAATGCTCAAAAAAAAATCACTCAATTCGTTCCACATGACCATAAATGCCCATTTAAAATATTTTTTGGGTTTTACCCTATTAATTACGGTTCAAATTTTAACCATTAAGATCTCATATAAAAATACTTGACGCGCTGTAACTTACTGTAACGCGCACTTTACCTTTGAGTAGCGTCGCTGTTGGCATGATGGAGACGAGAGGAGGGTGAGGAGGGGGTTACTGCTTAGACGGAGAATCTCCCTCCATGAGAACCTCTGGTAAAATGTCTGGAGTTCTCTCTCTTGACTGACGTTCACTCTCACTTTGATTTCAACTTTTTTCTTTTCTTTAATATCGTACAGACTGTGAAGATCTCATATAAATACTCATTAATAATTGACAATTAAACTCTAAAAATACTTGACAATAGTAGTGTCGCTGCTGGCGAGATGGAGACAGAGGATGGGGGGGTTACTGCTTAGAGGGAGGATTTCGTACCTTCTTTCTTACTCATCTTGGGGGCCATTGTCTATATGCTGTACTGTACGTATATATTTCACTACGTGAACAACAGCGATCACAATGTTAACAACACGAGGTAAAACCGCTGTAAATCACTTATAAAAGTATGCACTGTGGTGAATGATGCTACCAAACCGAGCGACGCTGAGAGAATGAACGAGTTAAGGGGTGATAGGCTTTGTGAGAGGCTGTCGTTAGGACTTTTCCACAAAAAAATGTGCGTGGCTGAGGGACAAATTTTCTCGCACTCCGATACAATGCTCGTACACCTATTTGACTTTCCATGCTCGTATACAAAGTCCCTCGTAGACCAAGGTATTACTGTATATATACAATAGAGCATTAATCTTTTAGCTCACTGGACATTATTATTATAATAATATTCAAATTAAAATGAATGTTCTTTTAATGCCACTCACTGAACATATCGCTTTAAAGGTGTTGTGAAACATATAAGAAGCAATGCAATATAATTTAGCAAAAAAATGCACACATTTCCATTGAGCCTGGGTTGGGATTACTTTTACAATGTCATTGTGGTGAGCAGAGTGTGGCTGAGGGACATAAGAGAGCGTCACAAGGCCGGTGATGTAATTGATAATGATCACATGCCTCAGCCATGCCCTGCTCACCACAGTTGTTTTGTGCATTATGCCTGAAATTTCAATGGATGGATAAAAAGGATGAGAGTATAATAATATCTTTAGTGATCATTTGTGTTCCAAAGATAGTCATGGAACGAGATGAGGGTGAGCAAATGATGAGAGAATTAAAATTTTTGGGTGAACTATCCTTTTATATCCCTTTAAGTGCAAGAAGTTCAAAACTTGTTTGATGTGCAATTATTTTTTGAGCGAGATGATGATAATACTTAATATCACAAACTTGAAAGTTGTTTAATGAGTATTCACAACGAACCGCTTCAGATTGCTGTTTTCAGGAAATGTGAAGAGAGATCACACAATCACAGATTTTTAAGGGTGCTGACAGCTTAGTAAATTGCAGATTTAAAATAGGGTCTAACAACGCTTACGGTCCAGACTGAGAGGGAGAGACGAAGGACAGACCTCCATCCATCTTTCCTTGACACCTCCCTTAAGTAATGCACACCAAGATGCTCTCATCCGTGCATTAGACACTTTCTCTGTCTGAATGAACAGCGAATGGAAAACTAAAATCAAATGAACTCATTGCTCATCCACCCACTTGATTACTCTTGATACTTTCTGAAATTGCCAAGTTTCAACCCCCAAAAAAATCTTGTCCCTCCATGAAAGCTTGAACTCTATAGCGCGCACGGCCGTGTCCATTGCAGCGTCAATAATTATACACTGCAGCTGAAGAACAACTCCGGCGGTTGGGTTGTCTTGTCTTAGCTCGATGCGTATGACAGGTCCTAACAGAGCAAGTTAACCCAGATGACACCGGCAATTAAGTCCTACACTCAGCACATGCTCTCGCTCCCAATAACAAACAATTGTGTCACATATCACTGAGCCGAGAGAAAATTACCCATCACTGGTTTATGACAGACTTGCATGACCTGACATTTGTGAGGGTTTGTTGATTCAGTCAGCGGTTTGCAAGAAACTTGCTGAATCCGTTGTTTGGGTTTTTTTTGTAAATGGTAGACTGGGAGGAAAAATAAAGAGCAAAACTATCAAACACCTTGACGGTGGAGCGTAGACCGCATTGAAATCTTTTCCTAGTTAAACACAGACAATTACATTTCATTAGTAAATCTTTAAAGGTGAGAATATGAACATGGGAATCAAGTTCTCGCCTGCGCTTTATGGCTTTGGGCCGTGGAATTGACCTTGTGCTTCTTCCAATTGCGTGTTTGCGAAAGACAGCAGAACGCTGAAGCACATACTCTCACCATCTTTTGAGCAGAATTCATGAGTTATGTGCTAGAACTAATTTGTTTTGTTTTTCATCCATCCTATCTCTCTCTCGTTCACCCACACAGACTTGAGTTGGAGCAGGGTAGAAATGTTCTGTGATTATTTGCATTTGACAGAGGCATGAGGCAGTATACATCTTGCTGTAGGAGACCCTCACGAACGTAAGCAAGCTAATTAAGCAAAATTGCTTGAGGGGGTGTAAACCTAGCAGATATATCGCTTCCAATTTGAAGACAGCCGTATGTTTTATTCATGTAAAAACCGCATGAATATGGAGGGAGCCGTCGGCTCTTGAGAGCAAAGCAAAATAGTACTGCATTTTAAGATACGTTCAACTGATCACTCTATTTTGAAGCAATGACAATTATGATGATGATGATGATGATGATGAAGGGGGTAGTGGTGGTTTAGAAGATGATGAAGACAGTGGACCTGAGAGTTCCTCGCCACGGGAAACAGCATAAATATACCACAGGGTTTATAGTCCTTGTGAGGCATTAATGTTTATGTTCTGTGATGGTATGGATCTATTTTCCTTAGGATGCCATATAATCACGTCTCTGAAGTCGTGTTTTTCATCTTGGCTCAGTGTAGAGGTTTTTGTTTCTCTCTAGTCTCTATTTTTATTTTTATATACTCTCTAAATCTCTTACCACAGATGCTAATACTGTTTTTTATATCTGTTTATTTATTGCTCAGTCCTATAAATAAAGGGTGATTTTGTTTTTTATATTAGTTACATTTATCATAAGTATCATATCATATTGTAGTTATGAATAATCATTCAACAAATACTTCACAAATACATTGATTTAGGGTTGGTGTTCAAATACAGTTCAACTCAGCAAAATTTGCTTCAGGGCTTCTGTAATCTTTATTTATTTAAATAAAAATTATTCCACGAACCAAACAACTTTTAGGTTTTTTTAGTTATTGGTTTCAAGACTGCTGTTTACAAAAATTCAAATGCAAACTTTTGACAGAAGCGAGATTTTTATTTTATTTTAAGAATATTGGGCAAGCCTGTCATTAAATATGAATAGTGTTACTAGTAATGAATGTCTTTCGCTCTTCAAACTCACTTGAATTGAAGTGCACTGAAATGCACTGAATATTGATGAAAGACATAAATCCATTATTCCTCTGATGAATTAATATCTGTCACAGATCATTCCGTCAACATCAAACTACCACATCTAATATGGTTCCTTTGAGATGGTCATACTTTTTTAAAATGAATTATTTCTTTACATTTATTTAAAAAGAACGTTGCTTAAATCTTGCCCTTGGTTTTAAAACACCAAGGGTGGAAAAATTAATCTATCCTCTAAAATGTCTTCCCACTCAACTTCCCACCAAAGTAATCCACAAATTATAAGCAAGTATCACTTTCCTTCCCCTTTTCTGTCAGAACACACACATGCAACATGCCTCCACATACACATACATGCAATTTCAAACTCTTATTGAACTAGCCTCCAGAGGATTTGTTTTATCTATCAAGCTGGAAGCAGCAGCCTATAGAGAAAGCAGGCTCTGATTTTGCACAGATCAATCAGTCACTCAGTCATGTTGTCTACTGTCCTGTCCTTTACTGGTCTCTTGCACCCCGTCCTGGAAGGGACGCAGCACATTTGTTTGATCTCAACAGAGTGTTTTTCTGCTTATCAGTAAATGCAGCTGTGCATCCCAGACAGCGTGCAGCCGAAGAGGCGGGACGGCCCTGTGATGTTTTCATCACAACAGCCAGTAGATATTACTCGCTCTGTCGCTGTCTCGCTATCATTCTCTCCTTTCTGCGATTTGAACTAATAAACCATGAAAATAAACCACTATCGTTTTTAAATTTGTTATTTCAAGTATCTGAAGCGTCTTTGCCAGTGATAGGGAGCTGCTAAGTAAGTGTAGCACTAATATTAATTTGATTATTTTTCACTTAATGAGCTACTTTTAACAATGAGTCGCATTTATAATCAAACATACTCGCCTTCATTTGAATAATTCAGTTAAACAGTACCATGAAAGTTCTTAAAGAATCCCTGTTCAGAAGTCCCTCTGTGCCATTTACATCTAGTTATGTGGTTCAAAATGGTTATAAAAATTAAGATGTTTATTAGTCAGCTTAAAAAATTCTGGAAACTTAAAAAGACTGGTTTGCCTGTTAGTCGATTGCTAATTTTTAATATAATCTTTTAATGTAGAGTAATTGGTTATGCTTAATCTATATTAGTATAGCAGCTTTTACTAGTGCAGTGGTTCTCAAATAGTGGGGCGCGGAGCGATGCCAGGGGGGGCGCGCGTGACCCTGGAGTACATGCTTGTTTTTTTGCCAGGGAGTAGGTTTTCTTGCACTGAACAAGAGCAGCATATATGAAGTTCAGATAACCATCCCCTCATCCTTTGACGTGTACGATCACACCGGTTCATATGTGTCACGTGATCAACAGCTCAATTCACGCGTTATCTGGCACTAATCCAAAAAAGACGCGCTCAGAGCTTGTCATTTATCACAACAATTCAGTGTTTTCAACCACATAAGGTTTCTTTTAGGTTTCAACAAGTTGATCCAACAAGTTGGTGACTATTTTGAATAAAAAAGAAAAACTAAATAAATGTATTAATCTATTATACAGCGCTTTTTGTGACTGCGGTGTCACGTGACAATCATGACGCGTTGCCATGGAAACCATAAGGCGAACGTTCCAAAATGAGGGGAGGGAGGGCGCGCGAAATGTTTACCTCTTCCTAGGGGGGGCGTGACAGAAAATAATTGAGAAGCACTGTGCTAGTGGTTTGAAGTCTAGAAAACACATTTTACTAATTCGTATAGTGCTTAGTATAGTAGTTTCTAGTGTTAAAAACTACTTCCTTCTACTTTCTTGTAACGGACTACTTTAAGAATAGCTAATTAGTCCTTATTAGTAGCAAACTTCTTTTCAACTTGCCAACTACTTCAATAGCTAGCATTTCTTGTTACCTTTGTTACGTCCCTCGCTAATATAGATGTTATTTTGTCTAGGAATGTTAAGACGCAACAAAACACCATTAACTAAGTTTAACCAAATAAACTAACTACCAACAAAAGATGCAGAAAGAAACATTTTCAGCGTACTGGACGCCATAACTAATCTCCGCTAACTAATAAAAAAAAACATACATCATAAGCACCCTTCCTGAGCCTAGTGTGTCTAATACAATTTTGTAAAACTGCGTGCTGTAATGTAGATCGTGACCTGCTTGCCTGGCTCCACCTCTCCCACCAGTCAACACAGTGTTCAAACTGATCGACCATACAATAAACAATAGACAAACCAAAGACTTAACAACAGACTATAAGTGCATAAATAAACACAAGCACGAACAAACAAAGAGCTGCTATAAATCAGACCAAAACCATAACGTTAGGCAACTCTCGGACTGGTCTCTCAAACCAGAGATCCATCCTCATTAAGTGTGCTTTCCCGTATCCTCTCTCATCTCATCTGTCTCCATTGAAGTTTGGGCAGCTTTTAAACTGCGCAGTGATAGGTGATTAGCGGCGAAGTCTCCTACGTCAGGGTAGTGCGTTATAAACCTGACAAGTGGATCCTCCAATCACGTTCCCACCGGCAACCAACAAGGTTCACACAAACACCGCAAAGACAATACACGTCTCCAAAAACGTATAAGTAGCTCAGCGTATGTAACACCATAGTTGTAGCTTTTAGTCTAGCTAATATGTATAGCTATTTTGAGAATAGCTAATTAGTCTGTTAGTATAGTAGCCTTTCTTAGTACCTTGTGTTATGTTTCAAGTAACTAACTACTCTACAATTACCGGTACTCCAATAGCCAAGTAGTAGTTTGCTTGTTTACAGTTTTTGTTAGTAGCTTGTAGTGTAGCTGCCTACTTTTTCATGTAACAGGCTACACAAGGACCTTGACCTCAGTGTAAATTATGAATAGCTTGTATATTGGGACGCTACAGTTAGCCTCCACTGGAGCACTGGTCTCTAGTGAGCATGTAGCAGTGTGTATTTGGCTGTACTCTCTGCTGCATGGTGATGCCATTACAGTAAACAGCATCTGGCAGACACACTTCATAACCCCTTTAAACTGCAGATTACTGAGCTGTAATGAGCTTGTGTTTGTGTGCTACAGCCTGCCGTACATTTGCACCTTGGGCTGTGGGTATAGCTAGTAGAGTGTGTGATATTCTTTCAAGAGCTGTGTGTAACAAACATCTTTTTTAGTTTCGTTTTAAATATTTTAAAACTTAGCCCTTACACTGTTAGTAATGCTAACTTGAACTATATCGTGATACTCTGAAGCCATCCTTAAAAGTTGGCGAGTCCAAGAACAAAACCCTGATTGAATTTTTTCCTAATAACTCATGCAAGAACCATCACCATTGTGCCTTGAGCAAGTCACTGAACTCCAGGTTCATCCAGGTCAATTGTCCCTGTGATGCATTGGCCCCAATAATACAAACTTAATGTATCTGAAAAACATGTTTGTTTTAATGGTCTCATTTTATTTACACGTGTCTTCACTTCTCTTTAGTTCATTGGAGAGGTCCCAGAGAACGCCGTGGGTGTGGTCGTGGCCAATTTGACTGTCAGGGACAAGGATCAGCCTCATACACCCAACTGGAATGCTGTCTACAGGATTACAGGAGGAGATCCAATGGGCCATTTCGCCATACGCACTGATGAGATCACCAACGACGGCAGGGTCATAGTGGTTAAGGTGTGTGTGTCTGGTTGGTTACATTGCCAAACACAATACTTGGTTAGACTGCTGATCTTTTGATTTGTTCTCAAACTACATATTCAAACATTTAAGTCACTCATGTGTGAAATCTTCTCATTCACTATCTGTCCTTTATTAAATCACTGAGTCTTCAGACATGGAGCAGTTTTACCTGGAATTAGTTTTTGAAATAGTAACATTTCCACTAAGAGATTAATCCTAACGCAAATTACCATTTCATATGATGTTCTCTTTATCAAATCATGACAATGTCATTTACAACAATTAAAATCTTCATACTTAATATGAATTAAAACTTATGAAATCACTAAATCATAATTTATACTGATAGAAACCGTTTAAAATCACCATGTCTCAATGATTCATTGAAATGAATTATTTGTCAGTTTTACAACGAAGACTTGACACATTCTTTTTAAATGTGTTGACCTATACTGAGTGATAGGCCAGGAAAACAAATATATATATATATATAGCGTATATATATACAAAACTAAAGCGAACGTTATTTATATATATTTATTTATATATATATATATATATAAAACGTTCGCTATAGTTTTGTAGTCTATATTGCTCATCAGGACTCAGTGATGTCTAACTTCATAATCTTGGATTATGCATCTGTTTTGCACACTTTCTTTGCCCATTTGCATGGTGTCTGTGCATGCGTGCAAGAGTGATAAAAGGCCTTGGCATACTTATAAATTTATTTCAGCCTCTTTGGAAGGGTTACACAGCTTTCACGGTCATATGCGGTTTGGCACACCACATTTCTATCCACGGAACAGCTGATCCTCTCACAGTCGTCAACTCTAACCTTTACTCCAGGGTTTACTTAATCTTTTAACTCAAACTGAGTCACTCTCTGTTCCTCTTCTAACACTTTTGAAGTCTCTTTTAGGCCATTCAGTCAGACAGTGAAGAGTTTAATGTCTTTTAGGTGAAATGTTTTTTTGTTTTTTTGTTTTTTCAGTTTCAATTAATGGTTTATCTGAATCATGTTTCCTTTGTCAAAAAAGCTTCTTGCTTGTGTTACCAGATCCAGAACCTTTGTCTTTGTGTGCATATCTGCAGCCAGTCGACTATGAGAGGAATGGAGCCTTCATGCTGATGGTGGTGGTCTCGAACCAAGCTCACCTGGCCAGTGGGATCCCCTCCTCACCGTCCTCCTCTGCTAGTGTCACTATCACAGTGCTGGATGTCAATGAGGCCCCTGTGTTCCCGTCCAATCCTAAAGTCATACGCTTTGAAGAGGGAGTGCCTGCTGACACCACCCTCGCTACTTTCGCTGCACTGGATCCAGACCGCTTCATCCAGCAGACTATCAGGTAGAGAGGAATGACAAGAAGTCATGTCTGTCTGTGCTTTCGTCTGTCTGATTCAAACTCAGGATGTCAATCTTTCTGAGTGACTGTAAATGTCAATCATTTATGTTCTTCCTCGCTCAAACACAGACATGGATCAACCAGGGGCGTAGCCAGAAATTTATTTTTGGGGGGTCCCAGCTTAAAATGAGGGGGCCAAACTGCGCTACGCAACTGGGGTAAACACAAAGTATGTCTGAGATGAAAAAGGAAAGTCTTTAAGAAAATTCTTTTTAATTCAAGAATACCAAGTTATGTTGGTTTCACACATTTTTGAAAAAGTGTTTTAACCGATTTAATAACTTGATGTCAAGTGGTGTTACCATTAGATTAAAACGTAATACATTCTGAACACACTCGAGCATTCACATATTATTCTTTATTTAAAAAATGTACTTTCAAATATTTTAGTTATATATCTCAAGTTAAATGTTTTACAAAAAAACGTATTGTTGAATAATGAATATCATGAAGTTTTCTTGAACGTTACAGTACTCCATTTTACTGGCCTTTTCATAAAAAAGTAATAAACTATGACAGTTAAAAATAATAATAATAATAATAACCTTGACACAACATCAGGAATCTACTCTATTTAAAAAATGATTGCAGTTAGTTTTTATGTAGCCCCACAAAAATATCAAAATAACTTTGAATATGCATATTATAGAATATGTGTATTCCAGTCATTGAAAGCTTATTTTTGTTCTGACATTTAAAATCTTTATACGCTTCATAAAAAACAATACTGTTCCTTAAATGCTTACAGGGTTTCAAAATGTTATTGAATGATCGATTGGCTCGGCAAAGTTTATGGATCATTTCAATAAAGCACACATGAATGCAAATCAGCCTCTGCCACATAAAGTCCAATATTTTTACCCACTCTCTTCACTTTTCTGCTGAATCATGCTTTAAGTTTTAAAATTCCCATAAATGCATGAGGACTTTATTTGACTGGTGTGTTTATGAGACATTTTTATAGAAACCAGGCTTTAAAAAAAAATCCAGCACTCTCATGTGCAGGTCAGCCCAGACTTTGTAAGCAAACATCAGGAATGCATGCAATTCCCATACTGTGCTGAAACGTCAAGTGATGTAGCACGTATCGTTCGCACCATTAACACCCCTGGGAACAGCTAAATGCTTTTAATTGACTCTCTCCTGCTCTAGTCCCTTGGTTGTGCCTGGGTTGCCAAGCAACGGGGTGAAAGGTCATTGAGTAATGAGCCGAACCATTCCCCACTCTGCTGCTTTTATTGTGTCTCTCCCTCTCTCTCTCTCTCTCTCTCTCTCTCTCTCTCTCTCTATCAGTCGTTCACGCTTGATCTCTCTTGATTTCTTTTTTTTTCCATGACTCAAAAGTGCCAGCTTGAAGTATTGATCCAAAGTTTGCCTCCATGCACGTTCACTCACACACTCGGGGGACCTTCACTAGACTTGCTCCATAGATCACTGTGTACAAGGAACAGTCCAATCAATATAGTCCACACTGTGGCGCTCTCGCTCTCTGAATCTATCAATGTTATAGGAGCAAATAAGTCACTGGAAAGTGCTTAGCAAACAAAAGGTCCTGACTAACAAACAACAAAAAGATGCAGTGTGGGCTTGATCATTAGCAGTATTAGCGGTACAGCTATATATAAAACAAGCAATATAATGTTCCATGATATTGAAACACCAGTATCAGTCAGTGCAGTCACATTCTTACAAACTTTGATATCTGGTCTGGCTGATAAATAGTCTGTAACTGTTTTTAACTTCAGTGTTTTGGATTAATAGAGCAGAAGCCTGATACATTACCCAATAATATATAGAAGAAAGATTATGTGTCATATCCGTGATTTGATTGAGTGTAAATGTTTCCAGATTTCTCTGTGCAGATTCATTGATCAGAACAGAGCCCATGCTGTGACTGAATGAGGGACGTATCTTAATAATCCACATGCCATATCCTCATAAAAGGCTAAATATGATTTTAACGGCATTTAAATGGATTGATGATCTAAAAGTTCTACATTATTACCCTCTGCCATACTGTTACAGCATAAATTATGATTGAACGTTTAGCTCTATATAGCATCTTGCGGATGCTTATGGATTTTTATCCGGAGTAATCTCATGAACAAATGCTTTTGGCCTTCAGGTACTCCAAACTGTCGGATCCAGCCAACTGGCTGAAAATCAACAGGACCAATGGAAGGATCACCACGACAGCGGTGCTGGATCGGGAGTCGCCGTATATGAAGAAGAATGTATATGAAGCAACCTTTTTGGCTGTGGATAATGGTAAGAAAGTTGGGATGTTTGAATGCCATCAAAACGTTGAGTAAGTGTGGATGCATTACAGTTGCTGTGTATCAAAAAATGGATCTGAATGATTGGGTAAAGTCAGCTTGAACTTCATCTGTCCCACAGAGCAAAAAAAGCTGTTCACAGCCTATCAATTTAGAACAGCAATCAGCATTGGGGCATTTTTCTATTCTGATTGGATTTCATTCTCATGCTCTATTCATCCAAGAAGGTGTTCCAACAAAACCTGCTGTTCAATCACAGTTGATTTGCTTGTCCATTTTTTACACAAACTTTCTCAAATGTAGAGACTAGATTGCTTAAAGGAGTTACTTCACACCCTTGGAAAACTTCATGGTGAGTCTGTACGATTAAAACTCAAACCATGTTTTTTTGCCATTAGAAAATGGAGAATTACGATGGCAGTATCAAACCTTAAAAAGATTAAATCTGCAAACGTCTAAACAAATTGACATAACCAGAAAAAAAACATAGTACAGTAACTTAAATCTGTCCAAGTTATCCAAGTCACTCAAATGTTTCAGGCTATCGAATGCTACATAAAGAATACAATCTTAATAAACCAATTTCACTAAAAGAGAACTCTAGGTTCAGGCCACATTCTGGGCTCGGAGCCAAAATGTGAAATAAGCATACTCTTTACTCTATTTGATCATATTTAAGTGTGAACTTGTGAATAGGTTAGCATGCTTTTAATGTAAAAAAAAAGATTTTCACATACTGTACATTATTTCAGTACCTCTATTCCCTTTTTTTCTGAAACGCTCTGATTGGCCAGCTGATCCAGTGCATTTTGATTGGCAAAACAGCTCAAGCATGTGTTGGACATATAACGTCCCTTACCATAATCACAAGCTTTAGCTTCCAAGGAATTAAGCCTTTCAGCCTCTTAGGCATTATGCTAATATTTCACACTGTGACGTAGACTTTGTGGAAGTAATATCTGTACGTCAATTGAGCCGCGTTCAGTGTTCTCTGTTAGATTGAGTAAATCACTTTGTGGGAGACTATGAGTTTGCAACTTTGCAGATATTATATATGCACTTAATTAAACACTTTAGCAAAAGTAAAACTTAAAAATGGAGGTTATATGATGATTATATATATATATATATATTTGTATGTTTAATTTTAGTCAAACTCTAGGAAATGAAGAAACAAAAATAGCTTAACCAGGTATTGTTGCACAAGCTCAGAAAGCTTCAGGGGAGGTTGGTATGATTAGGAAATAGACCAGCCTGTCTTGGTGTGTTTTTCCCAGAAGTTTTCAAAGGTGTCTGTAGTGGCAGGCCTTGTCAGGCGTCCTATCTGAACAAAGGCATATTGGCCTAAATCGATATGTCTTTGGGGACTGGCGTTTTGTCTAGCAGCTGATACAGATGTCCAGGGCTGACAGGTTGTATTTTAAACTCAAATTGGACCTTCTAATAACAGAATTTGACAGAATCGATCTTTATATGTAGTCTGTTACTCAGTCAGAGCTTTGGGAATGATACAGCCATGTTTTCCACAAATGCCTCACGTCTGTGATGGCAGATTGTGTTGCGAGAGCCAGTATGAATATATCTGGCCTCTGTACGCTACGTTTTGTCTTTGATTCACGCACAGCCGTAGGGAGCAGATGTGTCTGTTTCTTCAGGCAAAGTTATTACACATATCTGTCCTCTGAGAGAGCCCAGCTCTATTATAGAGAAAACAGCTTTGTGAAATATTTATGTGCAGTTATCATTTCTTATATCTGACACAACAGAGTTTTCAGGACAAATACATAAAGTTTATGACCATAACCCCTTGACTATCATTATCCTCTTTCTGTCTCATAGGTTCCCCTCCTGCCACAGGAACCGGTACTCTACAGATTTATTTGATAGATGTGAATGACAACGTGCCTGTCCTAGTTCCTCAAGAGGCTCTGGTTTGCGAGAGGTCACGGCATGGCTATCCAGTCAACATCACAGCCTCGGATTTAGATTCAGAACCCAATGCTGGCCCGTATGTCTTTGAGCTGCCCTCTTACCCCTCTTCTGCCCGCCGTAACTGGACCATTTCACGCCTTAATGGTTAGACATGAACTTTATGTTACAAATTCAAAGTAGTTTTTAACTCCAATTAATGTGTTAATAAATCTGAATAAGTTGCGAAAAGCTCTTTACAAATAAATTGAATGGAAAATGTTTCTCTTCAGGTTAATACGTTAACATTAATAGTCGATAGAAAAAAGATGATATTCAAAGATTTGACTTTGGCCTTAATATTGTGACTGTATAAAAGCCAAATGTTTAATTTTGGATTTAATTTTCTATCTCCATCTAGGGAATTATGCCCAGTTGAAACTACGAATCCCATACCTGGAGGCAGGAATGTACAGAGTTCCCATTTTAGTTTCTGACTCCGGAAACCCTCCCCTGTCCAACACCTCTGTCTTGAAGGTGAAGGTGTGTCCTTGTGATGAAAACGGAGACTGTACTGTTATCGGAGCGGTGACTGTGGCCGGGTTGGGAACTGGAGCCATCATCACCATCCTCATATGTATCATTATACTGCTCAGTAAGTGATGGATGGATCAGGGGACTGATTGATGGTTTGATTTATATATGGATGGATGATTAAATCAGAGAATGCAACAAAACCAAATCTTCACAACATCAGTAAATTGTATTAATAACATTTTAACCAGTCATTTTATATTTTATTATTAATTTTCATTTAACTGTCAGTCAACATTTTCTCAGCTTTATGAACCTTATATAAATGAACCTATGAACCTTTATAACTCTTATATGATATTTATTATATGAACACTGTTTTTCAAACATTTGGGGTCATTAAATAAAAATTTATTAATTAATACTTCAGCAAGGATGCATTATGCTGATCAAAAGTGACAGTAGTGACTGTTAGACATTTCTATGACTTATTTCAAATAAACGCTGCTCTTTTGATTCAAGAAATCCTAAAAAAGACATTCTCAAGGATCATATGACACTGAAGACTGGAATAATGATTGCCATTGATGTAAATATCTGGTTTTCCATGTTTTTACTGTTATATGATAGGGGGCTCTATCTATGGTTTGATCATCTATCCGATCTGGAAGTAGTTTGACAAAAATGTGATTTTTCTCAACTTTTTGCTCAAAATATTGCTTTTTTTAATTAAACACACCCACAACTTTAGAATACAACTTTTTTTGTTTAAAAGCAGAGGGGTCTGATCTTTTTCTTGATATATTGAATATGAAAAATATTCAGGGAGCCATAACATTTTTGTGAAAATGAGGCTGGTAACTTTTTTTTATATATGTATAAATTGGGAAACAGTTATTTTAAATTGTACAAATAATTTTCACAGTAATCTTTTACTGTATTTTTGATCAAATAAATGCACCTTTGGTGAGCATAAGAGACCTCTTTCAAAACTATTAGAAAAATCTTACTGACCCCAAACGTTTGAACAGTTGACTAACACATATTAGTTATATATATTCAGAAATAGTTTTCCTTAGCCATGTCTTATATTGCCTGGGGCATCAAAAAAGTCTGGATGGCCACTCAAAATTAGAAAATAGTTTTAAAAAATAGGACGTTTTCTTCTTTCTTTCTGTTTAGGTATGGTTCTGTTCTTTGTGGTGTGGGTGAAACGAAGGGAGAAGGAGCGTCAGACAAAACCCTTATTGATTGACCCTGAGGATGACGTCAGAGATAATATTCTGAAGTATGATGAAGAGGGAGGAGGAGAGGAAGATCAGGTAAGTGTCATGCACGACGAGCTTTTATTGATTGACGAGTCAAGGCTGTTTTTGAATTTTCAATAGTTTGCTGCTTCTTTGTCCGTTGCAAGAGCAAATCTGACCTTGTTTGAGACTGATATATTTTTATTTCTGCTGCAGGACTATGACCTGAGTCAGCTGCAGCAGCCCGAGTCTCTAGATCACATAATGAGCAAGCCTGCAGGTGTGCGGAGAGTGGACGAGAGACCCGTTATCCTAGAATCTCAGTACCCTGTTCGGCCAACGGTACCACACCCAGGGGACATCGGGGAGTTCATCATTGACGTATGCTTCCTCAGTTTCTTATCTTGAAGATAATCTATTTAGGCCTTAGGTTTGACTAATGTCTACAGAAGAGCATAGGAAATACACAGAGATTGGAAAGCTGTACTGAAAGGGTTCATAATTTTCTTCCCTGCGGTCCGCATATAATCTTAATTTAATGTGGTAGAAAAAAATTATAATTTGTTTTTCCATCAAGTTTCAATCTTCTTTTTGACCTTTAGAATCAAACAGTTTGTTTGGTGCATCTGTGCCTTTAAAGTCCCCATGAAATCAAAAGTGTTTTTTTTTTTGTTTTGTTTTTTAGTATATGAATATGTTAGCCTTAATGTTATCTATAAGCCAGTGTGCTCCAAAACAATGACAAAATTTGCATTTAGACGATATAAGCTTTCAATGACATGGATGACATCACACTAACTTTAGCTTCTCATTAGATTTCCTATCCAATCAAATGCTCTCTAGAATCTGAAAACGTCCCGCCCCTACACGATTACTGAAATCAGTTACTTGTTCAGCCAAGTTTTTACTATATGTAGTGGATAGGAAATGATTCAGACAGTGTAAAAGTTTAATTAAGTCTGGTTTTGCATTTGTCTCACGAATCGTCTGATCCGGTGCAGACACAACAGCACAGAGCTGATCATTGGCTTCAAACTTATCAGACCCATTTGAATTCTGCACAGAATGCTATATTTTAAAGTGGTTCGGAGAAATGGTTATGCAGACTTGGCATTAAAAGCAGCGCTGACAAGTAGAAGAGATAACACCAGTGCGATGCACCAACATAAATTGCACATTTGCACTACACATCCTCAGCATGATTGTTATACTTTAGTAACAGTTTCATATTAAATCTTAAAGGAAAATCTATTAGACGGCTGTCATAAGTTGTCAAATGCGGCTTTGCGGATCTGTGATATACATTAAATGCTATTGAAAATTTTAAAAAAGGGGAGGAGCTGCTTAATATGTCCTCCCCTGTCTTCCTGATTCAGTGGAAATCACGTCAAGACATTGAATAATGATGTGTTTCAAGGCACTTCGATGGGCCTTTAAGAAACTTGTTTTGAACAAAGAGACAATGGAAAAAGATTGTAACCACTTCAGAGAAGAAAATGTAATATGCTGTGCTGAATATATATTGTGACTTAAAAATGATCAACAATCTTGTTAAAAAAAAACTTCAGCAGAAGTTTACCGAAGAATAAACAGCCCAAGTACTGACAAAAATGTACACATTTGATGGAATAATATATCCTGGTTTTCCTTACTTCCTCACCATGACTGGGCTAGTGTTATTTTAGTATTATCGATATATTATTAATATTAGACTTTTCAGCAATAATTTCAGTTTTCGTTAACCTTATTATTTTATATTTCTATTTGGCTTTTTATTTAATGTACTACTAATTTATAAGAATAAATTAATAGTAAATTCTAGAACTTAAGTTAGTTGCCAAGACACCATTTCTAATTTAAGATCTTAATCTGATTCAGTAATACCTCGGTTTACGAGTTTAATTCATTCCAAGAGCTCGTAACTCAAAATTCTCGTACGGCAAAACAATTTCCCCCATAAAAATGCACTAAAATCACTCGATTCGTTCCACACGACCATAAATGCCCATTTTAAATATTTTTTGGGTTTTACCCTATTAATTACAGTTAAAATTATAACCATTAACATCTCGTATAAAAAAAACTGCAACTTACTGTAACGGGTGGAGGGGGTTACTGCTTAGACGGAGAATCTCCCTCCATTAGAACTTCTGGTAAAATGTGAGGAGTTCTCTCTCTTGACTGACATTCACTATCACTTTGATTTCATCTTTTTTCTTTTATATCATACAGATTGTGGACGTCGAACAGTTGTAAATCTTTGCCAGATATGAAACACGCGTACCTCGTTCATGCTTATCAATAATTAATTTTTTCAATTCCACAGTTATCATCTCCTTTTTCGTACCTTCTTTCTTACTCATCTTGGGGGCGATTGTCTGTATGCTGTACTGTACAAAAAAAAATGCGCACGAAGATGCTGAGCGTTAGGACTTTTCCACAAGAAAATGAGCGTGGGAAAAAATTTCTCACACTCCGATACAATGCTTGTACACCGATTTGCTCGTATACAGTCACTCGTAAACTGAGGTATTGCTGTACTTGTAGTTTATCAGTTTTATACCATTCACCGGAAATAAAAGCTTAGTTTCAGTAAATGGTCATTTTTCACAGAGGAAGTAGTTTTCATAGCACATAAAGGATTCAAACAATCAAGAGAAATTTGATTCCTCCTGATGTGAACTCTTTAAGCATTTTACAGCAGTGGCTTTTGGAGTGTTTTGTATGCATCTGTCCCACCAGCCTTGTCTTATGTTGGTATTAGGGTCTGCGCGCAGCAGATAATGACCCCACTGCTCCTCCCTACGACTCCCTGCTGGTGTTTGACTATGAGGGCAGCGGCTCCACAGCGGGCTCCGTTAGCTCCCTGGACTCCTCCAGCTCTGGGGAACAGGACTACGACTACCTCAATGACTGGGGTCCTCGCTTCAAAAAGCTGGCGGACCTCTACGGAGGAGGGGGAGAGGACTGAAGTTGAGAACTAGAGGAAGACAGAGGGGAACAGAGAGGGCCAGGAGGGACAATTGGCTTCTCGGATGTTTTATCGTGAAGCCGTACGCCAAGCCTCCGACGTGGGCTGATTATCTCTCAACAAAAGTTCCTCTGCACGCTACGGAGGCATTGAGAGGGGAGGATATTGCCCTGCAGCCTGCTCTGGACCTTTGCTGCAATCCACAAGTATTTTACGGCTTTTTACAATATTTCGCGTTGTGGTTTCTTCAGTGTTGTTTTGTCTTTCCTCTCGGACCGCCTAGAGGCTCAAGATGGAATCGAGTTGCAACGGCAAACTCTCAGCGTACAGGAATCAAAAAAATGAGTGCACACGCTCGTTTTTTTGCCTTCGCTTTATCACTAAAGAGAGTTCCACACACTTTTTCTCTCAACTTGAATTTCAGTAGAACAGAAGCACTGTTGTTGATAAAGTGCCTTTTGTGGTGTGTTTTGTATCGGACTCCTGCAATCTCAGGGTCGGTTGCCATTTTGAAAAGTTTCTTCTGTTGGGCACACACTCCCCCCTTTCCTGTCTGCTCCTCTCGACTACCTTTTGCTTTCCTTTCATCCCTGCATTAAAGGTGCACAACACCTCTTTGACTACTATGTGGAAAACAAACAAAGGAAACTGAGAACTTTTGTCAAAACTTTTGTTGATAAACACAGAACTCATTTTCCCTCAAGAAATCTCATTCTCCCTTGATGAGAAATTGGAGCGTATGAAGTACAGTGATCCAATTCGAAAATCTTTTTTTTTTTTACTTGACCGACCACGACCATAAAATGTTATGTTGTATACTGGTTGTGTGTAAAAAAGACAAATATGGAAAAAAAAATCACGGTCTTTATTTTAAAAGAAAAAATATTACTGGAGAATGCCTTTTAGCTCATACTCTTGCCTGCCTTGTAAGATTTTGTGTTGCGTTTCTGATTTGTAAAGGTAATTTAGGCATGACAAGTTGCCAGAACGTGAGACTAAAAGTGATGGCTGAAGAAACACGACTCTAAAAGGATTGCATCAGAAGAAACCTTTTTGTCTTGAACATTCCCCTTTTCTAACTTTATAAGTTGATTAAAATATTATACGTGCATGACTTCTTTCAAAACAATGTCTCAAATCTCTCGCACTTGTTCCTCTGTGGTCAGAATGTGAAAAGTAGTTGGCAAAGAATATACACCATGCAGAATAAATATAATCTGAAAAAAAAAAAAAAGATTCAAAAATGTTTAAAATGCTGTAAAATACTTTTTTTGAAGTATTATTTGAAACATTTGCTGCTCTTTAAGCTCAAAGTTGGGCTAAATGAAAATGTCTGGGTCTGTTTGCTTTTTGTGTGTGAGTGTGTGTTTGTCTATATCCTGTATGATTTTTAAATTCTCTTTTTATATGTTTGTCTTTTGTATTTTTTCTTAGGTTTTACATTCTATTCTTTGGCTATGCAGCAGTGTTCATTCTTTGTCTTATCTTGCTGAAGAGAGTCTGTCTCGTACGTTCTGTCCCTGGATAAGGGTCTAAACCTGCATTGCAGAGAATGCTTACAATCACGCCTGCTCCACCATTCAGTGTAACTGATTTCTCCTTCCATTCATCTCAAATATTGGATGTGCTTTAGAGAATAAACAGTCACGGTTTTATATATATATATATAAAAAAACACATGAAAAACTTCTCCGTTTCTGTCCTGTCCATTATAGGTTCTAGTCTCTTTTCTTCTCCCTCATACTTCCATGTTTCTTTCAGCTGCTTGTCATATCATCTTCTGGGCATGAGTGAGCATTACTTCACGCCATTAAGTGACAATTGAATTTTGCTGATATATCGAATATGGGATTTCAGATTAAGCCACAAAATCAGGCCATTTTAAACTGGCAGCATGATAATCATTATAATTTCTGGATTTCCATGCATTACCATTAAATTAACATTGATTTAACATAACTTTGGACGACTGCTCCTCCTACACATTTGCCTTCTCTGGACAGAATGGTTCATTATTAACGTTTCTGATGACAATACTTATCTGATAGAAAGTTTCCCAGCCTTTATACATGTATTTAAATGAGCCATGAATTTCTTTCCCATAACCCATTGAAAGGTCAGTGTACTCAAAGGGCATATGGCATTATTAAAACATAAGGGCTCCACTAATGACGATTCTCTGGGATGGGATTAAAGCTAAAGACTAAAAAAATTGGGTATAATGAGATTAAAAAATAAGAGTGAATTCTCCTAGGAGATTTTACAATTCCAACTACTTCATGAAATAATCAATTTGCAATTAATTGCATATTAAAATGAGAAAAAGGAAGATAAATGTTAGTATATTATTTTCATATGAACTCAACATATGAATGTGGTCTAGTATTCCATCCACAATATTTTTTGTTGTTCATGCAAATACACAGAGACATCTTGTGTATATATACATACAAATTTTTTTTAAAGCATCTTGCACCATAAGCAGCACAATTTGTCACGTTAAAATATATTAACTATTAACTAACTTTTTTTTATGGAATTAAGTGAACACTTAATGGACTGCCCTTTATATTCATAGTACTCTGATGGTGTTTGGTTTGGACTCTAACCTCTACAGCATGAGCATTATCACATGCCACAGCTCTTTTGGTTCTGATCTCATTTTTTAACCTCATGCTCATTTTAAAGAGATACATACTGACAGTATATCAGTGCTCTTCCATTTGTTTCAATCAGTACAACTCCAGCTCGCAGCCTCTCTCTCTCTCCCTCTGCATCTTGGTTACGCATTGCATACTAATGGTGAATATGTTCTGTTTTATCCATTCTTCATGTGCCAAAATTGTGTATGAGTATCTCTCAGCAGTTTCAATAAGTGAGCAGAGACACCAGAGAGAGTGAGAGCTGTAGGGGATTGGAACTCTCTGTGGCCGTGTCTATCAATTAGTGCTCTGATTAATCCCTTGCTTTAATCTCATCAAGCAGAACACTGCTAATTACCCACAGACGAGAAGAGAGAGGGATGAAAAAAGAGCCAAACCGTAAGACCATGTGTCATTAGATGCAAGAAGGGGTGGTAATAGATGGAAAGAGGGAGCAAAAAGTAAAAGAGAGAGAGATCATACAAGAGGGTATCTAGGTTTGGAGGAAGACAGTGAAAACCTAACTTTCTTTTGTTCAACACGAAATTTTGAATCAGTACTAATGTAAAGTACAGATTTTAAGTCAGGTTTTGCACAGTTGAATGGACTAAAGTTACTCTTAGTTGTACAAGTAAAAATCAAATAATATCAACTGAGACCATTATGATGTACAATTACAACTGCCCTAGCAACAAGAGAAACAAATAATATTAATATTACAAAATAAGATATTTTGTAATAATTTTTAATAATGCAAATAACTTTTGAAAACGCAATTAGCATGAATCAGTGGTATGATACGAGAGACAGCGCCAGAAGTACATGAAAGTACGGCCATTTTTCACTTATTCAGCGTTATAATGTACAACAGAAAGTATTTGGAAACGTGCTCTGATCGATAATAATATCAACTCAATAAATATAAAGAGTTCAGTGGAAATATCTAACTCCTGAATACCATGATTGACCTATCACAATCAAGTATTTTAGAGAACTGATTTGTAAACAAATGATAGTTTTGTGAATTTATTCCCTATTCATTTGTAATGACATGCAAAATAATAAAAATATCTTATTTTGTGTTCCATAGAGGAAAGATTAAAGTCCTGCAGGTTTGAAATGACATGAGAATGAGATAGAATTGATAGAATTTTCATTCTGGGGTGAAAAATCCTTTAATAATGGCTCCTATTCTTAAAAAAAAAAAAAAAAGTAATGTTTAAATGAAGCTATAAGATGAATTTCCTTTATATAGCCAGTGTTCGGGCAGCCAAGCTTTGGCGAAAGGAAAATATAGTAAGGCACTGATGGATTGTTCTCTCCCGAATGCAAACTTAACAGCTGGCTTGCGGCCAATGTTGTGTATGTTATTAATAATGTTTGCCCTTTCAAATACACTTAAACATATTTTTCCTTTACTCAATAAAGGCCTAGATTTTCAAGGGCATGAATGAGAACAAATCAATTTGAAAATGATTTGGACAGTGTACATGTGGCCGCGTACATTAGTGAATGGGGTGTCTTAATTGAATGTTTACAGGTAAGTGCTGAGAACGTCCTGAGAAAACTAAATCACTTTGCGACTTTGCTGACTCAGCCATTCTATTGTGAGATGCAAGTCCATCACAGAAAGTGTTTCAGCTATGTAAATAAATGGAATACAAATACCGCTTGCCGTTTATTTGTCATTGTCTGCTATAATGGTCGTTCATGTTTCATTTAAGCATCTTTCAGCATTAGAAGTACATGTACTGTGAAGTAGACTAATATTTCATCAACAATGATGACATCATGTCACTTTTGGATACTAAATTATTAAACACAATTTATCCGATTTCTGCCCAGTTATATTTAGCAGTTGGGAACTGTTTTGCTAGCATAATGTTGAGGGTGATGTTTAAATCCTGATTCAGCAACATGACAATCCATACCGAAGTGAAACGCAGCAGTAGCAGAGCTCTGAAATCCCTCTGGGGTGCTAAAGTTGGTTCTTCCCACAGTAGGCGTGTCTCAAGAGATATAACTAATTGGCTGTGGCCAGACATACAATCTCTGTGGATCTGGATTCTGTTGTTACATATATATTTTAGTTCAGCTGGAAGCTGTCATACTGTTTTTTTTTAAATATATATATATCATTTTGCTGCATCTGATGAATTACATTTAGTATATGTTGTGTTTTTGCAGGGAGGTGAATGATTTGACGTCAAATGCAATAGAAAACAATGGCCTACACAAAGTCTGCTGACATTCAAGAGTCAGGCGTAAAGTTGTGAATGGTGTAATCGGGTAATATTATTACGAAAACTGGATAAACAATGCTATAACTTCCTTTGTAGATTTAAAATGATCTACAAATAAGCTTATTTACATTACGTAACACCTGATCTGATTTTATTGCTTCAAAGTGCACCGTGTTTATAATATAGTGCAGGTTTTTAGATGCTTTCATAGAGTCATCTAAATGGGAGTGTACTTTTAAATTGACAACAAAATATCATTTACTTTTTCTAATAAGTAATGAAAGTTATTTTGTTTTCCCATGTATTGACTGACACGTCACCTGTCCTCATGTTGAGAGAAATCAGGAGTCATTGTGTGTCAACATGATTATTGTGGTTCTAGATCAGTGTTTTTCAACCACTGTCGTACACTAGTGTGCTGTGAGAGATCGTCAGGTGTGCCGAGGAAAATTATTCAATTTCATCTAATTGGTCAGGAAAACATATTTTTTGAAAACTAAATAATCATAAAATACTGTTTTCTTTGTGTCTATTTAATTCCCATTCAAGACACTTTGATAAAAATGACTGTATATTGTTAATATTGGTGGTGCCCCTTGTGATTTTTTTCTTTTCTTTTTCCCATTGAAAAAGTTTACTTTGGCTCAAAAAAAGGTTGCAAAACACTGTTCTAGACTAAATATGAGCTTTTACTAATCTTAAAGTTGTTTGAACTCTACTATACAGGAGCGAATTTACATTTCCTTCAGTCTTATTATTACAATTTTGGTGAAAGGGCCTTTACATTTGCCCAAAAATAATACTTTTTAGTCATTAAAAACGCAACGCAACGTAATGCATTACTTTTCTTGAAAAGTAACCAAGTAAATCTATATTGTAATGCATTACTTTTCAAAGTAACTTTCCCAAACACTGAGTATAATTAATTAAGTTGGCTGAGAAGCAGCCAACATATTGAAATGCTACGGACAAAAATTTACAACGTATCTCCTCCTACAGCTTTAGTGCTACAGACCCCAAATTCAGAACAGGCCGGAGGCTTGCTATATCTTTTCTAAGGGATCGGACCTACGGTTTTCCTAAAAATGCAGTCCAAAAACCGGAAAAATCCCACTGACTTTCATTGCGGAATGTTCAGAATGAGCCAAGAGCTTTCAAAGACCAACTGTCAAAATTCAAATCTAAACACAGTATCAGTGCAGGGGCGCTTCTATCAACAGTTTCTAATCCAATGAGAATCAGTGATGCTGCCATTCTATCCTAATACTTCTAATCCTGGACAGGAAACAGGAAGTGCTTGCACTTCCTGTTTCCTGTTTCATTCCCTTCATGTTTCATGGTAACTTACATAGGGATTTTGTATTAAACATAACTCTGCATCACAATATCATAGACTCAAGGGGGAGGGCTCTTTTTAATCAGGTAACCAATGAGTGTCTCAGGATCACTATGAAGGCACTCCCTAACAACCAAACAGAGTACCCTAGCAACCGTTTAGCCAGACCTTTATCTCTGGATCTGAGCGTCGTAGAGACATGGCGGTTGATTCTATTGACTCATGCTAGCAAACAGGACTGTCAACATGCTACACATGCTAGCAGTGAATAGCTACATGCTAATAGTTAAAAGCTTATAGATTAGCTAAGTGTTAAATTGTGCTAGGAATGCCATAGTAACTACCCAGAAGATCTCACAACTACCTAGTAACATCCTAGCAACCACCCTGGTTACCCTAGCAACCGCCTAGCAACACCCTAGAAACCACCCCAGATACCCTAGCAACCAACTAGCAACACCCTAGCAACATCCTAGCAACCACCCCGGATACCCTAGCAACTACCTAGCAACACCATAGCAACCACCCAGAACACCTTAGCAACCTGTTGATTTCTGGTTTTGTAACGTACTTCGTAGTTAATCAGCGCCTCCGTTAACGGGCGTCCGGGCGTAATTTACGTCCGAAAATCGCCAGCGTACGCCGAACTTTTAAGTTCAGGAAGTCCGCGGGACGTCCTGTTTAATGGTATTACGCCAGATCACAGAGCGCTCGACGTACATGTGCATTGCAAAGTGACCAAATGCATTGTAAATCACCACATGCGCCGTAGGCGTGTATGCTAAGCGACTCCATTGATAAGGGCACAGCAGGTCACTTAATCTCTTTCGCCATACAACTCCTGTCAAGATGTACACTAGTGATGTAACTATGGTAATTCCCGCGAACTACTGAAACTCCGCCTACTGCGGGGATCGCGAAAGCCAACAGCGAGAGCTATGGCCATAATAAACTAATTGATAACTATGCACAAACGTGTGGGGATCGCGAAACTGTGAGAGATGTGTTATATTGACGGGTAAACTTTCCCGAAACTCCCCAAAATAGCCTGGTTATCTGTGCATGATACGGAATGCTCCGCCTCCGTGAAATTTGTGGATATGTTAATAATTATCTACCACTACGGATCCTTCATCTACTACCGTATATATATATATATATATATATATATATATATATATATATATATATATATATATATATATTCGATCTTACGAGAACGTCTACGCTTCGAAGAAATGATAGACCAAGCAATAATAGTAATGGGCAGAGTTTATGCAAATTAACCTTGACATAGATCTATGTATCTTTTCTAGTATATTTTATATGTAACAGGCATAAAATTATTGTGCTTTATGACGTAGTAGTACTGTAACAGGGACTTCCAAAAATAATACATGGGACTTCCAAAAACTAACATCTGGAAGTCTGGACTTCCAAAAAAAAAATCTTAGTGGAAGCGCTGGTTAATGTTAAATTGTGCTACCAACATGCAAAATTAAAGTTTCTGGTGCGACGTTCTCAGCCAACTTCTAAAGTTTGTCTCGACGAACTTTATCCTCTCTAGTTGTATATACTACTGTAGAAAAAAAATGTTTAAGGAACCGTTGCGTTAATTAACCACTTCAGCGCAGCTCATTCAGCAATGATGTTATTTAGAAAGGTAACACTAAAGATGCTTACAATTACTATAATATAAAAAAAGCACATTTCAAAAACATTGATAACATTAAGATTAATAAATCCTGTAGTAGTATTGTTCATTCATTGTTGGTTCAGGTTCAACTAATGCTAACAAAATGAAACCTTATTGTAAGGCATTACAATTTGTTTTATTATAAAGAAAGTTGGCCATAGGAGTGTAAAATTAATTTGAAAAGTTAAGGAATCTTACACTCTTTCAAACTATTATATTGTAAAAAAGTTAAGCTGACCATTTTCCTTTTCATCTTTGCATATTTTGATTCTAAGTAGGTAATAATACTCTTCACTTTATTAATAATTAACTATTTCTCAGAGGGACCACCTCACATTTGTTTAAATTTAATTTCAACCCTGAAACCAATGAAAACTTGTTCAAACAATCAATCAAGACTTTTAATTTTAATTTAATTTCAAACAGCTTATGAGCAGAACAACAGAAGTCCTAAAATCCTGTGAAAATGATATTTGTTCATGTAAAAAGTCAATGTTTGAGTTACAAGTAAAAAAAAAAAAAAACGGTCTTATGCCTCGTTCTAAAAGTCATTTCTCCTCGTCATTAATTCACTTTACAGAGCTATTACACATATTATATAACGTATAAATTACCCTTTTTTTTTAATTACCAAAGCCAAAAATCAATAAATTAACAAAAAATACAAAGTTTCAGATTTAAATTTGTGGTCAACTGTCAAATGCTCTATAAAAAAATCTACAAAAAATATAAACCATGCATAGTATATCAATATACTTATTACAATCAATTAAAATCTAGTAAAAATCAAATATTGTTATTTGCATGTCTGTTATTCATTAATCCTGGCCGGCAATCAATTATTATTTGTTATATATATATATATATATATATATATATATATATATATATATATATATATATATATATATATATATATATATATATATATATATATATATATATATATATATATATATATATATGTATATATATATATATATATATATATATGTATATATATATATATATATATATATATATATGTTCTACAAAATTGGTCTCCAATTGTCAATTTGGGTAGAGTCCTTATTAGCTTTTGCTATCAAACTAGCAAATACTCCTGGTTCGTGGGTTTAAAAAGTTACAGTTTGGTCATCAGTCAATAAAACATTCTTCCAGAACTCCACGGATCAATCCCAATCAATTTTTTAATATTTTGGTCTGTCTTTTATGTTCTGCTTGGTCAAATTTAAAATATATTTAATGTGCTTCCAATTAGTACCAGACTTATTTGACTTTCTTCCATTGTTCCAGTATTGCCTTATTTAAGTTCCAGTGTGTTCTTATATTACTACCAATGTTTCCAGATAAGCCAATAATGAAATAAATTACTATATGGTCAGTAAAGACAGATGTTTCCTCAGTACCCCAAGTGGTACTTACAGCAGAGTCTAATGGGGTGGAGGGATAGAGTGTGGTTAGATATTCTAGCTCAACCCATTTGGCCCAAATTACATTCGCTCCTCCTTGCAGGACGTCTAGTTTTTTGCTCTTCACATTTTCTCTGCAGGGAGCAGCCTCTCCAGTAACCTGTCTGACTTGATTTTCTAGTACTCTGGATTTGAGCCAAACCTAGACTTTTTACTTCCATCACAAGTACAGCATGTATATTTTTCTTTAGTTGGGTTCTAGATCCTTTAAATATCGATACAATTCCATTTAAAATATATAATATTTATTTAATTGAAATTAATCTATTTTCAAAATAGTCTAAATTACAATCTCCACAAACTAGTTTAGCATCAAGAAAACGGTCCAAGATGTTTCAGATTTTTCCTTTGAAATCTTGTAGTAAGCTTTTATTCCTTACAACACTGTTGGCTGCATATATATATCAAAATCAAATATCAAAATAACCCATCTGTTGGGAATTACCTGGGTAACCATTTTTCCTCTAATTTCACCCTTCAAATTATCCACATATCGTTGCCTCATTGGCTCTTCCCAAACTGAAAGTCTGAATTATTTCTGGATTAAATAATAAAAACAAAAAATACAAATGATAAAACCACAAGAAATATTTTCTACAAAAGATTGACTTTTCTTTTAACTACATTTCTCATACATCTAACATTAAGAGAGAAAACAGTAAGTAAACTTCACAACAAAAATACACATCTCCAAACCCTTCTGCATAACAGTAGTGTGTATCTGATAGCACACTATAGGCATATGCAGGAGTCAGAGATTGCCTACTTCACAAAAATCTCCTTCCTATCAACAAGCGCTTTGTTCGTGTCAAATTAAGACAAAAATCCTTCTTTTCGTGTAGCTTCAAACACTTGGCCACAGCTGACTCCCGACTTCTATATCAACTGCCATAAGATCTTCAGCAAACCTCAGCTTCATTTCTTTGCACTTTTCCACACTAACTCTCTGATATGCCTGGATCTGAACAGTAGAATCACAGGTCTTCTGGATCATGTCGAGCCTACTTCCCACGCAATGAACCATGTCAATTTCAGTAGCAAAATTTCCCTTTTCATCTGGAAGCACTGCAGCACAGATGTCTGCGACCTTCGTGTTCGTCAAGACCTTAAAGCCTCAAGTTCTAGCGCCTTCTATTTCTCTATTTCAATCACTGAAACTCACGAGGCAAGCATTTGCTGGATTTCTGGAGACCCTCGATCCATCATAGTTCTTTTAAATGATACTTTCCAACCTGTCAGCTCTTTTGTTAATATTTTCTGTCCGTATTCTGACAATGTTGTTTTACAGGTCCAGGAGGGATTCTTTGATTTCTTTGAATCAAGTTCGGTCATACCTTTAGAAAGCAAAGTTTCACACTGCTATTGGATTTTTTCATAGTTAAGCACCAATGATTTCCTATTCAGCATCCATTTAGACCTCATGAGGATCTCTCTTGGAATTTTGCCTGTCTTTGTATTTTCCACCCATAGCTTGCAGTGATGTTAAACAAAATACTATGGGGAAGTCAAAGTTTCATCCAAGCATGGTAGTATTAAACAGAAAACTTTGCATCAGAGTGAGAAAATTGTGTTCAAGCAAAGAAAATATAGGAGAAAGATGTGTCACTTTCAGATTCACTATCAATTAGGATTATTGTTAATTTGAGTTACAATACAGGCTGAAGACCCCTGGTCTAGATGGTTTGGATAATCGGTAAAAGGTATTTTAAAACATAAAAGTAGTCTTTATGATAAAATATCCCATCTGAATCAGTGCTTTTCATTGCCAATATTTTAGTGTATAAAATGTATACGTGCATGAATATCTAAAAGTGGTTTTAAAGCAGTAAAACAAGTATTTAGGAGATATGCTAACTCAAATAGGCCCGAGGAGGCCCTGTTGGATGTTCTGCAATTGAGTTTGATACAATAATTTTCTGTCCATGGAACTGCGATGGGAAATCAGTTTGCTCCCTGCATATCCAATATTCCTATGAATTATTTAGAGCAGAGATGGGCAACGTCGGTGGGCCACTGTCCTGCAGAGTTTAGCTCCAGTCCAAATCTAAAAAATAAACACTCACCTACCTGTAGCTTTTTTAAACTTAATTATCTAGTTTAGGTGTGTTTGATTAGGGCTGGTGCCAAATTATGAAGGACAGAGGCCCTACAGGACCAAAGTTTCTCGTACTTGATTTAGAGCAAGTATCTGGAGCATGTTGTAACAAACACCTTCATTTTAAAAGTCCCCTGTGGTGAAAATCAAGTTTTTAATGCTTTTTATGTGGTGTTTTAATATGCTTTAAGGCATATAATGTGCAAACTCATAAGTCAACAGCAGTGCAGAGTATTTTCTACTTAAATCTGCAGTAAAAAAAGAAGGTAGTTTGAAATTGACGGTGTTTCTTACATCACAAATTACCTTGTAGCCAATCACGTCAACATACCAGCAGGCTTTAGCATTTCATTAACTATGACCGCTCTGAAGCAATGGAGTCTCAAGGGAAGCTAGGTTATCCCAGTATACTTTTCTGTTGATATGAAAAATTAGGTAGATTTAGCGATATAGAGGGTGAATTATGTATATGATGTAGTTTACGATTTTATGATGAACTAAATAGTTGTTACAAGCTGTTCAAAGCGGTTGTAAGGATATCATTTGTCTCTGAGGTGGTGAACGGGAACATGGTTTGTGTAACATTAGCAACACATTAGTAGCTGTTTGAGAATGTAGTCAAGCTAAAAGCATAATCATATTAATTACTGTTATGTGTCCTCTGAGTGGAGGCAGAGCTCATAAGAATATTCATGAATCTGCTTATACTAAATGAAGCAAGGGCGTAGAGTTCAATTCAAGCTATTTTGAAGGCATGCATAATTATTTATTTTTTTAAATATGTCAGTTTAAATATGCCAGCAGCCATATCCCATCATCCAGGTGGGTGCTGCACACTGGTGGAGGAGAGACCTCTGATACGATTGTAAAGTGCTTTGGATGTACAGTAGCAAATAGTAAAGCATTATATAAATGGCTCATGCGATAATTAAATTTTGTGATCAAAGATGAGTTTTAAGGGATAAAATTGTTGACTTTAGGGGGATTTTAAAAAATACCTTAGCGAAAACTTCCTTACAAGCAGAACATGCATAAGAACATTGAGGCTGTAGTGAAAAAACATATCTTTGTAATATCTCATAAAATTGTAAACTTGAAAAATTAACTTACTCCATAGCTGAAATAAGTTTTCCTTTCAGCTGACATCACCAAGTCCATCACTAAGCCCCACCCCTCCAACAAACCTGACACACATAGAGCATTTCTCACAATCTAATCATTTCCCAATGGATAAAATCAAGTTGTCGTACATTGTTTCACATTAAAATATCCTTTTTTCACTCGTAAAAATATCACAATATATATTTTGTTAACAAAAGGAATTGCAAATGTGAAAACTCTTGTGTTGACTTAAAATACTTTAGATTGAGGATATAAAATCTCTAAAGAACTGAGATAAACTCAGTGTTCATCTGTATGTGACTTTGTGCAAATATAAGTTATAATATTATGTTTATTTTATATAAAAGTCTCATTTATTTTATACATTGTGTGTTGCATTAATTAGCCTTCTATCAAAGCGCTTCAGTTTATGTACGTTAATAACTAGCACTTTTATTGGTCTCGTTTTATTTTCATTAACAACATGGTTTGATTAAAATAATTTCCTTATTGTCTGTGCAGAGGCTATTTCATTTAATTTTTTCGTGACACATGCATTTTGTTTCTTTACATGTGGCCTAGGTAATGTTAGTACAATGACTAATGACATTTGTTTGCATTCTTTAGGTTATTTATTTTAAATTTTTTGGTAACACTTTACAGTAAGGTCTCATTTGTTGCATTAACTAACATTAACAGAGAGCAATAACCTTTGTTAATGCTAGTTTATAAAATATTTGTGTTTAAGTTAGTTCACAATACATTCACTAATGTATTTTAATAATGTATTACAAAATGCTGAGATTAACATTAATAAATCCTCTAGTAGTATTGTTAATTCATTGTTGGTTAACTAACGCTAACAAAATAAAACCTAATTGTAAAGTGTTACCATTTGTTTTGTTTTTTTTATAAAGAAAGTATCTTACACTGGTTCAAACTAGTCTACTGTATTTGTTTTGGAACATGGCTTCTAATGGTTTTGTTTTGTAATCAGGCTCTCAAAGTACAGTAATTCCTCGCCACTTCGCAGTTCAAGTTTTGCGGCCTCAGTGCAAAAATATTTAGCCAAAAATAAAAATTCAAAAATACCGCCATATCGGTAGCCGTATTTCGGAAAGCAGCGTTGTTTTATCGTGAGAGAAACAGTTTCCCAGGATGCCAGACAAAGACAGAAACTCTCTCTCAGAGGCTTTGTACACACCCACGGGCACTCAGACAAGACACGTGATTGGTTCCCAGTGCAAGATCGACTAATGAGAGCATGAATGGATGTATCCCGTGAACTGACTGGCTGAAACTACTTCGGATTTTCACCTATCGTGGGGGGATCCAGTCCATATTATTTAACCGCAATAAACGAGGGATCACTGTATTTCAAAACTTGGATTTAGATTTATTAGCCAATATATTGGTTATCGGCATTCAAATTTAAAGAATTATCATATCGGCCAAAATTTTCAAATTGGTGCATATATATGCAAAAATAAGGCAAATATGAACAATCAAGCATGAAAACATTCTATTACACCACAAAAACAAAATCAAGACTTCATAACAAGCATATTTGAGGTGGTGAACGGTACTTGAAGAGAAACACGGGCTTCTGGTTCATAGTTTTGGAATGGACAACCAGGGAACAAGAATAATCACTTTAGAACAATCCGTTCACAAATCTTCTATAGCACTTATTTTCTGTTTGAAGTCCGAGAGACCCTTAAGTCCCATTTAGCTCAACAAAAAAATAACACGGCTGACTAAAATTGGTCCAGGGTAATACTTTTTATGAGTACCTTTATGAGAATTATGTGTTTTCTTGCTGGGGTCAAACACAACTAACGTCACATAAAAAGTACATTCTAAACAGATTTTTGTAGTAACAGAGGTTTAATGTCAGTCCTCTAGGTTTTAATTAGGTTAGAAAATTTGAAGTGAAAATATAAGTCAACACCACTAGCGGTAGAATGAGATCCTGGTGACTGCGGGTTTAGAGAAGTAGAATGATTGAGAACATAAATTATGGATATTGAAACCGCATACCAATTTTCCTAATGGTCTGAATGAAATTGTTTATAATTTCATGGATTATGGGGTAAGAGACTATTTCAGGACTTCAATTATTAAGCAATTATAAAATCCCATCTTAATCAACATTTCAAGAAGCACTTCAATGCTGTTAAAATTCTTCCTCACATGTTGTACAGTGATTACGCATGACGATTCTAATGCATTTACTCTCTGTGGTTCATCTTTGCATTAAATAAAACTCTACATAGTCTGTATTTTTGCTACTGTAAAAATGTATGTATTGTTTTTGCATCATAACAGTCATGAAGCTTAACCCTACCACAAATTAATTGTTTTTTCCCTCTCTAGATTCTGGATTCAAACTCGTATTCCTAATTCTAATAAATAATACAAATGTACTTGTAACTTCAACATAGTTATGATGCTTAAAGTCGGCATGAAACAGAATTTGCAATATTCTTTTCTTTCTGATTGTGACATACATTCCATAGAAAATGCAAAAAAGGTCTGCACTCTAAAAGTAGTTTTATTCAGTTCAAGCAGGAGATAAAATTGCAAATGTTTCCAAAGACCTAGTCTGTAAATGAAACATCCAAAGTTTCCTTAGGGTTTAAATTAAGATTTTGATCTTTTTTTGTAAAAATTACCTGATGTGATCACTTAGTATTTGTTGTTCCAGATGGAGTCTGTGGATTGATTATGTTCACAGATTTTTAGCGAAAATTTTTTTTTATATAACCATTAAAACATGTGAATTGCTACACTAACGAAGGAAGAGAGCCAGAATGTTTGCACTTTTTAATCTCCTGTTTAAACCTTAAAAAACTATTTTTAGAGTGAAGACCTTTTTTGCACTTTCATCTACTGATAAATAGATCTCAGTGTCTAATTAGCTGGGAGAGTGTGCTTTGATTGACATATATTCGAACAAGAAAAAGAAAATTGTTGGAGGAACTTTTAATTTTAATGTAACCTCAGATAATGATGGGCACAGATAGATCACTTATAATAAATACTGCAATATTCCATCAAAAAAAATCATTTTGCTGGAGTACGTGACCCCAGTCATGTCTGGAACATTTTGCTCTTCTCTCTTTTTTCTTTTTTTTTTTGACCGCACTAAGTGATCGCTACTGAACGGCAGCTGTTGGACATTATCAGCACAGCTAAAGCTAACAATTTCCATGGCCAGACAAACAATTACCATGAGGTAGAGTCGTGGCTGCATCGGCACGTGACATGCTGACATGTGGCCTCATCCAAATGAAAATATCTTGTTTATCCTTCCAGCTGAGACGCAGCTCATTAGACAGAAAGAAATCAGCAAATGTACAGATCCGCTGTTTATATTCAATGTCAAATCTTGATGTTTCTGTGTGTAATGGATGGAAACTTGGAGCTGGTGCTCATTTGCGGTTGCCTGTGTGTCCTGAAAGCACCATCCTGAGAGAATTTTCATCATTTAAAATATAAATTCACCAGCAACTTTGAGAGTGGATAACGATTGATTGTCTGTGCGCTTGCTTGTTTGTGTACGTTGCATCTCTGTTAATGGCTCTTTTTTATCTGAGAACAGTGGGATCCATTAAATAGAACCAAAATAACAGCGGAAAGGCACAGTACTTTCCCTGCACATTGTTGATGACAGAGCCTTTCCTGCAGGTCAGTGTTTTGATGGAGAATAAAGACAGCGAGCGAGACATTTAAATGCTTTCAACTTGTTCATGATGATTTTTTGGATCTCTGTCTGGAGGAATAATTACAAATCAACATATGTTTTGATGCATTATGTCTGCAGAGCATCCATTCAAACTACAATTTGGAAGAATAAATCACAAATCAACATATGTTTTGATGCATTATGTCATCAAAATAACAACTCAAACTATAATTACCGACTTAAACTGTCAATTAATAGAGATATTAGCATAAATGGTTGATGGATGGTGTTGGGTTGTAGTCACAGGCTGTACACAATTGAATCTAAAGTTGAAGTCTGTCAAAGTTTGCCACGTTGCATTATGAAAGTATGGGTTTTGATGAGTGCACACTAAATATTATTTATTCATAGTGTAGCGCTAAATGTTTGGCTGTGGAAAAAGGTCTTGGCTCTAGCAGGGACTGCAGTATTTGAAAGAACAAGCTGTTTTGGTGTCTCATCAATAATATATCTCCTGAAAACCCGTATTAGGGATCAGAACATCAGAACACACAATGATGGTCACTCCGCTGACGAATCAGGAGAGAATTTAAAGCAGCATAATAATGTGAACTTCTTTCCTCAAAGCCTTTCATCGTTGCAAGAGCGTGCTGGTTCTGATCCGTTGAGATCCTTGCCGAGGGAGGCCCAAGGCGGAAGGCGCTGCTGGATGCTTGCTGATGAAACTGGAGTGGTTGTAGACTCACACCGGCTCACCAGGGTGGAAACATTCTCCGGCTCAGTAAATGTAATTTCTCCTTTGGGTCATTGCCCGACTGCGGGGCTGCTGAGGTGCTTCGCTCAACGCTTTCGTGCAGAAAAGCTAAATATTCTTGATAAATTCCTCCATTTCAGAAACTGCTTCATCTTTGTTTGGAGCTTTTGCTTTATTAACAATACAGCACATAGTCACACTAGTATATATTATTAATTACTAGTATTATGTGACCCTCTATATGGAATACTTGAGTCAGAATATTTCCTAAAATACAGTTGCGGCGTCGCGCGCGCTCTCATCAACTGACGTCACCTTGCGTGTCAATTACCACTTGTAGTGAAAGTGACTTTGTGTAGCGAAAATTAGTACTTTAAGTTGAAAGGTGAATTCGTCAAAAAATAATTATCTTACCTGTACAGCAAAAAGAAGTGCACCACAATTTAGGACTTCCTCCGTCATCCCATCTTGTTTGTACCGTACGTTAACGCTCGTTGTTTTGTTGTTCTGTCTCCAGACGTTTTCTGCTTCTCCGTCCGTACTGATACGGATTGTCCGCGTATCAAAGCGTCTCATTTTTGCTTTTCACATAACCAAATAACTAGGCTACGAGCAACGTTTAGTGAAAAACCACATGTCGCAATATTTCAATATAGCAACATGAGGGGCGTGACCCCCCAACGTACGTAATTAAACACGTTTATAGAAAATTATTTTTAGTGCAGTCTTCATTCCATGCGAGTTTACATCATTCAGATAACTTGTAAAAAAATAAAAAAGCTCAATTTATTTCTTAGTATGTATACGTTTTTAAATTGACCTTTTTCACAGACTGCGATTAGGCGTTTTATGATAAAGCCAGCAGTTTTTCCATTTGTAAACATTTTTATTTTTTCTATGGATTTGTTTTATTTTTGTTTATTCAACGTACTGTAGATGAAAAAAAAAAAAAAAATATATATATATATATATATATATATATATACACTTTGGTATTATATTATCCCTGCATTAAATTACCACAAATATATAAAAAATAATTGTAAAGCTGCTGTGAGGATATTTCTAAAACAGTGGCTGTGGGAGTTATTTACGTCTTTCTCTTTTCTGGCTGTCATTATCTTTATATTTCTTCCTCTTTTGAAAATTGTGAAAACACTATTGTGGTGTTTTTTAGTTTGTTATTTGAGCAAATGGGAACACAAAAATATTTTTAATGTATTAATATAATATATTAAATGTCTCTCATTCATCGCTATAGAAGTTTACCCAACTATGACAACTTCCGCTTCTGAGAAACCCGGAAATGTGAAAAGTGTCAAATAGCGCCAAAGAACTGAACACACATTTAATATTACTGTAATTTTTGTTAGTTACAGAAGGTATGATGATTCTAAAAAAAAAAAAAAGCAATTGGAAAAGCAAGCTATTCCCACTTAACACTTAATATTCCTCAATTTTATTGATTCGTCTGCTCTTTGTTTTGATTGTTTTCCTGTGACCACTGTAACGCTGCTTTGAAACAATCTGTAGTGTAAAACTGCTATATAAATAAAGGTGACTTGACTTGAATGTTCAAGACTTCCAATTACAATTCATTAGCTAAAGGTAGATAATTAGAAGAATAATAAAGTGCAGTGAACGGTAACTATTTGCAGTACAAGCAGTGCAATTTTGATTATAATAATAGATTAAAATAATATGATAACACCAGTTTGCTGTATAACGTGGCATAGTGGAAGCATTTGACACCTTGACACCAGAAGCTTTCTATATTCTAGTTAAAAATGGCCTTGACCTAAAAAATAAGGTGAATTGAAAAGTGTTCTGACAACTTCAAAGGTTTATGGCGGCAAATGCTTATTCACTGCTGTCAACTAAGTTTTAGTAAACATGGAAAACACAAAAATTTTTAATAGGTTTGAGATGAAAGAAATGAATCCTGCCTAAACAGAGCATCGCCTACAGCCCAAAACTAACTATCTATCATGACCTCAGACTGATCTCAAAGTATGTTTTTTATGCAGAACACAAGCAGGTAGAGACAGGGAATCTATCAGACTTAAGGTCATTTTACACTAATTCTGAACTGTTTGAAATTACTTATTTTAATACTTATGTTTATAGATAAAATCAAAGTAATCTAATAGTGCCAGTTCTGAGGATAGGAAAAAGACGCTCAGATGACATTGTATTTTTTCTTGTTAAATTC
Source organism: Rhodeus uyekii (assembly GCA_037043235.1). Taxonomy (NCBI): domain Eukaryota; kingdom Metazoa; phylum Chordata; class Actinopteri; order Cypriniformes; family Acheilognathidae; genus Rhodeus; species Rhodeus uyekii. The sequence continues at coordinate 3,798,244 of JAWRVZ010000018.1, forward strand.
AGTCTAAACTACAGAAAACTAAACCAGATAACTAGCCATCAATAACCTCACACTGAACTCAAAGTGGAACACAAACAGAAACAGCAGCTTCAATATTTAGTAGACAAAATCCCACAGACTTAAGGCCCGATGACTGTAGCTCTAAAAAATAATAATACGATTATCGTTCTAATTCTATGAGAATAAGGAGGTCCAAACCACAGCTACTGTATTTCAATAATAACACAGAGGAACAGTGTAGTTCACTTTCAGAACAATTTATTCCAGATGACGAATGATTAAAACATTGACAGCCTTTCAGAATACACCTGACTTTAAAGAGCTCGATCATTTTAAGCAGATGACAAACGCCGCACAGATAAACAGAACGTTCTTAATTTGTGTGTGCATTAATATAGTATTGTTATTGTGTAAGTTGCCCTTTACACAGGCCATCCTTTTTGTTTTGCCAATAAACAGCCAACTTTGCAACCCGCCAGGCAAAGCCCTGGTTTACCCCCCTAGCTACCAAACAGCAATGTGTTAAAAACCATTCTGAAGACTGTGGTGGGAACTTTCACACTCACACCTTTAGAAAACATAAATGTATAGCTTGATTTTATACTCAAAAAGCAACTTTATCATGGTCCATAACTTGAGCATTTTAAACATTGACAAATTCAGTGTGTACCAACAAACAATCTCTTTAATTTGTGTACACTAATATATCTTTATGGTTACTGTTCTTCCCCCGGGTTTTCACAGAGAAGTCGTAAGCTAGTCCTTGACTAAAATGCATGTTTGAGCTGTTTTGACTGAAAGCAACTTGCACTGGCTTATCTTAAAATATGTCAGTGCCATTGTTTGGTGTCTTTGTAAGGACATAGTAAAAGCTGTGTGTATTAAGCTCAAGGAGTGCCCTGATCTCAAGAGGCATGCTAGCAACTGATGCTAGGGGATATGGTCTTTAGCATTCTTGTTAACCAGTTTGAATCCCATTCAGAGCAGGTTGAGTAGGTTCGGTCATTTGGTGCCGTGACCCGGATGAGAGTGAGCTTTTTTTTTGGACACCTCACACAGCGTACCAGCAACTGATGATAGAGGATATGGTCTTAAGCATTCTTGTAAACCAGTTTGAATCCCGTTCAGAGCAGGTCGAGTAGGATCAGTCATTTGGTGCCGTGACCCGGATGAGAGTGAGCTTTTTTGGGGGGACGCCTCACACGGCGTGCTAGTGACTGACGCTAGAGGTTGCTGTCTTTAGCGTCCTTGTGAACACACACACATTTTCGAGTGAATCGAGCAGGACTGGTTATGTCACAATACACACCAGTGATGTTTTTCCCCCAAAGGCACGTTTATAAAAGCTACTTAAATCTTCCAATTGAACTAACTGTCCAGTTACGTAAACTGCTTAAACTAGTCTTAAACGTTAGTCATCTTACTTTTTTATTCAAGACTGATCATAACCTTAACCTAACTGATCTTAACTTAAGTCACTTACCTGAAAAGGTAGATCGGTATAATTTGACTTGGGAAAGTAAGACTGATTATCCCTTGGCTGACAGCTAGTTGGTCAAACTAACTAGTTGTAACTAGTTGGTCTTTACTAGTAGCTAAGTTTATGAACTTTACATTCTTGGAGGTTTGTCCCACCAGTCAATGCCTAAGTGACCACCCCAGCAACCACACACAGCAACATTGAACATTGTGGTGTTCTCACTCACATATTCAGAAAATATAAAGTAGTTTGATTTAGTACCCGAAAAGCAACTTTATTATGGTCCATAACTTCCATGTTGCTAACAAGTATTTGGCTGAGTCCAGTATCAAAAGGAATGGCGTTAGCATCTAAATGCCATAACTCCTCTCTAAAACAACCGGAGCATTTCCTCTCTAATTGAGCAAATACAGGTGAAAGCAAATACGGGCGAGAGAGAGCAGCTGTTGAGGTGGGTCACATAAATTGAAACTGACGTAGCTCAAATGAACACATGCACAAAGAGAATGGAGCATAATCGCACGTCTAACAGTGATTCCAAAGCAAGCTGCTGACACAAGCAATCTTATATCACAGAGCCACATGACTGCAGCAGCATTCATAAAAAAACACATGGCCGGACCCTGTTACGATGAATCGATGCTGTGCTGACCTCGATTTGCATACCTCTTAATTGACAACTTCGATTTTAATGGCACTAGAGATGTCTGTAGCACATACAAGGAAATGTCACAGCAGGGGTCTTTGTAACCGTGAGATTTGATCTTCCTAACAGAGTTGGGATAATAGTCGGGTTACAACTGCTCCACCCAATCAAACCCAAAGTCTGTGTGATTTTTCCTCCGCCAGCCGCTGTTTACACAGAACATTCTGTGAGATGTAGCTAGGCAACCAGTCAGCCTCTGCCATCTCTCTTTCTTTCTCTTGAGAGGGAGCTTATGTGGGCTTAGCTCTAGAGGAACAGTGGCCCTTTGCAGCGAAGAAGGGAATTACCATGGAAAACACTGGATTGCGCCCGCACACAAAGGGCAAAAGAGGGAGGCTGACATGGTAGAGTGATTCTGCAGTGCGGGATAGACTGGCATCATTACTTGTAGTCAATTCTGTCACGAGTCACTTAATCTACAGGATATAGTACAGAGTGGTTTGTTATACGTAAACGAGCCATCGGGGAGACCTTTGCTTGAATATGCATATCTTTAGATTTCAAACTTTTTTGCCATCTTATTATGCGATGACTGATCCTTCTCTTTGACAAGTGCTAGGTGACAGAATGAGCTACTTGTAGCTTAGAAGCATTAACTCAACCAATTCCATCTTGCCATGCCAACTGTCATGAGTTTAACTCTTAAACCTATGTATATCCAGGAGGGATGACGGTGACTGGAAGTGGCTGAGTTTGAAAACCTGAGTCTAACACAGCAGTTTAATCTATCCCTACTGTTCAGATCGAAAGGAAAGAAAATTAGTTCAAAACATAGTTCCTGTAAACAGCTCAAAAATAGTGACTGAAAAAACGAAAATTGGCTGGAGTCATATTAAATAAGTCAGAAGCCGTCCCTTTAATGCAGGAAAGCCTGAAATGTAATTTACTGTAATTATATTTGATTTTAAGCAACAAAATATAATTTATTTCTAGCAGCGTACTTCTGTCTAAAATCAACCCAGAAGCAACGTCACAATGAACGCAGGTCTACAGTGCCATCTAGTGTAGAACAAGGGAACAACAATGTGATTCGATTCACTAACGAATGGTTCTTTTGAATCATTTGTTTGAACCGATTCGCAATGCGTCTGTAAATCACTCGCGAAGTGAACTAAAACTTTAAACACAAAACCTAGTGGTACAACAGCTAAAACGGTGAGCAAAGGAACATGCATGAGTGATGATGTAAACGAATCAAGAGTCATGTATTTGAATCAGTATTGTAATAATTAGTGAGCAGTCTAAATGAAACTACTTACTTTAAATGAATAAAGCAGTTAGGAATTCTTATAGCATTAGTTATTTTATAAAAACACACCATCAAGAATTTTATAGAAACTTTGTCCACTTTTATTTCTTAAAACATCTTTATAAAAACACAAATATAAAATGAATGGGTAGTTCCACTGTGAATTCTTTTTTTACATAGGTAATTTGCACATTACAAAGCCTCCTTCTATGAAAAACATGATATATAATTGCAATTTTCTTTTAACAGAATTGAAAGAGTAAAATTCATAAGGGGCAGGGAGCTAAAAACAAGGCAAAAAAAGACTTAAAAGAAAATAAACAGAAGAGCACAAGTTAGCTCAAGAAAGGAAAGGAAAATGTATCACTGTATGTGTGAGTATGTGACAGTGACAGAAAGCGAGAAAGAGCGATAAAGAAAGACGAAAAGGGAATGACAAAGAGAATGATAATAACAGTAAAAAAGACAGAAATGATGAGGGAGCGAGCCCTAAAGACTGAAATGAGGGAAGGGCATGGGCTATCTGCTATTTGAGAAGGGCTCGGTAGAGCAGTTGTGAGTGGCTGGTGCTTCTCTCGTTCTCTAGACAGAAGAGCAGATCCCTGAGGTTTACACGCGTGATGCGCTGGCGAGTGAACTGCCTCGACGCTCCTGCATTTAAGCCCCCGGATGCACTTGCGCACAAACCTGAGCCCTGTCAACATACACACAAACTTTGACACCAGTGCTAAACTGTTTGAACCATTTTTTTTAACTGATATGGTTGATAGAAAATAAATAAAATAAATAAGAAGAGTAATTCAATAGTGACAGTCCTTCAAAAGATATTCCTGTGAATGGTAAAATATTGTATATATTATGTATATATATATATATATGTATATGTATATATACATATGTAAAATACATATGTATATATGTATTTTATATATATATATATATATATATATATATATATATATATATATATATACATATGTATTTTACATATGTATATATACATATACATATATATATATATTGTGTATATATATATATAAAATACTCAATTAAAATTTTCAAGCATATTTTTTTCATTGTGAAAGGATGATATATCAAAATATAATATAAATAATATTATAAATTAAATATCTAATAGAGTAATCTAATAGAAGAAGTTCTAAGGAAGAAATAAAAAATGACAAAATATACTTTTTGTATATACATCAAAACTAGTCAAATGTGTCTTTTTCTCTAAAAAGGTAATGAATCTATTATAACAAATATTGATAAACTAATATCAATCCATAATACAGAATTTTATCTTTAAAATATATTTTTGAAATTAATTTTTTTTTCTCTGAAAAAAAAATAATGTAAATGATATTATAATATATGAAAATATTCACAGATTTTAAAAAGGTAGTAAAATCTGAATATGCATATCCTTTAGACCATCCCATCTGCCATTTGTGACAATCTGAGACCCTTGAAGCACAACCTGACATCTCAAACATGCCCAACAGGTGCTAAATGATTTAAAGAGGCACAGAGAGGAACAGAAGAAGTAGAGTTGGAGGGCAGCAGTCTGCCATGGTGAGGGAGAGATATTTCGTACCTCTGCGTCAGTCCCAAATGAAGGAGAATCCAGTTTTCTTTTCTTTCTGGGTCCGATAGCCGCCAACGCAGTCAAGTTGGCGTCTCTCTGTCGAATCTGAGCCAATTCTTGCTGCTGCATCTGTAGCCACACGCACACATACATCAATTCTGACCCATAATCAAACACAATGGTCCTTTGACAAGATAAACATCTCAAGTGTGCCATCTTACCTCTTTGGCCTTCTGTTTCAGCCGCAGCTGCTCGGGGTCTTCTTGTCGCGAGCGTGACTGCAAAACATAAATAGCAATTAGAAGATCAACAGTCCAAACAGACAAAGACATCTGCTGGGATCAAATGAAAATTGAAAAATGTAGGTGATTAATCACGATTGCATACTTGAATTGATTGATAGTCTTAATTTTGTACCGGTCAATGAAAAAAAAACAGATTGTGTAGTCTTGGGGTCCTACAATTTGTGTGTAAGAAATATATAAATAATTGCATGTCTATATTAATACAATGGACAAAGGTAAAGTACCTGCGCTCTTTCCTTTAGAATTAATTATAATATGCTTATTTGGAGCTCAAGCAATATTTCTTATCATTACCAATGTTGGAAAAAGTTGTGACGCTTAATACTGTGAAAACTGAGATTGATTTTCACGTTTTGTAAGAACTGATTTCTTTAAAAAAATCTTACTGAGCACAAATTATTGAAAGATAGTGTACTTATAAAGGATTTTGCAGCTAGCCTGTTCACATTAATATTTCTAATAATTGTGGAGTTTTACTCTGTCTGCTTGTCTAATGATAATGTGTTAATACTTAAGTTATCAGTTTTGTTTTGTATTTGTATGTTCATATCATTTTCTACATTTCGAAGAGAAATACAAGCGAGATCTCTCCTTCCTTCACACACTGAGATTTGCACACAATGTCATATTGGAATCTATATATGATGTTGTGATGCATTGAATCATTACAAGTGTCAATCATTTAAAATGAATCGGAAGCATCAACAAAATCAAATCCATTGGGGTGTGAGAAAAATTTTTTTACTACTAAGTTTGGTAAACTTAACCTGAACCAGCACTGAACCTGTGCTGAATTTAAATCAATGATCGGAACCTCTGGCCAATTGTAGAAACAGAAGTGTGTGTGTGGCTGGAGGTGCTTTACTAACCTTAGCTGCCTTCATTAAAATTTCTCTCTCCTGTTCCTCTTTCTTTTGTTTCTCCAACTGGTCAAGTTGCTCAAAGAACTTCAGCTGAGAGCGAACATCCTCCACCTGCTCATACCGACTGTCCTCCTGCACACACACACATCATTAACATTACACACAGCCTTACAGGCTCAAAACAAAAGCTGAAACCCAAAGGATGGAGCGTCTCGCTTTGGAGACAAAAACCCACAACGACCTCTGATTTTTAAGCCTCACATAAAGGAGAACTATCCAGGGCTCCATAAAGTGTTTTTGGTAAAGAAATATAAAAATAATGTTACTAAAAATACAAGCTAAAATATTGCAAACGCAAGTACAATCCCAACTACTAGCACAAACGGTACTGCAGACTTGCCTTGTAAGTCATGTTCTTTTGCTGGGCGATCAATGAGACTTTCTCTAGAAGGTTTTGCAGTCTCTGTTGAGTAGCATGAGAGACTATATTCACCACCTCGGGACCCAGCTCTGTCACTCCAAACCTTTGGCCTGACAATATATAGGGTAACAACTATCAGCTATGGTAAAACGGTACATTTTTAGCTGAATCGGATAGATTTAAGTTTTTGACATAAGTAGAAGTCTCACCTATCTCTAGTATCTTGTGCTGTAGCATACTGGCAGAGAGGAAAGCTTCATCCTTACAAGAGCGCGTGACCGCACCAACCAGCTCAGAGTTGGTGGCCAGGATACGGGCACTCTCCTCCGAAAGATTAACACCAGCCATTGAGGCCACGTCATTAATGTCGTCATCATCCCTGTACAGATTTAGACATACAAACATATGTTAGAAAGAGTCCTTAGCATCAAGTTTGAGGGTTGAGTTTGTTTCTCAATTGTACAAATGCTGCAAAACTATGATTTAAAAAATGCTTGATAAAGCATCCTGTTCTTCCTAAAATCTGACATCACATAAATTATCTGATGCCAAAGATTAACTCTAATTCATGGAGAACCTACAAACTAAGCTGATTCCTGTAAGATCAATACTTCAGACATATACATGCTAACAATATACTTGATACTATATATATATATATATATATATATATATATATATATATATATATATTTGTTTTTAAAACTATATATATATATATATATATAGTTTTAAAAACAATATATTATATATATATACACACACACACACACATATATATACATACATATATACATACATACATATATATATACATACATACATATACATATATTTACATATATATATATATATATATATATATATATATGCATGAGTATACAGACACATACCTATATATATATATATATATATATATATATATATATATATTGCTTTTAAAACTAACTGACAAATGACATTTTTCAAGGCAACATGAAGCACTAAAATGATTAAAACTGAAATAAAATAAATCTAAACAGAAATATTAATGGATGAAACAGCACAACAGAGTTACTAAAACTTAAATACTGAAAACTGAAAATGCAAAAATAAAAGCTCAATCAAATATTAATGAACACTATAATTAATACATACACAATACTAAAATAACACTGGCGTTTGAAAATGAATATTATGAAAAATAAATAATATTCATCTCAAGAAAAATTAATATTACGTGACCCCGTGGTCAAGATAATGACATTGTGACAGTCATATTTCATGCAGAAACTACTGCCTGAGATGAATTAAGCCAAATTAAAACGCAGCTCCTTTTCATCACAGTCAGTTTAGCCACACTTTGTGTAGTATTCATGCTGTGCACGATGCGTTGTGGGTACTCCATTCTACTTTCTATTAAGTTATTGATGCATAACCATTGTATAGGCTGTTACGCAGTGACTGAACTAATACACTCTCTACGATTTGATCTCACTTAAAGGGGTCACATGATGCGTTTTTATGTTTTCCTTTTTCTTTAGTGTGTTCCATAGCTGTTTGCGCATGTACAAGAGCTGCAAAAGTTGCAAAGCTCAAAGTCATCCACAAAAAATGCATTCTATCTAAAAGAAAAGGCAGGTCCATATCTGCTCAAATCGCCTCCATTGAATTCTCCCTCATTGATCTGTCACTGTGGAAATATTTGCATAATGCTGCCCAATCGGATCCATAAAGAAAGTAGGCGTGGCATAAGCTATTGTAGTAGTGTTGTCGACACCAATGGATGCAAATAGGAATCGTGGTTAAGATTTACTTGACATATAACACTGTTCCAGAACAGGACAACCCAAATGTTTGTGTGTGTGCAGTGCATTTTACAGAGGACAGTTTCCTGAACCTGAAGTGCATAAGACCAGCTGTGCACAAAGGCTATTTCTAAAAGAAATGGGGCAATTTCAACTTTGCTAGGGCAATCTGGTGCTTCTGAAGCAGAGCCTGTAAGTGTGTTTTATTATTAGGGCCCAAGCACCTATGGTGCAAGGACCCTCTTGGAATTGCTCTGTTTATTATTATTCCTCTTTTCCAAAAATGAATTGCAACGTGATTCTAAACGCGCTCGAAAACACATGAAACTTTGCACACACATCAGAACTGGTAAAATGCTAGGTTTTACGTACGTGTACAAAAATCGCTACATACATGTAATATCCAAATTGCTACAAGAAATCTCTTGGAGCCATAAATGCAACAGGATGTCAGACTTTTTGAATTTCCTCTGCAATTTTTGTGTAGTTTTTTACATTTTCAGGCCTCCCACTTTAACGAACCCCTCTTATAGCTTTAATCGGATCCTCAAATTAGGTGACTGTAATCTTAAGGTATATTTGATGCTAAATTGCGAATATCTTTTTTTTTTCGTCAAGGAGTTTTCATCAATGGGCGTCCTGACAAAGTTTGATGTTTCGCCATGAAACGGGTAACTCAGGCAAACAATGTCCAATCTGTTTGATAAGAATTCTGTCCTGAACACATCCATGCATATTTAGATATACTCATAGCGTCACCTGCTGGTAACATGAAGCAACATTTTTTTAACACTATTATGGACTCCTAGAAACATAATAAAAAGTATCAACAAGTGTTAAATAGGCTAGCAACATGCTAGCAACACGTAGCTAAGAGCTAAAGCATGCTATTAGTGCAATGAAACGGGATGTTGCTGTAACTTAGGCATGCAATGTCCAATCTACCTCAAACTTAGCATGCAGCAAGTTAGAAACATGCTAGCAACACCTAGCTAAGTGCTAAATCATGCCATTATCTCTGTGAAATAGAGAGATGTAACTCAATCATACAATGTCAAATCTATCACAAACTTCTCATGTTTGATAAGAGTCCTGGCCTCTAGATGAACACATCTACATGCAAAAATTTAGTTACAGATATAGCGCCACCAGCTGGCAATAGTAAGTGTAGCACATACACATGATTTTGACATAGTCTTCCTATATTGACCTACTTAAATGCATATTAGTATTAACATATTAACAGTACACATGCTCATTTTTCCTAAACCAGTGCAAGGGCCCTATCATCACTGCTTCCAGCTTTAATTTGTTACGGCATTTGACATCGTACTGTATTTGACATTGACTGTTCAAATGCAGATTTTTGTGCAGTATAGAGTAACGCAATTCATTCTTGTGATCAAAGTGCAGATATGGCTTAATGTATAAAACATAGTGTGCTCTGTTCTTGTTCCAGTGAAGAAGACAAATTAAACTGTTATAACATCGTTTTTGAAAGGAGAGTTTCAAATTAAAAACTTACCGCTGTGAAACGTTCTGCTGAAGTCGCGCTTGCAAAGTTGGTTCCGATCGATCGGCTTAGTCATCTGCATTTTCAGAATCCGACTCGGGCTCAAACTGATATTTTAAAGCTGATGACATTATTAAACGTCTTAATAATTGCTTTAGAAGCCGAAGCTCGCGATTGTCTGGATGTGTTTGTTTCACAAAACACTGGGTTAGCTGGCCAATTAGAGCACACTATGCTTTTCAGAAGATGAGATGTTGTAGAAATCAACGAAAATAATCTACAGTATGTGAAAAATTATGTATTTTTTCAACATTAAAGCATGTTAACATTAAACCCAACACACAAAATAACAATCTTTGAAAATAACATCAAATGACCCCATTAAGATGGCCTACATAAGATCGGACTACATTGTATTTCGCATGGCGGCAGAAATGCTCTCATACAAGATCATTCAAAAGTTAAATAAACACAACAATACAAACCTGAAAGTTCCTCCAACCCCATCCTTGGCTTTATTCTTCTGAGCTATCGCTATAGACACGGAGCTGGGAGCCAGTTTAGTGCTACTCACCACACCCTGCTTCACTGCCACTGAAAGAGAGATATTATGTTCTGTGTCATTATATTATGAAAAACGAATCAGACAGTGATGGATCTGACAGACACCCTCACCTGTCTGGATCTGTTTGAGCTGCACCTGAGGCTGACCCACCACTATGTGGCTGTGGGGCTGACCCCTGAGCGTTACCATGGGAGTGGTTGTCAGGGTAACCTGAGGGGGCTTCACTATTGCCCCCTGCTGTGGAGGCTGCAACACCTGAACAACGACATTGAATGTAATTCTATGATTACAAGCATGGAGAACATTTTACTGTAGAGGCAACAATAAAGATGGATTGCATAGAGCTTTGGGCCAGCTGATGCACAATATATACATCTCATATTTATTGATCATGTATATTTGTTTTTAAATTCTTTTTAATATATAAATGTTTATTTATTATTATAATGTATAATTTAACTATTTGTTTACATAAATAATAATAATTAGAATTATTATTATTATTTTTTTTATATAATAATATGAGGAAAGGGACTCAAAAAGATTTTACTAATATTTTAATAAATGCATTCAACCCTCTACAATGTGAGAAAATCCCACACGTGACCAAATATCACACTAGCAGACAAAAAAATATCTTTAATTAGCCAATGGCAAGTCAATTGTACAATTTCACTCACCTGTGATTGAGTTAGAGAGAAAAAAATAAGTTTAGTGCAGATATAATTTCATTGCCTGTTGCCCACCTTCGGCTTGGCTGAGACACCCTCTGTAATATTCTCTCACACGTGCACTCAACGTGAGAGAAAGAGGCTTTCACACATGCCACCACGTAGAGAGAACTGACACACAAGCTCTAAATGAAGGGCTCGACAGGACTGCCCAATGGCCAAGAATTGATGGAACGGTCACTGTCCATTGGGCCAGTGCTGCAGCGTCATAAAAGTTTGTGCATGATTTATTTTATTTTTTTTAGCCTTGCCAAATGAAACCGTCAACCACAAGAAGACGTGAAACATAACTCATACGTATTTAGTAGAAAGCCGCGTCTGACTAATTTGAGCTCTTTCACTTCTGCTTGTGCTTGAATGGACAATTTCACACGAAATTCAAAATGCCCATCTCAGTTAAAGTGAATGTAAACAGTCGAGACAGAGAATGCATGTGTACAGTTTCAGTATATTGGATCTATGCATTATGTTTTAAAGTGACAGGAATCTAATATTCCTGCTGTATTTTTAAATATTAAGCAAACAACAAAAGGCTCACTGAAAAAAAAAACACTGCTTTTGACTGAAAAACTTTTGTAACTTAAATAACAATTAATCTATATTTAATTTATAAACTTTTTTCTATTTGTGATATTTCTTATAGTTTGATAGTTACAGATTGTTTACTTGTCTTTAATGTTTGAAATGTATATTCATATTATATTTATATAGAATTTGCACTGTTCTTGCATCCCATGTAAAGTCTGGTGAATAATAATAACTAAAACAAATGTACTAGCCAATGCAAACTCAAGTGTGTCTGTAAAGGGTTGAAATTACTTCAACAAACCTCTGTCCTGAATGTGTATCTTTACCTAAAAATTGTTATAAAACAAGAAAGTTATACTATTTAAAGTCTCCTGATTCTTAAGTACACATAAACCATAAACAAGTGATTCAAAACTGATCTTATTGAAGGGTCCATTTATTTGTGACCGACCAGTATTTTATAATGGTGTTCTGCCCACTAGCTATAATGACATGCATATGATGTTTATCTTTGTAAATGACACAGCTCAGAGTGATTTTATACTTTGCCACGAGGCAAATACAGGCATTACCATTCAACATAATTTAAACTATGTACTAAAGCAATTAAAACTCCAATCATTTAGCCAAATGTAAATTAAGACTAAGTACCTCATTTTACCAGCAATATGCTGTTAGTATTAATTATCCCAATAGTATCCTTGCCCTCACTGAAAAACGCTTGAGGTAAATTATGTATGTAGACGTGTCTTTACCAGAGAGGCGGTCTGGCTGGAGTTGCTGAGGACAGGCTGGATGAGCGTTCGAGGCGCTGTGGCGGTGGCTCCAGCAGTGTTGGGGCTGGTCAGCACAACAGCGGGTGCCTGGAGGGCCTGGCTCTGCTGGATGAAGGCCGTGGAGTCAGGAGTGAGCTGTCGCAGAGCTGGAAGACTCCTCTGAGGATACACACAGAAGAGGAGAGATTAATTGGGGACAATAGGACCTTCCCAATTATGAATGTTTGCGGCAAAACTTCCTTCCAGTTAATGAACTTTAAATCCATAAATTTAATAAAAGGTAATTACATGATTCCTGTACCTGAAATACAACTATACATTGAAACTGAATTACAAGAATCGAGTTATATTTTATTAATATTATGGTATTTACCTTAAGGAAAGGCACTAGATAAGGCTGAGGAGACGAGTTGAGCTCTTTGTAGAGCCTGCTGGTGAACTCCTCTGCTTCAATTGCCCCTTCCTGAGGGGACAAACAGCAAAACAACTCACACATTTTAGTACATTTAGGAGGTTTCTAGCCCCCCAAAATACTTAAAAATACTTAAAATTTAAAAGAAAAACAAAACAAGGAAAATGTCTGACATAAAATGAGAAAATATATAAGATTTGTTACTATTTCTATATAACTAAGCAGATTTTTGAACATTTATGTGAACATCTTTGTACAAAAATTCATGATCATCGGGATTTACACAAACTTTATGATTATGCAGCTCAAGAGCTTGTGTCATTGAACGACAAATCATATACTAAAACATTCAGACATATGTATTCATTTTTCAATTAAACGTGTGTGTAATTCAATTCTTACAATTATATCAGGTATGTTTTTTTTAAACAATTAATCATTTTAATCAGCAAGGGTGCATTATATTGATGAAGAGAAAAAAAAAATGTTAACATTGTTACAAAAAAAAACTTTAAGTAAAAGCTGTTCTTTTAAATGTTTCTCAAAGAATCCTGAATAATAATATAAACTATTTTCAATATTAATTATAATCATAAATGTCTTGAGCACAAAATTAAAATGATTTCTGAATGATCATCTTACGCTAAAGAAATTACATTTTTTTCAATTTCACAACACAGATTTTAATGCATTTTTGATCAAAAAAATATTAAAATCTGTTCTTTAAAACCATAAAAATATTCTTGTCCTCAAATTTTTTAATAAAATAGAACCACTAATGGTCACTAAATGTGAATAACTTCAATTCAGCTTTTACATATTATAATTTTTAAATCTAAAGTCACAAAATGGCAACTTTTTCCGAAAGACTCAGAAACATACAAACATCCTCAACCTCTGAGACTCACCAGCAGGTTCTTGACCAGCTCTTTCACATTGGCGACAGTCTCTGATGACTGCTTACCGCTAGTGGCCAGCTTTATCAGCGTGGACAAGAAGTTCCTACATTTCTTTACATTCTCCATTGTCTCCTATAGAAAAAGAAAAGTGATTGCATTAGCACAAGACAGTTTTACTCCTCCTGCAGAAGCTTAAGGTTATCTTACAACTGTCCCTCGGACAAATAAAAATGTTCAGGTTAAGATTTCACAGCATGTGCCTTGCATCAAATGGGGCTTTCAGGGGATTCCCACTCGGAGAAAACAGTTTTTCATTTAAGTTTACACTCAGAAGTCTTTTTAACAACTCATTTTTGCTCTTAAAACATATATGATCAGGTCAGTTTACAGACCCTTCAAGAAGCCTTTAAGAACGAAGCCGAATGTTCAGCACGCCTCTTCAGTTGTGAAACAGCGTGTCTTTGTGTAATCGCAAAGTTAGTGCAGCCTCTCACCGTTGTCGAGGAGACGCTGGTCCCTGTGGCAGCAGTCACGGTCCTCTGGGCAGTTCCCGCCTGCACTGACAACACTGCACCCACAGAGGAGGCCTGCTGGCACATGAGAGAGAAGATAACACCCAACTCAGAGCACAGCGCGGTCTGATTATGTCATTCCAAAGGGGCTGTTTCTTTGTGATGTGACTTTTGTAGGTACCTGTACAGGTGGTCTCTGGAGTGTGGTAGTGGCCGTGCTGCTGGGTGTAGGAGAGCCCTGCTTTATGATGGTGGTAGGAGTCACCTGTCGGGCCATTAGAGGAGTTCCAGGTGTCTGCGGGTGTGCAGAAATCAGACAGACATCAATGAGAAAAGTCTTGCAAACACTAACTAGTTAACTTCATCTCAGGGTTCAACCAAAAAGATGGCCTGATGTCCCAGATCCAGTGTGAACGATTTCTGGGTTAATTGGAAAAACTGTCACTTACCCTACTGGACCTGTGCTGTGCTGTGACTACATTTTTGCCCCTGTATTTATGTGATTTAATGAACTGGTGTCAAATAATGCTGATGTAATGTCAAAGTTACATCATCTAGCCAAGGTAAGCCACAGAACTACACGCTATAGTTTTGGAAGCATCAGTTAGAATGGGTATATTCAAAATCTGTAATATTCCACATCATTTCCTACAAAAGTGTTACACTACTGTTCAAAAGATTAGGTTCTGTGAATTCTTTTTTTATAGTTATTAAAGCAGATTATCTTATGCTCAATAAGACTGTGTTTATTTGACCAAAAATATAATACAGTTAAATATTAGTTTAAAATAATTAATCTATTTGAATACATTATAAAAATGTAATTTATTCCTGTGAGCAGCCTTCAGTGGCAAAGCTGAATTTTCAGCACCATTACTCCAGTCTTCAGGGCCCCATGATCATTCTAATATTATAATTTGCTGCTCAAGAGACATTTATTATTATAATCAATGAATGATGAGTAGAAAGTTAAAAAGAACAGCATGTATTCGAAATAGAAATGTTTTATAACATAAATGACTTTTCTGTCACTTTTAAACTATTGTTTGCGTCCTTGTAACATTTTAATAAAGATTACACTGCATGCAGAACAGACTCGCTACAATAATATTTGAGCAGCATTCATGTAAAAGTTTGTCTTTTTGAGAAAATGTGTGGTTAGTAAAAAAACTATTACTGTACTATGAAATAAGTCCATAAAACATACTGAACACGTTCACAAAAAAAATGTAAAAATGTAAATGTAAACATAAAACAATATATTGATTTCATTTTTTGCAAGACACTAATTATGTTAGAAAGGCTGTATACGAGAGAGAGAGAGATTGTATTATATTGAGTAAATGATGACAAAATGTTCATTTTTGGGTAAAATATCCCTTCAACGTCCCTATTTTCTTAACTGCTAATAAATTACTGCTTATTAAGTGTTAACAGCCTTAAAGAGAAAATGAAGCAGTCATTACATTATTTAGCAAACTGATTTCCACTTTAATACAAAAATACATAAACGCGATTAATGTAACCCTTTTAAAGAAAAAAGGATATTTTGTTAGCTTTTGAAGCAAGTGCGCAGACATCCTGTAATACCACAGAGCGTGACGTCACTGGGTTGGCTGTGTTGCCAGAGGTAAACAAACATGGAAAGTTAAAGACAGAGACAATTTATTAATTTATTTTCATAATACGAGGAGCAACATGATGTAAACAAAAAACGCTTCATACAATATCGTTCCTTTCAGACATCATTGGTCATGATGCAGGGGCGATCCATGCAATACATGGTCCATATCCGCCTCCTGACAGCAGATGGACTCTGACACGGTGGGCAGCGGTGTAAACCTGACGGTCCACACTTACACCAGATAGTGTTTCCGACCCGCTCTTTACTCCAAACCAGCGGGGTTCACTTTTCCCACCTGTAACGGTGGTACTGCTCGTCCACTCACTGTATTGGCTCACATGCACAAGCAATTATTATGGGTCAACAGTCCTTTCAAGTTTGTCTTGCATGCATTTAAATGGTAAAGAAATACTTATATTACTTATATAAACAACCCCATGACATCACAGCCTTGCTTCAAAAGCTATAAAAAAAATCCTGTTTTCATTAAAATGTTTACGTTAATCGTGTTTACTATATATTTTTGTATTAAAATGGAAATCAGTTTACTAAATAATGAACACTTGACTGAAAGCTTCATTTACACTTTAAACTCAACACAAGAGGCATTTTATTCACACACAGTATGAGAAACAGTCTTTTGATTGACAGGATATAACTGGTTTTTAAACAATTGTCTAATGGACGATAGTGAAAATAATTGCTTTTATGGGCAGATACAGATTATTGGCCAACACATCTGTGCATCACTAATAGGTATATATCAGCCTGCGAGGCTTTAGCTTCAGTGCATACAGCTCATTATAAACATATTCTAAGGAGAACACCATTGTCATAAAACATTGTAAATTCTTTGGGTTTAGTTGCAGTGTTTCAGCATTGTTACAGAAAGAGCGTATCCACATTAACATGTAACTTACTTCAAGTCCACTTGTGCATTTACATTATTTGTTATTTCATTTATTTTTTCAAAAACATGGATGCATTGTTAATAACAACTAGCACTTTTATTCTTCTTGTATCGTTTTCATCAAAAATATGGTTTAATTAAAATCATTTCATTATTTTCCATGCCTAGGGCATTTAATTTTATTTATCCATGGCACATGCATTTTGACACTTTACCTACAAATAATGTTGTCCACCGACTTGCATTATTTTATTTATTTCTAAGGGGTTTTTTTTTTTTTTTTGATAAAGAAAGCTGACCATAGGAGTGTAAAACTAATTCTAAAATGTACACTGGTTCAAACTAGGCTAGACTGTATTTATGTTGAAGTTCCCTGTGAGACTGTTGTTTTTTGTAATAAGGCTCACAAAAATTATACAGAAATTTGTATTTAGACTTATAGGCCAATATATATCAGTTATTGGCTTTCCAATACAAAGAGGTATCGGTTATCAGCCCAAATTTTCATATTGGTGCATCCTTAATCTCTACATATAATAACACAAGTTAGAACTACAAACATACTTATTATTCTGCGTTCATAGTCCCTATCATTAAGAACTGTGTACTGTAGATGTTAAATCAGTTGCGGGTGGTCAGATGGCATTACCTGTGCAGAGGTGATCTGCCCAGGGGTGGTGCTGGTGGGGGCAGCAGGGCGGGCGGCCTGAGACTGGGCCTGCATCTGTGCCAACATCTGCTGAGGGATCATCAGCAATTGACCGCTGTCACTACGCACCAACACCATACCTGGAAACACAAACAGACACATATAGAAAGGCTGACATCGCTTCCCATGTAAATTGTTATTCATTAGTGAGCGTTTCCTATTGATCTGACTGGAGTCAAGTCTGGCAGCCGTGCCCTGCTAAGAGGCATGAAGAATAAAGCGCACAGTTGGTGGCCTATATTTGCACAGCACACTGAGAACCCTACACACTCCATCTTCCGTTACCGTGTGAACCAACGGATGTGTCCTGAACAGAAACCGTTGGTTGGAGAATCCAGATGGCCTCTTGCAGAAAAAATCTGTCAAGTATTCCGTCCAGCCAGACAACAGGCTTGTCAGAATGACCAAAAGGAAAAGCATTAGAAAAAGAATACCTAGATCTGCATTTTCTGAAGGAAATACCAGTTCTTGTGAGGATGTAAAAGAAAGGGATGGTCAGACTACACTTTTCATTCATTCATATGACTTCCATTCATATGTTCGCAAATGCTTAAGACCAGAAACGCAAGCTCATGCAATTAAGTTTAGCATTTTGCTAGTTTGGTGAACTCTGACCTGTGAATTGGTATCACATGAAGACTGCTTAATAACAGTGTGACCTCTTTAATTCAAATAAACACAAACTTTAAAACTGCAGGTTTGTAGTGTCACAGGCAAGTGTAATAGATTGCGTAGTTTTACATTTGGGATTTATGATAATATGATGTTGAATTTATGTTTTGTTTTTTTAAAGATGCTGCAAAGTGACATCATCATGACCGTTACAGTGTCCAAAGAAAGTGATGAGCTCAAAGTCAAGTGTAACAGCCCTTAAAAGAATGTAGATCACACTTTTTTGGCTTGTGAGCTACTTATAAAATGGCCGAGTCAAAATGACCTACCAACTATAAAAATACAAAACATTTATGTATGAATATACCGTAATGTGAATTCTTTATATGCACAATATATTTTGGTGTAACTTGCATAACTAGATGAACCCAAGAACCGGTACATGAATAATAACTACATTGCAAAAATTCTTCTCAGTTCGCTTTTCAGTTGAAAGTCAGTGTCGTATTTTTTATTAATATAGTGATGACAGACTGGCAGATCAGGCAAATGCACTCCGAAAATGACATACTGAAAGTAAGAAAAAAAAAAGTCCACCTCCCACTTTGTTTGGAAGTGGTAAATTTTTGATTTCTTACTTTGTCCAGCTCCCTCACTCATTTTTATACTGTTTCTTAAGTTTAAAATAAATAAATTGGAGGCTTTCTCGCTAGCTTGCTAGAGTTTTGCAGAACTTGGCGGCGTCGTGCGCATGCGCGGTGAACCGTGTGTCAGAAAAGGTCAGATGTCAGACTGGCTGTCCTGTAAGTCAATCAAGTGACATATTGTATAGTGAGGACGGATGATGGGCCGACGTCTACTTTGTTAATTACATGGGATCTACCCACACTACTTTTGCGATCGACTGGTAGATCACGATCAACATATTGGGCACCCCTGATTTAGAAGAATGAGAGACAGAGAATGGAAAACCTGTGTGTGTGTGTGTGTGTGTGTGTGTGTGTGTGTGTGTGTGTGTGTGTGTGTGTGTGTGTGTGTGTGTGTGTGTGTGTGTGTGTGTGTGTGTGTGTGTGTGTGTGTGTGTGTGTGTGTGTGTGTGTGTGTGTGTGTGTGTGTGTGTGTGTCACACACACACACACACTAACATTTCGATTTCAAGACTTTTGGCACAGAAAGAGAATGAACATAAAACTTTCTTCTCTAAGGAAAGAGAAGGGAAAACTCAATTAGAAGATCCATAATAGTTTGAAATCAACATGTAAGGTTCAACTATTTATACTCAAAGACAGAGATCATCCAAAAATGTATTTAAAAAAAATCTTCTCTTTTTTCCATACAATGAAAGTGAATGTTGACTGAATCAGTCGTTCTTCCTGAAATCTCATTTTATATTGAGTGAAAGATTGAAAATTATGCAGATCTGAAGGATGCAAAAATTTTAATTCTAGGGTATGAACAACACTTGCCATCATTTTCAGAAACTAAAATTGCTTAACTGTGGCTGTATGCACTTACTATGTTTCCAGTTTAGGGCGCGCGCAAAAACTTCGCACGGTATCAGAGAAGGGTGTTAAAACAATCTCTTCAACTCCTCTGTTACACAGAATCACATAAATAGACGTACGTTTAAGAGTTCATGTGAACGACGGTACCTGGAGGTAGCTGGATGTTCTGGATGTTCTGGCCCGGGTTGCTCTGAGGGAGTCGGGGCGCTAACACCTGTGGCGCAATGGCCCTGATGGCAGGGCTGGATGCTGCGGCTGCAACAGTCGCCGGGGCTGCTGTTCTCGCAACCCCCTGCAAAACAGCCGCCTTGGCCACTCCAGGACCGAGAGTCATGCCGCCGGCGGACTGGATGATAGTTTTTGGAGACTCGGACTTGCTCGCGGAGATCGAAGCAGGAGTCTGGTTCATTAAAAGAGGTGTCGTTGTAGTAGCAGTTGTTGTTATAGTAGAAGTAGTAGTTATTCCCGGGGTCGCTACATTGGCTACAGTCGCCGAAACGGTGGTGGTATTGTTATTACTCCCGTTAATAGTTAAACCTGTTCCAGCGGTTTGCATAGATGGCCTGACAACCGTGACTGAGGGTCCTGCGCTGGACGCAGCGGATGCTGGAGGGTTCCCGTAAGAAGACTGTATCACTGTGTTTGGGCTTGGGGCGACAGTGACGTTTCCGTGTCCTTTTGCCACCCCGGGCCCGTTATTAACAACTGGTACAGAAGTTGAAGCCCCGTCTGATGATGATGATGATGATGGGCCACTGGACACTGGAGTGCCGCTTTCAGTGTGCGAATCCATTGCATTGCCTCCGTTCAAAGTTTGCACCGTGGACGTCCCGATCAAAGTAGTTACCATAGCATTAAGAAACACTGGATCGCCTTAGCTGTCTTCCATCTGTGCCTCTGGCACATCAGTTCAGGAAGTTTGGGTTTTCATCCGCTTTTCCCTCCAGTTGCTTTTCGAAGGAACAAGCGTGAGTGAAGGGGAGTCTCGTGTCACAATGTCAATAAGGATTTGACAAGTGCCCGTGTCACCTCAAGTCCACTAGTAACAATGCTCTTGGGAGAAACAATCATCTAACACACTTGAAGACCGGCTGCTTTCATTATGTTCATATGTACAAGAGCTCGAAGAATGTCAACATTAGCTAGTTGAATTGCCTCTTTTCCCGGAGTCAGCGGGGTGATTTTCCGGCTGCCTGGGCGCTTACCTCAAACTTATTGTGACAAGATGTGGAAACTTCTAACCTAATACAACTTGAAGTGTCGGTAAAAAAGTTTCTTTCCCACTCTTTTAATACAAAAATCCTTATATAGCAGGTCAAAGCCTGCCGCCATCTTCGATGTGAACAGTGAGGAGCTTTGGACAAAATGACATTGCGCATGCGCGCAGAAGCGGAAACGTCATTACGCTGGAGTTTTGCGGAATCCTCATTGGTTGTCTCTATGCGTGGAGGCGGGACATGAGAAACGTCAGTTGATTCTTGCGGAGCGCGGTCAGAGTCGGTCTGTCATCGAGAAAAGGGCCTTGTGAAGTTGAAAAACAGCCGTTGATTAATACGCGCATTGCTCTTGGGTATATCGAGAGGCACTCTTAGCTCTTGTGTGTTGATTATACGGAGTGTAGGGGCTATTTTGTGAACTTCACAGCGGGCTGTCTTCCCCCAAGATGGCCCCGTGTTTTGAAGCGTCTGTGTTGAAAGCGTGAAAAGGCGCCACACCTCTGCCAGCGTGACTGGCCATAGAGGGCACGCGTGCTACTGCATCAATAGTTCACAGGGTTCCTGCTCAAACCCCATATGGCTTACAGTATTCTCACCTTTACTCCATTCAGTTACGTGGTATAGTTTTGACATAGAGTTTAATTCTTTATTGCACAACGTTACCTCAGGGTAAAAATAATATTTTGCAAACACATTATCCATAATATGACAATAAAATAGGTAATGAAGGGATGACTTTAAATGAACCAATAAAAAGCTTTTTCTTGGAGATTATGTCTTGGTGGTCTTTATAGTAGGCTATAGTGTAGTATGTACATTTTTTCCTCAAAAGTTCTTCCCAAAGGTGTTCTTTTTTTATTAGATTTGTATCGTTTAATAAAAACAACAACATTAAAGTCATTTCATAAGGAAGTTAGTTTAATGCCAAATATAAAGAAATACTTAAATGCAAGAAAAAAAATGAAGTGGTGTAAACTTCTTGATTTCTTTTAATTACTTTTGACCTAACTCATTTATTACATTGATTGGAATGGAATAGTCTTGACCTATATTGATGCAACAATATAAAGAGAAATTATATTCCATTCTTTTTTATCAACAACATTTAAGTACATTACATTACTTCAGGGTTTTCCAGACTGGGGTTTAAATTAGTTTAATGTTAAGTTAATAAGTAAATCATAAAATTTAAATGACAGCATAATAATAATTTTAAAATAATAAATAATAAAAAAGTTGAAATACTTTATTTGTTTACCTGCATGACATGTGACAGTTAACCGAAATCAGATAACACTAATTGTATTACTGTTTGTTATTATTATTGACTGAGTTATATTAATAACCTAACTTATTAACTTAAAATCTAAGGGCTTACTTCAATTAAATATGTAAAGTCAAAAAGGGAAAAAAAAAGAAGCATTGCATTGCATGAAAATATGAATTTTCTTGAATTTATACCTTTTAATGTGTTTGAAAGACAAAACTCTCCAAAAGACTAATAGTAATACATATCCATGTAATCAAGTAATACATAGTTCAATGACTGATGATTCAAATTATAGGTATGCTTGTCAGTAGTTGAAAGGAGATTCAAACACCTATTGAGAGTGAAATGAATTCTTCAAATCCAGTGATCGAATACTGTGGGTCTGTTTTCAGTGATAAACACCTAACTAGTGGCTGGCCTGTGTGTGCAATTCCACAAACCTGGAAGACCTTCTGAAAGTATTTAAGCAGTAGGCCTTTTGTAATTTATGTAAGGAAAATGTAAAAGATAAAAACGAAAAGAAGTAGTTGGGAGAATCAATGAATTATGATTTTTTTTTTAAATCAATGTGATGACATGTAATCATGTAATCAATAAAAAGTACTAGTTTTTAAAATGTATACTCTAATTAAAAATAGTTAATTTTTGGAATCTGATTACATAAAGCAGATTGCATGTAATTAGTTACTGCTCAGCAGTGTGTGGGATTTGTGTCATTTCTGGTTTGAAAAGGGTGTGTGTGCAATGGTAACATCACTGGAGATATATATAGATTCAATAAAAAATAATTAGTGTTCTGAAACAGTGTGCTCTTTATGCATTTTTAAAGGGGGAACAATATGCAGTAAACTAATTCCTGTAATAATGTATTAATTCCTGCTTGGTTGAGATTAAAATACGAAGATGAGGAAAAGCATGTACGTATATTTGCTATGTGCATGTGGTTTAATTGCCTCCAATGACTATGCAAACAGTGACAGAATGACAGTGGTTATGATGTTGTGAAACAAAATACAGTGTTGAATCTCATAAGATCCTTAGCTGTTTATGAGCACCAATTTATGAGCACATTGCTCTGCAGATCTAAAAGGATCTCAAGGAACTCCAGTAGGGAGGAGGACTGCGATTATTTGAATGACAGTGAGGTCCACTTTGAAATGGCGAGCACTTGTAACTATGAAAATAAAGAAACTCAGCGTGAATGTAAACAACATTACATGACTGATTACAACAGCAGTGGTAATTGCATTAAGCAGTGCACATAAATCAAATGTTATGACACTTTTTATTTAACAGAACTGTGATGAATGTGTATCTAAAAGTCACATGACTTCCGCTATGACTGTTCATGCTGAGAAAGCACTGCAAAAAGTCTGACCTGTATCGAATTTAGTAGTGGCCCACATTTAGAAGTGGCCTAAATCAAAATTTAACTAAATAAGATTCCATGTGTTTAATGCTGATCAAATTATAAAAAATAAATAAAAAATTGAGCGAAAATATTTTGTTTGGGACCCTTTTGCTTGCAGTCTGAATGTAGCCGAAGTTGTACTGTATCTTTCAACATACCTTCTGGTGTTCATCCATGTGTTTTCATGCTATAACTTGTTCTAAAGAAAAAAAAGGCCATACACCAAGTTGTTGCTTTAACTGAGGCGGTACAGCCATCTGACACGCCACAGTATCAAAAGGCCAATTTTTGAATTGTCCATTTTTGAATTTTGTGATAAAATGGACAAAACATTAGGTTTTGGAACAATTGTAGGTACCCAATATGAAGGGTTCAATGTTAAACAAATTTTTTTTCATACTCTCCATTTAATCTTCTTTTGCACTATTCACATATATGCCCTCCTGACATTTACATTTACATTTATTCATTCAGCAGATGCTTTTATCCAAAGCGAATTTCAATTTGAGGAATACAGAAAGTGATACATCCTGAAGATGCAAAAGTACATAAGAGTGCTTACAATACACAGTTACACATACTGTAATACAAGCCTGTAGAACAGAGGAAGGTTTTTTGTTTGTTTTGTTTTTATTAAAGTTGAGGTGATGTGTGCATGTGTGCCTCAGGTGTTCACGAAAAAGGTGAGTTTTTAGCAGTCTTTTGAATATTGTGAAGGATTCTGCATTACCGGTGAAGGCATGGAGATCGTTCCATCAGCAAGGAATGGTGAACAAAAGTGTCCTTGAGAGTTATTTTTTGCCTCTCTGTGAAGGTACCACGAGTCGTTGATCGATCAAAGGTTTCTGGTAGGTATGAAGATTTGAAGTAGCATGTGGAAGTATGAGGGTGCTGAGCCTGTGTTAGTTCTGTACGCAAGAGTCAGTGCTTTGAATTTGATGCAAGCTGCGATTGGGAGCCAGTGCAGAGAAATGAAGAGTGGAGTGACATGGGCCCTTTTGGGTTCATTGAAGATCAGATGAGCTGTGGCGTTCTGGATCATTTGCAGGGGTTTGATTGCACTAGAAGGAAGTCCAGCCAGAAGAGCATTGCAATAATCCAGTCTGGAAATGACCATGGCCTTTACCAGAAGTTGTGTTGCTTGCTCCATTAGGAACGGCCTGATCCTCCTGATGTTGTGAAGTGCAAACCTGCATGATCTAGTTGTCTTTGCGATGTGACCTTTGAAGGTCAACTGGTCCTCGAAGATCACTCCAAGATTTCTGGCAGACCTTGATGGGGTAATTGTTGAGGAGCTGATCTGGACGGTGAAGTCGTGTTGGAGAGTCGGATTGGCAGGAAAGACAAGAAGCTCCATCTTTGCCAAGTTGAACTGCAGATGATGGTTTTTCATCCATGTCGAGATGTCCGCTAAGCAGCTTGTGATTCATGCAGCCACCATGGGATCATCTCGTTGAAATGATAGGTAGAGCTGTGCGTCATCAGCGTAGCAGTGATGTACCCATAAGAGATGTGGTGTATATGGAGAAGAGAAGTGGTCCAAGAACTGAACCCATTTGAGGGATTATACTGTACCCAGTAAACACTTATATTTTAATTGATTTTTAGAAAACAAAATATTTGACAAAATAAATGAAAAATGGCAATGTAAATGTTTTGTGGCAATGTTTTATGGCCATGTATTTTAGGTCAGGCTACCTGAAATTTGTTGCTTCCTGACAATCGGAGCAACTCAGGCATGGGATTCTCCACAGAAGGTTCCTTGTGTAAACAACAGCCAAAGTGTTTTGGTTGGCTATGACAACATCAAGACCTTCCTGGGCACGTAAAGCATTATTTCACCATTTCTCTAATAGCTTCCATTATATACTCTCATTAGCTAATAATATGTCTGTAAATTCTGCTTTCAGAGGTATAGTATTCATCAGTTTTCCTGCTGTTGGTACTTGCTGTGTACATATCAGTAGGTACGTGAGGTTAGGATCTTCGAGTCTTTCCTTTAATCCTCAGATTCAGTGGCTGATAAAATGTAATTTTGGAAGTGCCATGGCATGAACAGTGGACATTTATGATGGTCTGGGATAATAGACCATTTAGAGATATAAAAACCATGGAAAGAGTGCAGAGTGGTATCAACAATAAATGATTGTTCTAGATTTCACATATGGTAACAGTTCCTGAAAAAAAGGGACCACGACATTTGGCTATAAACTGTTTCACGAGAATCAGAATGTCTGCATACAGAATATATTACAGTTATCAGAAAAACTCTGATCTAGAAAATTATACATATGCTCTGCATTATGTACTTTATGTTAACAACAGAGAGTACTTGAAAGCCATTGTCACAAAAGTCACCAATTCCAATAAGACTCTGGTAAACATCTTAGAGTATTTGATTTTAACATTACAGCACGTCTTCTCAAAACCTAAAGACATGCTAATGAAAAACAAGAAACAGATTTGATTTGTGAGGAGAGCAATCACGTTTATTTTCTAAAATTGAAATAAAACTGAACGCATCAATATAAATCATTTGCAATAAATCAAGGTCTCCACAACAACCTTAAATGTCTATAAACACTCAAGTCTCAGTTAAGTTCAAGTGCTCAAAAAGGGCACAAGTAAATCAATATCCTTCAAAAGGTCTCTTCAATATAATGGATAAATAAAATAATGTTAAAGTAAAATTAAATAGTCAAAGCCTACTGGAATAGTTTCGGCCTCATCCCTGGCTGCAGTCATGTCATATATGAAACAGCTGCTAATATAATTCCCTGTAGAGAGTTATATCACTTGCTGCAGAAACAGGTAGGCGCCATGCAAAATGTAACAAAAAACATTTGAAAGTGAACAAAGACATTTGCTTTACTGTTTCAGCTCCCTCTTCCTTACTACGAAGGGGAACTTTAGTTATTGGATTGGTCAGTTTGAATGTCTCACTTTGTGTTTCAGTCAAATGCAAGGAAGGACAAAAGAAGTTGAACTGTTGCTCTTGTCTCTTCTTTTCTTTTCCTTTGGGTCCCTTTATTGGAACAATCTTTCTTTGCCTCCTTCTCTCTATCTATCCCTCAGGTAGCATTCTACTTATTTGTTGAGTATAATTATTGGGTTAGGGTTATATCATCTCATGTCATCTATTTTGTAATTATTTTTGTAACCATAACCAGATATTGTTAAGCCCTTTCCATTTCAAGCAATGTGCTAACTAGTTTTCATTTGGCATTATTAATGTGTTACCTTACATTTATGCATTTGGCAGACGCTTTTAACCAAAGCGACATATAATTTATATTCATCCATTATGAATATTACATTTCAACTTTGCAATTAAAACAAATATTACATTTTCCAAAGAAAGCACCTAAAAAGATAAATGTAAACATAGACTACTCATAAAAATAAAATCGACAAAAATCCAACTAGAATACAATTCAGTCAATCTGAGGATGGATGAAGGTGAGGAGACGGCAAACTTAAAGCTCAACAAGCTTTATTGGCACAACAGAAAACAAAGACTTTAAATATAAACAAAAGCAGCACTCTTAGTGCAGAAACCTTGGGACAACTCGGAGGAACATGGGAGAACCATCCAACCACACGTAAACATTCAAAAATAAACAAAACCTAAAGACTTTAAATAAAAAACAAAAGGCACACTTGTGCAAAAATAGAAGATAGCTACAGCAATCATGGGGAACAAGGTGCGCTACAGACACCATCACACACAGTTAACTCCACTATCAACTGACAAAGACAAAAGAACACATGAGGGCTTATATACACAAGATAATGGGGAACAGGTGACGAGGCTAACCAGAAGAGTGATTGATGCAACAGGTGAAAGGAACGACAAGGGAAACACATGGAAGGAAACAGGAAGGGGTGTGACACAATCAAAGGGATTCAATTATATGCATTAAAATATTAAGTTATCCTGTTCATTAAATTATGGAGAATAGTATTATACATACACACACACAAATGTTAAGCTTATATTAAACATCTTTTTACAACCTTGTGGTGAATGTATTTGAGGTTACAAATATATTTGCATCAGACACGTCTCTTGTACCGTAACGCTCTCCTCTGTGACACTCCAAGTAAGGACCCCAGTCCTCTGTGGGTGAACAGGCTGCTTTGATACGCTGTACAACAAAATCCAAGAGATTATAATGAATATGTATGACAAAAGAATACAGTGCACCACTGATATACCATGCATGTTAACCTCTTGTCTGAATGCCAACAGATAAAAATGTACACATTCTGCTTTACCTGCCAGGGGCCTCCGCTAGCTTTGTACACTTTCCAGATTGCAAGAATAGGGATCCAAATGAGGCAAAATGCAGTCAAACACCAGCCCAGGGAAAGGCCCCAATCTGGGTATGGAACTGAAGCATATGTGGGGGGCGTAAAAGTATAAAAGGACCATACAAGAATAATCTGCAATGAAAAAACAACAACAAAAAATTCAAAAACATCATCATTAGGTACAATTTATATGTAGGTTTGTATATCTACGTTTAAAATGATGTACATACAACAAGAACCACTGGTGTGACAACAAACCAGCAAGCTCTCCACCATAACCAGAAGATGGAGCTCTTGGTCCCAATCATCATCTCAATGTCCTTGATGAACCGATTACCACCTGAAAATGTACATCACATATCTTAGAAAAGAAGAGAGCAATAATTGAAGATAACAAATATTTAATTATCACATATTACTAATAGATACTCACCGTAAAGGATGGTTAAACCCAAGACTTCCAGTAATGCAATAACCAGGAGAATCCACCCAGCACAAAATGTGTCAAGTAAAGTCACCCAGTATATACCTGCCTTTCAAAACAATTTTAAACATGTTAAATCCACAAATGGGTTCACTTTCTAATGGTGAGTCACAGCAAGTCTCTCAGTAAAAATGGGAACCTAAATTCCTAATCAGTGCTGTTCAGAATGGTTTGCTTACCCCAGTGACACACGGCAAACCAAGCAGAAAGAGAACAATGCAGACCGCTGTTGTAAGAAGTCCCCGTTTATTCTTCAGAACTTTGGGATATGCATCCTGAATGCAAGTGGTAATAACCTCTGTAAACAGATCACGATTCAAAATTAAATCAAACATTTGAGTAATGTTTTTTTTAAGTTTTTTTGTAATTATTTATTATAAATCTTTGTTTACCTATTCCTGCAAACTGGGAGTCCAGGCCAAGGGTAATAAACATAAAGAAGAACAGGATTGCCCAGAGGGGTGATATGGGCAGTTTAGAGAGAGCATCAGGGTATGCAATGAAGACCAATCCAAAACCTAGAACACAAATTGCAACTTAGCATCTTGTTAGATCAGAACTAAGAACTGATTAGAATTGTATTGTATCCCTTGACAATTTAAAAAAAAAAAAAAAAAAAAAAAAAAAAAATATATATATATATATCAATGCTGACTTTTTCATAAAGTATAAGTTTTCATCTCAGTGTAAAATACACATACTAAAATGTTTTAAAAATATAAGGTCCAACTAAAAATGTACTTTAATGGAACAATTGCAAGTATACTTTAGGTACACTTTAAATATTTAGCTTTTAAAGACAAGATATTATAGTGATCAAACTAATCTTACTAATAATTATATCAAAACACATTTTAGACTTAATAATAAGTAATGTGTACTGTGCAAAAAATTACTTACTCCAAACAGGTTAATTATAGTATTTATATCAGTAAGTCTCAAGCGATATGTCAGTAAATATGTTAATGGATATGTATACTTATTATGAAATAAATGTATTTTAAATAAACTTTAGCATTGTTATGGTTGGGGTGTAAGGACGAGCAGAAAAATAGGCTTTTACTGGACAGCAGACTTGACGGAAAATAATACGATGAACTGACACAGGACAACAAACTCAAGGAGAGTAAATCGGGAGCAAATAAGGAGGGTGCCGAGGGAGCAAATTAACCAATAGTTAATTAACCAAAGAAAATAAGATCGGCGGGGTTAGACAATAGACAGGAGAGACACACCAAACACAATGAAAATAAATGGCAAACACAATCACAAGCCATGTGCTCAAACAAAACAAGACACAAACACGCAGCCAATGAGAACTCATACCCGTGTGTTCACACAAAACATAACATGAAAGTACGGGGCTGACTTTTTTCCTCACATCTGCAACTTTATTTCTCAGAATTGCACGATTTTTGTCTCGCATTTGTGAGTTTATATCTTGCAGTTCCGAAAAAAGTTAGAATTAACTATGAGATAGAAAGTCGCAACTGACTTTTATCCTTTTTTATTCCGTGGCGAATACTAGACCTTTCAGTCAACAGTTCTTAAAATAACCATTTTTTTGCATGAAGAACATTTTGTAAGCTGAAGAACCTTTTTCCACTATAAAGAACCTTTTGTGCACTGAAAATGTTCTATGGATGTTAAAGAATCTTAATGGAACTTTTTAAGGGTTTTATTTTTTATATTTTTAGTAAATCATGATAGACTTGTTATTTATGGTTAAACTATGGGTTTCATGACACATTACTCATTTTATAAAATAATTAAATTATTCAGCAAATTCACACTTTTGATTTCTACATTTACATTTCAGATCTTACCTTCTTTTGCAATTTCTGACACTGGTTTTTGATAGACATGCGCCATGTGTCCAAGGATAGAAAATATGGCGAAGCCGGCAAAGACACTGGTGCCACAGTTTGTAATGCACACAATAATGGAGTCTTTGTAGCAGTTGTTGTGAAACTTATTGTAAGAGGACAGGGACATTAAACCACCCCAGGCAATGGAGAGAGAAAAGAAGATCTGAGTAGCTGCATCCTTCCATACCTACAATAAAAACAGATCCACATCCGTTGTCTGATTCACAGCATTTGTATTCCTGTACAGTTTGACCATTGTGTTAAGATCTTTACAGACCTCAGCTTCAGCCAGTCTGGTGAGGTTGGACTTTGTACCTATGTAGAAATCAATGCCATCTTTCGCTCCCTCCAGAGTTACACCACGAATTAACAAGATCACAAGGACGAGGTAAGGGAAAGTAGCCGTGAAATACACCACCTGAAACATACCATTTATTAAATTGAATCCAAAATGCTCTTCCCATTTCAAAACCGTTTATTGTACAAATACAACTTAATGTTTCTGGGATGAAACACTAACCTTCCCAGAGGACTTGATGCCTTTGAAGAGAGCTGCTCCGATTAGTATCCAGGCAAACAGCAGGCTAAGGGCCAGATGCCATACCACCGGCCCCGTCTCATCCATACTGCTGGTGCGCTGGAGAGCCACCTCACTGAGGACAAATCATTTGACATAAAATGTTCAATTCAAAAACATAACAAAAAAAGAATACAAAAAATGAACCCAGTTGCATGCGACGCATGAATGAGCACTCAATGTATCGTGTCTAGTACTCAGGGATAAGGGTTGTTGGCACAGGGTTATTTTATGCATCATAACAGTGTATTCAAAGATGTAACATCTGAAAGTTTCCCCTTTATGACATGGACCCATTGATTCTATCATTTGAGACTAATGATTAAAACAGGCTGAGGTGAAGATCATTTTTAAATTTTACTCAGAAAAACTTTTTCCCCCAGATTAAAATGTTTTTTGTTTTTTAAATGTATTTAGTTATTTCAGTATTAGTCACTAAAAAAAATTTTTTAACAGAAGTTGAAATAAAAATACTTTAAATAACTGTTTTCCATTTTAATATATTGTAATGTGTAATTTTAATATAACATAATATAGCTGTTTCTCCAGTCTTCATATGATACTTAAGAAGTCATGCTGATTTGATTGTCAGGTTTTTTCTTTTATTACTTAATCACTGCATCCTTTCTGAAAATAAGTGTTAATATCTCTAACTTTCGAACAGTATAGTTACCTGTCACCATGAGGTTAATACAATTATTAAAGCATTATAAATGATTGAGTGTGTTATTGAGTGGTGTTAGGTTTAAAACAATCATTTTATCATTTTTATCTTTTGTGCTTGTTCCATCTTAAAATTACTGCATTTTAAACATCAAAGGGCTAGATAATCCACCAAACCTCCTGTTTCAACAGGAAATACTACACCCTGCAAATCTTTAAAGCTTTGCCAACCTTCCTCAAAACCTGACATACCCCAACAAATTTAGGATACATTTTGTCTGCTTTGTCCAAGAACTTGGGAAGAAATGAAAAGCGTGCTAACAAACCTTTGTTTCACTGACAAGCAGCTATTGTATAAAAACAAATGTCATCTTACTCCCAGTATTTCTCACTGAAACTCTGTTCTGCTGAGAATTCACTCTGACAGGTTTGATTCTCACCAGTCACATTCAGTGCTGCAACAGAAAAGTTGTAGACTGTTGAAGTACAACAAAAGGAACAACTATGTACAGTATCTTGATAAATATGTATAACATACAATATGGTATTTAAATCTAAATTAGTTATAGTTATTAACTATTATCATTAAGCACAGAGATGGAGGAAGTTTTCATCAAAGAAAGTTTTTACAGCTCAAAAAATCATAGTATGTGTGAAACAGCAACATAAAAAGTCCCTCTACAGAAAAGAAGCATTCTACATAACAAACCTGTTGAGTTGCAGAGCTCGGCACTCCAGGGAAGAGGATATTGAAAAGATGCAAAAAAGTAGTAGACACTGTATGCGATGATCACGTTATAGTAGATTGCCATAAAAATGCTTGCCAGCATCATTGTGATGCCAACACCTACAAAAGATCACATAAAAAACGTTTAAGGTATAAACGACGAACTTGAAACCATTTGTTTAAATAAACGTGAACTTGATTTGCACATGTTGGGTTTTTTAGTGTCCGAAAAACTCCTTAAACTGTAATACAAAGGTCCTGAGGGCATATGTAAGTATGCAATCTGCATGCTAACTGTGTCAGCAAAGTATTTGTCCTCAGCATGTCTCAAGGTTGGTTTAATACATGTATAAATTAGCCCTGAGGCATTTACTGCATCAGTGGACCTCAAAATATGGTGAAAATGACTAAATAAATAAAAACCACCACCTGAATCCTTGGTGGATTTCTAAGAAACCACCTCGGCAGCTTCTAGATCTACCAACTTTCACCAATTTCACCACAAAATAAAAATTCTGTTATCAATTGGGATATATTTTGAAGAATGTTGGTAACCAAAGCGTTGATGAGCGACACTGAATTCCATAGTATGGTGAAAAAAATACTAAGAAGTTAATGGGGTCTCATCAACTATTTAGTTAGCGACATAAAAAAATATATTTTTTTCAAGTTTTCATATGTTACCTTGCAGTATAGGCACAGCTTTCCACCCATTGATGGGTCCTTGGCTGCAGAATTGTCCAAAAGAGCTCTCCATGAAAAACAAGGGAAGGCCAGCAACAGCTAACATGATAGTGTAAGGAATGAGGAAAGCCCCTAGAAATGTAATATTCGAAACAGACAGAAATATAAGAGATTAAAAAGATTTTAAGATCCTGTGCTGATATAATAAATGGAAAGTAGATTTGTAGTAGTCTGTGAACTATGAAGGATGTGTCAAATTTATGGCTGCTTTTCTTGCCTGGTTTTATATTTTGCCTCGCTTTTATACAGTATTTTATTATATTATGCACTGATTGTGAAAAAGTCATCTCAAAATTTCTCTTACCTCCCCCATGTTTGTAAGTCAAGTAGGGAAATCTCCACACATTTCCAAGACCAACTGCATAGCCGATCATAGACAGCATGTACTCTCGTTTGCTGCTCCAGTTTCCCCGGTCAGGGTTCTCCTCTTCCTGCCCAACATGAGGATCTGTGTCGTTGGATCCATCTTTATCCTAACAAAAATAAATAAATATGAAAAATAAAAATTACTCATAAAAAAATCTTCAGCTCGTCTTGCTCTTCAATTTTAATCTCAACAACAACAAAACAAATTAATTTGCTATTGCTATTATCAAAGCATGCCAATAAATTCATGAATAACTTGTTTGCTTGTTACCTTCTCGACTGCAACTGAGTTTCTGAAAAGTGCTCCTGTTATGTTGTTCAAATTGTATTTCCTCATTTTTCAGCACAGTCTCAAGAGCGTGCAGCTAAAGTGATGGATACATCTGACCAAGTGAACTTGAGGAAAACCCGTAGACGGTAGTCTTATATAGGTGACATTCACCCTCCCCACCCTCTTTTAACATGACAAAACATCACATTTGGTGTGTTCATCAAAGTTCAGTACACATTACTGATTAAAACCTCGTCTGATGTAAATTTGACCTTGATTTATTAATAGAAAGTGTTTTGATGAGTTCAAATATGCTTGAGTGTGTAAATGTATATATTATACATTGTGTAAGTACAGTGTGTACGTACTTTTTTCCATAGGAAGAACTGGTCTAATGACTAGGTATCAGTAATTTTCGTCAAGTAAGTGTCAGAATAAACTACTAGTCACTGTAACCAAGGCCCCTGATAAAACTTACTCCCTCAAAAAGGAGGCTTCACAGTCATCCTCTGTGCATCATATTCATATTTATTCAGCGTGATCACTTCCATGAAATTTTATTACTAAACATTTAGGCGAGGCTGAAACTATTCAGGGAATGTGAGGGAAGCAAATTGGCTTTATTAATATAAAACATATTTTATTTGAAGTTCAGATTATGGTGTGGTTTTACAGAGTAATAGTTATAAAATATAGTAATATAGTATAGTAATATAGTAACATATAGTAACTATTTAAAAGTTTGATTGTGTTTTGTTTGTGTGCCAATCCTGAAATGTATTAAAAACAAATGATTCTGGGAATTTAGTGAATCCACTTCCCTGTTTTTTGTCTCCCAAAGCATGTTAAAGTGCAGATTCCAAAACCGTTATTGACATTCCACAGACCCTCAATAGCTGGACACTGAGGGATGGAGAGCAAACATACTATCTTTGTATCAAGCCTGACAAGAGAGCACTGGCCTGAAATAATCAGGCAACTTATTAACTCAACACCCTCAACATTTCTACAGGTTTGAACATCTCACCACCTGCATTTAAGCCTTATAACTCACTGTCCTTTAGTTAAGCATCAGATTATAGTATGGTTTGCTCATTTGTGAGATACAGATAATGAGTTGTCTTCCGCAGCCTGATGTTATTGCCCAGAAGTGTTTTGACTATTATTAAAGTGCTTATCAGGTAATTACAGGTAAAAGAAACAAACAGACTATGCCTGTTTTAGAGGAAACATGTTATCATAGTCTAAGACTTAAAATAGACCTACAAAACATGCTTGTGGTCAGAAGGACACACACACACACACACACACACAAACACACACACACATACATACATACATACATACATACATACATACAGTATATATGTATGTATATATATATATATATATATATATATATATATATATATATATATATATATATATATATATATTCAGCACTGTGCAAAAGTCTTAGGCAGGATAATATTCAACCACCCCAAAAATATTTTACAGACCATTATTTTTATATTTTGCTGTAGTGTGACAGTAGAAAATATCTGTTTACCAAACATTCCTTTTGTCATTAATTCAGAGAGATTTTTGTATGCACAAGGAGTTTGACAACATCCGGTGCTCCACACGGAAATCTGATCTCACCATCATCCGGGATTACATGAAGAAAAAGAACTGTGGCAACATCTCCAAGACACTTGAAGAAACTTTCCTGCAAAGCTACCTGAAAAACTATGTGCATGTGTACTTGGACAAAAGCTTTTAAGCGCAAAGGGTGGTCGCACCAAATGTTGATTTGATTGATTTAATAGGTTAACTGATAAATAAAATCTATTTATGATATTAATTTTAAAAGGGTACTGCCTAATACCATTCACAGTACTGTAGCTTTGCAGGAAGGTTTCTTAAAATGTCTTGGAGACGTTGCCTCGGTTTTTCTGGATTTAGTTTGACTCAGTTTGATCTTTTTCTTCATGCAATCCCAGACAGACTCAATGATGGTGAGATCGGATCTCTGTGTGGAGCACTGGCTGTGTCAGACTCCCTGTGTATACAGAAATCTCACTGGATTATTACAATTAATGGCAAAATGAATATTTGGAAATGTAAGCTTTGTAAAAATGTGAAATTTCTTAATGACACACTATGTACACTATATATATATAATTTGACAAATGTGATGTAATTTCAAGTGTTCAGGGAGTTTCAAGTATCTCTAACAAGTCAAGTATAGACAATACTGTCTATACTGTCTATACTGTCTAAGTATAGACAGTATCTTGCTGGTAAGTTTACAATGTGCATGCATTAACTTTGATAAGTAATCTTTATACTCTAAAAATAGTTTGCATTCAGGGTGATTTTCTACAAGTTTTTGGTATCATGACAGCAGAAATATTGCAAATGAAGACTGTGAGTCACCTGAATTCATTACGTTTGAACTGACGTAGGATGGATTACTCCCTATTACTTACGGTACTAAAGTCACAATATGATGTCATTGTCCTTTTGTCACAAACGTATGGTGACTCAAACAAAACAACATCATTAAGCACAAGACGTTCTCAAATCTGTGTAATGTGACAATAATTTCCAATGACCTGCAGGCTTGTACCACATGACTTGCAAATTGAGTCACATTAATATGTGACTGATTCATGGCATAAAGCACAAAAGCCACATTCTTGAAACTGTCAGTTTTCTTTGAAGGTTACTTCCTTGATTTGGGCCTAAATCTGTCTAAATGTTCTGCATGCAGGAATACTCCAACAATATTTCAAATATGTGTCAATATATAATTAAGAGTAATATACATTGACATAAGAAAAGAAAAAAATAGAAATTAATATGAAAAAACTTGAATGGTGTTTAAGGGCTAACATGAGACTATGTGTGTTATATCAGTATCGGACAAAGTACCGTAGGTTGGTAAGTTTAGTAGTTTGTCTGCTGTGATTTATTCAACAGAAAATTGGACAGACTGAAAAAATGAATTAGGCCAATTTAGATATTAAGATATGAAAGTTGGTTGAGAGAACTAGTGAAATACGATTTGTTTGCATATGATTATACTCACATAAAAGCATTTTATCCGTCATAATATGTTTTATTGAGCCACATAAAAGGTCTACAAGTTTGTTTAAACACCAGGACCTCAGTCATCTTTTTTTCACATGCAATATATTTGCTTTTAAAACAACAATGCAACATTTTTTCTTTCCCCTCTTTCAGATGTGAATAGGGGAGAGATTTAAAAGTTTACCAATTTAAAAGTTTTTTTTTTTTACTTTTCTTATGATGATATCATATCAGATAACACAATATAGAACAAGTTAGATGGATGTAGTCAAGTACGATGTTTCTGTTCTCAGACCTGTTCGTCTGTCTCACATGTAGAATAAATACTCACAGTTCAAACTCCTTTCCTGAAGAAACATGAATCCAGGTTACACAAACCTAAAGTAAATTAAATGTGCATCAAACAAAATATTAATGTACTATTGATTTTTAGCGCTGTCAACAGTATCATTTAACCAACAGAAAAGCATATTAAAATGGCTATATGGCTTTTGATTGGCTTCACATACCTTTACAGAGGATCTCCATTTCCTATCTAAATCTCTCAATTTCCCTTTTCCCCCTTTTCTGTATTTGTACTTCTCTCTAAAGTCCACAGGAAATTAGATTCCTTTCATATAAAATTGCAAGGCACAATAAATTTCCCTACTAAAAATGTACAACAATGAAAAGTTATGGCACTTTTTTAGATAATAATGGAGGGAGACAAAGAGCCCCCTGCTGAATGGTAAATGCCATTACAAGGCGATATCAGAAGCCAGGCGAAGGCACAGGGCAGCTTCAGAGGGCATGTCTCCAGCACTGATCTCATTTCCTTCCAGCCTCAAGACTCTCAGCTTGGAGAAGTTCATAACATCCACCACACTGCAGAAACTTCCCAAAGTAAACTCTGAAACAAATGGAAAACACATTTTCTGTACAATTTCAACATTTCTGTCATGGGAACAGATCATAATAGTTAAGAATGTTACACTGAATTACACTGTAAGAAATTATTTACTTAATAAAACTTATTTTTAGCTTTAAGAAAAATCAAGTCATGTGTTCTTGTAACCTTCAAGTTCTAATTTCATGGGGCTGTTTTCAAGACACCATTTTCAACTACATTTATGCCTTTGGCAGACATTTTTATCCAAAGCAACTTACAATTCATTCAAGGAACACATAAGTTCACACAATAAGTTCTTGCTTAACTTGGGATCGAACCCATGACCTTAGTGTTGTAAGCACCAATGCTCTACTGATTGAGCTACAGGAAATGGCCATTCAGGCATATGGCTACTGCGTTTTGGTGGCCTGAAAACACAAATGTTTGAAACAAAAAGCTAGTTTTTGAGAAAAAATACCATTATCGCCTCAGTGATGGTATGCAAATGCATAATACATCTTTAGTCTATAGGCATGCACGTTTCAATGCATAAGTATACCAGTGTGGTACACCAGTCTTTCTTTACAAAGTGACATCACCAACTACTTGTCTGGCATGTATAACACTGCATTATTAGTTGTTTTTGTGGATAACATGTATAATTAATATTCAGCTGAAAGATTGTGAGGATATGTAACAGAACAATGTGTTTAAACAGCATAAAAAAATCATATGGAACAAATATTGGTTCCTGTCTGTTGTTGATTAATACCAGCAGTAATGGTCTACAACACTGTACATAGTCATGTCGCCGGAAATTGAGTTGTGAACAAGGGTCCTTACAAGTGCTCAGATTCGTGTACACTAGCTCGGGTGTTAAGGGGCTTACTGAGCTGCGACCTAAGGATTCTGTCTTCCTCAGCTTTTGGTGTTCTGTTTTGTCAAGGGGTCTTTTAACATTATATGGATTGTAGTGTTTTAGTTCCCAGTTTTTAAATATACAGTAATACCTCGGTTTATGAGTGACTTAGTATACGAGCAAATCGGTGTGCAAGCATGGAAAGTCAAATCGGTGTACGAACATTGTATCGGTGTGCGAGAAAATTTTTCCCTCGCCCACGCACATTTTTGTGTGGAAAAGACCTAATGCTTAGCATCGTCATGCACATTTTTACTGGAAATATCCTAATGACAGCCTCTCATAAAACAGTCACGCGGTTCCAACCCCTTTATTACCCTTTAACTCGTTCATTTTCTCAGTGTCGCTTGCCTCTCATCTCCATCACACCAGCAGCGACGCTACTCAAAGCTAAAGTGCGTGTTGCAGTAAATTGTCAATTTTTAATTGTCAATTATTAATTAGTATTTATATGAGATCTTAATAGTTATAATTTTAACTGTAATTGATAGGGTAAAACCAATTTTTTTTTTAAATGGGCATTTATGGTCATATGGAACGAATCGATTGAATTTTAGTGCATTCTTATGGGGAAAATTGTTTTAGTGTACGAGAATTTTGGGTTATGAGCTCGCTCTTGGAACGAATTAAACTCATAAACCGAGGTATTACTGTATGTATATATGTATATATATATATATATATATATATATCAGGCATCGCCTTTGGATTAACTATACAAGTCATTCCTGACAAAAGGTTTGTCCAGTCATGAAATATGGTCTAATTATACTTACGGTACTTAAAAACTAAAACAACAGTAATTACAACAAACAAGTCTGAAATAATAGCTTCTTATCAAGTAAATTAACCCAAAAAAAAAAAATCATGAAAGTGAAAAAAAAATTGTGTAGAAGGGCTGTACCTTTGATCCGATTGGCCTGAAGATAAAGATGTTGCAGACTGGTACTAACAAGCGGAATGCTCTCCAACTTGTTGAAGGACAAATCCAACTCCACCAGACCGCTGTTGTTAAAGGTGTTTTGGGGGATGCCTTTGTTTGTGAGCTCATTGTGAGAAATACGGACATACTGCAAGTTGGTGAACTGATTGAGGAAGTTCGTTGGTACTGCTTCGATGGAGTTGGACTCTAGGTA
Source organism: Rhodeus uyekii (assembly GCA_037043235.1). Lineage (NCBI taxonomy): Eukaryota > Metazoa > Chordata > Actinopteri > Cypriniformes > Acheilognathidae > Rhodeus > Rhodeus uyekii. The sequence goes on from JAWRVZ010000018.1 coordinate 3,837,849, forward strand.
GAGCTGGTGGAGCATCTCAGGAAGACCATCTGGAACCTTTTTGAGCTGGTTGCTGCTCACATCCAGCAGAGTTAACGATTTCAGACCTTTCAGGCCACTGCCAAGATCCTGGAGGCCATTGTTATGGAGCAAAAGTATGGTCAAATTATCCATGCCCTCAAAAGCGTTGGGGGGCAACTTAGCAATTTGATTGTGATTAAGACGAAGGTCACGTAGTGAGCGAGGTAAGTTGGATGGCACCTCGGTAAGGTTGTTGCTGTTCAGGTACAGGCGATCCAAGTTTGCCAGTTTAGCAAATGCTTGCTTGCCCACTGAGTTAATATGGTTCTCATGCAATATAACCCACACAAGGTTGGTGGCATTTTCAAAAGCATTATCTGGAACAGAGGTGATCTGATTGTGCTGTAGATAAACATACTTCATCCGGGATGGGATGTAGGGCATTTGCTTCATGTTGCGGTTGTCGCAGTACATGGCGATTGGGAAGGTTGGGGGACAGTCGCACTCCTCAGGACACTCTCCCCCGGTGTTGTCAGCCTGCAGAGAGGCATAACCATGGCTGTGCAGAGAAGAAAGCCAGTGGAAGGGATCTCTATCATGAGCCAATGTGAACTTCAGGAGTCCCAGCAGCAAAAGAACTACTAACCGCATTGTCACAGCAACAAGAGACTCGACAGCTGCAGAGAGAAAGGACATTTTATGATTTGTGGGATTAAAATGATCATATGCTTAATTACTGGCAATCCTGTTGTAAAACCAGCCTCTTTGCTGGTCCAGCTAAACTGAAAGGCAACTAGATTACCTGGGAGACCTGCTTAAAAAAAGAAGATATAGCTGGTCTTCCAACATATAGTCTGGCTAGTTTGGGGCATTGTCTGACCAGCTAAACTAGCAAAATGACCAGCTAAGACGGCTGAAAATGGCTGAGACCATCTGATTTAAACTCTTTTCAGCAAGGTGACTATCTGGGCTTTCAGATTATCTAGATGACAAGGGTCGAAAATCCATCTAAAACAAGAAAACCAGATCAGGTTGGATGAACAAGACCTGTATAAAAGGGAAACAATCAGTTTAGACTAATTTAAAACTATTTTGCAGCATAGAAAAATTCTAAGGTCAAGAAAAAGAAAATAGGAAAGAAATATTCTATGCAGAACTTGTGCATGATGAGCCTGAAGAACAGTGGCTACTATAAAAATTGCAACAAAATACTGTTGCGAGTAGTGAAGGGGGAACAAATTTAAATCATGAGAACATCAACAAACATTTAACCCTATTCCTGCAAAGAAAACATGTAAGAACAAACAGCAACACACAACCTGCATTCAGCTACTGTGAGATTATTCTACTCAGTACCAACTCCAAATAGGAACATTAAAACAAGTCTCCATTGATGGAGAGATGCAAAGTAAGAAATTAAATAAATAAATGGCTTAACATGTTGGCAGTACCAAACAGTATCACACCTACCTGATCAACAAAGGCACTGCCTTCTCTTTGTCCCACTGTGAGTCCAGCAATATGGAGTGACTTTGGCAAAGATCGCAAAATACCCTTTCTCCCCTACAAGCTTTTTTGCCTCCACCCTCCAAAGCCCCCTCTCAAACTCTGTCCAATTACAGAAGACTAGCCTTTCTCCATCTCAAGTCCATTTTTTTCACCAGTGTAGAGTGGCTGGTCTCGATCACTCCCAGCTGTGGAATATGTTAGGGACATCTGCTTCTGCATACATCAAGCTTTTCTCATTAAGGAGAATGCAGCCCTCATGGCTTGACTGACCAAACTATCAACGGTGCATGAGGGAGCTGTATACAAATCTACAGACTCTTCCCAACTCTGAGCTGCCCAAGAGGTACAACACAGGTTTTAATCCCTTTAAAAAAAGAAACATATTCATCACATTTTCCTCAGATCAGACTTACTGAATCATTACTAATTCATTTACCAGACAAGTGTCAATCCTAACATTGCAGCCAATATTAAACATTCTTCTGCTTTTCAAACTCTTGTGTGTTTCATATCTCCAGGCACTCGTTCTGAGGAATGTCAGGTCCTCCATCTCCTGAGAGGCCTCTCTTCTTGTGGTCTTTGATGGTTGGTTGCAGCCAGCTGGTTTTTGGCAAGTAGATCTGTGGCATGCTAGAGGTGCCGT